>JACCID010000066.1:0-600000 GCA_018906775.1 Sycophila sp. Sp_5
ACACGACAATTGTAAATACAAACAATTTTAAATCTTGAACTAATCTCTTACTCGAATTAGCAAGCTAAGGACTTAGTATTTATTGTATATATTGAAGCGAAATTTTAAGTGAAGGGTAAGTGGCGAGCTTACGGCCTTCATAAATATTTTGAAATTAATAGCCGCTCAAAGCGAGCTAAGAAAATTGTAAGTGGCGAAAGTATATTCCCAGATTTGATTTAATATCCTCACGTATTTATTTCAGAATTTAATATATTTTGCAAATATTTATTTTTCGATAACATATCTCGTTTGTATGCATTTTCGTAAATCAAATTTAAAAATATAAAACAAATTAGAAGTTGTAAGTCTAGAAGATAGTATTAGATTCAAATCAGATAATATCATCGAAACTCATCAACAAATCAACTTTTCATCAAATCAAGAATTTTCAACAAAATAAAACAAAAGTACTAGATTTTTATTAATTTTTAACAGGAGAGTAGAAAAAAGTGTCGAAAATAGCATGTTGGCTAGAGCAAGCTTATTTCAGAGGAGAAACGAAGATTTTTTCACAACTTCTTTGAAATCTTTGGAGTTATTAGAGTCAGGTACAGTAATAGAAAAAGCCGACAGGCTGCAGAGGGCAGTCCTGCAACGACTCGAAGACACAGATTTTTGCTCCAGGGACCAAGCACGAGGAAGTGACAAAGCCGCAGACTAGGCAAAATACAGAAGTTCGTGAAGAAGATCGCGGCAAAGATGGAAGCAGAAGCGGATGCACAAAGCAAAGAGGATGAATCCACCGCACACATCACTAAAAGGAAGCTGAGAACCTCGAGAAATACAGAGAGATTATCACAACAATTGCACAGATCAATTTTAACAGAAGGAGCGCCATTTTGCGATACGCCGGAGAAGACCGTGACGACAATAATTCGCAACAAGAAATACGTGATACCAATAGAGATTTTAGCGAGATGTGCAGTGGAGGAATCAGAAACAGTACAAACAGAGCCAGTATTTTCCAGAATCAACAGCGAGCCGCCGATCAACAGGCTATTAGAAGATAATTTCAGATTTGGTAGATTACAAGAGAGCACACGAGATATTGGGAAAATCGTCACGACTTGGAAGCTGAAGTTCAGCGGCGCATCCGACGACGTCGAAGAATTTCTGATCCGAGTTAAAGAATGTATGTCTGTAACAGGAGTCACAGGCGAGGAAATGCTTAGAGCACTACCTCTAATCATGCAAAAGGCAGCGCTGAATCTTTATAGAATAAAGAAACATGAATGGTTGTCTTGGCAGAGATTTGAGTCTGATTTGCGAAAGCACTACCAGCAGACTTTACATGCTGATATTTTGTTAGACAAAATTCGGGAGAGAAAGCAACAACCCGATGAGTCGATGCAAGAGTATATTGCTGACATGATTTTCCAATTTAGGAAATTACCTCTAGATAAGAAGGGAAATGATAGGAGCATGGTCCATAGAATTTATTTAAACATGCGAATGGAGTTTCACCCGCTTATTCCAGACTATGCAGATTTAGATTTGGACGAGTTTATAGAAAGAGCAACAATAATTGCAAGAGCATTCGACATCGGAAAATGTCAGAAACTCCGATCAAGACGGAGGAGAAAACATCAAAGAAAAACGAGGACTCAGGCAAGAAAGCCGCAGAGGTATCTGCAGTCACCGTGCCGACTTTTGCCGATGTAGAAAAGCTGATTTCAGAAAAATTAGATAAATTATTAGAAATATGCAAGCTGGAAACAAACAAAATTCGAACAATGGTAACAGAGGTAAGAGTAATTACAGAAGGAATAATAATCAACAGCAGAATAATACATCAAATAACAACAGCAGCATAACAATCAGCGAGGGAATTATAGAGGTAGGGGCCGAGGATACGGCCGCGGCAGAGGATACAACAATAATTATTCGGATCAAAGGAATAATCAACAGCAACAAGGAGCTGATAATTACAATGAACCTCAACAGACGCAGCAAGGCAATGCACAAGATGCAAGCCAGCAGCAGTCACAACCTCAGCCGTCAAATTCGAATTCGGGAAACGGAGCGTAGTCGGCGAGTCACCGACCGCACCGCCGACTTTACCACTCAAGGTCTCGACCGTTAGCGAGCGCACTAGCATAAGGAAAAGCAAATCATCCATTAATTTAGCATCCAAATACAGCCGCTATTGGATAACCTGTAAGATAAATGGAGTCAACACGACAGCCCTGATCGACCCAGGTGCAGCGTGCACAGTCATCGGCAAGATGTGGGACAAAATAAAACCCCATTCACCTATCCTACAGTCGCAAGTAAAGACTGCCCAAATGGCCAACGGACAGCCGGAACAAGTGCTTGGAGAAATCGACGCCGAGATAAATATTGAAGGTATTTCGAAACGCATCAATGCAGTGGTTATACCAACAATACCGACGGAGCTAATTATTGGATTAGACTGCATCCGGTTATTCCAGATGGACATCCTAGCTAGTTGCGATAAATTCACACTCGCAGACCATGGTAAAGGAAAAAAAATTCTCATTCAAATTAGGGGCAATCGACGCAAGTCCTCCCGGAGTGGCGAGTTGCGGAATAGCCGTCACGACGAAGGAACAACGCGCGATAGTGGATGAGTTAATTAAAAGGTTAATACCTAAAGTAAATGCAGCAGTGCTTCCAGCAACAAAGTTACTGAAACACGAGATTGTTCTCAAAGAGAGCTGCAAGCCCATAAAACAGAAGTACTTCCCAGTCTCTGAAAAAATGGAGCAAATAATGCACGCAGAGATTGATAGACTCAAAGCCGCTGATATTATAGAAGAAAGTCTCAGCGAGTGGAGCAGTCCGATCATCATGGTCAAGAAGGAAGGAGGTACATACAGAATGTGCACGGATTTTAGGAAAGTTAATGGAGTCACTAAAAAAGACGCTTATCCAAGTCCGTACATGGAAACTGTAATTAACAAACTGAAGAAAGCAAGGTACATTTCAAAAATTGACCTAAAGAATGCTTACTATCAGATTGCATTAGCACTGAAGTCGAGAGAAATAACTGCTTTTACGGTGCCTGGCAAAGGACTCTGGCACTATAAAAGGTTACCATTTGGACTATCAGGAGCAGGAGCTTGTTTTCAGAGACTAATTGATAAAGTCATCGGCGATTTAGAGCCGTATGCATACGCATACTTAGACGACATCGTATTAGTCACTGAGACATTTGAGCAACACATAGAATTGCTCGAAAAATTACTTCTTAAAATAATAAATGCAGGTCTTACAATAAATCCTGAAAAAAGCAAATTTTGCGTCAATGAGATTAAATATCTCGGATTTATTGTTAATGAACAAGGAATCTCCATAGATCCAGAAAAGACCGTTGCAGTGAAGGAGTTCCCTGCACCAAGGACTATGCGCCAGCTACAAAGATTTCTGGGCATGGCGTCCTGGTACAGGAAATTTATTAAGGACTTTGCAAAAATCGCAAAGCCGCTGACAGAGCTTCTAAAAGACAAGCAGAGCAAAAGTAATACAAAGCTCACTTGGGAACCGGTTCATGAGGAATCGTTCCAAATAATCAAAAATAAATTGATTGATGCACCAGTCCTAAAAAGACCGTTGCAAAACACACCGTATGTTTTACATACAGACGCAAGCAACTCTGGCCTGGGAGCCGTCCTCACACAAAGGGCTGACGATCTAGATCATGTGATTGCATATGCGAGTCGTTCACTTAAAAAACCAGAAGTGAACTACAGCACAACAGAAAAAGAATGCTTGGCTGTGAAATGGGCAATTGAGAAATTTCGACCATATTTGGAAGCGGAGAAGTTCACTGTAATCACAGATCATAGTGCTTTAAAATGGCTTTTTGAGAGAAAAACTCCAACCGGAAGGTTAGGAAGGTGGTCTCAAGAATTGTCCGAATATGATTTCGAAACCATTCACAGAGCAGGCAAGAACAACATTGTGCCAGATGCTCTATCAAGAATGTTCGAAGATGAAAAATCTGAAGAAGATGTCGAGATAGGCGAAATCAAGGTAAAAAGAAAAATTCAAGATCCTTGGTATAAAAAGAGAATTTATCAAGTAATATCTCATCCTCGGAGATATAAAGATTGGAAAGTTGCTGAAGGCAGCCTATACAGGTTTAGACCAAATTATAATGATGAAGATCTGGCTACAGACTTAGAGCCGTGGAAGCTGGTCATTCCACTCGAGGATAGAGATAGAGTACTTCAATAAATGCACGACGAACCAACGTCGGCGCACCAAGGTGCAGAGAAAACCTATAAAAAATTAGTACAAATGTATCACTGGCCTGGAGCATACAGGGACGTAGTAAAATACGTTCAAACATGTGACAGTTGTCAGAAAAACAAAATAGACCAGAAGCAACAAATTGGCTTAATGGGAACTCGATATGTAGACCGACCTGGCAAAGTCATAGCCGTCGACCTCATAGGCGACTTCCCTAAAAGTAACAAAGGGTATAAGTATGCAGTTATCATGGAAGATATTTTTTCCAAATTTATCCTTTGCATACCAATTAGGAATAAAACCGCTAATTTGGTGAAAGATGCAATTGAGAATAAATTATGCACAATTTTTGGCACACCGGATGTTGTAATCTCAGACAACGGTAAAGAATTTATTAATGCGTCGCTAAAAAAATTTTTTAAAGAAAACAGCATAGTTCATGAAACTACACCGTCTAGACACCCGCAGGCTAACCCAGTAGAAAGAGTGAACAGGGACATAAAAGTAATGATCTCCACCTTCATAGGAAAAAATCACAAAAGGTGGGATGAATTCCTGCCACAATTTCAACTGGCGCATAATTCTGCAGTGCATTCCACGACAGGAAAAACACCAGCATTTTTAATGTTCGGCCGGGAGATCCAACAGCTGAAGTGTCTAAAGAGGAATAGAGAATATCCTAAAGACGTGCAAAAGATTTTAGAGGATATCAGCGAACTTATTTATCAAGATCAAAAAATACATAAAGAGCAAGAAAAATGGATAGATCGAATTAAAGAACTCGAAGAAGTTCGCGACGTAGTCGCTAATTCGAATGACAAAAATTTAGAGAAAAACGAAAAAGCATATAACCGAGATAAGCGTGAATTTTCTTTTGAGGTAGGACAAAAAGTCCTTAGAAAGAACAATATACTCTCGTCAGCCGCGAAAAATATTTCGGCGAAACTCTTAAGTAACTACGTAGGTCCTTGCGAAATTTATAAAAAGATTAGCGAGAATATTTACAAACTGCGAGACGAGAGAGGCAAAATTATAAAAAACTCGATACACGCGAAAGAACTGAAATTGTATTGTCCAGAAACCCGAATTTCCAACCCGTAAAACAAAAATATCTATTAACAAAATTTGTAAATTTAAAATTTTTGCGTAATGTTGTAAAAATAGGATAATTTGAGAAATTGTAAAAAGTATGCATGGGAGAGAGTGACATACCATAATTTTGTAAACTGAGTACTGGCTCACGCCACAGCTGTCACGACCGCGTGTAGCAGACGACAACATGTGGTTGCATCTGCTACTCGAACGGAGGCACTCAGAGGCGCAGGTTTCGACCTGCCGTGCGCTGTTTTCACTACGTGAAAACTCTCGGTGCAGGGGGGTTGTAACGTGGTAATCGTAACGTTACCGCCTCTAGCATAATCGAGCGCCGGAGACGCTGCGCACGTCCGAAAGCCGCGTCAGTTTAGGCTAGGCGCGAGAGAGGTTCGCGGCGCGACACCGCGGCGAGCGAGCCGACAACGCGGTCCCCCCCGCGAACAGGTAAAGAGGGGGAATTACAGCAGCTCCATATAATGAGCACGCGCGAGGGAAGCGGCCTACTTCTCGGAGAATTACATCTCACGCCTCTACCTCGCCCTATAACCATCGATACCAAGGCCGACGGCGACGAGGGTCCCGCGACGACGTAACCCGCCGCCGACGAGAACCACGAGGCGATCAGCTCGCCCTGCAGACGAGCTGCGGAACGACGACCGCCCCCAGCCTGCAGCTGAGAGAAGAGCCGGGGACAGGCCCCCGACATCAGCCCTACCGCACAACGCCGACCTCCGCGACGACGAGACTCCGACATCACCGCATCGTTCCCTCCGCCGGAGAGCGTAGGCGCGAAATCGACTTATAGTCGCGGCTATTAGCCGATGTATATATTAGTGCTAAATAAACTTACATTAATTCTAACCCTTTCAGCTTGTGATTTGAGCCTGCCCCGAATACCACACGACCCGTTCCCTTGAGTTAGCTCGGACCGCGGATAACCGTGTATTTGTGCGTGATTAGTTCGGCGCAGGGAGGCTCAGGGGCAGAGAGGAGACAAACTCCTAAATAATTAGAACCGTTAATCCCGAGTCGCGCTAAAAACGTCACAAAATCATAATATTAATTTTTCTCCATCCCTCTGGCGAAAGTACGAGATTTCGCTTTTTGGTTACGCTATAAAGGAGCATTTTTAGCTACTGCATGCGCGTCATTTGTTTTAAACTCGAAAGCTCTGTCAGGAAGATTATGAAAGTCTAACCCCTTTAAGTTCGGTTCTATTCTAATAGCTAATAGACGTTCATCAAAGAAAGTCTATGTAGATAATTAGCGTCCTTTAAATAATTTATATACCTCAAAGGTGCAGGTTGTGTTTGTAGTCGTATGATTTTCGATTTATCCCGCTTATAACGCAAATAAAATTCAATCCATCTGCTAGCTTTTTTAATTATCAAAAAGAATGCTAATCAACCGTACACTTAATTGGTTAAAAAAATTATAGAACTTCTGCACGAACGTGTTAGGCCATCCTCGGCGTCGCCTCGGGCGGCCTAACTAGTCCGTGCGAAACTTCTATTTTTCCACCTTGTATGAAAATGTACTATATTTCAGTCACAAGCAAAACTCATATGTTTATCATGACGTATGTGAGCTAAAAGAGAGTTAATTAAAATAAGGTTACATCGATAATATTTAAATAGACACCTTTTTATTAACGACACTCGTGCATTTGTCATGACGTACGTGAGCTGCAAAAGTTAAAATTTCATTCAAATATAAGTTTTCGGGTTCTTAAGAACTCTTGTAACGCGAATTATTTTGTACGTTACAGGTGTTGTTAATAACTAAAAATTTGCAACCGCAATCGGAATGAAAGTGTAATTCTTATTAAAAAATTACGGAGAGTGGAGCAATTTTCCTGAAATTTTCTTTTCCAACTAATTTAAAGAATTGTGCCATAATTATAATTATAATTTTGAAGGCTTAGGTAATATAATAACGAATAATTTTTGTTCTCAACACTTTTTTATGCGAAGTAATCCTACTGCTCTGGAGTAAGTAATCTCAGAAAAAAATCACTCCGCTCATCGTATTTGATAATAAGAATTATTCTATCACATAAACATTACTGCTATTAAGAGTTCTACTTTATATCTGTACGTCTATCAAAGCTTCCATATACTTCCACCTTGCTCATCAATACACAGTTGTTTTTTTTCGTTCGAAGTTTGCATAGTTGATGAAAAAAGATGCCTGGAAATACTTCTGGAAACATTTGTGATTCCTTGTATCCTATTTTCTCTAGTTATCTGAGTTTCTGCGTTCACGAATCATTACAATCTACGATACAAAATAGAAGCTATTGAACACTGAATCTCGGGCCGCCAAAGCGCCGAGGTCGCAGCGCGCACTGCAATGATGCGCGACTGCGGCGCGCGTTCGGAGCATCAACGAATCGAAATTCAGTGTTCCACAGCTTTGATTTCTTTTAAAAAATTTATGTGGATAGCTTTTTATACATTAAAACAATAAAAAATTTGTGAATGTGTGTACTTCACCCTTAAAAAAAATTCGCAATTTGTCAACCCCTATTTCTGGATATTTAGGGGTTGGAAATTGTTTAATTAGTGTTATTTACTATTTATTTATCGGAAATAACCTATTTGGAAGCGTTTAGGGTATCAATTAGACGAATTAACAAATTTAATATTTTCGTTGCATGCAACGTTGCAAACTTCAACTTCATCGAACACTTACACTTGTCGACCAAAATATCGGGCTTGCGAATCACGGGTCACGACCACGAAGGCTCCGACAAGCGCGCGCCGAGCGAACCTCGCGCGGTGAACGGAGGATTTACCTCGTTCACTAGCTTATGAGACGAAATGTCGGCTAGAGGTCTCTCAGCTCAAGTGACTTCCGGCGTACATCAGAGTAAGTGAATCGATTCAATTAAAAAAAGAAAAGTATTAACGTCCAGCGGTTCAGATTTTAAGACGGGAGCTGCATCATTGCGATCATTCATGGTATTAGCCCGCAGCAACTGCTGAAAAATCCGATCTCATTCGACCTGCACTTCCAACTTTGCCTGCCTCGCTTCACGCGGACTTCCCTCTGCCTCTTGCAAAGCTCTTACTCGCTTCTTCAACTCCTCCTCTAGTCGCCACTGCTCCCCCTCGCATCTCTTTCTCGCCACTTCTCATTCTTGGCCGAACTCCTGGGCCTGATGGGCAGAGCCACAGCGAGGGCACGAGTTCAAATCTTCACCCTGACGTCCGCAATTTCTACAATAAATTCGGAGCTTCGGCCGTGTGCATCGTAGGACCGAATGGCCAGAATGCCAGCGGTTATAGCAAGTGTATGGAGGCGGGTCGATCGTCGCGTTGATGGGCATCGACTCCAACTCTCCGAACACTATGCCACGCTGCTTCGGTGGGAAGCGAATGCAGCGTCTCCCCTGACCAGCTTCACCGCTTGCTCTCTCCTTCCTTCCTCTCTCCGAGACCAATAGTCGGCATATCGTACCGGGTTTCTCCTCTCGCTCTCGTGCCCTTCCTCTGTCGGAGTTGAGGCTTCCGCCCACTAGCTCCAGCTCTACCGCTAAGGACGACTGGTGCCCCTCCTCCGCTTGTCTTTGCCACTCCTCTTCGAAATCGCACGAAGCCAAGGGTAATTTCTTTCGGGGAGGCGTCGAAATCAATGACACGTAGTCGTCGATCGTCAGCTGTCGACTTGAATTTGGTCCCTTCTTCCTCTTCGTCCTGGCTCGCCGTCGAGTGGCTGCCGACACCGGGGCAAACAGCAAATCTTCCCCTTCATCTGCAGACTCCGGGGGCGGCAACTATCGCGGTAGCAAGACAACTGTTCTCCACTCGCTACTCTACTCTCCTCGATTGCTCCTCCCTCTTGATGCTTCTCCTCCTCTATTTTACAGGCCTCATGGGTAATGGCCCACCGTACCACCGAGTCCATATAACCTCCTTCAGTCCGGATAACAGCCTCCATCCAAGGGGACTGCCTTAACCCGTTAACGTCCACGAGACGGAATTTTTAAGTTTAAGTTCGAATTGATACGTCGCAATGAATTCTAACGTTCTAATTCAACCGTTCCCTATATTTTCAAAGGTGCTCTTTCGAATCGTAGTGGTTATAAGTTAAAAAAAAATTTCTAACCTCTGAAAAATCAAAATTAAAAAAAAAAAGCATGGTTTTTCGAATTATTTTTTTTTTTTTTGTAAATGATTTTTTGCAGTCTATACATTTTTTTATCGGTCTAAAGCCGGTATAACTGGCGTCCAAGACATCTGAACTAAAAGTTATGACGAAAATATTTATTTAAATAATTTTTTATCCAAGCAAAATGGCGGCCGAAACAAAATACTTATTTTAAACTTGATGATACTTTTTTCAGAAAATATAAGCTTTAGAAAAAACTTATAAGAACAAAAATGTCTTAGAATTGGCCAGAGAAAACTCAATTGTTTTTTCAAAACTTTTTTTCAATTTTTTTGATATTTCAATTTTTTAAATTTTTTAAAAATCAAAAATTTTTTCTAAATGTTTTAAAAAATTTTAAGAGTGTTCTCTGGCTGATTCTAAGATATTTTTGTTCTTATAAGTTTTTTTCTAAAGCTTATATTTTCTGAAAAAAATCATCAAGTTTAAAAACAGTAACAACGAAAGAGCATCCTTGAAAATATAGAACATTTTTTTATTATCTTTTTAATAAATATAAGTATATTGTATTTAATTGATTAATAATTCATAAAATTGCTAATATTTTTCAGGAATTATTCCAAGTTCTCTTATGTCTTTGACCTTGTTACAATCTAGCGATAATTTGGAGGGGTAATATGGGGTTAGTCAGTCAGTTCTCTAAAGTATAGTTCTAACATTGTCAGTGGTTCTCAACTCAAACCATCACAATTTAACGTTCATCGTGAGTTGTCCTTTTTTTCAACTAAAAATCGGGGTGTCCGCTTATTCAACTGAAAATCGAGACGACCGCTTTTTAAATATAAATCGACTGGTCTGATTTTTGACCTAAAAACTGGGGTATCCACTTTTCCAATTGAAAATCGAGGTGTCCGTTTCTTTAAGAATAAATCGAGTTGTTCGCTTTTTTACCTATAAATCGAAATATCCGTTTTATGACCTAAAAATTGAGGTGTCTACTTTTTGAATTTTAAATTGAGTTGTCTGCTTTTCCGACTAAAAACCGAGGTGTTCACTTTTTCACTAGGCCGACGGTATGTTTCCAACGCGTGGGACCCGATGGTTGCGGCATCTTCTCCTCCGCTTTGATCGCTCCTCCAATCGTACTCTACACCCTCTTTGTCGCCACTATATTCCGTCGACCTACGCGGCCGTGCATTCACGTGCGTGTATCGCATAGCATCGGAATAATTAGACGTATAACCCCTTTCGCTTGTTATCGCGTCCTCGTACTCCGCAGGCCGCGGGTATTCCTCCCGCCGATTTGGCACGGTCCCCCGCGCTTGTGTGTGTACTTCCTCTCTTGACCGCAAGTCTTGCATCCTTTCCTGAAACCGCGGCGATTTCAACCGCTGCGTCGCCCCACGGACGCTTGCTCGCTGTAAAAGCGACTCCGTTTCTCTCGCATAAATATCCTCGTTATTCGACTCGTTTGCCTTTTCTCTCCATTAATTCCACGCGGCGTAAATGATTTGTTCTCGTCGCTGATCGAACTGCTGCTATAGCTTTGCTCGCTCGCCGAGATTGGCGATTCGGTCGAGCGCACACCGCGTGGCGGCGTCGGCTGCCGATCACCCGTCTTATATGCGTCTAGACGCCGAAAAATATCGCACTCGTTTAGGCCCCAAGGCCTATAAGCGCGCCACTAACTCCGCAGTCATGGTAAAATTCGGCTGTTGCGCCGTTGACGAGACGGTTGCCATGCATATCGGTTACACCTGCACGGGGTACGCCATTGTTGACGTCGTCGACTACCTCGTAGTGGTCGTACACCTCGCCGTCAGTACCACCACCTCTGGCAACGTCTGCACGAACTTACGTGCAGTCTGCGGCGCTTCCCGCCGCTCCCCCGTCACGCGGGCCCTGGCTGATTTGCGCTCGCCGGCGAGAGCGCCGGCGAGCCTACTCTCAACGTCCGCCCCACTCTTCTCTAGCTCCACTAAAAATCTCTCATTTTCGATTCGCCCTTGCCACACCCTTTTCTTTGGTGGGCCCTTTACTGTATGCGCCCCCACGCGGGTATTCTCCGCAATTCTATTGGAAGCCTCTGTAGGTCCAGCTTGTTGCACACGTACCAGGGGATTCCCCGGCAAGGCGGCTCGACATTGAAATTTCCCTCCTCAGTCCTTGTGTGTCTCTCGATCTCAATAATTCGCGCATTACTTTCTCATGTTCACCCCTGCTGAAGGCAAAGTGCGATGAAACAATGAAAAAAAAAAATAAAATTATAAAATTGTAGGATCTTCGAGGCACTAACTCCCGAAAACACTAAACCGAAAAATAAAGCGGAATGTCAGTTCCCGGAGCGCGCTCGCCTTTCCCTACTCATCGTTCGTACACTCAGTCTCGGAGCGGCCGCTCTTCGCTGCCGCTTTTCTCGATTTTCTCGCGAATTGACGAAACTCCTCGCTAGGCCCTACCTTGGCGCCAAATTTGTGACATGGCCCTTTTCAGATCGCCTCTCCCTCTCTCTCTCTCTCTCCCTCCCTCCCTCCCTCTGTCTCGATCACTGATAATGTTGTGAACGGTGAACTCATGCGAGGAATTTTAAAACACTTTCAAAGTTTGCAAATAAATATTGAATTGCCTAAGCATGGTAGAGATAGAGGCAATCTAGCCGGTTCATTAAAAAATCTGAGAAGTATTTTGCGCGAAAATAAATGTTAATAGATCAACAAATGAATATTGTTGAGGACGCGTTAAAAGTCCTTGGATTATGAAACGTTTTAGAGCAACCGATGGGTCGTTGTCCGAATATTTTTACCGAACTACGCCGTGCAGCAAATTCAATCGATCCTCCTATGGATATATACGAAGTAAATTATCGTATTATCAATCAGTTGCCGTCGCGGGTTCTAGACGAACTTTCGGTGATGGATATTTCGGACACTGATCGCATTGCGCAGGCTTTGAATAGACTAGACTCGGCATATAAAGGCGTAGGTAAAAATAAAGGGGCTAACCCGCATGGAAGAAGTAATGCAAAGAAGTTTCGTTCTTCGCAGCAATAGTCTTCGGCCTCACGGGTGAATTACGTTTACCGAGGCTACTCGCGGTCGAATTCCTATATTCCATATTATTATGGGAACAATCAAAACGTGACTTCGAATCGTGACGTATGAGGAAATTTGCGGTTTACTTATATTTATAACGTTAACAATACAACTAATTTTATACTTCCCTAATTAATTTTACCCGTCACTTCGCAGCCACCTCCTAGTTTTAATATGCAAAATCAGCAAAGCTGGCGTAAAAGGAATAATTTTAAAAATCACGAGATTCATGTAATAGGCCAGTCAGAATTTTTGCAAGATCTTTGCTGGGTTGTCGAGCGAAACGAAGGGTGGGGTGATGTGCAAACGAATTCGAGTATTATGAGTCCGCGTATTCACGGACAGGTATGTTTACATTACGTTTATATTCGACATAGTCTGTAAGGCACGTACATTCTAAACGACAAAGACGCGATTTAATTTTTTGATAGTTTATAATGAGAAAGCCTGAATAATAATAGAGCCAATATCAACATAAAAGATTTAAAATTATACTGAAAAAATTTATTTCCGCTAGTTCCTTAAACCTTACATCTAAATATTACAACCATCATAAGTTGAAGATCATGTATGTACTGAACAAAATATGACAAAATGTCAAAAAGGAAGAAAAAAATAAAAGGTGGCAGTTTCTATGTTAAAAATTTAATTTGACTTTCAAAGGACCTAGATTCTTAACGTCAAAGTGTACATTAAACTAAAAAATTCTTTTAGTTTGGTAAATTCTAAAAATATGATATAGAACGAAAACTTACTTCAATGCTGGAATGGACACTAGATTTTACTAGTTCTTCTAGACGCTCACTATTAACGTACAACCACGTTCCAACTGCAACCTGAGCTACAATAACGATAAGCATGCAACTGCAAAAGGTGACTAGCATGCATTGCGAATTTTTATAAGCTCCATAGCATCCAAAAAATGAGATAATAAACATTAGTGAACCCGCAACAAGTAAGATGTATAGTCCAGCATAGTAATTTGGTTGATCTTGAGAGAGAGTGAATAAAAATGTCTGATCAGCTAACATCCATATAGAAAGAATGACTGCAGATGCACCAATTATCTAAGGAAATATTAATTATATAATTATCATGTTTTAAAAACAAATGTAACATCGGTTTCGTTCAGATTATCTTTAACATTCTGACAGCCGGCATGATGCTATATGGCGTCATTCCATGATTGGCCCACACATACTATTATTTAAGAAACATGTATATGTTCCCTTTCAGTAAGAAAAATTCCGGCTGTCAGAAGGTTAAAAAAATAAAACTTTAAAACTGTAAAAAAATTAAATTTTTATATCTATAGCATTGTTAAAAAAGTAGCTTCGATCATGTCCCTTTTCATTTAACGCTGTGGAGTGCGAATTAAATTGTTATCTTATAGAGGATCGACATTTGGTAAGTTTGCTTTCTCTAAGAAAATGGGTAAAAATCCTGTCTCATATTATAAATAGATTATGGAAGAAAGGATGATCATAGGTTGAGCCAATATATTGATCTATTGACATCGACAAAAGCCAAAACATTAGTCAAAGATACAAAAACAATAATAAAAGAAGAATCAATTAAGAGGAAACCGTAATTTTAGTCCCCCACATTAGGTCTGTCATCTTGATTTTAGAAAATCTAATTCCAGATTCATAATGAGCAACCTCAAAAACTTTAAGATAACCTTGCTTAGATTAAAATAAAAAAAATATTTTTAATCCAATATATTGGTATTATCAGTGCTCTGAAGGTTAAGGTACGCCTAACGTGTACTTTTATTTTTTCTCTACAACGACTGCGAAGAAAACACGCAATGCAACAGCTATGTGGAGTAATAAACGAGCCTCTCAGAGGTGGCCATTTCCGGGGCCTAAAGATTGCAGCTAATTGGTTCGGGAAACATTTTTTAAGAATTTCTTTTAAATAAACCATAAAAAATGTGAAACATTATAGCATATTTATTTAGAGTTGAAGAAGCTTTAAATTGTTTTTCATAATTATAAGCATTTGAATTTATTACAAAGTGCTTCGGAAAAAAGTTATAAAGTAGTACCCAGAATTACGGCTGAACGGTTGATCTGGTACAAAAATTGCGTAAATTAAAACCTTAGCAAAATATTAAAATTTGTATTTTACTCATTTTTATCAACAAATCTTAATTGTTCCAGTTCGTGCAAGAACTAGACGAATACAAAACATGCATTGGTACTTATTACAAATTACTCCCAATAAAGTAGCTTGAAACACCGATGTAAATTGAAGTATACAATAAATACGTTCTCGATTTATTGCATACTTGAAGATATTGAATTTCAAAAAATTCATTTTAATCACGTATTCTACTTGAGCTTCAGAAATGCATGAAAAAAATGAACTTTATTTTTACCGGACAAATCGAGAAAACTTCTGAAAATTTACCATTTTTTAGGTCACACTGATAATCTATTATGATAAATCATACGGCCATACTTTTTTTTTGTAATAATCCCGCACCCCCGATCTTTTCTTCCAGCACTTTAACATTCTCCAGAAGCAACGTGATGATATCAAGTCTAGTTTAGATCAAATCAAAGCTACTGTTGACGGCTGTTCGCTTTCTCCACCAGCAAGTGAGAACTCGAATCAAATAGTGACTTGAGCTCTCCCAGCTGGAGGAGCTGCGACTAGAGCGTCAGATGTTTTTGGAAAAAAACAAGTCATGAAAGAACAAACCAAAAATATAAGTACTGATTTGAGTGCTCTGTGGGATCTCATTAACGTGGTCGCCAGTCCTCCATCAAACTGCGATAATTCAACAAACGCCATTTCTTAGCCTGGGTCATATCGCGTTGCTGAGGGTGCCAAACCTAGTGACGAGCTGGCTGTATACTGTGAGGTTATATTGCAAAATATACTAAATATAATCTGAAAAACTTGATAGAGGCTTTAAATGGCATAGCTTTCGCGGTGTTTAGAACTGTTCTCCCATTTTTTGAGGAGGAAAATGTGGGTGGTGTTCCCGTCATCAGGCCGCGCGGGTTGCGCCGGACTGCTGGAAGAATCGTATATAGGAATTAAGTTAGAATATGGCGCGCCACTGTACCAGGTGAAATTAGAGAAAGATGTAGCGCCGGCAAAGCGTCTTAACACTAATCATATAATCCCCAAACTGGCTGATCAGTCATCAGCTGTCAGTCTTCCAAATCGAAAGCGTTTCATTAATAAGTCGCTGCCTCACGACAAATTCCAACTATTTCAAAGTATGAAGCCCGTTGCACTTGACCTAGTGTCCAATATGTTTGGTGTGCGGAGGGGAGGGGGGGCTGAACAAGGCCCGATTTCTGATCAGACATAAGGGAGATGAGCGTGCACATGTACTTGTATCCGCATGTGGTCGACCAGTCTTATTCAGGTCACAAGTTACATGATTGCCAGACAAGACCGCAATGTAAATGGTTCCAATACATCGATGAGACTAAAGGCAGCCATTTGTTGAGCAGGTCTCTTGGCAGCCTGGTGTGTCAATCCAGCTTGTTTACCCACAAGTTCTGCAATAAAATTTTTGCCTGTATTATCATGGACACAATCAAACCGAGAGAGTGAAATAACTGAGCAGTATCATATAATATTGAGCGCTTAGTGACAAGTGAAGAAAGGAGAGGCAGTGTTGTCTCGAATTGAAATTCGACTTTGCCAAATTCATCTCAAAGACTTGACTGCCCAGAAGATCTTCTATTAATTCTGGTTGGTTGCTGGACCACTTGCCAAGTTCCATTCCTTTTTCTCATGATCGGCTCCTAGAAACATCCATTGCCTCTTGAATGAGTACTCTCATCGCTAAATATGGAGCACATGCGGTCCCATATGTCACCGTTATAGCTACCATATCTTGAAGTTGATCGGTTGGCGAATTTCGCCAAAGCAATCGCTGTGAATTCACATCGACGTGGTAGTCCAAAAATTGGCGAAATATTTTGACAATGTCTGTCAAGATTCCGATACAATAAAAACGCCAGCGTAATATAATGTGCGTGATGTCTGTTTGAAATTTCCTTCTGGGCAAAAGCAGATCCCGCCGTTAAGCGAATATTGGCCGCACTTTTCTGAGACGCGTTGAAAACGACTCGGATTTTCCAAGAGTCCGCTAGAAAAATGCAATGATGTGGCATGTAATAGCTGAAAGTATCATCTGGATGTATTAAAGTCACTTCCATATGTCCTGATTGGATGTCCTCCTACAGGAAAAATTAATGTACTCCTCTTCTGCGGTGAGTTTCGGGGGCGAGGTAGCTCCTCCATTTACCAAAACTTTGGTGATAACATGATAAACCGTTATATTTGATGCGTCATTTTAAAAATCTTAAGAGGGGAATAGGGACATCTTTTGGTCCACGTATAAATTCCTCTAGCAGGATAGTGGTGTATAAATCAGCTCCTAAAATCAAATCGACCCTTGAAGGTTAGAAATAGGTGGGATCTGCCAATTATAATCCGCTCAAATGAGCCATTCCTTGACTGGGAATATTTGCTTAGGTAAAAGGTACATTACTTTGCGCAGTACTAGTGCGGATTGAATGTCATTTCGCCGCATGCTTGAGAGGAAATCTGACCTCTGACGATAAGAATCGAGACTGACACTCTGTTTCGAGGCGACATTCTGTTTTAAGAATAGCCTCGAGACGCTCCAGGGTGAACGAACGCTGAGCGCCGGGTCTATCAGCGCGCGAGCTGAACTGCATTTCCAAAGCAATTTGAAACAAGCAGTTTTGCTGTAACTAGATGAACCGAGCGAGATGTAGATACTTAATGTGCTCTGCAAGTGCTGTCTGCAGTGTTATCTGCTGCAGTTGGCGAAGGTATCAAGTTTTTAGTAATTTCCTTATATTGTAAATTTTTTGATGTGTCAAAATAAAATTTTTGTGATTCGCTTGCTTGCACGCCAAGCACCGATTTGGAGATTTCCACTTACAAGGAGAGTCTCACTTGTTCGGGTCACAGATTGGCTTGAACTTGTGAGAATCTTATCGATGACTTATATTAAGATACTACCTACAGTCATTTAGTCTAATACTCAATAATTACAGCGTACATTGAGATTGTACTTTGAACGATGCACTAGTTCTAGTAGCTACAGTAACTACAATAATAATTCTTTCCACCTAAAATCATACAATAACAAATATTATAGTGTTCTGTATAAAAAAATTTTTTAAACGACTTTTTTTTTTATTAGTACTACTTACCAAGTTCTAATGTGCATATACAATTTCACTAGTTATATAAATGATTTGTAGTTGCTGGACTGCGTTATATTTTTTTATTTAAAAAAATATTTTATTTTAACCTATAAATTAAATAATATTTACGTATCTGATTTAATAATGCTGGCTAGTTTGATCTGATATTTATGTATACCAGCTTTAATGATGCAGGTCGCTGTAACTGAAGATTGTAAGTCACTGTAAAATCTTTGGACACAACAGTTAAAAAACTTAAGAATTGATATTAATGTTTAATTAATTATTTTCTAAAGTAGGTAAATATAGATGGATAAGATAAGAAATTAAATCCTTTAAACAAATTTCCGCAAGAAAACAATGTGATCACTGATCGTAGACTTTTCGATCACGCCAAACTGTTATAAACATAAATCAAATTGTTATAAACATTAATCACAATGTAAGCGTCGGACGCCTGCAGAAAGAGGTTAGCTGCAGCAGACCATGGCGTCCTCATGTATCAGCTGTCTTAATTTTTTTACAAATGGTTCGGTAAATTTACATCTTCTTACTTAAAAGTTTCTCACAAGAGAGCGTGATCGAAAAGTCTACGATCATATTGTTTTCTTGCGGAAATTAGTTTAAAGGATCTAATTTCTTATCTTATCCATCTATATTTACCTACTTTAGAAAATAATGAATTAAACATTAATATCAATTCTTAAGTTTTTCAACTGTTGTGTCCAAAGATTTTACAGTGACTTACAATCTTCAGTTACAGCGACCTGCATCATTAAAGCTGGTATACATAAATATCAGATCAAACTAGCCAGCATTATTAAATCAGATACGTAAATATTACTTAATTTATAGGTTAAAATAAAATATTTTTTTAAATAAAAAAATATATTCTTTATTTATATTTTTAGGTGGCAAGAATAACCAATCCAGCAACTACAAATCATTTATATAACTAGTGAGATTGTATATGCACATTAGAACTTGGTAAGTAGTACTAATAAAAAAAAGTCGTTTAAAAAATTTTTTTATACAGAACACTATAATATTTGTTATTGTATGATTTTAGGTGGAAAGAATTATTATTGTAGTTACTGTAACTACTAGAACTAGTGCATCGTTCAAAGTACAATCTCAACGTACGCTGTAACTATTGAGTATTAGACTAAATGGCTATAGGTAGTATCTTAATATAAGTATTCGATGAGATTCTCACAAGTTCAAGCCAATCTCTGACCCGAATAAGTGAGACTCTCCTTGTTAGAGGCCACGTGTTCTTTGCAGTGGCAATTAAGGCATAGCTTTTCCTTTCTACAATGCGAAAGGCAGTCCTGTGGACTCAATTTCTCAAATTAAGGGCGGGCATAGAGGGGGTGTATACCCTGACCAAGTGTGCACGAAGTAATATTATTTGTCGAAACAAGAAGCGATTCATCAATGTCAACAATATAACCGGAAATCACTCATGGTTTTTGTTATTTTTGAGAAGTAGATTTCTCTAAAGAAGGCTTAGCGGATCGGTCCAATTGACCGTGCGCCTGGTCGAGAAAAATTAATCGACGGTCCAAGAAATTCATTAAATCTTGGTACTTGTAAAAACCCTCCTTTGATTCTTGGGAGATTTCCCACATTTCATGAGTAGGCGAATCCAATTTGCGAGACATCCAATGCCCGAATCAATTGTTATAATGCGCGATTGGATAACCGAGATCCTGCAGTCCGCAAACTGCAATTCCGGCTACATCTAGGAGTTTTTCTAGATCCGAATCGTTTTTCAAGGTGATAATCGAATCGTTTCCGAACATTATCGTATCTCTTAGTTAATATTTGCCAAGCGACCTGGAAGTTCGCTCCGGTTACCTCTAGTCTAGTCTAGTCTAGTCTAGTCAAAACTACAGAAACGTAGCGACTTCTTTTTAAGACTTGAACCATATTCTAATGCATAACACCTATGAACCATATTCTAATTCGTTGACAAACTTCGTAAAATTAATCTCCATTCGATATGTTGATGTCACTGATATGTAAAGTTTTCATTTCGAATTTTTATTCAAATTCTTTCTCAAAAACTATAAACTTTTAAAAAATTTGGAAAGAACAAAAATGTTTTAGAATTCATCAAAGAATGATCTCAATTTTTTTCAGATTTTTTAAGGACGTTTTTCAAAATTTCGATATGTTGACTTTTTGAAAAATCAAAAATCGTACCGGATTAATCTGAAAAAAATTTGAGTGTATACTTTGACTAAATCTAAGACATTTTTATTCTTAGGAAATTTTTATGAAAGTCTATAGTTTTCGAGAAAAAAATTTGTGAAGTTTAAAATAAAAATTTGGCCTTCGGACGCCACTTTGAATTGGATAACGCTATATATCGAAATGTTTCGCTATATATTTTTGAAGTACAAGTCTCAAGAACACCTTTTATCTGTATTAGAAGTGGCCTAGACATTCGAAACATTGTTGAAATTAGGTTTGAAAAAAAATCCAAGTAAAAAAAGTGCATTTTTTTATATTTGTTGAAAAATAATAGGTTAAACGTTATTTTTCGGAATTTTCACCACCGCCAATCGAAAGAGCGACCTCAAAAACATAAGTTTATGTGCCTTGGGTTCAATGTCCCTCGTTTATTTTAAAATGGTGCGCGATCAAAGTCAACGTTAAAATTTTGTACGTTTGGGACTTAATGGGTTAACTTAAACTTAAATTACATCTTAAGGTATAATAGAAGAAATAAACTGAAATTAAGCCGCCACGTGGTCAGTAGTTCGGTCGGCCATGGCATGGCTCGTTATCGAGATTCGGCGTAATCGCGTCCGAGGACAAGTGGGCAAACGCAAACAGTCGCGCAGTTCGAGCCCGAAAGTCGCGTGGTTCGACCGACCAACGGGCGCTTGAACATCATCACACGAGAAAAAGGGGCTAAGAGGAATGCCTGTGACGTTAGCGTAGTTTCCGGGCATTTCTCGGATCCCAAACCCCCGAGCGGTGAAACGGCCGTTCGGCAAACAGAAACATTATATAAGATTATAAAAAAGGAAAAATAGAAAGAATACTATAGGAAACAATATATAACGAAGAAAGATTAAATAGATAGTAAAGAAAAGGAAAACGAAGAAGAGAACTTCAGATGTATCGGATCACTTTTCTGAAAAAAATTGCATAAAAGGTTATTGTAGACATCTTCGTGTAAAATATTAGTAATTGCCTAATATTTTGGACAAAAAGTGTCTACAATAACCGTTTATGTCATTTTTTTCAGAAAAGTGATCCGATATATCTGATGTGCAGGTAATGAAGAGTATTTTAAACCTGGTCCGGTGACATATAAGTTACTTTATTGAGAAAAACGCTATGGCAAGTGGACAAGTAAATAAAAATTTTAAATGTTTTGATGGAACAGTACTAGAGGTAAAGAACACTGTTTGGATTTTAATAATGAATAAATAGCTTAAATTGTGCGAGTAGTTAAAGTGTAAAATGTTCCAGCAATCAAAAGTGATGAATAAAATTGTTATACCTATTATACTGGAAAGCGTATTTTTTTTTCAATTTAACCCAGGCTGGTCCCCTTAAGGGAGCTTACATCTAAAAATTTAAGTATTAGCAAGCAAATAATAACTCCCTAGAATCTCAAAACTCATACTGAGAATATTACTGATTGTTTATATTTTAAAAATTTATTTATATTTTAATTTTGGGGTGATTTGTGTGCGGTTAAGATTTTAATAACCCCAAGCAATATAAAAATTTTGAGCAATTTTAGAAATTTTCAAAAATTTTCCATTTTGTAAAATTTGAAATTTACTCAAAAACTTCTGAAAAAAATCATATGTATACATTCAATAATTTTGAACTTTTTGTTCTATAATTTTTTTAAAGCTCATATTTTTCGAGAAAAAAATTATCTAATAAAAAATGATAATAAAAAATGATAATTTTTTTCTCGGAAAATATGAGCTTTAGAAAAAAAAAATTATAGAACAAAAAGTTTTCACGGACAAAAATACATAGGTAAATAATCTCTTGAAAGACACAACAAATTTATGCCAGTTTGGGCCGAAACGGGTTAAGATGGCGGGGGTTGATACTCCCGAGATCGATAAATCCGGGAATGCTGACGTAGCGTACTTCATTTAGAACGCGTGGTCTTACACGTGGTAGATTGAGTGCGTTGTTTTAATTTAAACTCCCTCTATGCTTTCCTAATCACATGTGTCTCAAATTGCATCACTTATTTGATGCACAGATACACTTATCTCAACATCGTTTTACAGACACAGTTTTAGTAGCGATATTAACAATGTTCGCCATGAGCCGGAATCCTTGTTATTACGAGTTCCCCTTTTTGAGCACAATACCACTATCTTATTACCAATTTTTTTACACAAATACAAACGCTACTCCGCGACGCGTAATTCCGAGATGGGCGGATGTTTGTAGCGTTTCGGGAATTGAGATCCGCAACGCAAGCGCGCGTTAGAGAACGAAGCCCGCTTATTTAAAACGAAAAATTGAATGGGGTAATTTCTTGTTAAACAAATAGTTTAATTATCACTTATACGGTTTTGGCGTGCGAGATTGTTAGAAATAACTAGTTGATGTTCTGAGGAATGAAATTTTTTGTTTATTTTGAGGTTGAGGGTTCAAAGGCGGAAGGGAGGAGGGAATTGAACTCGTCTTCTCTGCAGCTCGTTTATATATCCTAAAATCTTAAGAGTGAAAGGTGTGCATAATTTGCGGGAAAGCCTAGGAAGAATGTGCCGTTAGTGTGTATGCAGGTTCGGGCATGTCTTCTCGACTACACGTGCGAAGGTACGTGTTGAACTGCAGAGTGATAAAAAAGGGGACCGCGCGGTTGATCATCCGAAGATTTGGGAAATTCCGTGTTGTTAGGATTTTCCCTGTGCTCTATTGTGGGTGTGTCGGAGATTTATTTATTGCTTTACACATTTTTATTTTATAATGTCTTTCAGCGGCGTGTGTATAAATTATACAGTGAAAGATTGATAACACCGGCACAAACAAAAAGTAGTCTAATCTCGAGATCGCAGTACCTTATTCTTATGTGTTTAATGTTGCTGAATCTGGATCCGGAGTTAGTTTGACCCCATCACTTCAGGACTAAGGTTATTTAAGGGGATGCCTATCTGAAGTTCCGCGCTCTACTATACCGACGATTTTCTATACCTTTTGCTAACCTCTAAGGCAACTTTGATTTTTCAAATAATTTTGAAACGGCTTTCTTAAAGGCATTTCTGATTGTACCAAAACATTATTTATAATACTTAGTATGTGCGTAGACTTCTTTTTTGGCTGATTTCAATTTCAATTGAAAAATAAATCAAATGTTTTTCAAATGTTAGTCACAAAATATTTTGCACGCAACGAGGAAAAAATAAAATATTAACAGCTGACGGGGGAAAATTTTCAACATTTTGCAGAAAAAGTTGAAGGCCTTGTTAAATGCCGCATTTTACCTCTTCAAGATTTATTTCATCCCGTGCTTCCAGTAAAAATACACGGTCGGTTGCTTTTCTCGCTCTGTAGAAGTTTTTGCCGAAAAGTCCAATAACGATGCAGAGTGCAATCACAACGTAAACGACCGAGATTTGTCGGGGACTTAGGTAGCTTTTAGCCTCCTATATCGACACGTTTTTGAAAATAAAATAGAAGTTGCGCGGATGGCCTACGGATTTTCAAACTAATAAAGAAAAGAAAAATTATTTAGATCAGTATTTCCATAGAGAAGACATCGCGCTCGAGCAAGAAAAAATTACAAAGAACGCAGGGTTACGCTCGGTCGCTAAATTATGTTTAAATGCCTTCTGGGGCAAATCCAGCCAACGGGACAATTTGTATCCATCCGACATTATTCATACACTCGAACAACTATTAAAAATATTTTCTAATCGAAAAGAAAACTGAAAGCGTTATCGACGTCGATAATTTCATCATCTATGTTATACGGCGTTACAAAGATGAATCGGTGACGTCGTCTCCGCCAGCCAATGACTTAACGATTATTTACATAAATTACAGAATCGTGTTTTGTATAACAATGCAGATTCTGTGATTTACGTTTCGAGAAATTCTGATGAATATGAAGCAGCTCCCGAGTCTTTTTTAGGAGTGTTAACCGACGAGCTCGAATATTACGGTCAGGGTACCTACATATAAAAATTTGTTTCGGGTGGACCCAAATTTTTATAGTTAAAAAATTAAAAATCAATAATGTTTTTAGAGGTCTGGTAATAATTCGGAGAACAGACTAGGTACTATCGACACTTTCCTTGCTCACACCCTTCATGGAGCTACTATCTGGAATATATAAATTCTATGACTAGTACTTCAATGTACAAATTTATTAACGATTTGTTGTAGCTAAAATGTTACAGCGAGCGTCAATTTCAAGAGACTCTTTACTGTACAACTTTTTAAAGAGTAAAGTACGTCTTCGGTTTTCAATTAAAATGTTTGGTCGTTATCGTGCGAGCATCGTTACAAAAGAACTATCAGAGAGATGGGTGCATCGCAGTAAATATTTATTTAATGTATTTCCTTCCACTATTATAAATATGATAGAAGAAAATGATATTAGACTTATAAACTTTGATACGCATAAGGTTTACTCTATATATTTTTTTATATATCAAATATATAAAAAGTATTTTAAAGCAATAATTTTGAAAAAAATATTTGCATACTTACTCTTACTTGTTCAATTTTTAGTTTATTTAAAGATGGATTACTTAAAGTTTTTACACTTATCTTACATCAAAAAGAAATCACTGTAACTCCATTATAATGTTCCAATACCTGGAGTTCCAAATTATCATAAAAATCATCCTCTTCGACCCTTTGAAATAATCCTCTGGATCCTCTCAGAACTCCGGCAAGGCTGAACGGTAACCAAAGAATGCCTCCCAATTCCGCATGGCTGGTGGTAGAGGGTTCGACCAGGTACCATTTTCACCTTGCACCATGATTACCTCTGGTGGGTCTGGTGGTGAAAGAGGGGGTGCTGCCATGTTCTGCTGTTTTTGTGCGAATTCCTCGCATAGGAAATTCCTCTGTGGCAGGTGGAGGTTGACTGAGACTTCTGCGTTGGCTCTGCTACGTAATTAATGGGTTGATGTCGAGTAGCCTCGCAGGCTAGCTATTGAAATGACATAACAAAATAAAATAAATTACAGAAGCCTGTATTGCTTCCTCAATATTTAATTACAATGTCCGCGTCCCAGGGAGTTAGTCTGTCTCGGGCGCATGGACCGTATCTCTCGAACGCGCCGGAATATTGCCGAGCGAAGAAGGCTGTGGTGGACGCCTGGTATACGGCGTCTTCCAAGAAGAGCCATACGACCCTTCCCTCCAACTCAGCTTACGGAGTTTCTTATGCAGACTGGGCGCTCCCAGCATCAGATGCTTGCCCGCTGGCAACGCTCTTCTTTTCATTAGCGCCTGCTGATGGAGTCGTTAGCGCGTCCACGCGATCCCGCTTTTCCTCGAAGGTCGGACGCCGGTCTCGATGTCCTTGTCTTATTTGGAAACATCTTCGCATCGTCGAAGCAGAGCCTCTATTTGTCTGCAACACTCCGAAGACGAGCGTCTCGGGTGTCTGCCATAGACTAAGAATGCAGGTAACGTTCTTGTTGCTCTGCTCTTTAAATTATTGAAGGCATGGACGAGCTCTGAGCGATGCTCGACCCAGTCATCTCGAATGAAAGCAGTGATCATCTGCTTCATCGTTCGGTTAGCCATTTCCACGGGGTTGGTCTGCGGATGATACAGGGGCGTCGTTTCATGACGAATCCCATTTTCGTTCAAGAATCCGTCGATCGTTTGTTATCGGAGAGAAACACTTCTGGGGTTCCAAATCGGAGGCAGCCGCTTTCTTTAAATTCGGCGAGTATTGTATCGCCCCTTACACGATGGTGTGGTGTCACTTCCACCCACCGAGTAAATAAATCCTGACTAAATACTAGGATGTATTCAAACCCTTCTTTTGTCCTGGGCAGCGGGCCCATACTCTCTCCCGCTACATACTGCTAGGGTCATTCAATGACCCTGCAGCTCATGAGCCCCACCGGTGGCCTTTGCTCAGCTTTTACTTGCTGGCAAATCTGTCATTGCTGTACATAATTGGCGATGCACGCTTCCATGCGTGGTCAATAATATTTTTATCTCGCCCCAGGTGTTCTGTGGTGGAGCTATCATGACGCTTTTGCATGATACCCCTTTGTTTTTCGTGTGGTACGATGATGTGGGTTGTAGTAGAATAATCTACCACCGACCCACCGTTTTTAGCTGTTGGAGGTACCACTCATCCCGCGAGTCCTCGCCCGATAACACACCATTGTGCCCTTCCTGGGCTCAACCGTGAATTGGCGTTCTTGCAGCTTCAAGGCGCACCGTGCCAATCGACCAGTAGAACCACCTAGCGTGCGAAGCCAACGCATGTAACTGTTATCCGTGAGCACCTTGAAGATCTATCCTTCGATGTATGGGCAAAACTTCTTTATCACTCATACTACAGCGAGACATTCCCGTTCTATAACGCTGTAGTTTCTCTCGGCAAGAGAGAGAACGCGACTCGCGAATACTGGAATTTGCTCTACGCCATTGTCAAATAGGAGGAGAAACGCTCCGATTCCTGAGTCGATCTCATCCATCTGAACTACAAACGTTTTGTCGAAGACAAGACATTACAGCACTCGAGCGGAGGCTATAAGTGCCTTTATTCACTCAAGTGCGGAATGTTGCACCTCCGTCCACTCAAACTTACGCTCCTTCTTCGTAAGTTGAGTATGGGGTCAACAATCGTGGCAAGATTATTCAGGACCTTTTTGTACTACAATGCCATACCTAAGAAACGTCTTAGCTGCTTTACCTTCTTTGGCACCGCGTACTCCAGTACCGGCTTTATTTTCTCTGGATCGAGGCGGAACCCTTCTTCGCTCAGCACCACCCCCAGGTACTTGACTTCGCATTGATAGAAGTATATTTTTTGCCTGTTGATAGTTAGCCCCGCCTTCCTAATATTTTACGCAGATGTTCGAGATGCTCCTCGACCGTTCTCGACATTATCACCACGTCGTCTAGATATGCGGTTGCATAGTCTTCGCAATTTGGCGTGACAACCACGGTTCTGGAAATACGTCCCTACATCCTCCAGGCCGAATGGCATTCTCGTTTGCTCGAAATGCCTTATTCCAGATTCAGAGAAAGCCGTTATCTTACGGGACGCCTTGTCTAAAGGTACCTGATGGTACCCGTAGCTGACGTCCAACGTCGTGCAAATCTTTGCCGCTTTACCTTTGCGGAAAGTCTTGTCCATCCATCTCGCTAGGTATCCGTCCAACGAAATTTTCCGTGCATTGACTTTTCTGTAGTCTATGCTCATTCGGTATTTTGTAACTTTCGGACCTGCGCGTGCTTCTTAGGCTCTATTACCGATGAATACGGATAATAGCGTTGTTTGATGGGACGAGCATCTCCCACATCAATGTTATGGGTCACCCACTTAGTGCACCCTAGCGTGGTCCACACCTAGGTTTATATTATTGCGAAAAATTATTTTAGCTTAAAGTTTCGACGGCATTCTTTTCTGGCAAGCAGAAGCTTTAGAAAAGTACTTTTACGTTTGAAAAAAATTCCTCTTTTAAAATACATTTATGTTGATAACTCCGTTAGAAATGATTGTATAAATTGCGCGATATCGCATTTTTAAGCTGAAACCATAAACTTTCAAATACCGTTGAGCTTTTTGAAATGCAATAATTGATTCAAAAACTATACCGAGTTTTATGAGGTTTATACTTTTTGACTTTTTTATTAGTTTTTAAATGTAAATAAAAAGAGGAATTTTTTTTCAAATGTAAATGTACTTTTCTAAAGCTTTTGCTTTACAGCAAAGAATGCCGTCGGAATTTGGAAGTTCCAATAATTTTTTGCGATAATGTGAAGGGAGTGTACGCTTTCGGGTTGTAACAAATCCCGATGTCAAGTCGGCCATTGTGGAACTATTCATCGACGATACATTGATATATTAGAGCATTTAGTAGACGGATATAACAAGTCGCCCCATTCGACCATTAAGATGCCCCTGCCTCTGTCACAATATATGATGTACAGATTGCACACAAAAATTGAGTAGCTCATGCACTGCAAGGACAACCGAAACACTAGTGTCATCGTTCAAAACATAAAATCGGCAATTACGTACGTATTAGTCAAGAGAAAAATATTTTTGAAAAAAGAGCCGAAAAGTTTGGGGCGACGAAATCTATAAAACCCCGCTCGTACTGAAGATACAAACTTATTTATCTATAAATTGTGCGACTTGTATGGTGAAGAGATGGAGGGTTTCTTTTACTCTGAAAAAAAAATCGAATCGATAAAATTATTCGATCTTAGCAACAAATTTCATATTTACAGATTTTAATTCACGAACGTTAAGTTACGTTTTTATTTAAGACACGAACGTTGCCTTGTTACGAATAGTTAGTCTCGATGCGCAAGAATTTAATTTTAGAAGCACTATTGTAAAAAGGTTTGCACCTGGAAATTATACTCCACTGTTAAATAATAGATTTCAGATTATTGACATTAATATAAGGGATCAATTTGGTGAGCCCACACCTTTCGAATTTGGAACGTTGACGATTACACTTCATTTCAAGAAAGAGTATTAAGCGTGGAGCGTGATGAGTTTTCACGACGCTTACTATCATAGCCAGTTTAGCGGAGGAGGTCGCGGTGTAAGAAAAGTGCTTGTAGTAGGGGCTATGTATACGTGGCCACGGGCTCGGGTCGTAGTTCTCTGGTATATTCCGCAGCGCTCTACCATTTCTTGCTAAAGAAGCGCATACAATCAGTAAAGAAACTATGTATGCAGGGGTTATTATTCTTGACGATGTAACAGAGAACAATATGAACTATAGTAAGGCTTTTCATAATCGAGTAAATGAATCTGGACGAAATTTGAAGAGAAAACCTTCGGATAAAATAGAACAATACATATCCTAGCAGAGCTTATTTCGAGGCATTGTTGAATTACGGTCCTGCGACTAAAGCATCGCATTTAACTATAGTGCTATGGTAAATTAATATTGGATACCATATGGATACAACCGCCGATACTAATGATGATAATGATCCGTTGAAAAATAGACAATTGTTTCTATCAAGGATAAATCAGTAGAGTTGATAGGGCATTTTTACACTGCAATATTTTAAATCAAGATCGATTTTTACTCAACGGCGTTGAGGTGCGACTTTGCCTTGTTCGCTCCAACTATTCATTTTGTTTAATGAATAATTCAGTAACTGACTATAAAATAACCATTAACAAGACTACAATGCTTGTGCATGCTAAAGCGCTTTCTACGACAATTGCAAAATATCCTATAACCCGCGTCGAAATAGAATTTTACTATGCATAGAGGAATCGTTGCCAATTCGCTAGACAATGTTACATTAGGACAGTTACCTAAACGCATTATAATTGGATTCGTGGAAAAAAAGGCTTTCAAGGAACTTTTTGTCTTTGTATGTAGACAGAACGCAGATACCGAGCAAACCTTTGCAACCAAAATTTTTAACAAACAACTCTCAATATACGGAAGCTTATCACAGTCTATATTCGGGCACTAGTATGTATTTTATTAACGAGAGAAACGATGTTGACTGTTTGGACCGATCTCTCAACGCATTTCGCAGGGCATTGGCATCTTGTAAAAAATGGTACTGTTAGAATAGAAGTATGCTTTGATACTTCGCTAATAACAACTATAAATTGTGAGTTATATCGAGAGTTTGAAAACCTTTTCAAAATAGACGCTTCTCGTCAAGTTGTGGTAGATTTTAGTGCTTAAGAATATATCGCTGCCACCTCCCACCCCCTTCTAAAGGATTCTAGCGGATAAAGAGAGGGAACCTTTTTTCTTTCGAAAAAAGAAACACGTATCTGGGGGATGTTCCATTTGTAGCTAGTACTGTTTAATCGAATTCTATCGATATGCTCCGCGATTGTTGGAGGGAGTCCGTAGTTGTCGAAATAAGAAGCGTGTCCATCGGCTGCGACGCATATAGTAACTTCTTCTGTGTACGAGCAGTTCTGTATTGCTTTTTTGTTTTATATGTCTCACGGTTATACTTTATGCCGGTTTTGTTATCTCTTTTCTACCGATACAACCCAATTGTTTACTATGGTTTACTGTTACTTCAATTGTTCCAATTGTATAAACTCTCACTCGTCCGAGAATCACTTCTGACGCACTAGTATCAAAAGCTACTATTAATTTCAGAAGTAACTTGAGATTTTGGCATGAGATCTCATGTGACATTTTTTAAAGGGATAAAGCTGTTAAATTATGAAATTTTACGGGACCCTGAAGGTAATCATTCATACTCTATGAAAACTAATGTGATAAAATTTAATTCAGTACTTTCGCTGTAGTTTAATAAGTTCTAAACTCATTTTAAAAAAGCTGCCAAATTTAACGATTGTGGATTTAGTGATAAGTACTTAAAAAATGTTCAACTTGACTCAATATATTATTGATTGATTTCATTTTATAATATGTTTTAATTTTCATAAAAAACATAAGCAACTAAATATAGGGTTTGTGGGTTATTGGGTGATTGGGTTATAGGTACTTCAATATTCAAATGAACTCTATATTATTGATTTGTTTTAAGTACTCTCAATAGTTTGTAAATGTAAAAAAAAATGATAAAAGTGCGCATAAATATACACATAAGTAAACCTGCATGCTGTGTTCAAAATGACCCACTTCTATACATTTTCCCATACTTTTTATTTCCACTAGAATTGTTAATCAAAGTTTGTAAAAACTTGTAAAAGGTTGTACACATAAGGATTTATAAGTACGCTAAAATAATCATAACTACTTACTTATGAAAAAAATTTGTAAATTTTTTTTAATAGGACAGGATAGAATAAAAAATTAAAGGTAATAAAAGATGCCCTTAGTATTATTATTTATTTATAATAAGTACTAATAACACATTAAAAATATTTGCAGTATAGCATAACACATTACAATACAAGTATTTACTTTTAATAAAAAACATCTTTCATGCTGCAAACTGATAATAAAAAAAATATTAGACACCAATATTGTAAAAAATGTATTTTAAATAAAAAAGTTTTAAAAAATTTATGAGTTAGTTGAAATCTCTAAATGTTCATGCATAATTAAAACAAAGTAACACAAAAAGAATGAACGCATTTAAAAATAAACTCACCCAAAATATTAGGTTTACTAAGATGACAACGTATTTAATAGCATTGTAACATTTGGAAAGACCCATTTTAATTTCAATCCTTATTATTAACTTCAAATCTATTGATACCCTTTTTACTATTTAAAAGATATTAACCCAAAGTTTAGCCTTGAATTCAAGCTGTACAAATTAAGATTAATACCAGGTAGGAAACCACAATGGTTAAAGAGACTGCAAACAGAAAAAATATATTATTATGATTTAAAAAAACAGTTATTATTTTATTATATACAAAATAATTCATTTGTCGTTGAAAATAATGCATTTATTGCAATTTGCAATATGTTCTACCTAAAATTTTGTATTTTGCAAAGGTTTTACACAAAACTTTAATAAAAATTTGCAAGTTCTTGTTGCAATAGTAGTTCTTGCAAAAATATCAAGAATTACTTTTTACTACTGTTTTAATATATTAAACTAATTCATACTGAAACTAACATTTATTTTCTCATTAAAAGCTATGACAAATATTCACAAATATTAAACGTTAAATTAAAAATGGATATCCGTGCAAGAACACCTAATAAGGACATTTTCATTGAGCATGTTCAAGCAGTGTTTATTTAGATAATGCACTACTGTTAACTTATATTATTTATATATCTATACATCAGAGCTAATGACCAATTACATAAAGTATAAACAAATGTATGCGACAAATATTTACAAGTATTAAATTTATGATTCATAATCTTTTCTTTTTTATTAAAAAAAAGTATTGTTTACATATATGTGTAAACTCACGCACCCACGCAAACAAATGTACACTGACACGTGCGTGTGCTAATGACTCGGATACAATTTTTGATAAGTGATAGAGGATGGTAGAATATACAGTACAGCCGCACAGGACATAAGAAAAGCATTTCCTACTTTCGCCTCGTGCGGAATGCGGAATATATTGTGACGTTATGACGTTCTAATAGGTAATCATACGTCACAAAAGTATTTTCTATATTAAATTCAAAATATTAAATTAAAATAGTATCAAATGTTTCAAATTTCTTGATTAGTTAGAATTAATTATTATTGCAAAATTGAAATAAGACTAGAATATTGGACCAGGCAACAACCAAAAAACAACGAACAAAAGAACAACGAGAAAAGGCACAAGGCGAGCCTTCTTCGAGAATATAATTAATTGTGCAGCCGCGCTTCCAGCCTTGCGCCTTGTCGCATAGCGGATCAAGAGGCGCTTTGAGGACTGGAGATTCTCTCCCACCTCAGCCATGTATTAAAAGTTAGGAATAAAGGCTTTAATTTTTACCTTCTGACTACCTTCATTCCGGGGTATGGGAGTGAAATACCTATAAATACTACTGTTAAATGGTGGACTATTACAATATTACATTTTGTAATAACTCATCTTTTGTTTGATTCACCGCGTAATTTGAATATTAGCAATAAACAAATGAATATGCTAATATAAATTAATTAAACACATCACGAAAGCTCGGCTCGAATTGCCTGCCTAGTACCTTTTCTCACTTTTCAGGCTTTTGATCTTTTCTGAGAAAAAGCTACATATAATAATTACGACTTTTAATTTCATATCTTCAAAAACTTTAATTATTAAAAAACGTAAAATACATTTGTAACGTATCATGTATTAGAACGTAACAATGTCGCGGCTCATTTCCAACAGACTTATTATTTATCTGAAATTACGAACACGCGACTAAGTTACGCGGAGCTTTTGAATTGCCGAACGAGCATTAAAATGCTCTCGCAACGGGCGCGAACACCGACTTAAGCTAAATTTAACAAGGAAATTAAATACAATGAAGAAAAATAATCAAGTAAATAATAGTTGCGATAGAAAGGTGAAGTAAATATAAAGACAATGAATTTAAGCTTTCAAATAATCTTTTAATCATTAAATATTTTCTTGATATTACAAATGCTTATCATTTTGAGAGATTCGAGTACTACTTATTACGTGGAGTCGAAGAGAAAAAACTATTCCCAACAAACAAAATGATGGCATGTGACGGCACGATGCGAACACGCGTGCCGACTCCTATGTTTAAAGCATAGGACTTGGTCGGTAAACGGCACGTCGTGTTTGTTGGGATTAGATCTACTGGAAAAACAGTAACGTTGCCATGAATACTGCCCAACAAACACAACGTGCCGTTTACCGACCAAATCCTATGCTTAAAACATAGGAGTCGACACGTGTTTCCGCATCGTGCCGTCACATGCCGTCATTTTGTTTGTTGGGTGCCGTAATTAACAAACTGCTAACAAACAAAATGACGGCACGTGGCGACACGATGATGGTACGTGGGCTAGTGAAGTCGGCACCGTGACGTTTATCTAGAGCAGCACCTGGACCGCCCCGTGACGGCACACTGGGCCAAGCACACCGTGCTGACATAGTACTGTGATATTGCTGTCTAACCGTGCTGAAATAAATGTACAGTTTTGATGGTTATGGGACGGCAAAATGACAGCAGAATTTCAGCACGCGGTGTAGGCGTGCCGTGTCGCCACAGTGTCGTATTTTTGCCGTCTAACTGTGCGGCACCGAATGTGCAGTTTTAGAAATTAATATGGGACGGCAAAGTGACAGCAGAATGTCAGCCCGTTGTGCACTGTGCGTCAAAACGAGCTAAAAACTTAACTTTAAGCAGTTTAATAAATGTTAAATAAGATTTTAACTAGGCTCGCCACATGGCGATCGCTTCGCGCTCGCCAGAGGCTCGCACATTGCATCCCTCCGCTGCGCTACGCGATGCAAGGATGCAAAATGCGAAGCATGAGGCACAACCGATGCTCGCGCTACGCACTCGCTCTTCATTCTACCTTTTTTTATTTTTATTAATAAATCTGTTTAAACGAAAATGATAATTGTATTTTTTAAGCGAAAATCAGCTGTAATTTCTTTAGTTTTAATTATAGAAAAAAATGTTCTGTATGAAAAAGTTGTATTTTTTGTGTATTTACAACTTCTACATTTAATGTTTTATTGTAAAATCACACTGAAAAGTATTTAGAGGCAAAAAGTTGATTTTTTAGTGTTAAATTGCATTTTTTAAGCAAAAATCAGCTGTAACTTCTTTAGATTCAATTATAGAAAAAAATGTACTACGTGAAAAAGTTGTATTTTTTTTGTATCTATAACTTTTACATTTAATGTTTTATTGTAAAATGGTAATAAAAAGCGTTTAGAGGTAGAAAGCGAGTTTTTAATGAAAAAGTGCGTTTTTTTAAGCGAAAATTATCTGTAACTTTTTTGGATTTCATTGTAGAAAAAAGTTTACTGTATGAAAAAGTTGTATTTTTTATTGTTTTATAAGATGAAACTCATGAGTTTGTGATAAATACATTATTGTTCAAGTTATTCTGAAAAAACTGATTCTTTCTTTTTATTTTTTGTTTGCATAATGTACTACTGTAATCGCACGTTTAGATGAAATGGGCCGTAAACCTTATTGGCACCTTTCGGGATGATGACGAACATTCTGTGAAAGTCTCAGCTCAATTCGTTAAGATTCAAAGGAGTTATGCTTGGAACAAAATGGAATCTTACATACACCTCATTTTTGCTCTGGTGAAAATATAAGGCACTCCGTGTAGCGGTCGTGCCTAAAAACTGCCTTATTTAGGGGTTTTTAAGACATTAAAAACTAGTTGTCAAAATTAGAGTTTATGAGTTTAATTGCATAACTACTTGAAAAAGAATTAAGTTGAATATATTATTGATTGATTTCAGTACTTTAATTAGCTTATAAAATGGTTTACGTTACATTGAAAGTAGTCTGCCAAATTTAGAGTTTATGATTACAGTTATCACCATTAAAAAGAGTATAGACTTGACTTTTCATTATTTATTAATCACAGTACTTTCATTTGTTTAATAAATATTAATTTATAATAAAAAACTAAAATTTGGGGATTGTGGGTAACACTATCGAAAGAAAGTAATAAAAAAATACTTATAAATTTTAATATCTGTTTTGAACATTTTCTTTTAAAAACTACTAGAAAAATGATTATCTTGACTCTTTATTATTATCTGATTTCAGTATTTTTACTATTTTAATTGATTTAAATTTATATTCAAACAACAGTAAAATTATGGGTTTGTGGCTAATTTAGTAATAGCCATGTATAAACTATAATAACCATTATGTTAAAAATAAACTACCAAATTTGGTAATTTATAACTTGGAAAAGATAAGACTTTATTATTTTTTTATCGTTGGTTGATTTCAGAGCTTTTGTTGGTTTAGTATGTTTTTTAAAACGCCGTGCGCGCAGTGTGGGGATTCAGGGCCCACGTCTCCTCTGGTTCCTGGAAAGGCGAGGAGAGGAGAAAATGATGAGTCGCTTTTGTGTGAAATAATGAAGCATTTATTAGTGTGCGGGAGCACGTCCACAGGCTCTGAGGCTCGAGCCACGACTGCCGCGCCAAGGCGGCTACACTCCTCTTAGCCCATGGCCAGCGCTTCCCCCACTCCCGCAGATAGAGTGAGAGGGAAGATCGCATTCCCTACAGCAGTCCCTACATACTCCCCCCCTAGTGCTAACGACATAAAAAAAAAAAAAAAAAATACAATAATTTAATAATATGAATAAACAATACGCTCAGTCGCAATTATGCGATCTGCTTAACTAACTTTGGTATTAGGGGCGAAGGTTACCTTCTTTCTGGAGTACGTTTTTAATACTGGGCGCTCAATAGCGGTGGGCTGATTGCCCTTATTGTCACCGCTGGCAGGTACATCAGGTAAGTCATGAAACAATGTGTACGCAGGCTTAAGTAATTCTACTGATACGCTGCGTGTCGTACCATTTACATCTATGTCGAAAACGCGATCAGACTTACGTTCAATTACTTTGTAAGGACCGGAGTAAGGCCTCTCTAATGACTTTTTTGCCATGTTACGCATGAACACATGAGAACAGGAGTATAAATCTTTAAAACAAAATGCGCGTTTCTTGTAGTGGTGTGTGACAGGGACTGGATGAATTTGACGCATGAATTCGCGAAATTCCTCAATGAAAAAATTTGGATCCGGAGTAAAATCCTCAGGGAGGAAAAACTCACCTGGGAGACGCAAGGTCGTACCAAACAAAAATTCCGCAGGAGACGCGTTCGTATCCTGGCGTAGATGACAACGGCTGTTGATATAGCGCTGAAAGGTTTGACTAGCATTACGAAGACCAAAAGTCATGAACATAAATTCAAAAAGGCCGAATGGCGTAATTATCGCCGTCTTCGGGATGTCCTCAGGGGCGACTGGAATCTGGTTAAACGCCTTATAAAGATCCAGAGCTGAGAATATCTTTTTGCCATGAAGGTAATTTGTGCAATCATGAATGTGGGCAGTTGGATATTTATCCGGGACTGTCGCGGCATTTAAGCGCCTGTAATCTCCACACGGTCTCCAGGAACCATCCTTTTTCAGTTCCATGTGTAATGGACTCGCCCAGGGACTACTGGAGGGGCGACAGATGCCCGCTTCCATCCAAGCATTAAATTCAGCTTTCGCTGCTTTCAGCTTGCCAGGAGCTAGTCTACGAGGACGTTCAGCAACAGGAGGGCCTGACGTTACAATGTGGTGGAAAATTCCATTATTGTCGGAGACCGTGGGTTTCGAAGCACCAGTGATCTCCGGGAATTCCGCAAGGAGATCTGCGCATTTCGCGTCAGGGTTGACTGTGGAAATAGAATAATCAACTGCAGTTTCTCTTAAAACTGCTAACGAGTAGACAGAAGTAAGCGGGTCGATGAGACGATTTCTCTTAAGATCAACTAACAAGCCGTAGTGAGACAAAAGGTCCGCGCCGATGATCGGGTAAGCTACCTCTGCTACGCAAAAGTTCCAGCGAATGGGACGTCTGAGGCCTAAGTTGAGGGAGAGAGGAGCTTCACCATAAGTTTTGATAATAGTATTGTTCGCGGCAAAGAGTTTAAACGTGCTCGGATTGCCATGGGCTTTTGGATTCGACGGAATAAGCGAGATATCCGCGCCAGTATCTATTAAAAACATTCTGCCAGATATGCGATCGCGTACGTGGAGACGTTTCGAAGTAATGTCACCCTCTGCGGCCGTCTCAGAGGCAAAAGGTTGAGCTAGTTTTTTTGTGGGTTCTGTTTAGACCAATCAGCGTATTTGGAACACCAATCTCTACATGAACGAGGGTCGTCTGGATATTTACGGTGGGCTAGACATAGGCCCAAAGGATCGCGAGACGGAGAGCGGCCACGCCGAGATTGTTTTTCAATGCCTTTTACTCTATTTTCGAGAGAGTCTATTTTACGCTCGAGGCGCTTAAGCACAGTCTCCAAATTGAAGGCGTTGGCCTGCTCTGCGGAAGTCGCAGAGATCTGCGGGTCCGAAGCACTGGACACCTGCGATTTGTACATGTCCGTTGCTTCTACAATTTTATCAGCCATTTGAGCGAGTTTATGCAGGTCGGTGACCTCTGAGATGGCGAGGGTGGCTTGGCACTGCACAGGCAACTGATCTAGAAAGACCGAGCGAATAATATCCGTGTTTGCGCCAGTACCAAGACTTTGAAGCCGGTTCAAGATGAGAGAGGGTTTGCCGATGGTTGAAACCTGGCCTTTTATGAGCTGGCGTAAGCGCGTTTCCGCTGAGGCGCCATACGTCTGAATTAAGCGATTTTTAACCTGATCGTAAATATCCGCTGGACGAGGGTCTGCGGTGACTATGTCTTTTATGGCTTTGAAAGCTTCCATGCTGAGTTTTTCAGCAATGAAATCAGCCTTGGTCGCGGGGGCGGTAATGCCTGCGTTTCTGAGAGTGATCTCTGCCTGTGCGAACCATGACGCGGGATTTTCAGAGGAAAAGGCAGAGATTTTTGGTTGCCGATACAAGGCATTAACCGTGGCATTAGGAGGTTGGGCAGCAAGGAGCTGTTCTAGCCTTCCCTGCAGCTCCTCAATTTTAACGGCGTTCTGTTGCTCCATGGTGGGGAAGAGAAGTTTGGTTGAGCACTAACTAACTGTGACGAGACTTACAAAAGTATAAAGAAACGTTAAAGCGCACTCGCAGGTGCCAACAATTCACAAAAATGTCTCGCACAGGATTCGCCTAAACGAATACGCACACGGAGGCGTCGCAGTATTAGTCTACTGTTGTTCACGGAAATAATTCGGCGAAATCGAAAAAGCCGACGAGCAAGCCGAGAGAAAAAAGAAAAAAGTACTATTTACTAAAAATAAAATAATTAGAATTATCAAAAACGTTCGTTCAACGATCATGAAAAACTCTTAGTTCGCGGAATTGGTAAAATTCGGAGAAGGGACTCTACTGGCGCTGTTTACCACGGCCGTTGCGGGTTCAAACGAATTCCCGGAAAGGGATCTTTCACGATTCTTTAGACGCAGTAAAATTTATAACGCTAATTACGCAAAATTGCAGCGATGATGAAGAGAGGCGCCGTAGACGATGATAGGCACCGGTGACGCTGTCCCACGCAGCTGTGTGCCGTCGCAAGCACGCCTCGAAGACAAAAACTGCCTGTTGCACGTGTCGAGCCGGAAGCAAGATGGTCGCCCGGCGAGGCAAAACTGCCGCCAAGGCTGGAGCTGGCGTGGAGTTGGTTTACGGCCGGCAAAACGCCGCTGAAGCCGTTGGAGAAGAAACCCGCGAGCACAAGCTCAAGCGAGTCGATCCACAGGTCGACGGTCCCAACAAACACGCGGTCCCAACAAACACAACGTGCCGTTTGCCGACCAAGTCCTATGCTTTAAACATAGGAGTCGGCACGCGTGTCCGCATCGTGCCGTCACATGCCATCATTTTGTTTGTTGGGTTACAGCACAATGATCTGCATAATGCAGCAAACAGCTTAAATTTTCATAGCGGTACGTTACCGTTAGAATGACGACACGGCATGCCCTGTGAAGGTTATGATTTCATGACGGCACAGTGACAGCAAAATGACGCCACGATGTACTGCACAGTGCAGCACGTAGGTTATATTTTCAAAGCAGCACGTTACCGATACAGTGGCGACACGGTGTAACGGTGGTAAAAAGTTATCTTACGAGATAACAAGATGACGGTAAAATAACGCCACACCGTGCCAGCACGGTGGGCCAAGACGTATCGGCCCGCGGTGTTTGTTGATGTAAGGTTAGGGATATAACTACTAAACTCTATAATTCAACTTATTTGAACGTTGTACGTTCCATCACAACGTACCATTGCCTGAATATTTCATAAAACAAACGACAAATTTAATAGTGTAATTTGAGCAAGTTTAAGTCAAAAAATGACATACACGTTGATAATAATTTTAACCTTACTTTTTTCGAGCAAAGCGCTTTTTTATACTAAATATTAATACACGGAGAGAAAAAACTTAATAAAAATTACTATTGTTTCCTAGGAAAAAAGTGACAGTCTTGAATAATGAGGAGTTTTGATATTGATATAGTAAATTTTGTTATTAAAAAGCTAAAATTTACTATTAATATTATAAAATTCAATAAATTTTGTTACAAAAATTGCTATTTTTTATAGCAAAGGTTGTAATAATAAATTGTATTAGAAACAGTATTAAATTTTACTATTAATATTTATAAAATTTTATAACTTTTATTATAAAAATTGTTATTATTGATAATAAAAGTTGTAAATTCAAATTTTACGAACAAAAAGTAGTAAATTTTACTATGAATATTTACAACGTTTGATAACTTTTGTTACAAAAATTACTATTTTCTATAGTAAAGCCTGTGGTCGGAAGCGTATGCGCATGCGTCTGAGCTCGCGTCGGGTGCGCCTGGATCACGCATATGTAAAAATTGGATGTAATTTAATAATAAAAGAAAAAATAAAAATGCAAAATTGAAATAAAGTCTACTTTTCACTTTTTCAATCGACTTTATTGCTTATCAGCTTTTAATATTTTGCCATAAGGTCTAAGATTCAAATAAAATACTTAAAATTCTATACCTAGGCGGCGCGTAGAAAAAATCGTCACCAGCAAGTGGTTGGAAGCCATATTGGTTAGTATACACGGTGTTCAAAAATGAACTGGCACGACCAGTATATCCGTGTTCAGAATAACATTCTAAGCACTTTTTCACTTTTGACATTTTTCAGAATTTGGGATAATTATGGAGTTATTGTTAATTAAAATCTACAATAATTAGCCAATCAGCGCTCGATTTGACGATGATCCCCGCATGACTCTCCCCGCGCGGCCCATACTGCTCGAGTAAACCCCGCCTACCAGCGTCAGCTAGAGCGCTGATTGGCTAATTATTGTAGATTTTAATTAACAATAACTCCATAATTATCCCAAATTCTGAAAAATGCCAAAAGTGAAAAAGTGCTTAGAATGTTATTCTGAACACGGATATACTGGTCGTGCCAGTTCATTTTTGAACACCGTGTATAAGAAAAATAAGTTTCTGTCATGGTACATTACGAGCGAAAACGTAGAAGTAGATTTATGTATTGTAACGTGGATATCACGACGTTACATCTTTCCTGCATATAGGAGCGCCGGAGACGCTGCGCACGTCTCAAAGCCGCGTAACGTTAGGTTAGGAGCGCGACATGGGACGAGAGAGAAGCGCGACGCAACACCGCGGCTAACGAGCCGAAGGCGCGGCCCCCCCTCGCGAGTAGGGAAGTGGGGGAAAGTCCGCGGCCCACCAAAACTGAAGCGCGCGAGAGAATCTTCCTTCTCCGCCCGATAAGGATCGATCGAACGAGCCGGCGGCCACGAGGTCCACGCAAGCGAGACGACCCTCCGTCGAGACGACAACCCAGGGCGACCAACTCGCCCAGCAGACGAGCAGCAGACCAAACACTACTGCACATCAACGGATTGTTTTGGAGCCGGGAGCAGGCGCCCGATACACGGCCGCAGCCATCGACGAGCCGGCCGACGCGAAGACGACGAGACGACTACCTACGAGACCTCGAGCGACAAGCGCTTGCGATAAGTATCGCATAATATCTCTCTCTCGTCCGCGTTAGGTTTGGCGAGCGCGCCAATAATTAGGCGCGAGCGAGGCTAAAAAGCCGCGACAGCGAGTCACGTGTAATTTAATTGAATTGAATAAATTAACAATTATTATTCAACAAACTGTTGTAGTTCGAACCTGCCCCGTTAAATTCACGACCCGTTCCCCAGAGTTAGCTCGGTTCGCGGAACACCGTGATTTGTGCGGTGGTAATTCGGCGCAGGGAGGCTTAGGGGCAGATCAGAGTGCATTTCTCAAACAATTAGAGCCGCGAATCCCGAGTCGTATTATCAGCGTCACAGTATGTTAGGTTAGGTCTAATAATAGGTCATGCGTATATTTATAATCGAACCCTGTTGAAAATATCCAGCTGGAAATCTAGCTGGAATCCAGTCCATGCATGGATTTCCAGCTGCATTTTCCACCTAGCTTCCCAGCTGGATATTTTCAACAGGGAAGCGAATGCGTTAAACTTAAGCAATACTGTTTAGCGATAGAAAAGTGTTTGAATGTTAAGTAATTCGAATAAGTAGTAATATATACAAGAGTCTCCAAGTCAAGATGAGAATTTTTCAGTGACAAAAAAAATATTTTGCAAAATTTGCAAATTCTACGTTCTAAAAATTACTTTCTTAAATATTAAAAATTACATTAGATACATTCCAAAAAATGTTAGCCATAATTTCAATATTTCTTATTAAAAATTCTAAAAATTATTACATATTTAGTAAAAATTACTATTTTTTTAGCAGTTATTGTTATTTGTAAAAATTACTATGTTTCATAATAATTTTTAATACAGTACAAGACTGTCATTCTTTTCCTACATAAAATAGCAATTTTACTATGAATTTTTACAATTTTTACTAGGTTTTTTCTCTTCGCGTATAATTCATTTGTATCTACGTTTTATTTTTATTAGCGATTAAATCTTTAATGCAGAGGTTTCGTGCAAAAAATCCACGATTTAATTTATTAGTCACTTTTTTTAATTTTTTTTTAGCGCAATTTTGTTTTCTTTTCGCTTCAGTATTATTCTTCTTCAGTATTATTATTCGTCTAATTACTATTCTTCGTCTTCTCCCCTGGGCTAGTTCTATCAAGTTGGATCTTCTAGATTAGACTAAAAAAACGGCCCCCGATTTTTCTCATTATCTAAGTGCTGGGCGGGCTTCTTTAAAGACGACGTCCGGTCATCCTGAGGGTGTTTCTAGACACCTGGACATCGTCTACAAAATTTCTTCCTCCTTGCGACACATTAATTTCATTCATCTGCAATCAATAACATATACGTATGGGGTATAAATTGAATACTAATATTTTAAGTAAATGTAAAATTTACAGTTCTAATAAACTGTTTTGTCGATTCGTCATCTTTTGAAGAATTGTTAAACCGATAGTTGTTCTGCCTACAATACAATATTATGATTAGTTGATCGTTTGATTTTACATACATTACAAACCGTCAACTTTTACTTCATAGGGCTCGAACAAAGGCATATTTCGCGAACGTCTTTTTAAAATGTTATCTGGATTTTGTGATTTTACCAAAAAATTAGGACTTCCTTCTCCATCAAACGCCGAATAGTAATTCAAAGGTGTGACCATTGCCCTTTTCTTGAAAATATAATGACGAACAATTTAAGATTTAGGAAAATACTATCATCCTATAGAGAGTTACTAAACACAGCATTTGCGGCTATGCTAACCGGGTTGTCGTATAATTCGAAGCAAGCCATTTATTTTTTATTTTCTATAAATAACTAGTTAATGGACAGAGTTTAAAAAGACTTCTAAAATTACTTATTATGGACATTTTAAATGTAGATAAAGACGCTGAGTTAAAAATAAGAATTGTGGGTTGCGACCAAGGTGCAACTAATCAAAAATCACTTCCTTTACTATAGGTACAACCGAAAAATGCCGTTCATAACTATAAATAATTGAAAATTTTCTTTCGTGTACTACGTGCCTTATTTGTTTAAATGCTTTAGATTTTTTTTTATAAATAATTAAGTTATTAAGGGGGTCAGGGCTTAAATTGAAAAAATACACTTTCCAGTATATATACTGGAAAGTGTATTTTTCTTAAAGTCTTCAATTCAATTCAATTCAGCAATAGGAAATGAAATCAGCCAAAAAAGAAGTCTACGCACATATAAATATTTTAAATTTTGTTATTTCGTTTAAAAATATTACAAACCCATCTTCAAATTTTACTAATAAGCTTAGTATAAATTGTACATTATAAAATTTCCATAATACTTTTTGAAATTTTACTAAAAATTTTAGTATAATATACACACATTTTTAAGAAAACTTATTATTTATAAAAATAACTCAAATATTGTAGAAATTTTAATATATTATTTAGTAAAATTACAAAGAATTTAATAAAAATTGATATTTTTGCTCAGTAAATATTAAGGAGGCAAAGCGCAATGGGCCTTTGGCCTACGCGCGAGTCGGCACGTCCCCGAGCAGGGGCAGCCGGTGCGTCTCCACTTTTGACCGACTATCGACTATCGACTATCAGTAAATATTACAAAAAGCATGAGTAAATTTTACGAATCGGCATGTAAAATACGTATCGCTACATAACCCATACAGTGATTGTCAGTTGTTGGAGACGCACCGCAGTCTTAGATAACTTTAAATCATTCAAAACACTAGGTGGCGTTTTGTAACTCGCAAGTGTTCAGCAATCGGTTCAGTTAATATATAAGGGCGATTGACTTTCAAAAATTTAATAATGTATGCGATATTACCGACGGTAGTATAAGAAGTTTAAACTAGTGCGATAGGGCGAGCGAATTAATAATGTGTTTAATATTTAAATATAAAAGCGATGATTGTTATAATAATTGTTGGAGTACTACTGTCGGGGCTCGAAATAAAGATAACAATAAATCACTCTTAAATAATCTTTATTAAACAAAAGGCCGTCTTAACCGTTCGAGCACTCTCTGTAGACTAGCGAGAGTTAAAAGGTGGCGGAAAATGGTGGCGCCACGCAGAACAGACTCATGGGGGCACACATACACACTCATATATCCAACAATAATAAACCAAAACCGTAAGTTAAAAAGTAAAACTTGACAATAGCTGTGATAGCATCCCCGAAGAAAAAAGAAAAAGTTTAAAGATAAATGTTTCTTTTGAATTTTAATTCAAATCAATTTAAATATTATTTTTTTGCATACAAAATTTACTAATCGTTTTAGTAAAAATTCGAATATAAAGTAGCATATATTCCTAGCATATTTAACAAGATTTGATAAAAGCAATTTTTTAATTTTTTCTAAAGTAATTTGTAATTTTTATTAAAAATCGAGTAGGTCGCTTCGTTACAATGCTTTTTTGTAATTTTCTGTAGAAATTGGTAGAAATTTTATTTTTCATTTTTTTCAGTGTAGGTTAATAGTTTTTAATAGAATATTAAGCTATTCGTCGTACGGACACGCTCGTCTTCCGTGCGTCGTGCGTAAAGTAAACTTTACACACTCGCACCGGAGACTCGTGTGTAAAGTCACTAAAACGCACGAATTCGCGAAGACGAGTAAGAGAAGAAACGCTCGTGTAGCTTACGCTATTTTTTGCAATTGCTGTGCGGAGAGTTAGCAGTAATTGTTACTACCCGCGTAAAAATAATTCAGACTAAAATAAAACGATAAAAAGATTCATCTCTATTATGTCCGAATTTAAGATTTTTTAAGATTCAAAAAGATTCTCTTTTAGTAAATATCAAATATTAATTTAAGATCTTTTCGAGATCGTTATTTTAATACAATATTAGTTAAAATTAATATTAGTTTAATGTGTTCAATTTTTTTCAATTTTCCACACATAAGATCTTATATTTAATTTTTTTTTTCATATGTATTAGACTAATACACGGAGAGAAAAAACTTAATAAAAATTACTATTTTCTCATAGGAAAGAAGTGACAGTCTTGAATAATGAGGAATTTTGATATTGATATAGTAAATTTTGTTATTAAAATGCTAAAATGTACTATTAATATTATAAAATTTAATAGATTTTGTTACAAAAATTGCTATTTTTTATAGTAAAAGTTGTAATAATAAATTGTACTAGAAATAGTATTAAATTTTACGAACAAAAAGTAGTAAATTTTACTATGAATATTGACAACGTTTGATAACTTCTGTTACAAAAATTACTATTTTCTATAGTAAAGCCTGTGGTCGGAAGCGTATGCGCATGCGTCTGAGCTCGCGTCGGGTGCGCCTGGATCACGCATATGTAAAAATTGGATGTAATTTAATAATAAAAGAAAAAATAAAAATGCAAAATTGAAATAAAGTCTACTTTTTACTTTTTCAATCGATTTTATTGCTTATCAGCTTTTAATATTTCACCACAAGTTCTAAGATTCAAATAAAATACTTAAAATGCTGTACCTAGGAGGCACAGAGAAAAAATCGTCACCCGCAAGTGGTTGGAAGCCATATTGGTTAGTATACAGGGTGTTCGAAATGTTCCGGACCCCCCACTTATAACATAAAGTAAGCATTTTGGAAAAAAATGTTAAATACAAAAGTTGTTAAGTTTTGAAGGTTGAACTAAATGAAGACCTTGGATTTGTTATTGGTTATCATTTTCAAGGTCATTTAAAGGTCATCTTCAGTTTTTTAAATAGGGACCCCTATTTTTTATTTCAGATTCTGAAAGAGCACAAAATTTTACATCTGGATATGTATCCATGTTATGGCTCAAAATGACCTACAGAGGTCATTTAGTGGTTAAATGATTATTTAGTAGCAGAAAGCCAAGAAATCCCGATTATTAAGAACTTTGGGTGTATTTGACGAAAAGAAAAAAAAAATTTCGTACTTTAATACTAAAGTACATAATTTGATTTTCTAGGACGAACTTTATGGTCACTTTAAAATTGGCCTTCATTTTTAAGGTCATTTGAAAGTTATCTTCAGCTTATTAAAAAGGGACTCATTTTGTATTCCGGATTCTGGAGGAGCATTAAATTTTAGGTTTGGAGATATGTACAATATCCACGTCATGGCTCGAAATGATCTACATAGGACACTTGGGGGTTATTAATTGAGTGGCCGCGTGGAAGAAGGGCGTAACTCGAAAAGTGTCATTTTGGGGAAAACGAAAAAAACGTTATAACTCGGTATCGGTTCACTAGAATGTAAAGCTATTATAGTATGTTATAGAGGGCACTTAGATACAATAAAAACAACTTTCACTTGTAAGTTAAAGGTTCCTCATAAAAAATTATCGCACTTTGAAAAATCAGAGTTACGCCCTTTTTGCTATTTTTGCATTAAAAAAAAATATTTACATAGGAATAAATAATTAAAAATTTTTTGGTCATTTAGAAAACATTTATTTACATATCTTAAACTGTATAACATGTCCAATTTTATATTTTATAACGAAAAAATTTTTATTTAACGCAATTTTTAACGCAATAACTTAATAAATCGAATTAACACAGTATTTAAAATTTAAATTATGTTATTTAATAACATATTATAAACAAGTATCCAACCCAATTAATCTTCATCTGACTCATTTTCCATTTCTGAATTTTTATTTTCATTTACATAAGGAAAAACAGTTTTATCATACCAATTTTGCGCGTCAATAGGTAGGAATTTCATCAAGAATTTTAAATCAGCGATTTTAGCTTTTGTGAGGCCTACAAAATCAATGTCTTTTAATTTCTTTGTAACATTCATTAGATTCTTACGCGAAATTTCAAACAATGAAAATTTCACGCCTTCTTTATTTGAATAATTACTAAACTACTGTTACTATTATTTGAATAATTACTAATTACTGTACTACTGTTTTGATACCATCCGGTACTCTTCGTATGCGTTATATTATGAAAATAGCAAAAATGGCTTAAGGAGGGTTTGGACCTATAAATTTTTTCTTTTTTTTTACCTGAAAAATAAAAAGTATTATGTAAAATAAATTAGTTGTTATATATTATATAACTATAACTAATTATTTACAAAATGAGCTTAGAGAAAAGTCTCTAAACTCATTTTATGCTACTCTATGCTTGATTTAAAAAAAAAACCATTGGCGTAACCTACAGGTCCCATTTGTGCATGGATCTTGATGTACGAAAGCTTAAATTGTTGGTATTTGATGTCATTCTGGTCTGAAGAGTTGTAGAATTCAAAATTATTTGAGTAAGTAGTTGCAAAAGTTCTAAAACTGCATAAATTTATGAAATTAAAGAAAATTAAAGAAATATAAGTGGATTTTTAATTTTTGTGATTACTTACTCAAATAATTTTGAATTCTACAACTCTTCAGACCAGAATGACATCAAATATCAACAATTTAAGCCTTCGTACATCAAGATCCATGCACAAATGGGACCTGTAGGTTACGCCAATGTTTTTTTTTAAATCAAGCATAGCGTAGCATAAAATGAGTTTAGAGACTTTTCTCTAAGCTCATTTTGTAAATAATTAGTTATAGTTATATAATATATAACGCGCAATTTATTTTATACAATACTTTTTATTTTTCAGGTAAAAAAAAAAGAAAAAATTTATAGGTCCAAACCCCCCTTAACTCGAGTTACGCCCTTCTTCCACGCGGCCACTCAATTTCAAAAGCAAAATAATCTAACCGTTTTACATGAACAGTTTTTATTGCATTAATTTTTTGCAAGGGTTACGAGTTTCTACGCATGATTCATAGCATTTTCAGGATTGTTACTTGTACCTTAGAAGATTTTGCTCACTATTCTTTTTAGGAATCAGTTCATTTATAATTGTTAATTAACAATTGTTTACTCCTATTTACTTTTCTGTTTTCAAGAGTTAAGTGAAGTTCTCTTACTTCGAAATTCAGATAATTGTATTAATTTTCAATAATTGTACTTTTAATCGTAGTGAAAAATGGCACATCTTACTGAACGAGAAAGAATATCTTTTCCCTATTCAACCCTATTTCAAAAAGTACCGTAATTCGTACAATTAGACGTTTTGAAGAGACAGGTGGTATTAAAGATCGTCCTAAATCAGGTAGATCCAAATTATCGTCTAATGATGAAAAGAGCTTAGACGTATTACAATCATTTATTGAGGACCCCCATTGCAGCATTAGACGTTGTGCACAACAGCATGAAATGGGAGCTGCATCTGTGCACAAAATTTTGAAACTCAACAAATGGCATCCTTTCAAATTAAAGTTGGTACAGGAATTATCTGAAGATGATTTTGATAGAAGGGTAGAGTTTTGTGATATAATGATGCAAATGATATCTGATGATCCTTTGCTCCTCAATAACATTGTTTTCTCTGATGAAGCCACGTTTGAGTTAAGCGGAACAGTGAACAGACATAATTGTCGATACTGGAGTAACATCAATCCACATTGGATGAGAGCGGACCACACGCAACATCCTGAAAAAGTAAATGTTTGGGCTGGCATATTTAATGGAAGAGTACTTGGCCCTTTCTTTATTGAAGGTAATTTAAATGCTGCAATGTATGAAAACATGCTTCGAGACCAAATTATACCTGCTATACCGAATTTAACGGGTGGAAATCTGGACGAAATTTACTTCCAACAGGATGGTGCTCCTGCACACTACGGTATTCATGTTCGCCGATATTTAGATGCAACATTTCATGATAGATGGATTGGGCGGAGAGGTACAATTGAATGGCCACCTCGGTCCCCAGACCTAACGCTTCTTGATTACTTCCTTTGGGGATACTTGAAGGATAAAGTTTATGTTATAAAACCACGTGACTTGGATGAATTACGCCAAAGAATCACTGATGAAATAGACTTGATACCTCAGCAAATCTTGCGAAATGTTGTTGCAGCCTTTTACAATCGGTTAGCACATTGCCAAACTGTTAATGGGCAACAATTTGAACAGTTGTTGTAAAAAGTTCCTATCAACGACATTTTAAAAAAATTCAGTTTGGGCGAATAGTCCACTGTCTTGATTTAGTTAGCTGGGCCGCCGATAGTCCTGCCTTAGCTGACTGGGCCGCCGATGGTCTTGCCTTAGTTGGCTGGATCACCCATGATGTTACCTTAATTAGTTGTACCTCCCGTGCCTGAGCAATAAGGCTCATTTTGATTAGACATTTTTTTATTTATCATTTTCTCCCCCGAGGTATGTAGTTGTTGGGCCTAAGGCTTATTTTGATTAGACATTTTTTTATTTATCATTTTCCCCCCCGAGGTATGTAGTTGTTGGGCCTAAGGCTTATTTTGATTAGACATTTTTTTATTTATCATTTTCTCGCCCGAGTTATGTGGTTGTCTGGCCTAAGGCTTATTTTACGCCAGTGTCAATTACACCTTCTACAATCCTAATGCAGAATTTAGCGCTGGTGCAAAATGGAGAATTACAACTAGGAGGCTTAATTTGGAAAACTAAAGTTAACCTTCAAATGACCTTGAAAATCATGGGCAATGTCAATTTAACGCCACCATAAAGTTTGTCTTGCAAAATCAAATTACTTTAGTATTGGTCAGATACGCTCAAAGTTCTTAATAATCGGGATTTCTTGGCTTTCTGCTACTAAATAATCATTTAACCACTAAATGACCTCTGTAGGTCATTTTGAGCCATAACGTGGGTACATATCCAGATGTAAAATTTTGTGCTCTTTCAGAATCTGAAATAAAAATAGGGGTCCCTATTTAAAAAACTGAAGATGACCTTTAAATGACCTTGAAAATGATAACCAATAACAAATCCAAGGTCATCATTTAGTTCAACCTTCAAAACTTAACAACTTTTGTATTTAACATTTTTTTCCAAAATGCTTACTTTATGTTATAAGTGGGGGGTCCGGAACATTTCGAACACCCTGTATAAGAAAAATAAGTTTCTGCATAGTACATTACGTGCGAAAACGTAGAAGTAGATTTATGTATGTTAGGTTAGGTCTAATAATAGGTCATGCGTATATTTGTAATTGAAGCGAATGCGTTAAATTTAAGCAATACTGTTTAGCGATAGAAAAGTGTTTGAGTGTTAAGTTAATTCGAATAAGTAATATATACAAGAGTCTCCAAGTCAAGATGAGAATAATTTCAGTGACAAAAAAAAATTATTTGCAAAATTTGCAAATTCTACGTTCTAAAAATTGCTTTCTTAAATATTAAAAATTACTACTTTTAATACTAAAAATTAGTACTTTCAATACTAAAAATTATTACTTTGAATATTAAAAATTACATTAGATACATTCCAAAAAATGTTATGACATAATTTCAATATTTCTTATTAAAAATTCTAAAAATTATTACGTATTTAGCAAAAATTACTATTTTTTTAGCAGTTATTGCTATTTATAAAAATTACTATGTTTCATAATAATTTTTAATACAGTACAAGACTGTAATTCTTTTCCTATATAAAATAGCAATTTTTACTATGAATTTTCACAATTTTTACTAGGTTTTTTCTCTCCGTGTATTATTATTGTATTAAAACAATGATCTCGAAAAGATGTTAAATTGATTTTTAGGCGCTTGTTAATAGAGAATCTTTGTAAATCTTAAGAAATCTCAAATCCGGACATAATAAAGACGAATCTTTTTATCGTCTTATTTTAGTCTGAATTATTTTTACACGAGTAGTAACAAGAAATTGTAAATAATAGTTGAACTATCCATAAGTAGAATATTTATAATGTGGTTAGTTCTGGGCGGGGAGCGGGGTCCAGGGGCTGAGCCCCTGGTGGGGACGCAGGGGGCGAAGCCCCCGTCGGGGGTTAGGGGGCGGAGCCCCCCCTCCCCCAAAAAAACCACTGACATAATAGTCTTTATAAAAAAAATTGAAATAAGAAAAGCGACAGTAAAATAAAATTAATTTTTTTTATTAAACTTTTTAAATATTTGAAATAAATTAACATTATTTTTCACAAGATCTTTCCCAAGAATCTCGTCAATTCAAACGTATTGAACCCGAATTTCGGAAGCGGGAAAAGTGGCAGATTTAACTTTACGCACGCTTAACGGTGTGTAAAGTAAACTTTACACACTGTTGGCTATGTGTAAAATTATCCCGTGTGTAAAGTAAAGTTTACACCCTAGCCAGAGGCATCAGAAGAACTTTACACACTAACTTTACGCACAGAATTGCAAAAAATTATATTTAAAAACTACCTTATTTGAGGTTTTTTTAATTGACATTGAAAATAAGTGGACAAATTTACAGTGTGTGAGTTCAGTTATAAATATTTAAAAAAAGTATAAGGTAAATGTCCGTATTGTGAGACAAGTTCAAGAGTAACGCTATATTAAATATGTTATATGTTGGAATGAACATTAAATGTGCAGGGGAAATTTTAGAAAGGGAGAAAACGTTACTGACGAGAATAATAATGAAGATAATGCTGAATGGACTTTGTAAAATAGAAAAAAGGAATTGATGAACGTAACAATTTATTATCAATTCTTCTTCTTATTATTATTTATTAAAGCCAGTTGTACAATAAACAAGTACAATATAATAATTGATTAAATTAACAGTTACATATAGTAACCCAGCAGAGGAAAGTGATTTCCTGTGGGCTGACCTGGCTCAATATAATCTAATTACTTAATAACTGGGGATAGAAAAAAGAAACGAAGAGAAAAAGAATAAAAAAAGAAAGAATTATAAGAGTAGTGTAGAGAAGGTGTTGGTAGAATCGAATGGTATTTTTTATTGTTACATTAAAGTAAAAGCGAGCGCGACAGCCGTGCGACGTGTGTCGAGTAAGTGCAAGGACGGTACTAAGATATTGAGGGTTTGTTTCGGGCCTTCTTATATTGTCTCGAAGGGCAATAATTAAGTAGCCGAAAAGGAGGAAAGGAGGGAGAGAAGAGGCGAAAGTTTCCACGAGTGCGGGAGTGCGGATTAGCGGTGGCAGTTGAGTCGCCACAGTAGAAAGAAAAGGGAGATAGAACAAAAACATAAATTAAAACTTAGCGAAAAGTGGATTTTGCAAATAAAGCCTGCAGTCTTTATGCCTAGTAACATAGTTACTAGGTAAAAAACAGTTTGCAATAATTTGCTCAATCCTACTAGCTTTAGTATACATTTCTGTCGAGGCATTCCTAATTCTATTATATACTTCTTTCCAAAATTATTAAGTCTTTTGGGACACGTTAGCCCAGGTGCACAAGTCACTCGATATTATATAAAATACGATTTCTTATCATTGACATAAAATTTTAGATGATGTAATTGGTAAACGGCTCTCAACATTTGTTAAAATATTTGCGTTAAAAAACGTAACAGCTACTGCGACAAAACATACAAATAAGACTAGGTCATTGATGAAAATAGTATTAAAGAGCAGATATTACTCAATGTTTGCTGCGAGGGAAGCAAGCAATGGCAAAGAATGAGTTAGAAATCTAGATCAAGGTGCTAATAACCTAAATCTGCATAAGTAATTATTATAATTGTCAATTATATTAACAATAATTTTTATTCAGCTTATGTTCATGTATTTGCAAATAAGGAAGGTTGGAAACCAAACGACGAACAAACATTCAATTTTTAACAGAATTTAAAGATAAAATAAAATTAAATATAACATGATTTACATTTAATATAGTTTAAGAGTTCATTTCTTGTTCGACACCAGAATAAATGTATTTCTGAAATAAAATATTACACTTAAATTATGCACTGTTATTCGTATCTATACCTATTTATTTTATTTATAATTAAATAATATACTGTTGTATAAAATTAGAGTCATTTGTAATGTATTCAGAAATAATGTCATAAAAAATGTATTCAGAATGTATACATATAATTACTAGGGGGGTATCCCCCTACTCGCTCCACTTGTCCACCCCCCATTTTGCGATACAGACGAATTCTAGAAAATAATTGTTGCATTTTTCTCCTTTTCTTTTTACCTGTATACAATATGAAACTTCATTTACCCAATTGCTTTAGCGATATAATTGAATATATTTATTTTTTCAGTCAAATTCCAGAAAATAATTTTTTATAACCATTATTTTATTTTAAAACTATTATTTCAATTTAAAATTTTCAGCAACATGATAATTGCGTCATTTTTTAATTTTAATTTACTTTGATGTAATCCATTCGGATTTAATGAGTTTAAAAATTCTTTTAAAATTATATTTACTAAATGATCATTATTATCGTTTTCTGCTATGTCAATGATTAAATATTTCGTAGAATTTATCGGTATACGATTTTGAAGCTAAAATTACACTTTCATAAAAATGTCGATTTTTCATATCTTTAAGTATCCAAAAATTTCATCTATAATATTTTGGTTTGATATATTTTTTTGGGGGATTTTTGTTACTTTACTTTCTCGATCATATTTTGTTAAAAAACTGTCATTGCCTACATTTAAAAGCCAAAATTTAAATTCGATATCAATTTCCGAAATTTTTTTATTTTGCTTTAATGACATACATTTAAAATTTTGTCACAGTATACCTATTTTTATAATTCCCAGTAACTCTCAGTAACTCGATTCCCAGATTAGTAACAACATATGTCGAAAATCTCTTGATGCAAGAACTTCTTTTGCTCCAAATATTTCATTATAATCAGATAAATCAATTAAACATTTTTCTACTTTTTGAAATTTCTTTATAATTTTTATTATTATGTTATTCAAACCTCCTATTTTTTATTTTCCCCCTCTTTGTTTATACACCTTTGCTTTAGCGATACAATTAAATCTGTTTAATTTTTGAGTCATTTTTCAATTTTCATTTTTTCCCATTAATCTACCCTTTTGCGTTACCGATATCATTGAATTTATTTATTTTTCAGTCCATTTCTAGAAAATAATTTTTCAGGAGGAAGGGAAAATATGGAAGAGGAGGGGGGAGGAGGGGGTTTATCTTGAGTTTTGACCTTGCAACTATATAATATAGGGAGATATACTAGATTTAAGCATGTATGTATTACATAATTTAGTATACAAGTTTTATGTAAAAGATAAAAATTGAAAATGTACACATAATTAGTTTTTTAAAACTTTCTAACGCCGTTATAGTGATTCACTATATGGTTCTTCTTTTTCCTGTAAAATATAAGTTAATATATCAAATAAATTCATGTTAAATTAACGAGTGTCTTACACTAAGAGAAATTTTCGAGTAGAAATTAGCACAGTTTTGAGGAGTTGAGACACAAACTTGACTTTAGATATAAATTTAGTACACTTATATAAAGTTAAGTTGTGAGAGGACATCCGCCCCGTATTTCGCACGAAACTTCTTATTTAATTTCGTCGTATCAATTTTTAATCTTAATTGTAAATCTATTTCACCTAGCGATATGCATCTCTTCCGTTCACGTTTATTTTATAAAGTTACATGGATCCCCGATGAATCGACCGTTAACTAAATTGGGTTAATTATTTTCGTTAAATATTACCATTAAGATTATTTTGCGTTCAATAATGAAAGCGTATATGACCGAGCAAATATATTTACATTTTATAAATTAACTTCAATAAATAGATCTTTTAATATTCATGATATGTGTTTAAAATAAAAAACAAAAACCAAAAAAAAATTTATAATACTATACATCATAGCAAAATCTTATTTAAGTATAAAAAACTTTTTACTATGCGGCATTTGAATATCAAATTCTATTGATACTATATATCGTTGCTACAAGAGTTTGAGGTTATGTTTATATCGATAAAAAGCTACAGGCTCTGCTATGAAAGAGTCATCGATACCGCTAGGAGGCGTCTCGTAAAATCTGCTCATGAGTGGATAAATCACTCGATTACTATATTTTTAGCTCTTTACAAAAAGAAATGCGATTTCGATGATGTGATTAGTATAACTCAGTATCTCATAATAAAGAAGTGAATAGTGTTAAGCGATGGTAAACCGATAAAAACAAGTTTCTCCGAAAGTCGAAACTCGTAACAAGAAAATATGTAAAGCTCGGAATGTAAAGACGCAAATCCTAAAAATATTATTTTGAACTTAAAGTAAGCCTGCATAAAAAAATCTGAGATCAATTAAAGATCTAAAAGTGATTTATCAAAATCATAGCACTTTTTAGTATAATTTAAGATGAAAAGTTTTTTACAAATATTAACAGCTTTTCAGATCATTTTAAACAAATTTAGAATATTGAATATTTTCTTATTTTTTATTTTTCTTGTAATTCCTGCTATAATAAAATTTAAAATATTGACATCTTAAAATGACGACAAAATCTTCTAATATTTGCAAAAGTCTTTTCATCTTAAATTATACTCTAAAAAGTATCATAATTTTGATAAATCACTTTTCGATTTTTAATTGATCTCAGATTTTTTAAATAAAATTTGCTATGCGGTATCATAAAATTTGGATATACCAGTATAACAAAATTTGGTACACAGTATATTAAAACGTAATAATCTAAAGTTTTATACTATAGCATACAATACTAAGCTTTGGCGAAATACGAGTTTGTCTCTGCGTTAATCAAAAATATAGTAATTTTTACATAATTTTTTTTTCTCAGTATAATTATTATAATTATTATGATTACATTGATTTTACAGAAAAATGTTTAGGTGTGACGTGTAAGTCCCCTTTATCGAAAAGAACCAGTACAGCGCAGGAAACAAATTTACAATAATCTTTGATGCGAAGCTAAAACTAAACTGATTCAGGAAAGAGGAAAAATTTTCACTTGTGGAGGATAAAATTGAAGTATATCAAATTTATTTAAGTTCACTTTATTGCGACATGCACCGGTGGCATAAAACGTACAAAAGACAACAAACTCTTAAAGCAAATTTTATTTATAACCGTATGTACAAGGGAATCTCGCGGCGCGAGCTATGTACAATCTATAATACAGGGACGAGTAGACGCATCTTTTGCGAGTCCAACGTGAATCCAGTATAACTACGGACTCGTTAGCCTCATATTTCTTTTTTTTACACATTTTTTTATTGTACTAAATGGAAGTAATCAATACGGCATACTTAACAAGGATTTTCTCAGAGGTAAAAAATAAAATAAAAAAAAATTTTGTTTGGACAAAGTTTCGCACCTTAATTCAACGATATAGATAGATGGTAAAGTCTGAAATTTAAATTCTAACAATAATAATATTAAAAAATTTGACAAGCTGAGGTAAGCTCATATGTACGGCAGCCGTCAATTTAAAAATATGTTCACTGGGATTTCGTATCCCTGGGAGGAGACATCGAGCAACTCGAGTGTTTCTTTCCCCGTAAGCGTTAAAAAGTAAAAGGCTAATCTTAAAGAACTAAGCGTAGTTTGTTAGTGCACGCGTGTCTTGGACTTTAAAGGTCACTGAACGATCTTCGAGACCGATTGATTTCGATCTTTCTTTCCTTCCTTTTCTCTCCTCGTAATTTTCGGTATTTACAAGCGCGCAAGCATCGCCGGCGTTAAAAGAAAAAGGGCCGCCAGATCAAAGATCGCCGCCGCCTCGTTCTCGCCGTTCCCCTTACGTTCCCTCCCTACCTTTCTCCCACTGCTGGCGACTTAAGACCATGAGAAAAGGAAGAAAAAGCATTGCTCTCTCGACTCCTCCACATAGTCCGGCTCCACAAGAAGCTAATTACAATCTTCGTGTTACGCCGTCCGCAGCGTCTCGACGCTATTTACATATATACAGGACGCGAGGAATACATAATTATTAAACAGCAACCGGATCGCGCCTCAAAGTATCTCGCTTGAGCGCTAATTACCTAATTAATTTGTTGACGACAAAGTCGGAATTTGTTTCCTCCTTAACCTTGCAAATAATTCTTCTAGAATTTTTAAATTTCCAGGCAAAAAGCTTCATCAGTAACTCGACATCGTCGGCCGAATTATAAAAAATTTCTCTCAAAGACATGGGCACATTGGAAAGTGAAAAGTCGTATCGTAACTTAAAATTTACAAAGGTCGATGGCGAAGCTCGATGAACCGCTACTCAATTGCGACATAGCGTATTGATCAAAGATTTTGGCCGCCCACTGGCGAATAGGCCGTTAAAACTGTCAGTAAAATTTACTTAAATTGTCTTGATGATCACTTGGTCGACACGAAGCAGTGATTGCGATGTAGAATTAAAGCTAAAGTAAGGTCGCAGTGGTAAGTGTCCGTTTGAGGCAGCTCTATGGAGGCAACTATGAGGCGACGGTCGCTTCAGCGCAAGCAGGCGAGCCCTTTGACTAGCAAGTGCATTGCGAGCAGCAGAAGCGCGACTCTGTGGAGATTGAATGTCTCCGGCGCGGCGTTGAAGAGTATGCCAAACTTGAGGCCGACGCTGCGTCGGAGGTGTGTCCTGAGCAGCGGGTTCTTCATGCTGGTGGGTCCGCAGTGCAGCAGCGGCGCGTCCCAGAGGCTCCGCTCTCGCTTGCCCAGCAGCAGCGTGTACTGGCCGTACCAGTCGACGCTGATGCGGGCGCGGAGGCCCAGGGTGGAGGGCGCGTCGATCGAGTGGGGCACGCAGCTGGCTGGCCAGCTGGACAGTCGGGCAGTCTTGGCGCCTAGGTCCAGGGCGGCACCGCAACGTCGACTCAGCACCGGGTCGCCCGCTATCAGCAGGCTCTCGGCCACGTGGAGGTCGAGCTCGGTGGTGCCGGTGGGGGTGGCCGGCTGCAGGGGTCGGCGCGTCGTCTCCTCGCGGCGCTGGTTGCCGCGCAGCATCGCCGCGAAAGACTCGGCCATGGAGGGCTGAGCATTCTGCAGCAGGTGACGGTAGTAGTCGGCCTCGTCGACGCCGCGCTTGGTGCGCTCCTCGTCGCGGCGCCGGTGGTGGCGGGCGCGCTGGGCGTAGCTACCGGCCGCCGCTATGCCGTACAGGAAGCTGCTGCAGCGCGCGTCGCTAAAGTAGTCCCAGCGGCCGGTCCAGAGCTTGTCGCCCGCGTAAACGCGCAACTGGCGGCGCAGCCAGACGCCGCCAGGGTGGGACTCGCATGACGGGCTTATCCAGGAACCGCCGAGCAGCGCTGGTAGCGCTACCACCTCGTGCAGCAGCGGCGGGCTGTTTTCGGTTCCGCGGGAAATCGCTCCGCAAATCGGACAGTTGTGGATCTGAAAGTAGAAGAATTTCAAACGTTATTTCATAATAATCCGCTGTGTGAGCTCGAAGTCGAGATCGCAGTTCCATATAAAGAAGCTACTTTTAGGTTATGTTCGCCCCCATTTTTCTTCGCTCAAAAATGGCTAATTTTAATAAAGATTAGAAGTTAGTATTTATCCAATATTTTTTCATTCTAATAAATGTGCGAATACTGTGAAAAATGCGTTTCATCTTCCACTAAAAACAAGCCATTTGGGCAAGCCATTTCTTAGTTTCGTGGCTATTTCAACTAGACGGATTTCTAGCAGGGTAATAAAGGCCAAATATGTTTAGAAGAGAATAAAAACACATTGAGCCTTCCTTCGCCGAAAAACGAAAAAAATGTCAAGTCTTCCATACGGGCTGTTGAGAGTAAACAAGACGGACGTCGGCGGTCCATATATTTGGGGGAAGAAGAAACCGAACTGAACGTAATTTATGTTTGGGATTTCCTTCCTAATTGAGTTCCCCCAAGAGGGACGCCAGCTAATGGTTTATTTTCACGGCCTCTCTATCTATAAGTTTTTCCGCTCAGCCGGAAATTATACTGTAATCTTTAAAATAACTTCTTATCGTGAGAAAAAAAAATATTTTTAAACGTTGCCTCATTCAATCATTCACAGAAATCTTTCAAGTGTCACTAATATATTCATTTCGATAAGATAATCGCGCGATAACGAAAGGCCTTGTCTTGCGGTCGGGATCTACAAAAATTAAATGTTTTATTCAAGTAATCGTCGTAATAGTTAAACGAACAAGTTCTTTGCGATCTAAGATCTTGCACGAGCGGCTTTGAAGTACATACTCGTCATCTGGAAACATTCTTTTATTATCTCCCAAGGTACATAATATATATATATATATATATACCTCTGAATTAGCGAAATAAAAAACTTTTCAAATAAATAATTAAAAATTAAAATTGCAAAAAAAGAAAAAAATGCTGCCAATATATTTTCAGTCAGGTTCCTCCATAAATAACTTATAACAGTGTTATTGAATCAACCCTGGTAAAAATAATGACATTATAAAGTTAGTTGAAAAACTAAGTACTAGTTTGTTTTAATGGACTTTATATATTTTAATTATTCTAATTTGTTACTAACTATGATTTTCCTATAAATAATGTGGAACAAAAGCAAATATTTAAAATGCCTTGTAAATTGCTTCGTTCTATTTTATGAACGAAATTATATATAAGCAGGAATCTTTGCTAGTTACAATATAACTTTAATCCCTCGCATCAAGCCAGCTATTATGCGTCCTCTTAGCAGGCCAGCAAAGCAATAACCTCATCTTGTGCGGTGTTCGTGCACGTGTGTTGACATATGTTACAGTTTACAATTTAATAAGTACAACAAATGGATAATAATTTCATAGAAAATTATTAATAATACTTCCATTATTTCTTCTGTTAGTAAAACAATCATATTTAAATAATGTTTTAAAAATGTGTCAAGTACCAAACGTATGTGGAAATATAGATGTAAAAAACTTATTCACAAAAAATATAAATTATCCGAGCTTAATTTAGGTGACCAATACCACTTAAATAATATTGATGTTAGTTTTGCAGCAGAAGAAATAAGTGAAATAAATAATAAAGTATAAGTATTTTTAAATGTCCCTTTATTTTGAAAAATACCTAGATTGTAGCTACTTCAGGTGGCTACAAATAGAGTACATTGCATATTTTAGCAATTCTGTACTGTTTTTATTGATTTTATATCCCTTAAAATTAAAATTAATAAATGATTTTTTCTTATATCCAGCTTATCAAGCCACATAATGGCTTATAATTAGGATGTTTAAGTATTCTAGTTACTAGCTTGTAACAATAAGAAAAAGCGTTTCATTTTTTCTTTGTTACAAGTTTGCACACATGGCTAGTTTCTAGAATACGCTTTATTAAAATGGCTTGTTACTAGTCATACAAATGTGACACGTTTTTAACTATCGCAGAATAGGTATAGTAAATTATAAAACATGTTGAAAGAAGTAAAAATTTTTTTCCTCAAAAATTAATTCATAAAATCATTTAAAATTTTTATCGGATGTACTTCTACATAGTATTGATAACATTGGTTGTTTTGTAATGTTTTTAATAATTATTTTTCAATATATGATTTTTGAAAAAAATTATACTTTTCCATAGCGCAAAAATATTGGAAGAGAATAGATTGATTGAAGGATATTGGCCGTAATGAGAAACCCGAAAAATTGTTTACCTATCATTAAAAAAACGCTCTAAAAATGAACCAATAAAGATAAGAATCTAATAATATAATAATCTGGGGATATAAAATAGGGAAAGGGAATACAGATATTTAGAAATTAAAAAGAAATCATAGTAAAATGATGGAGAAGCAGTTAAAAGTCTAAAAGAATGGTTTAAAATAATTGTATAGGGAGTAGCATGAGAGCTATAAGTTGAGTGAAAATTGGTACGCATTTGAGAATATAGTTTAAAAAGTACTTACGGTATCGAGGCTAAGCAGGGCGTTAGGTTGGAGCGAGGTAGGTCTATGCGACCTTTTAGATGACTGATCGGGTGGCAAGCCGCCGAAGAAGAGCTCGAGCCTGGGTCTATCCGCGGATCCGAATGCGGCGGACCTGAAGCCGGTGGGCCTTCGCTGGACGCGCATCAGCCTGAGCTCGTCGAAGTCGATGTTGAGGGGCGCCAGACAGTTGACGCTCTTGCCTCGCCTCGCCGGGCTAGCGAGCTCGTCGCGCTGCTGGCCCTGCAGCGAGTTGTAGCGGAGCCCCTGCCAGCTGGAGCCGAAGTGCTCCGGCGCTTGCTCGTACACCAGTTGGGCGACGTAGGGCCGCCACCGCGGCTGCGGCCCGCACGACACGTTCACCCGGTGACTAAGCTTGTGGGCGACCTGCAACGGGCCACTTGCCTTTTACTACTCTCCTTAACGCACAACAAGTGCCTTTAAAAAAGATACTCACTTGGCGATTCAGCGGCGAGATGTGCACCGTGTCCAGTTGGTAGCGCGTCTCGGTGGCGCCGGGCGTCACCAGCGAGTTGCTCAGGATTTTTATCACGCCGCGAGCTGTCACCGTGTGCGTCGCGATGCTGCAGGACTCCTCCGCGTAGTGGTGACGCATGAGCGTGAACGTGCCGTTCTCGTGGAACGTGTACTTGCGGATCATGTACTCGGGACCTGCGCGGATCTCGCACCTGAAAATTACCAACGTTCCCTTCACTTTTCCATATTTCATTTTTCTTCATTAGAGGCAGTCGCGTTCCTTTTCAACTACCGTCTCAAACTCGTTTGAACCGAGCCGCAACATTAAACACCCTCATCAATTTAGCGAAAGATAGCGCTTTTCGTCTTATAACAGCACTATACAAATTGAACGTTCCAGCAGCCTCTAGTTTCCTACGCACCCTATGCTTTTGTACTCCGCGTCATAAATAGCCGCTCTTCAATGAGCTGAGGCTTTATAGCCGCGGAAAATCCTACCCTCGCGTGTAAGCCCTCGGCATGTACGGTCCGATAGAAAGTGGGAAGCATCACCTCGAAGCTTTGGACGCGAGCGATTAGTCGGCCGCTGCCTCGAGGTCAGTCGCGATCATCGATCAGTACAATCCGGGGGCCAGTGCGCCCCCCACCATCCAGTCGGGCGACACTCGCGCGCGTACTCGGCCCTCGTAAAACAGCTAAAAGACAGCTCGGCGTTTTTTTTTCGGGGAAAGCCGAAGGGGACGCGCGCGTCAAAGGGCCGCATTGTCTCGCCCCGAAGGGACCCGACCATTTTTCTACCTGCGCGACGGAGATGGAAAAGCGATCCGAGAAAAGAGCCGAGGTTTCTCGTACCTGAGCGGCTCGTCTGGGGACCCACTCGCTTTCTTGCCGGCCATTGTGCGTCTCCTTCGATTTTTCGAAAGCGAGGAGGAGCACTAAGGCAACTTTCTCACGTCCGCGTGCTTCTTTTCGAGAGACAATTTTTTTCGAGAGACAACAACAATTGCTAGCAAATTCGTTGATTAAGAATCAATGATATTTTCCAATTTAGTCTCTCTCGATGATCGATCATTTTAAATAAACGAGCAGTAAATCAATATCCAATGCAGGAGAGAGAAAGGCGATCTTACAGAGGGAGAAAACGCGCTCCATTTAGCGGCCGCAATAAATCGGCGGCAGATGCACCTATACCACCCCTCCTCTTCATACATTATTTCGTCCGGATGACAAGTACGCGTTGTGCTGACGACTCACTTTGACTTGGCGAGTCGACGATCGCTAGGGTTCTTTTAAAAATGAACATTATATTTTCTTAAAATTTGATACTTCACTGCTCCGTACTTTTTCTTCTCAATTTTACGATTAATAGAAGAAAACGACTGAAATTTCTAGAATTTACTTGTCTTTAATAAAGACGTATATGCTCCTCTGTGGAAAATAAAAAAAGTAGCGATAAGTCTCCTCTCTGATAAATTTCTGATCCACTCAATTTGCTTTTTTAGTTGAACTACTAATGAAATTTAAACCGGCGACGTCTTCCTTTTTTTCTCTCTCTTCCGGATAAGGGCGATCCCCGTGTGTCGTCCAGTGCTTGAACATTGAAAGGGACGAATTTGTAGTCTAACGTTATGAGTGTGGGTAGGCGCTTGTTAAAGACGAATTTAGCACTTTGACTAAATGCCTTGTTTTTAAGGTATACGAGTTGCTTGAGTACAAGGAGCGAGTCGAGCGCGAGACGAGGTTCGAGCTGCATTGGCGTCGAGTTTCTCGATTAAAATTTATGCCCACTCAGCAAGCTAAAATGACAGTTTTATGAATGGCCCCAAGCTGTTGTTTGACGCGCAATTGAAACAATGGCTAAAAATCACGCCCAATTAGGCAGGCGTCAATAACTCGCCAATTGGTATATGGTATACAATGAATAAATGGTAGCCATCGTTTCAATTATATGTAAGTTTATTGTTCGGAGAATGAAGTTGAAAAATGAAAAATATTAGATACTGACTCTTGAGAAATCCAGACAGCCTGCAACCTGGTAGGCGACTCATCGACGACGGTCGCACGATCCTCGTTGATGATCTCCCGCACGGCGACGTCGCACTGGTCCTCGGCGGAGTCTGCGCCGGCGTCCCACTGAGCCGCTGCTCCGGCGCTCCAGCAGCCTGCGACAAAAAATCCGGCGATCAGTCACTCGTACCCGGCATCCTCTATCTCGGTTTTTCCATCGACACTCGCGTCTGCGTGCATACGAGGAGGCAGGAATGCCACGTCGAGACGCGCGCCTCTGCTCCACGGCTAGATTTTACGTCCGGCCCGGGGCTTGACATTTTTTCCAGAGATATCGCTCACCGCCATGCATACTAATGTAATCAGCCAGTATATATTAACAGCGAATTAGAAGTAACTCCAAGTTATTGCTTGCAAATAAACGCCCTTTCTAAAGCTCTGTAGTACTTTGCAAACAGTAACTTGTAATTTAAGAAATTAATTTAACTTTTGAATGTACAATGGAATCTGCTTCACAGACTACTTTGTTGTAGAATAAGCTTTTCTGAAAAATGAATTGCATTATATAAGTAAAAACTCGGTGATTTAACTTTTCAAATAAAGTGTTATTTAAAATTGAAAAGTAGCTTTCTCTAAACGGCCTTATTGTGGCGGCTAATGCAAGCAAAATAGGGAACATCGCATCTCGAAACTCGGACGCTTGTTTGCCGGCTGTCCCGACTGAGCAGGTAGAACTTTCCGACGAGCCCACCCGCTGGAGCGTGGGCCGACTTTGGGAGCGTCGGTACCGATCCACCGAGATAAATGCAGGCGGGCCTATTGAGTTAGCTCGCGAGCTCTCGGAAAGGGCCGCTTTTCCTATTCCGCGTGCCGCGCGCGCTCATCCCGGCAATTACCTGACTCGCCGACTTTGCTGGGATTTGCATTCGGATGTGCGGGGTACCCGTCGCGGGAAATCGGACCGCGTTCATCCGGGACCGACTCTTTTTCTTGCGGCGACACTCCCCCCGTGCAAAATCCATTGTCCTCGGCGCTTTTATTCCACTGAGAATCTCGGAAAAGTGTCCAAAAGCACCGCGGCCGACCACCGGAGAACAGTCACGTCACTCTGCTTTTGCACCTTTTTTCTTTTTCCTCCCATTTCAACCATATATCTTTTTACACATTTATTTTCATTCTTTAGCATCTTTAAATACTCAAAACTCTTCAATTTTACACTTGTTTTCATTTTACAATTGAACGAACAATAGCAAAATGCAATATTTCTACATAAACATTTTCAGTAATTCGTCATAAAAAATAGTAGTTTTAAAAAATTCTCACATAAAGCAGCAATCTATTTAAAAGTTTGTATTTACTTAGCAGTGGTGGCGGTAAGTTGGAGCTGTATCTTTGGATTTCGCACTTTTATTTTTATTTCTTCAAATTTTGGCATTTGGCAACCAAACGCCATTAAACCTAATGACCCTATAACCCAATACTTCCTCCAACATGTTTTTAAACTTCCTTATTTTATTATATTAATAATTGTTATTAATTTCGCTATTTTATGAATATTTGCTTTAATGTAAACAATTTTTTCCCAGACAATTATTGAATGTAAAAAACAGATTTTTCATTTTTTATTTAATTTTTTTCTCAAAAATAGTAATCTGATATGATAAAAATTGTTATGCATAAAAAATTTTTTACAAGTTTTTACAAATTCATATCTGAAAACTGAAAAAAAATCAAAACCTTGATGCTTTTTAAAAATTGGCTACAAAACTGCAGAGCGATACTCGAGCTCACCACTAAAAAAGGAAAGAAATATTTTAAGTGTTGTCTTTCATGGATTACTGATTGTATTGTCTTGTACTTTAGCTGATTTTAATCTTCTTGCGTTGGACTTAGATTTATGATTTAAGATTGAAATCGTTCTATATCGACCATTTAAAAGGGTGCTTTAACACCCCTCGCTCAAGTATCAAAACATTAATATTTCTCAAGAATTCTAAAACTAATAGCATTAGGCAAATTGTCAGATAAAATATAAGTGTTCTTTATGTGTACAGTATTGCATCTTCTAAAATATTTTTTATCTTAGCAACTATAAATCTTGTGAATTTTTTTAATTTGTAGTTGCTAAAAGCTCATAAGTTCAATGAATACTTGTAGAATTTGAATCGTTTTTCTTTTCTTTTAGTAGCGAGCTATATTCTAGAAAATGTTCGCTGCACTAACAGCCTTGTTATAAAATATAGAAAATGCAGCTGAAAGTAGAACACGAGAAATCTGCTGAGAAAGAGGAATAAGCTGAAACGCTCCTCTACGTTAGATAGGTGGAAACGTTTACAGAACCCCTTTGGCCTATTGTGCCGGGCTGGTGCGTGAGTTTTCGCCCGGCAAATAGTCCATTTGATCAAAGGATTTCCCTCGACAAGCGATCGGCGGGCCGCTTTTTGTCCCGGGCCTCCGCTGCGGGAAAGGCGAACAATGCCGGCGTGCAACGGCATTAGTGGATTTGAAAAAAGCGCTTTGTTTGCATTGGACCGGCCGAGGGGAAAAAATAGGAGCGGCCGGGCGAGCGCTTTTAGCTTTCTCTGTATTTTTCGCCGTGGAAAAATAAGAGGCTCCTTAAGGTGTAATAACGCGTTCGATTTGCTGCAGCGGCCGCGGTTGGAAAAATAGCCCGGCGCCTATCGCGATATGAGGGGCGTCCGCCGCGTGGTATCCTTCGGTAGCGGGCCCAACTACAAATGCATCCCCGAGTGTGTTGTTCTTCCTAAGGCGTGCACTGCCGGTCGGATGAAATTCCCTTCCACAAATATTATCCGAGTGAAGTTCCAGGCATCGCTCCAGTTGCCAGATAGCGGGGAAAAAAATTGCGAAAAACTGCGGACGGGTCGCCTTACTCGACACCCGTCGTTTAGGCCCAGCGATTGGCAGACGGCGATCCCGGGGCGCGCAACTTTCCGGGTAATCGAGTCCTCGTTAAAAATTCGAGCCTTAAACGAGCCGAGGCGAAAAAAATAAAGAATCCGCCAACACGTGTGCCAGCCGGCCGGGGTCCATATGGCGCCCCTCGTCGAGTGTCGCCAGAAAGCGCCCCGAGCTCCGAGATTCGGTGGCGCGACCGATGTGTTTCTGGAATTACGCTGGCGAGTGGGCGGGCTCGGGACCTGTCCCCTTTTCGACCTCTTTTTCGCTCTTTTTCTAGCAGAGGTCGAGGAGTGTCGCCGATTTTTAGCTTCGGGAGGGGGGACGGGTCGCTTTCGTTTTTGTCCCGATTTCCTGCCCCGACCGCCACAGAAGATAATTGTTTAATTTATCAGCGGTTAGATCGAAAAGTCTAAGGAAATTTGGGCAACTGCTAATAGGACGCTTCTAACAAGGCGATGACAGACGGCCGTAAAGATGCGATAAAAAAAGGGAGCACCTAAAGTGGGCGTGATAAAACGGACTGGGCGATTAACGGTGCGCGCCAACTTATCCCGAGTGTCCTGGCAGCTTGTGACTCCGATTAGGTATTCCGTCGGGGACACACGGCGAGGCGCGCACGCGTGAAGTTATGCGGATGTACGCCGCAGCGCGGATTTATCGGAGTTGACTGCGCGATCTGCGAGGCCGCTCGCTGTGATCGAGCCAGGCAATTTGAGCCAGTCGAATAAAGAGTCGGTTGAAAATTGCAATTGGAAAAAGGTTGACGGCTTTGTTTACTTATCCGTTGCAGTAAATGCTCGAATGAAGAAGTGCGAAGTACTGACCGAGAGCGCAGAACGCGAGCAGCAGCAGCAGTGGATCCATGCCACGAGTGATGTTCATCTTCCGGCTGCCTCTCCCCGACACACTTGGCGTGTAATGAAGCACACGAGGCGGTCCAGCGCGGGACTCTCAAAGCAGCGACGTCGCGGCGGCGGCACTAGTCATCTTCTCTCTCCCCGTTATTAAACGGGCGCGTATACGGCAAAAACAACTTCGGCGGCGCAATCAAAAGAGTGTGCCTCTCTCTTTCTCTCTCCTCTCTCCTCCCAGCGCAACGATCAACACGCGACTCGTCCCTCGACCGAGCTACCCTCGCTCCTTTATAGCCTTATCCCCACTACCGCCGCTAGGCCTCATCCTCTGTCTCTCTCCCTGGACCCCGAAAACGACTGCGGCCCGCTGCGAGGGCACCCGAGCGCCAACGACCCAGCGTCCATTTATCTAACAGCACCCTCGTCCCCTCTCACATTTCCATATCTTTCACCAATTTTCAATTTTCACATCTCGCTCTTTGCTGCTCCTGGCTGCTCTCGCCTCCAGCAATCCATTCTTTATCGCCCGACGCGCCAGTTCCTTCTTCCTTTTTTTCACTACAACTAAGCTTTTTAAATTATTATTCAAAGACATTATAAACATTTTAAAGAGGCCCTTCTTCAAATAAAAGCACCGCTGCCAGTAGATTGGCACTTTCTTTTTTCCCTTACTTATATGCACTTTTAAACATTCATAAGAGTAAGCAAAACTACGAAAAAGAAAATATAAAAAACTAAAAATAGCGAGTTAATAAAGTATTACACCAGTTTATCAAGACGATAAAAAACGTACTTTTTTCTTAAAAATAGTTAAAAAAGAAATATTTTATCAAAACAAACGATAAACGAGAAATGTATAAGCACTCGCTGATGGACATTTTCTAAAAACAGTGTATTTCGACTCCTGCTCACTCAAAACACATTTATGTAATGTTTTCATTACCTTTTCATTATCCTATCAAAGTTTCCACTAAGGAGAAAGCAAATATCATAAATTATTAAGAATCGAAAATTTGACTTTCCGAAGTATAATTTTCAAAATTTTATTTCCACAGATTCATTTATTGGTATTCATCACTAATTCAATCCTTGCTTACTGATCAAAAGGACCCAATTCTAAGAAAAATGAACGAACACTTGAACTATCCTATTATATTTGACAATATAAAAAGATTTGACATTATTTCAAATTTTTTAATTAAAACATTTTTACTTAAAAATAACAAAAATATTTTGTAATTCCTCACTTACAAACTGAAATATCGCTATTAATTCATTAGCAACTTTCTTCAAATAAATTATTATTCCTATACGTATATGTAGAAAACTATTTTCTTCAGTTTTTAATTTTTTCCTAAATTCTTCGTAAAGAAATAGTCCAAAATTTATGAGATATATAGTTCTCCTAGGCTATATCAACATCATTTATTTACAATAGCTTTATATATTAAATTAGAATTCAATATTCGTTAAGAAGATTATCTACAAAAATTTCAAAGCAATTAGAACTAAAATGAAAGATCCAGAACATTTTTTAAAAACACGTTTTTTTAGTCTTATTGAAAAAATCTTTCAAAATGGTAGACACAATTTCTCGTAAACGTAATAAAAAAATAAAGGCAAATAAAAAACAAATTTCTTTACTACTAGAAAGCTTCTTAGGAAAGAAAAATTATTTTTTAATTAGGTAGTGGGAATTGTTAATTGAAAAAATATTTTTTATTAGTAATTGGATTTACAAATTGAACACCTATTAATGTTACAATCTAACAGTTTACAGAATTACAAAATAAAAATTTAACTTTCTTTCATTCTGTCAATTAACTTTATGCATAAATAATTTTTAAAATCATTTTTAACCGTTCTCAGGATGTAGTAAATTTAAAAAAAAATAAAAAAAATAAACATCTTATTTTTCTCAAAAATTAATGGGTCTTCCAAACTGTTAAAAAACTTGCTAGCACTATAACAAAATACTACCGAAATGAAAAAATTTCAAGAAGATTTTGTTAAAATCCGATAATAAGATTCTGGGGTACAAATGGTCCACACACAAATCCATATAGACCTGTTAATAAAAACCATAAAATGATTGCAAACCTCTCAAAACGATCTTTTAACATGTATTTAGAGAACCTTTTTGTAACTATCACAAAGTTTCCTCTAGAAGGAAGCATTCTAATTCTAGCGGCAATTTAATTAGTTTTTAATAGAATATTGCTACAAGCTTGATTAAAAAATACAACAAGCACTGGAGTATTAAAGTACTCGTATTTCTACACACTCAATATATTTATAACAAAAGCTAAACCAATTAATTGAACAAATAAATAAATTTACAAGTACACAATTGGACTCTGTAAAAGTTTAAAAAGTTATTTATTTTTTTTTAAATTTCAATGCACAAAAAAAGGTTTAAATCCAATTAAAAATGTTATTATATGTAGTAAAAAATTGAAGAAATCGCAAGTAATTGACCCTTGGCTAATGGAATTTGAATGGGAAACCTCATGCAAAGAGCGAATGCGTCAGGAATTTGTCAATGCCGAATGTCTAACACGTGCAGCTGCACGTCGTAGTCTCATCACTCTGAACGTCCATCGTTGACAAAATCCTGACGGGGGTGATCGGGTTAAAGCAAGAGTTGTTCCACGCGCTCATTTGTGAGGTTTAGCTTTGACACGAGAAACTGTTTGGACCGATGCATTGAGGGATTTTTCGAAATTCAAAAGCTTGAAGAATTCCAAATGTTGAAAAATTGCCTGCTATAACTAAACGGTAAAGATAAACCGGGCAAAGTCGCCACAGTTAAGGGAAAAATTAAAATAAAAAATGTGGAATGCATGAATTTTACTACAATAGATAGAATTAAAAAAAATGAACTGCATCAGTGTAAACTTGAGGTCACTAGCTATTGTACACAGTATGAAATTTTATGGATAATCGAAAGGCTCAACTGGAAAAAGAATTCGTATTGAGACTGAAGAGCAAAGAAATATTTTATAAAGAAATGCGATATAAATTGATCTTTACGCAAAAAGTGATGCTTTGGGCATAGATGCGAGGCCAAGGCAAGCGAAGCCCAAATAAAAGGAGAAAAAAGAGCGCAACTGTGGGAAAGCGGTTTGGTCTGGCGCTTCTCGAAAAAGAAGAAAAACGTGAAGAAAAAGGAGTCGCACTTTGGCGGAGGAAGCGTGCGGCGTGGCTTCTCCGAGCTCGGCGTGCAGCCGGAGCCCCGCTGGGTCGGCTCCGGCGACCCCCGCCGGTCGGGGTGTCCTTCGCTGCCCTGGGACGGAAGACGCTTCCGTCGCCAAGTCGGGGGTCCCCCGCTTTACCTGCTCGCCCGATCAGGCGCTGCGATACGAGAGCGGCCTTTGTTTTTCCGAGCCCGGGCCGATGCTGCTCCGCGATTATCGACTCAGCGGATACTTTAATGGATGACGAGTGCCGCCGACGCTTATCTGCGATTCCTCGCGAGGAAGCCGAGACCCAATGCTCTTTCGAGAACTTTTAATGCCCTTCCCCTCTCCTCTCCGAGCTATCGGCTGCTTATCTCCTGGAATTTCGATGCGTCTGCCTCCTAACTTTTATACTTCGCCCGATTTGTTAAGTGCTAGTCGTAGAGGGCAAACAAAATTCTCTTAAACTCTTAATGTAGCTTTAACATTTTTTACTTGCATAACCGTTTCATCACCGCTGCGATAATCTTTCTTTTCAATTATAAAATCCTTACGAAGCTTTGTAATAGTAAAGAAAAAAATTGCACTCACAACATTGTATGAATCTGAATTCTTTGTTTTTTTTATGAACTTTGTTTGCCTACAAACAACAATGGCGTCAGCTTAACAGAGACACATAATTTTACTAACAAATGAAAATGAAGATTTATATAAATACAGGAGATTGAGAAAGACGAGGAGGCCCTTGGATAGCTACTGTACTTTTTCAGGAGGCTTTTTCCAGGGGAGGAAGAGAGAGAGGCGCGCGAGGGCCGCGGCTGACAGTTCCAGACGTCTCTATGTATTGTAGGGGCGGTAGAAGACGCCTTTGCGGCTCTCTTTCTCCTCCGAGCTGCATCTTTTGCCTCCTCCACTTTTCTTTCAGAGCGCTTCAAAATTACACTGAGCGCATTACTTTATTTTCATATTTACAATTCAAGTCGTTCAAATTCACACTTGCCATTTTCAAAAGGTCAAAACACCTCCACTGATTAAATGTCAATAATTTACAAATTTCACTAATTCACTATGTTAGTATTTACACATTAAAAATGGTAAATTAATAAAATACGTAAAATCAAATTATAAGTGCATTTCACTGCTTAAAATAGTGAATCGCCATCTAATTTGAAAGACAAAGAAAATAATGTCGTTGTATGAATAACTATAAAGAACTTGGAGCATTCTTCAATAAGAAATTTAAGAAAAGGTAATAATTGTTAAATCATTTTAAAAATAACTAATACCGTTTCCATTTATATGCACACGGTAAATTAGCTAATAATAAAAACAACTTTTTGAAAGTTATTTACTAATACGAACTTTGGTGATATAAGCAATTTGAGAGATTAATTGGTGCAGTTTTAATAATAAAAATTGAAATTAGTAATTTGATATTTGAAATTGTTGAAGATGTGAGACGTAGCTCCTTAGTAGGCAACTGGGTCTCGAGTAACCCCGGAAGCGGGACTCCCGCTTTCCCCGCACCCCCGTCGCTTACATTGTCCGGGAGTTTTTGGCTTTTTTTCGTTTGACTCTGCGGCGGCCGCTGGCCCAAGTGCAAGATTTGTGACGCGTGACCCCGAGGATTGAGCGGTCCCTCTTTGGCCAGCCCCCAGGTACAGAAAAAAACAGCTGCGCTCGCCGCAGAATTTAACGGTCTCTCGGCGGAAAATTAATTTCGAGGTCTTGACAGAGGCAGCTATAAGTTGCATATTCGTCTCCCAGACACCGCTTGCGTCTCATTCACGCGCGCCCATCTTCCTCTGGATTTATTATTCCTGCGAGAGGCGCACACGATCCATTGTGCCATGTAATAGAGAAGGCAGTAGGTGATCGCCGGACGCGGATGAATCAACGCTGTTTTTAAATCTCTATTCGGAAGTTTGTCCACATGTGGTAAATCCCAGGCCCGATTCTGTCATTACGATCCTGTCGTTTGTCGCCTGGGTGGCATTTTCCCAGAATCTCTCGCGAATCCCCACTCTAAATCTTTATTTTTTTCCTTTTACCTTCCGTCCATCATTCGCTTTTTTCGGCTATCTGACCTTTGCCTTCATTGTACACCAAACATTTCTTATGTTAAAACGAGCGATAGCATTCACTTTAGAGGCACTAATCTTTCGCTATGAAAAACAAATCAACAATTATATTAAAAAACACAATAAGTAAGTAAAATAGTTATATTGTAACAACATAGTACTTTTTTATAGGGCGATAAATTCTTTTCATTTTAGTAAGATTAAGAGTACTTGCAACTAACAGCTTTATAAGTTCACCAGTATTCTTCGAAATAAATTAAAACTTAAGAAGTCACAGCATTGCCAAAGGTACCCTAAGAATTTTTTTGCCGTTTATATTGAAGTATTGATATTGAAATTTGGAATAATTCTAGAATTTAGAGATACATTATTAATATGTTTATGAAGAAAAAAGAAAAATTAAAAAATTTAATTTATTCATTTTTTTACATTTTGAGATCTAACTTGTAAAAGTTCAATATTTTTGCCCTAATGTTTTTTTATATTCAAAATGACATATACACAATTAAAATATCGATTTTTTAAAAAGATTTAGGTAAAGCGTACGGAGTTTTGCGGCTTTCTTGGCGGAGGTGAAGCGCGAGAGGAGTTGCCTATCCTTTAACCCATTAGTGTCTGAACGGACACTTTTCGACACCAAAGTCTAGAGATTCACAGTGCAATGAATTTGATCGAAAAAAATAAGATTGGAGCAACTGTACCCCATGTTTTAGGGGTCACTTTTTCGAATAGCGAGAGTTAAAATCCCTAAAATGATTTTTTTATGTGAAAATTGCTAATTAAAAAAAAAACACTGTTTTTTTTTTTTTTTTAACTTTTTTAAGACAAATTTTTTTTACTTATGCATTTTTGTAGGTACTTAATGCTTAATATTTTTTAAATAAAAGTTACCAGCTTAAGATTAATAAAAAAAAATTTCTTTTCGTTCAAAATGACATTTAAAACAATAAATTTTACTTTTAATATTCAGTAATTTCTTTCTCGATGTATATGGACTTAACGTCTTAAAATTGATCAAAGAATTTTTGATTTTCCGAAAAATGAAAAAACTGATATTTTTAAAATATAAGTCCACATAAATCGAGAAAGAAAATGCTGAATATTAAAAGTAAAATTTATTGTTTTTTGATAAACTTTTTTTGTAAAACGCCATTTTGATGGAAATTTTTTTTTTTTTACTAATCTTAAGCCAATAACTTTTAGTTTAGGATCAATGAAAGCGTTATTTATCAGTATTAAGTACCTAGATAAATGCATAAGCAAAAAAAAAATTATCTTAAAAAATTAAAAAAATTAAAAAACAGTGTTTTTTTTAATTAGCAATTTAGGGATTTCTAACTATCACCTTTCGAAAGAGCGACCTTTAAAACATGGGGTATGGTCATTCTAATATTTTTTTTCGATCAAATTCATTGAACTGTGAATCTCTGGACTTTGGTGTCGAAAAGTGTCCGTTCAGGCGTTAATGGGTTAACACGGGGCACCATGAGTGATGCCAATTTTAAATAAATCACTTTAAGGCAACAAAAAAGTTTTGAATCGAAATATTATGTAAAATACAGTTAGAATGTTATGTAACATGTTTTTTTTTTTGGCTTCTTAACACAGGTAGCAATCATATTGCAAAATATTATATTGATCTCTACATTTTCAGAAAATCCCCGAAGCTCCTTAAGGGGATATCCCATCTAAGATTCAATGAATGGCACTTTCTTGTTAAATACTTTTCATAGGAAAAGCAATAAATTTATTAGTTGAGCGCGTTTGGCCTTTGAATATTCGTTAATTTAAAAAAGTTTCATTTTAATCACTCAATTGATTAGAGACAATTTGGACCTACTAAGCTTAATTTCGAAGTAATGCATCGAAAGACTTTGTTATTTCATATTTTGGAGTGTTTTAAAATAAAAGTTCCAAAAATAACCAATTTTTATGAGTGGAACGCGCTTTTATCCTAAATATTCTTTAATCTAAAAAGGATTTGTGTCAATTGGTCGAACGATTAAGAAGTAAAGTTGGAACTACTAACCTAGACAGTGTTAAGGTGGCCTAAACATCTACTAGCTTTATCAGAGATGTAAAATCGCTCCGATACGCAACTTATTGGATAAGCCGGGTCAGTCTGAATACTTTTCCGATTGGGATCCTTTAGATTCAAAGGCGGTAGTTCCACCACTATGCCGCACTCTAACTAGGAACAAAACAGCCAGTGCTTTTTTCAATATTTTGTTTATTCTTTATCATTTTTTCTATTGGATCAATACTGGGACGTTTGGAAGAAAGGGCAACGTTTTGCATGGATATTCACATATTCAATATGCGAATTATCACTATTTCACATCTATGTCTAGTTTGAGAAAAAAAAAATTTCAGCCACTTTTAAAATGCTCCAGATATGACAGAGCAATATATAAAAAAATGAATATCAATTGAAAAATAGGGACACTGAATGAAGCAACCACCATTTTTTCTGACTAAAGCCAAAATATTCTTCTTTGCGAAGTTTTGAATTATTTGAAGCGGTGCTCCTGATTTGATAGCGCAATAAAAAACAAATTATTGAACAAGACATTCTAATTTTAGCCTTTTTGCTAAAATTAAAATGTTCATTCATAAAAATTCATAAAATAGTACGGTTCTACACTTTGAGAAAGTATTTTATTACTTGTTTAATAAATCTGATGGTTTATGAAAGAAAAACATTGTGATAAAATCAAACATTTGGCAAAGACCGAAAATTTAAAAGTTCCATGGATTTGCTCATATTGTAATTTATCAGTGATATTCGAGTCTGTCACTCGCATACTAGAGAGTGTAGTCATTTATAGGACTTTTCTCTCTGTGTAGATTTATCTATTTTCTTTTCATAAGAGATACTCGTATAAAAATTATAGATACATAATCTTTTCGCAAACAAGAAATGAATTGCGATTGCAGTTAAGTAAGTACTTTATATCAAACTGTGAATTTAGCAATACTGTTAGTCGCACCTGAAATTTTACATGACTCTTTAATTCTCCCTGCTCTTAGTATGGCTTTGTTAAGAATTATTATTGCATCACTAGTGGCTGCTAACTTAGTGAACCATGGTAAAAAAATTCAAGTATTTTAATGGTCTGAACTATTTTTTAAATAAAATTTAATAATTTTTCAGTATATTCAAGTAAAGCATGTTTTGCGTGCAATTTTGATTCAACAACTGATAAAACCAACGATTGTAAGGATAACCCTTATAAATTAAAATATGTTACAAGGTGTTCTACGCAAACCAGTCTACCGCCTTCCCAAGGTACTTAAACTAATTTTCATTTTTTTTGTGGATTACTTACAATCCCCTTCACATGCTTTTGCCACCTTTCGGCAAAAATCTGTGAAGAAAGTTTTATATTTTCGCGAAAAATTATCACAGCTTCCAAATTCCAACGGCATTGTTTCCTGTGAAGCAAAAACTTTACAAAAATATATTAACATTTACAAAAAATAAAATTTCCTCTTTTTATCAACATTTAAAAACTAATAAAAAAAGCCAAAAAGTTTAACCCTCATAAAACTACGTATAGTTTTTGAACCGATTATTGCATCTTAAAAATCTCAACGGTATTTAAAAGTTTATGCTTTAAGCTTGAAAATGCGGTATCTTGCAAATTTATACAATCATTTTCTCAAATAACTTAAAAAATAGTAAAGATAGAACAAAATTCTAAAGAAAAAAAGGTGTCTTTTGAAATGAAAAACGTAAATTTAAAGTGAAATAAGGTATCTGAAAAAAAATTCTTTTTCATTTTTTATGGATTTCTAAAAATCAAAATTTATTATTCTGTTGAACGAATATTTTAATTACATTGAATAATCATAATATAAACTATTTATTAATAACCAATAGAGCAAAAATATGTAAAATTATATAAAAATGCTATTCTTGATATTTTTGTTTAATTATTTACAAAAATAATTTTACAGAAAACAATGCCGTTGGAATTTGAAAGCTGCGATAACTTTACGCGAAAATATAAAACTTTCTTTCTTCCCAAATTTTTGCCGAAGGGTGGCAAAAGGGTAACAAAAGGGGAGTGTATACAGCTTACAGAAGGAATAGGATAGATCTACTTTTCATTTTTTTCATGTTTCAAACTTGTATTATAGTACAATGAAATTATAACGTATTTATGGTGATGCGATGTAGAAGTTTCTCGTTGTATAATTAAAGTTAAGAAAATATTTCGGTTGTCTAGTTTCTCAGTAACACGAACTTAAATTACTTTTCCGACAATAAATTATATCTCTGCGTTATTCAATAATTCATTGTTGCACATCAATAGCATTCTATTACAAATTTAAATTAAAATTCGACATTTTTCAAAGTAGCTCTTTTTATGACTTTATCTATTTTTCTTGGAAATTTTCAACATCATTTTCTCCAGAAGTATGTATTTTACCAATTTTACGAAAGAAAAGACTAATGTACTATTTGCAGCAAATTTCCTACAACTTAAGAAAATTTGAATAACAATAGTTATAAATTGTTCCATCTACAACTTAAAAATATTTTAAATCTGTTTATTAAAAATTTAAAGACTGCTCATTGATACGACAAAAAATATATAATTTATTTTTGAAACGCGAAATTGCAGAAACCAAGTTAGCAAGGTCTGATAACGATGATGACAATAAATTTAAATGTGCAACTGTGGAAATGAGTAAGTTCTTTTTAAATGCAATTCACATGTCCGAAATTACTACTATTTTTTACATCCTAAATATATTTTTTGAATTTTCTTAGAAAATAAAAACATGACACTTTTACTAAGAGGGTGCCTATTCAACTTCATTTCTTGTGAATTAATCAAAACTCAAGAATATCTACCCGAAATAACAGTGAATACATGCAGCATATGTGATGGTGATTTGTGCAATTCATCGAGCAAAGCCGCAATGGCTATTTTTACTTTGATCTTCTGTCTTGTATCCTACGTCATATTCCAGTGATTAGGTGTTATTTGTTACAATTGCGCAATAAATAAGTGTAAAGAAATGTAACTTACAATATACTTAAATAAAGATATACTTTTTCTTTAGGCAAAGATACATGGGTCTGACATTCTTTAAATCTATTTCAAGCCTCTAAGCTACACTGAGAGAAATATCGAAGTAAAATGTAATTCATAAGTGGAAAAATTCCTACGTGATATACTTGTCCTGTGAGATCTTTTAACATATTTATAAGAAATTTTAATATATTTAATAGTAATTATTAATATATACCAAACTAAAAATTATTATTCTCGATAGTAATTTACATTTTCAATAATGATTACTATGCATTGAGCAAAATTTACTTTTAAAAATAGTAAAAAGTTTTGTTTTTGAAAGTTAGCAGCATTACTTTCACACGTTAGGTTACGACACCCTATCTCCCTCTCATTTTATCTTTACTTTGAAACTACAGCACGTGTTTTTACAAAATTATACTTATAATGCAAGTATACTTATAATTATACTTATAATTTATTTTATTTTACTAAATTCTTACGCCTCTTTATACAGTCTTAATTATTTTATATTCGCGCTTACTAGTCACCTTAAGTAATTTCCATAGATGGATGAAGTACAAATTTATACCTAGGTGGCGATGTGATTTTGCTACCGCCGAAGTGGACAGAATCATGGAAGATAGATATATATATAGCCCCCTCAACCAACTTCAAGCTATCGTCCTATTAGCCTGTTTAGTATCCCTAGTAAAGTAGCAGAAAATGTTCTCCAGTTTATCTCGGAGAAGGATGTTATCCCCGACTTCCAGCGCGGTTTTCGTCGCCGCCATGGTACCTGTCACTAACTTCATACCGCCATGCTACTTCTAGATATTAAACAAGCCTTTGAAAGAGTCTGGCACAATGGCTTAATCTTTAAACTTATTGATCTAGATTGCCCCCAATACCTAATTGGTACAATCCAATCTTTCCTTCTCGACAGATCCCTTTGGGTTCGCATCGGCAAAACCCTCTCCACTTTTCAATCCATATCAACTGGTGTCCCCCAAGGCTTTAAACTCTTCCCTGCCCTATATGATATTATGTCTTATGACTTACCCATCCAAGACAACATCATATCAGCCCAATAAGCCGATGACACGAGGATCTTGTACGCTTCAAAGGTCAAATCTCACTGTTCCTCAGTCTTAAATAAATGTATCCCAACTCTCCTAAATTAGTACCACAAATGGGGCTTCTCCCTTAATGAAGCAAAATCCGAAGATGTATTCTTCTCACACCGTGACCTTACTCCAGATAGTCTCATAGTAGAAAATTGTAACGCTTGCGTGGAACTGTCATTCGAATTCCGAGAACCGCGGGCCGAATTCTGAGAATGCAGCGCTGGTTTCCCAGAAACTCTCCGTGTCCTCGCCAGAGTTCGGAACTCCCGCTGTTGCGAGTTTGTAAATAAAAGCGAAGGCGCGCCTGACTTCACCCCTCTCTGCCCGAGGTCCGCGGTCCACCGGCCAACACCAGCCTCCGTCGTCGACACCGATCACCAGATATACGGCGTCCCGAACCATCTCCCGGGAAGCAACCTATAATAATTTAATTGTTAATATAATTTGTTATTAAAATTTTATTCGAATATAAATTAAAAAATGAAGATATCGGATACAAATTTCCGCCAACTCTCAACAGTTTCTAACTCGCTTCTATTCCCTCAATTACGCATATAAAAATATAGATTTGCATCTAAACAAAAAAAAACTACCTTATCATTATCGCCATACACATACACACACTCACTCTCTTCCTGTTGAATTCGCTGCTCGCCTGGATTGGATTTTGTTGCGGCCGATACGTATGTAAAAGGTGACGCTGCAAAATGTCGCTTGTCTCCTGGCTTGTCGGAATTGTGAGGCAGTGGGTAGCACCTCGAGGTTGGCATCGACAGGGACGTCTCTAGTGGTCCCAAAGCGGGTGGAGGGTTGCGTCGAAAGCGGTGGCTTCCCCAGGTTCAGTCCTAGGCTTCACTGACCAAGGTTCTCCCTCCTTCCCCGATACGTCGGAGCCTCCTCAAGTCGTACCGCGGCGTCCCGCGGTCCTCAGCGTTCTGTCTGTTCCCGCGGGCTTCAATAATCGCCCGTCGGGTCTTGACCATAGGTGGGCGGGACGAAAGGCGAATCTTCTGGATATGCGTATATACACTACAAACCCGACGGCGATCATCCGGAGAGGCCGCGCAAATATTGGAGCGGAGCAGCATAGAGGCCTCGGACGGTGGCGGCCAACAACGCATCTTGAGACCGCAAGGTTAGCCTCCTCCTTTTAGCTCCCGAGAGGATGCGAAGAGGTTTACGATCGCGTCATACTTTTTCTTTTCGTTTTGTACATCAAGCGCGCAAATGCGTAGTTTTGTTTCGGCTATCGGCATGTCTGCAACGAGCGATCTTTTCTGGCGATAACGCGCTTTTCCGTGTACTTGCTTGGCGAATCGAGCCCAAATGTATAGCGAGATAATAGTAAAATTAAACAATAAAGCGAAGGAACATGTTATGATAATTTAAATTGAATTAGTAATTTTTAAGTTTGTTTCCCACACGTGATACTCTCCCGACCTTCTCCCGATCTGGCGGCGCGAACTAACCGCCTTTTCGTCGGTGTTCCATAATTTGATCTCAATTTTACGTGTAAATAATTATAAGAATTTCACAAAATCATCCAGTAAAATGGAGTCCATCCGCCAAATATCTAGGAGTTATCCTTTATCGCAAGCTCAATTGGAGTAAACAAATCTCCGATGTTCGTAATAAGGCTAATGGCGCCTTCATATCTCTCAAGCCCTTCTTTTACAATAAGAAAGTTTCTGAACAAACCAAAAATTGTACCTTTAATGCCATCCTCCGCAGCATTAGCACTTACGCCATCCCAGTTTGGAACCCTGCCCATTCCCTTTCTACCCTCAATAGTGCATATGTTATTCTCAGAAAGGCCGTTCAATTTCCCTGGTATATTAGAAATACCCAAATCCTCCAAGAAATTGGTCTTCGCCCCATTCACGAAGCCGCATCCACATATGCGAAAAACCTCCGTACCTCCATTAAGGATCACCCCAACGTCTCCATCAAATGCCTTGCCGCTTACACTAGTAAGCCCTCTATTTGGCGACCTTGCTCTCTCATTGCCTCCATCCAGATCTAAGTTTCACTTTTATGCACTTTGTCTCCAACCCACGGAGCAAACGCACTTTCTTTATACTTTGCTTATAACCTCATGGTTGGCAACTATGAGGAGGGGTTTTAGCCGGTAAGAATCCGGCACTACCCATTTGGGTGTCTATGAAGAAACATGCGAGCGAGCGTATACCAATATGTATACGTATATAATTAAGTTATCGAATGGCGAGAATACTACACAGTCTTCATTGAAAATATGAATTCATAATTAAATGTTAGATGTTTGCAAGACAAATTCAAGGACTACAGACGCTGAAACAACTGATAAAAATGTCTGAGTAAACGGAATAAATAAAAATGTTTTTTTATCATTTATAGCATTTAACTCATTGATTGAAAACAGTAAAAAAAATAGTAAAATGTACTATATAAATAGTAGTTTTTAAATGTATAAAATATAATATATAAAATAGTAATTTTTAATATATGGCAAGTATGTCACGCCGTTACTATTTTATATAGTAATTTTTCCTACTTATGTATTAAATTTTACTACGTCTGTTTTCTCAGTGTAACTTTGTAGGATCCTGAATTATTAAAAATTATCACTTAAATTAAAATATTATCACTTTTTTTTTCATTTTTTTGCGATTTAAAAAAAAATATTTCTTGCAGAAGAAGAACTCAAATATATAAAATAAAATGTGCTTTTAGCTGTAAATTTGATGTACTTTATGGAAAAAATTGGCTGAACAACACTTAGAAATGTCTGCAATTTTGTTACACCATATCTAAATCCTGATTAGAGATAAGAGTTAAATATAAATGAGTGGCAAAAAAATTTGGCGATCAATAATCCGTCGTGCACACACATGCAAACTTTCATAAAGGATTAACATTACATCTTGACATGACACAATATCAATATCTTGCTCATTGTAGTACTTTAAAATTTTTGAAAGTACTTTGTGAAAAGCTTGGACCAGTACTTTACCATTATAATGAAAAATTATTTTCAATAATAAATATAATATAGAAAATATAAAAAGAGCAGCTGCATGCCAGCATCAGCTCAATACCGGAATAACCCGACATTTTTTAATATGATAGGCAACAACCAGTTACCAGGACCTATTATACTACAGTTGATCATTAAAAATCATTTGGGAATTACAATTCTTTAAAAAACTTTATGTTATTTCAATATATAAAAATTTTAATTTCAATTAAAATTCTGTTTTAAATTATTATTTAACAATAGTAACTATTGATTTTGTTATCAAACGGAATATTTCATAACATTTAAAAATCTTAAACTGTCGGCAAATCTGATTGGTTGCAGGGAAAACTAGTCTGATCCCAGTCGGAATCCACGCTGAATTTCTGCACGGGAATTGGTTTAATAATAAAGTGAATTCAATTTTAATGTTTTTGGATTGTTAATTTGTTTTGTTTAATCCTCCTATATCCATTTAATGTGAACCTGTTTAATTACTATAAATAAGGATTAAATAGAATTAAAATGTAATTTAATTTAATCCATTACAATTCATTTGAATATTATTAATAAATATGGTACGAAAAAAAATGTCGGTGAGTTGTGCCAGTTTTCGGCGGCGCTCGATGAGTTGTGCTGGCAGGTAGTGCTATTCATCGCCAGCGCATCGTAAGTTATGCTACTCTTCGCCAGCGCTCCGCGAATAGTGCTATTCTTCGTGAGGCTATTTCGAATAGTGCTACTCTTCGTCTGGCTCTGTGAAACGTATTACTCTTCGTACGGAGCGTCGAGATGAAGGGATACATTTTGGTTAAGATTTTTAACGTTTTTAAAAATTTTCGAAAATATTGTGTCTTGAAAACATATAATCTCTTTGACGCATGATATAATCAGGTTAGAGTTGTAGTTTGATTAATGTAGATGCCATAATAAATTAATAAAAAAGGTAAAAAAAATTAATTCTGGGCACAATAATTGTTTATAATTGTCAAGCTTTAGTGTTGTGTAAATAGTTTTCCAGTGCATTACGAGCATGCATGTTTGTAATTCGTTATACCATATGAATCAATTTATTTTGAACAAGTTTCAAAATATTGCTTTTATTTTTAATACGAGTGGAAAAGAATAATAGTACATAAAATATCAGGTCACTTTTTCAAAAAGTTGATTTTTATGTTTTTTTTTTGTGAAAAATGTTTCGTTTATTTCCTTTCTAAGAAAGTTTGCAATTGCCCCCTTAACTCTGTTTTCTTCAATAGGAACCCCAATTTTTTGCTCCAGAATCGGAAAGAGCGGAAAATTTTACGTCCAGATAGTATATTTTGTTCATGGATCAAAATAAACCTAAGGTCATGCTAAAGTCAACACTAACCTTTAAAGTTAAACCGTGGGAATATTGCGTAAGCTAAGTAAGCAAGATACGCAAAAATTTGTTCATTAATAATTGTTCAGTTCAAAGGGTTTCAACTACTGCTGACCTTGAAATTGGCCTTAAAATTGACCTTGAACATGCTAATCATACTAATTTTTAGCATGAATTAATTCGTAACGCTAAGAGTAGGACGAAATTTCTTAGCACCCACAAGAGAAGAATTAGTTTAACTAACAAATTCAAGGAAAATTTTAAGGTCAATTTCAAGGTCATCAGTAGTTGAATCCCCTTGAAATGAACAATTATTAATGAACAAATTTTAACTTTAAAGCTTAGTATTGACCTTAGCATGACCTTATCTGGACGTAAAATTTTCCGCTCTTTCCGATTCCGGAGTAAAAAATAGGGGTTCCCATTGAAGAAAACAGAGTTAACCTTGAAAAAACATCAAGGACAACTTCAAGGTCAATTTCAAGGTCATCATCAGATGTCCCCCTCCAAACCCAATAACTTTTGTCTGAAACATTTTTTAAAAAAAGTCAAATTCAAAAGTTATTTTCGTGTATTTTTTTTAAATGGGACACCCTGTATGTTAGTTTTTTTTAGAAATTCCAAAAAATATAATTCTTAAAAACTACTTGAAAAAAAAAATAACATTACATTTTTATCAACTTAGCTAATTGGTATAGTATTAATGGAATCTAATTAAAATTGTTTTTACAAGTAGATCTTATATTCATATTCTTCATTAATAATTTTTTGGGAAATTTAAAATTTTTATTTTATTTCATTAAAAGCAAATGTTTTGAAAAACCATTTTTTTAATTCAATGCTTTTTTATACGACTTTTTAATGGTTATCAGTTACGATAACAAAATTCCATTTATTGAGATAGTACTGTTTTTTTTTTTTTTTAATTTTGAGTGACTCAGGATGAGTTGCAATTAAAGTTCTGTGACAAACTTGGTGTATAAATGCATCTATTCAGCATGAGTTTTAAAGTTAAAATTGCAACACTTGGGTTTATTTGTCTCTTCGGACAAGGTAAAAATTTTGAGACTTTTTTGAATATATTTATTTTTATAATTTTGTTTAATATCCTTTTGATCAATATAGCATTGATGTAAATTCTTTGTTTCTTTAATGCAAATTAATATATTTTTTCAAGTACGCTCAAGCGCATGCTACTCAAATGCACATTCTACAAAGACGAATAGCGATTTTAACAGTGTCCCTGTCAAACAGGTAAAATATATTGTGCATCGTTGCACAGGAGTTGCTGTAACTAAAAGTTTGATATCATTATTTATCATTTATTTTATTTTATTTTCTTTAAAATATTAAAGTAATTTTACCAATAATTTTTAGATGTATTTAACAAGGCTCCAAAACTAATTAATTTAAAATGCAAAATCGTTCAATTAAGTAAGTAGCAATAATATTTTTTTGAACACAATTTATATAAAGCGCATTTTACAATAGATTAAAAATTTATGCATAATCAGTGTCGCTTCAGAAAACGAAAATGTACTGTGATGTTATTACACAGTGAAAACAGTTGTAGTAAAATTTAATATATATATGGGAGAAATTACTTTATAAAATAATAACGGCGTGATATACTTGCCGTGTGAGAACTTTTAATATATATTTAATACTTATTATTAACATATACCACGATAAAAACCATTATTAACTTTACTTTTAAAATTATCTAACGCTTTTATCTTTGCTAGGACATCATTAATTCGGTAACAGTTGGTAATTATTATATTTTGAAAGTTGGTATTCAGTAACAATTGGTAATTATTATATTTCCTTATAAACAAATATCATTTTTCTCCACTGCAACCTCAAATACGTATGTTTGCATGCGATTTGCGGCTCTCGTGGAGAAAAATACGGTTTCACACTGGTGCGGAAGTGAATTATTTGCGTCGGGAGACGTTTTTAGGCCGAGCGAAGCGAGGTAACCGAGGTAAGCGAGGTAGAAAAATGTACTATTTATAGTTTTATTTTATTTCAATAAAATCTTACATATCTTCGCAATTTAATAATTTGGTACATTTCCATAATTGGATTACAAGTGGACAGAATCATGGAAGATAAAGTTTGCAATTCATTACTAGCGAAACATACGAGCGAGCACATATAATTAGTCTGCATTGTAAATGCCAATTCATAACTTAATCTTAGATGTTAGGATTGCAGCTGAAACAACGAAAATGTCTGCCAAAATTAGTAAAAATAATGGCTTGAAAAGGAATCAACTTGACTCTACATTATCCAATGATTTCAGTACTTTCACTGGTTAAAATGGTTTAATTTACATGGAAAAAAGCTACATTTAGAATGTCTGCGTTCTTTTATTTCTGAGTTTTAACCCGTTAAGTCTAAGAATGCCCTTCCCGGTACACCACTCTTTATGCTATCATAACTTGTGCAATTCGACGTAAAAATAAAAAAAATTCTCATTATTTTGACATTTGAGAAATTTTTTCTTGAAAACAATAAACTTACATGAAAAATTATCAAGAATAAAAAGTTCTTAAAATTAAGTAAAGAAGGCACTCAAATTTTTCCAAAATAATTTCGAGCATTTTCAATTTTTAGCAAAATCCCAAAAAATTGCTCAAAACTTTTTGAAAAAATTTTGATGTATTAAATGAGTGATTCTAAAAACTTTTTCTTCTCTTGCACTTTTTCGAAAAGTCCATACTTTTTAAGTAAAAAAATTCATGAATATCTAAGTGAAAATTCCTTCATTAAGGCGCCATTTTGAAAATACGGAGATGAAAAATCGAACTCGTAAACACATATTATGAAAGCTTAGACATTTACATCACCAGTCATTGAGGTTCCAGCTGGATTGAGAACCGGGAACCATTCGGAAAATTAGATTTTATAAAAAAAAACATTATAAAAATTCGTGTTTTTTTATTACTTAAAGAATATTTTTGCATAATTGACAACTTTGGTGAGATCTTAAGCTTTAAGATAGTGCATCTTACAATTTTTTTACATCGAATTGCACAAGTTATGATAGCAGAAAGAGTGGTGTACCGGGAGGGGCGTTCTCGGCCTTAACGGGTTAAAGAAGTTAAGAGTATTTGATGGACACTACTTAGACTTGCCTCTTTTTATACTTTTGAAAGAAAGTAATGAAATATATTTAAATTTTAATATGAATTTTAAAAATTTTCGAAGTTTGTTTTTTCTGTTTTTGTTTTTTATGGAAATGTACAATAGTAGTTTTCGATACTAGTGCGTCAGGAGTGATTCTCGGACGAGCGGGAGGATATCTTCCGAGCGAAGCGAGGGTGATCATTCACACGAGTCCAGAAATCACTTCTGACACAAGTGTCGAACTAGCTATTTTCGAATTTTGTATTTAAAACATTCATTTGCAAATAAAAAAATAACTATTTCGAAATCGTGTATTCGGATTTTTTTTTAAATTATTTGACCCGTAGAACACGAAAAAGTTTGACTAGAGGTTTGCCAAGGCTTTTATTTTCTTTTTCCAGGTGAACCGTCTTAGGTGTTTTTTTGGATTTCCTCATATATATCACACTGTTTTATATATTATATTTTTTGTAGATACACTGAGAAAATTTTTTTATAAAATTTATTAAAAATATAGTACAAATTGCTATAAAATGTTGTAACGCGGCGACATATTCAGTTTTAATAAAAATTACTATATTATATTGTAAAATTTGTAGCATTCAAATTTTACAATACAATGCTTGTAATCCGATATTGTAAATTTTACAACTTCGTGTTATAATTTTTACAACAAGATTTTATAAATTTTCAATACTGTAATAATTCGCTCGTTTATGATCACGCACGCATGTACATATTATTTCGCTTACGGAGTTTCAGAGCATTTGCTCTTATATACTAACCGGAGAGATGCCAGTCCGCTTGCGAGTTAGAAAAATCAGTGATCGCCACCAACATGTATACTTGTACTTTTTGGATATAACTTGGCGGCATATTTGAAATAAGCATATGAATTATTACACTGAGAATACAGTACAATAGCACACATTACTCAATCATTCAAATATTCATTTAACTTTTAACTTTTAATATATTGATAAACGTATACTTACTTTTCGTTAATAAGTTAATGATTAACTAAAATCGATGCATTCCCCGAAACAGTAAAAACGTGGCCGAGTAATACAGAGCGAGTTTTGTCACTCGGCTAATGTTAAAGCGGCGTTGCCATATCGCGCGGATGTCCAGCTTTTGACGAGCTGCGGTGGCGCCGCATCCACATTTTCGTAGAACTTAGCGTAAATTTACAATATCATGTAGCAAAAATTGCTATCCGATAGTAAATACTTATATATTTAATAGGAAAAATAGCAACGTATGGGATAAAATTTAATATAAATTCTTTTAAATTCTATAATTAGGCATATTTGCTATATTACATAGTAATTTTTATTATGGGAGTTATAATTTTTATAATAATTTAATTTAAAAATTGTTAAATTTTTGCAAATTATTAAAAAAAAAGATAAAATTTATTGAGCTCCACTATGTCGCCGCATTGCAATAATTTATAGTAATTTTTACTATAATTCTAATAAATTTTACAAACAATTTTTCTCTGTGTATATATTAAATTTTACTATGACTGATTTCTCAATGTATGAAATATTTACGGTAAATTTTGAACACGAAAATTACAATAATAAAGATAATTAGTTTGGAATCCGAATTATTTTATTCGCACTTTTAATTTACATTTCTGGAATTAATAAATTATTAATATCATGAAATGTTAATTTGCTTTATTTTAGAAAATGAGGATATATATTTTAGTAAGAGAGGTTGTATATCAAGTTATATTACTCATGATGATTTAATAAAAACTATGGACAGGTACAAACTGACGAATAGCAAATTAAAATCACAAAGAATCTGCAGCGGAGATCTACATTCCATGGACAGACTGAACATCGCAATTTTGACTCTGATCCCTTGTTTACTAGCTTATTCCATCTTCAAATAATGCTTATAATTCTCTTTCTTATAAATGCAATGGTTGTATAAGATTTTACATAACCTTTTTTTATTAGCCCTTCACTAACATTAATTTTCCTTACTACAATCTATTCTCGTAAGATTTTTTATCAAGTCGCGGACTAGTGATTGACGCGAAAGAGCTCAAACAGTTGATGTTCTACAGGCTTGTATGTAAATAATTTTTTTAATTTTTCTCGGTGTATTACAAGTAAAAACATGAGAGAAAATGATAATAAAATAGAATAGAATAGTATTTATGAATACCCAAGGACTCGAGGTCCTATATAGTCATAGCCAGTATAAAAGTAAGATACAAAGACTTAAAACAATGTGTGCCAAAATAGTACATTACGTAACTAATGCGCAAAGCAGTAAAGCAGCTTGCGCACGTGTTGCGTATACTATTTTTTAACATTTTGTGCGAAAACAGTATCAATAAATTAAAATGTTTATGTTTAATTAAAATGTGGCAGGTGCGTTCTTCAAAAAAAAAAAAAAACAATAAATGATAATTTAAAAAAAAAAGAAAATGTTATTAAAAATCATAAAAGCTAAATACTATTTTAACATATTTGTGTTTATCAATATTTTAAAAAAGAGAAACTTTGGAGAGTTGAGAGAGAAAAAAAAACTTTTACCCCGCCATTTTCTGTAGAATTTTAAATTATAAAGAATTAATTGCTTTCAACGTCGCACTTGAATTAAAATAAATGTTATTAATGGAATAATATAAATGGCATATACGTTCGTTAGGATTTAAAAGCTTTAAATAAAAAAAAAATCAATAAATTTTTAATAAATTAAAATTTTTTATTAATATATAACAATAAAAATTTATAAATGCATGGTAAGGTAAAGTACCCGAAAGCTGGACACCTTCTAGAATGGAACCTAAAGATGGACAACAAAAAATAAGTATAGTAAAAGATTATAACGGTAAAAAATTTCTTTGTTAGCATTATTTGTACTATTAGCTATACGGCGACGTCAATATTTTATGAAATTACTCTTTGAATTAAATTTAAAAGAGTTTGAAACTTTTTGAGGTTATGTTACAGTTGAATTTATGCGTCCAGCTTCAAGATACCTCTCAGATCGCTAGACCCAAAAGCAGGACATACGTTTTCTAGTGTAAATAGAGATTGTCCATCTTTAGGGGTTCGTTACTGTCCATCTTTAGCTCCCAGCTCGACATAAAGTGTCCAACTTTAGGAACCGCGTACATACTTCTTAAAAGTTATTTATTTAGTATAAAAGAGCATGCAAACAAGTTACTTTTTATATAAATCGGCAAAATAGATGATAAATTAATGATTACACTAATAATAATTTTCCAAGCAATTCATTTCTTCATTCCGTACATGTCATTTGTTATTTACTAGTCGGAAAAAATGTCCCGGTTTTGGGTCTTTACCTTAGTGTTTTACGCACTGAATGTTAATAAGAGAGATTTCGCAAGCTCTCAGTATCGTAGGATGTAATAAAAAAAAGAATATACTACGAATAAAATACGCAAAATTAATATCAGTATACAGAATTCAGAGGGGGCTGCGATACAATATAATTGGTCGGCTGATAAGAAGCTCCCTCAAGCAATTTTTGAAAGCTGGTAAAAGTGGTGCGTAGGTCGTCGGGAAGTGAGTTCCAAAGCTCACCGGCGTAGACAAAAAAAGCGAACTGGCAAGAGGTAGTGCTGCAAAAGGGAATTGCAAGGTCGAGGGGTGAAGCCCGTGGTGAACCAGATGCATCCTTAAATTTGAAACGTCTAGCAAAGTAATATTTCGTCTAGAACGGATAGACTTATAAATTGTATGCGACTGATGTGTAAGGCATAATCAACCGAGATATGGTCGGATTTCCTCTTGCCTGCCTTTTTAGCAAAAGCTCGCCAGAAATACAAGAATAAAGGGCAGCGCAATAATCAAAAATCGACAGAACCAGTGATTGCGTGACCATGAGTTTGACTGTCTTAAGAATTGCGTCCTTACAGCGCTTCAAGCGATATACCAACTGTGTTACCAACTGTGAACCCAAGGATTTTCATCGATGACACAGGAGTGATGGGGCAGTCCTCAACCAGAATATAAAATAATAGGTGGCAGAGCAATTCTGACAATTCGGCTACAGAAGCCCCGGCTGCGCACCCAGAGGGCGGTTGTCTTAGAGGCATTGATAGTGAGGCCATTTGACTTAGTCATAGATAACAAAATTATTGGCATAAAGATGATACAGGCAGTACAAAAGACATTGAAACAGGTCGTTTGTTTAAAAATTTAGACCTCAAAATATAGAAAATGATAAAATAGTAGTTTTTCGATGCAAGGAGTTATTCTAACCTCAGTGTAGGCTGTTATTATTCCCAAAGTATTTTATCTATAGCATATTATGTGACAGTTATCAAAACTTGTACTGAGACTGAATAACTTATAAATAAATACAAAAAATACTCCTCCGAAGGGAACTTTCTTTCTTGAATTAGCGCCGTGCAAGGGCTTGATAATCAATGGTTCAAAGTCAATATGATCTCACAAGAAAGGAGATATTGAAAATAATGTAAAATCTAAATTGTCTCCTTTCGAATTGCTAAGGTACTTCTCTTATCATCAGAAAAAAAGAATAATCTAACGGCCCTTCATTTGTCACTATATGGATTCGAACAAAAAAAAATCGCAAATTGTTGACAAAAAATCGCACAAAAATTGGAAGTACAGCATTCTGTAGCTTTTTCCAAGCGCTATGTAAATAGCTCCCTCAAAAATGTTGTTAATCAATTATGCCGCATGAAGTATGATTTTTCCTTAAAATAGACACTTTTTTTTCATATCTCCGTAAATTAAAATAATAGAAATACACTTGTAGGAAAGAAAAATGTTTGTTTTTATGCAGAATTTGCGTAAAAAATGCGGAATATTTTCAGATTTTTTCAACTTTTTTCAAATTATTATTATTTTTTTCATTATATTTTTTCATTGATCTACGATTGAAAGAGAACATTTCATGCCTCAAAAAATTTTTATCTTTTTTAGCGAATTAGCTGTAGAAAAAAAAAGTTGAAAAATTCTTTTGGATAAAAAAACTGAAAATATTCCGCAATATTCTACATAAAAAAACAAACATTTTCTTTTTAATCAGTTTATTTCTATTATTTTAATTTGCGGAGATATGAACAAATGAGAAAAAGTGTCAATTTTAAGGAAAAATTATACTTCACGCGTCATAATTGATTTTAACATTTATTGTAACTTATTACAAATATATTGTTTTTTACAACAGTTTATGAGAATTTTAAATACAATCCAGTGATTTTTAACAAAAAAAACAAAATAATCTATTTTGTTATATCGCATAAGTCGATAATCGAGAGACTAATAAGATAAAACTAAGCGGTGGTATTATCTTTCGAACTTTGATGAGTAATACCTCCATTTAAAATTGGTCTTATCTAGGCTTCGAATATTTTCTATAATTAATACTTTAAAATTGTTTATTAAAAATCTGTGGCAGTATATGCTTTCATCACCACGCAAAAATTATCACAAATTAATTTTGAAACAGCACATTTGAAGATTCTACCGCGAAGAAAAGTACGAGTTATAAACAATTTGGATAACAATATTTAAACTTATTTTAAAAAAATGGAAACTTGAAATTCGATTAGAAAAAATTACGAATGTCAATTCATCATCGCAGAATTAAAAATTTAATTTTCAATCTTTTTTTGTAGAAATAAAACTTACATCGAAGATACGAGTCGGATTATTGTCCTCTTATCCACAATTAAAAAGTGAAATTATCGTATAATTTTTATATAATAAATCCTTCTACTTGTTGCTGTATGTAAGAAAAAAAAACTTATCTATATTTTTAAAGTGCCTTTTTTTAAGTTTAAATGGAGTTTTCCAGGTGACGAATTTACAACTAAATCGTAATAAATGGAATTCAAGATTCTTGTCAATCATTACTGATGCTGTTTCCGACTGAATCGATAATTTATGCGAGAATAGAAATACAACGGGAAATTGTTTTTTTTTTTTAATATTTCATGTACGAATAAAATATTCCAAAACAATTTATTGGGTATATATTACATTTGATTTGCGAACAATTGCTCGTAAATTGCAATAAAAGTTTTAGGTAAATTTTGTCAGGATAAAAAAAATGTTCTTTTTTTTCAAAGGTGCTACTTATGAAATGAATAAAAATTATAAAAGTAGATACTGCAGTACACTTAATTGTCTGCAGACGTTCAGCAATAGCAGGTAAGTTACCGTTGGTGTTGTGTTAGCGCCTTTCTCCTGCAGAGTGCGTATGCGTATTCTAAAGAAGGACGTACTAATGTTATGTATGTATTGCGACTGAACCATTAATTGAAGCCAATAAAAATTCATTTAAAATTAAAAAAAGAGATTCTAATGAAGGTAAAAGACGATAGATAAAGGACCTTCTAATGTTATTGACAAATTGAAAGTAAATTAACTATAATTGTGTTATTAACGTTGCATCTGCTTGCACATTATTAATAAAAACTGAAGGTCGGTACTGTAGGTAGCGTAAACTTCTTTATAAACATATTTATTAATATTGGCAAGATTTATGATTTTTCATAATTAATCCTAGGTGGATGAGAAGAGTCTGATATTTGAATTTAAACTCTCGCGGCATATCCTCGAGTGAATTTCGCTCCGCTTTCACGCAAAAGCCCGATCGTTGGACTGGCGAAGCGGCTCGGCTATCAATCAGTCGATCGGGCGCTTTCGCGAAAAGTGCGCGGTCCCGATGACTGCCGATAAGAGGCGATCGACGCCCCGCGGTACGCGCGCTGCTCGACAAGCAGAGAGAGAGAAAGGCGTGCCAATAAACAGGCGATTTCACGAAACTTTTATCCACCCTAACATCTCGGCGATGGCGCTCGCCTGTCTTATTGACTTTCTATTCATTATCATAGGCCACCGCTGAAAAGTCGGGTAACTTGGAAAAATCCACTTCTCCCGCAGGCTTTCCCTCGCGTCCGTTTTCTCCAGCGACGCTTTCCATCTCTCGGGGAAAAAAGAGAGCACTGAGCTACTCCGAGCGCGCTTGTCGCGAGAAGCCCCATTGTTAGTGACCTTGGCCAGGTCAGCAGATCTTTCGACGATCTTTCTCTTCTCTTCTCGCTTCACCTATAGCTTGTCTTAAATAAAGCCTCTTCCTTGTATTACGTTTTCTGCACGATCACAGTCGAGAGAGCCAAGAGTCACAATTGACTTTTTCTTTATTGTGCAACTATTCAATGCAAATATTCTGGATAATGCTTAGGAAGCCTAACAATACATCGACCTTTAATCGGCTAGGCTTTTATTTTACTACGTCTTACGCAACTGCAACAGGCTAACATTTCATAATAGTACTTTTAGTAAAGCGCAATAAATAAATTGGTGAAAAGACATGTTAATGTAAACGTGTTTACTCTGTTCAGTTGATAAAAGTCAAATGAAAATGAATGCATCGACAAAAATATGGAGGAAGGCAGGGAATAGAAAGGGGCCCCCTAGCCCCACCAGCAGACGCGCCAACTTACCGTTTTATTTCACAATTTTTACTTTATCTTTTTTACGTATAAACCTCGTCTAATCAATTCTGCCAATCTTTATCTATTCGATCTGTCTAAATTTCTTTCACTGCTTAATTTATAGCCTTTTGCTACTTGTTACCTTTAAAAATGCTATAATTTTTTCAGCCAAAATACATGAAAACTAAAATTTACCTTTTCTCGCTTAAAGTCCTATAGAGTAAAGTGAAAGTGAGAGGAGATGAAGCAATCGCAATAAAAGTAGACGGTAAAATAATTTGTTGAAGATTTTTATTAGCATTTTTTGTTGTCTTTAAGTTCTTAAAGAAGATACGACGAGGCGTAGGAGTTGGCGAGCGTCGATTCGAGCGCCGCTCCAGCCGAGGGCTGTCCCTCTGTCTCTTTCGGTTGAGAGATTAAAAAAAGGGAAATGATCCTCGATTCGTCAGCTTCATTTTTCGGCAACTCACTGATTTTTCGGCTCGCGCAGTTAATTTCAGTCCGAATCAATGAGAATAAAGGAAAGATTTGTCCTGGCGCCGGTGGCGGCTGCGCGTACTCTACGATAATGTATAAAAAGAAAAGGAAACGCATTGGAAGAAGGCGGAGTTGGGAGCGGGCTAAGAAAGTAGAAGTACTCAGCCTTCGAGCGTTTTACAGCGGTAAGTAGAAATACTCGTAGGTACATGGGCGCATATGCACAAAGGTACGCAACACATAGATAATATGAGAGAGAAACGCGCACTCGGAGAAGAACGTCGAGCCTGGCAATGTGTTACCCCGAAACGACGAAGGAACGAAAAAAAATAAAAATAAAAGTTATGTTCGTAGAGCTGTGTATCATCATCGTCGTGGTGAATAATTTATACAAAGTGAGTGAAGGTCCTCCTGGATTTTTCGGCGATTCCGAGGTTCCTCCCCGAGTGCGGGGGCGTCGCGAGTCGTTGGAAGGAAAGACAAACCAAGCGCGACGCAACCAAGTACAAGAGAGGAGGTAATCTAGGATGAGGGGAAGAGGGATTCAATCGCCGTGGGCGTCGACGAGACTAGATACCCTGGTCTCTCTCTCGTTTTTTTCATGCTTTCAAGTCTCGCGGACGGCGTCCGTGGGTATGGCCGATCCGGCGAGAATCGTCGTGATCGTTGGTCACGGTAAAGCCCTGGGGCTCTTACTCCTGGGGCTGGGCGGGTCGCGCCGGCTGGGCGTTGGGCCTGGGCTTGCCGGGCTTGTTGGGGCCGTTCCTGATCTCTCCGGAGCCTTGAATGCCGGACAATAGCTCGCTCTTCCTGATGCTCTTCAGGTCCAGGTCGCCGTAATAATCCTCGCTGAAATTCGTCGTCGAGGTGAATGTTGCGAAGCCAAAATTTCGACTTTAAATGCAAAAAGAAGGAATGAATGAGCTCACCAGCCGGGAACGTCCTCGGGGTCGGAGCAGGCACCGCTGCCGTCGGCATCGCCGATCTTGAAGACGGTGCCGATGGGGCAGCCGTATTCGCGAGCAATGCCCTCCAGGCAGATGTAGTACTTTCTGCAGTCGTCGGGGTGGGCGTGTCGGGAGAAGCTGCCCGAGGAACCGCTCACTTCACCGGCCGCTGGGCACGCGAATCCATTGGCCACCTCTGCAAGCCGAAGGGCACGAGGTCAAAGGGATTCTCGCAAGCAGTTTCCTTAAAAATGTCTCTTTACCTTCGATCTTGCACTCGGGCACCTGGTCGGCCCACATGCAGACGCGGGCCTCGCGGTCGTAGGCGAGTCCGGGGCTGCACTGGTATCGGGAGGCCTCGCCGTTCCAGCAGTTCCAGAAGACGTCGCACTTCTTCTCGTCGGCGAAGATGCCGTAAAGGCGGGCGCAGTGGGGCGTGCTGATTGGCGGCTCCAGCTGCGATCGCTCGCCGCACTCGACGTTGTGCAGGTAGTCGCAGTTCTCCGTGAGGAACTTGCTGTCGGTCGCGTCGAACGCCAGTCCGTTACCGCACGTTTTCAGTTCGGCCGCGCCGCTGTCGCACTTCCAGTACTTGTCACAGGACAGGTGGTGCGGGTAGAAGCCGTAATCGTCCGGGCATTTGAACGACTCCTGACCATTCACTCCTGAAACACCAAAATTTTCCTTCAAGTCTCTTTTAGAAAGCACTCTCTTAATACTATTTCTTCATTTTCTTACGATTAGCAGGACAACTTTAAACCAGTCTTTGAAAAACTATATTTCCTAGTTGCATAATTTTATAACAGTTGCTCAGCTTGCTAAAACATTCGGCAATTTTCATAAGGTTGCGTAATAGTATCACACTACATAATGCGCGCGTAAAGTCTTTCCTTCAAAAGTATTGGCATTATTCGCCAAAGAAATAGTGCAACGAGCGCTGCCTTTACTCCCCGTTGGATTAGCGATGCCGGAGCCAGCCGAGGCGATCTGTGCGCCCTCGAATCAACGGGGATGACTCGTAGGGTCCGCGAGCACAAAAGGCGTCCCGTAGAAAGCCGGCGCGCCCGCCAATGTCAAGTTCAGGCGGCGCCGATAATTACAGAATCGAACGCGGCTGAACCTTAATTGCACCGCGGAATTTCCTCCGCATCCGCTCGATTGGCCTAGATTCGTTGAATTCTCGGCTTGGCGGCCTCGGCTGCCACGCGCGCCCGAGAAAATCTCGCGGCGAGGCAAAATTTCGCTCGGCTTTTCCGCGAGAGTGAAAGTTATACGCGCGATGCGATTCTTTTTTGAAAGTGCCCGCGACGAGCGCTTAACACGGACCGAGGCGCCGCGCCCTGCGAGAAAGCATCCATTTCAAAAGGGATTTCCCCAGGAGGAAACGCCCGGGCGGTAAAAGTGAAAATGGCTACGTTGCTAATTACAAGAATAAAACAGCCGAGGAGTATGTATAACGATTTTATTTTCAAACGAGCCAGTTGAAACTCTGATATTTTGGATTTTTCCGAGGACATGTTCCAGTCGGCCTCGCATTCCGCGAGACAATGGGACAAGTGTCGCAACCGGCGGCGGGAGGACAGGTCGATAAATCGCTTAATTTAATCGGCTGCCAAGCTATCCGCGCGAAAGATTGGCGCAACTTGGGAAATCGCAGCGCGCCCGGCGCCCATTGTTGGCCGCGGCTTATCTTACCAGCTGCACGCGCCCAAGCGCACAATCACACTTTTAACGCAGCGCCGCTTTTGCAGGAACAAAGTGCCGAGGTAAATCTCAAATTGAATAAATTGAGAAAATATAGGGAAATATCGAAAGAAAAGTGAAGTTGAGAAATAGGGAGATGCAATATGCTAGACTGGAGAAAAAGTGAATCGCCGGGTAGTAGTAGACGCGAGGCGCGAGGGAGAGAGGCCGGACCAATAACCCTATAAACTCTAAGCTCGGGCGCCTCGGGCGCATTGAACTTGACTGCGTTAGCCGGCCAGTCCAATTACCTTCTCGGGCGTATCGGTGCCTCGGCCCCCGCTCGCTCGCGCGCCGCTTCCTCCTCCCAAGTATTTCGTACCTTCGGAACATGATAAAATTAGCCCGCGAACGCTCCGGTTTGTTTACTTTAAGGAATTTTATGTAACGCTGCCTATTGGTGTAACGCGAGCCCGTTCTTGCGTCATGGCAAAAAGTAGGCTTCCGCGCGCGCGATGCGAGCATGTAACTCATAATAATTGGCGATAAATCAGGGGAAATATTGCGGCCGCCAATCCCGGAGGCAGCAGCATCGACGAATTCGCCGGGAGCCGCTTGCGACACTTTTCAATTTCCTCATTTTTCGCGCCTCCGCGCGAGCTTTCCCGCTGTCACAATAAATATCCCCCGCCTCCGGGCTGAAGCTAAACGAAAGTGCCTATTGCGCTCCTCCTCGGCCGAAAAAAGGCGCATTTTACGTTTAATGCAGCCGAAGGAGGACTGCGCCACCAGCATCGCGGGAGGAATCGTCGAGGGTAAATGACCCCCACCGGGGAAAAATCCAACGTGTCTCGGCGGGATTGCGTAACGCGCCGCCGGGATATTTATCGAGACTTGCCGCGCCGATTTCATTTCTGGGAATGCGGCCGCCTGGGCGCCTGCAAAAGCCGACGTTCGTTGTTTTTAGCCAAGCGAGCCGCTCTCCGCCCCCTTTTGTGCGGGCGACGGGGCCTTTTCAGTTCGATCCTCCAATTGACCCAGATGCGGCCGATTCATCACTCCTTTCCAGCTTACTCCATTGGCTGACTTTTCTCCGAATTGCGTCATGGGGTAGAGGGAATTTTCAGGAGTCGGTCACCTTGCCGGAGGTGGGCGCGCGCTGCGCTTGCGTAACGCACCACCTTCGGTTCGACGGGGTCAAAACTCCCGGAGAATGTGACTCGCTGCTAAATTTCCACCGAAAACTCGATAAACACTTTACGTAAGAGTCGGCGCTCGAGTCGTCGAAGAAGCGCGGTCGTAATTTATGCTGCGAAAGTTAAGCGAACGTGGCTTTAATTCGTCCCCATTAGCATAACCAGCCGGGCTTAAAAGGAAAAATGTTTGCTGATGCCTCGGCTGATTCTCGCGCGAACCACAGGCAGCCAAAAGAAAAGCGAAAATAGCCAGCCTTGGCCGGTGACTCGCCGATTTTGAGTCCTTGAAGAGTAAAACCGGAAGGTCGCTACCCCGTCCTTTCCAATCCAACGCTTACTTCTTCTTTTTCACAATTTTTCCCATGCGCCGTGCGAAGGTCGTTCCCAATTGGCGCCGAAAGGATAAAAGGGGAAAAAGGCGCAGAAGCCAATGCCGCTTGTTGCTGCCCTCTGGGTTTCTTGCGCATTCCCTTTGCTTTGCTTCGAGAGAGAAATAAGCCAGGGCGACGAAGGTGGCACTCCTCCGACCTTCGTCAACTCCCTAGGCTCGCTATGGCGATTCCTCGTTGCAGCGATCGATCAGTCCGACAGACTTTGCTACTGAAAGCGGCAAAAGAAGGGGAGGCCAGAGATGAGCATCGGACTTGCGCAAGCCGATCATTACGGCGCCGGCGGTCTTAAATTTCGCCGTGGCGAAGCTGCTAGTTTTATAATGGCGGGTAGGTGAGAGGTAGACCGAGCGGCAGTCGCGATTTTGCGGGCGCGCGGCTGCCAATGGGGTTGGGTTATGACGGTGTTTATCGGTGCGCCTGGAATGCGGAAAACTCGCGGCGAGCCTGTCTGATCGGATCCTGTCGGTGTCTATTTTCAGCGGGACACCTTCTTTCTCTTTTTACATAAAGATTTTGAAAGAATCAGTGCGCACAAGGACCGCGACGGACGCCCAATGGAAAGTTTCTAACGTCTGCGCTGTGTACGCGCACGAGATTCGTGGAAGGCGGCGCTCGCCGGAAAAATCGCCGCGAACAATGGGCCCCTTGTGTCGAGCCTAATTTCGCATGTACGGCTCGGCGCGCACATTGTGCCTCGGCGGACGCGAGCCCGTGCAATTACCCCGCCGACGGAGATAAGGATTCGCTGGAAGAAAGGCTGGAGGAACTCGCTGCAACGGAGCGACGCCTTTCGGAGCGTCGCCATTTTTAGCAGACCAACATTTTGCGCAAGCACGATTTAACCGATTGTGCAGCGTCAGATTTCTTTCGCAACTTACGCCGTGTATCATTGTCCGATACCCGTTGCTTCGGAGGCTTTCGCACGCTCATTCCGATAGCGGCGCTTTACTTTACATCCATGCACGCAGTGTCTTGTGCCGATACAAGGAGGCGGGCAAATAGTGAAACCGTGCATCGATGTTTCTGCAAAGATTTCAGCATTCGTTGCATAAAAAGGGAGTTATTAGGAGGGGTAGAGAAATTGAGAGAAAAGAGCGGCAAGAAAGCAGGTGGGCGTATATGATCTCCTGAATAGCTAAGCGCGTCTTACGTAAGCGGCACAAAGACTTTCGCCGGTCACTTTCACTGAGCGCGCAGGCCTCGCCGAGTGTATCCCACACACGCGTGTCGCGGCTCCCAGCATCCCGCTCCTTCACTTTCCTTTTTCCCTCAGCCGACGAATGCCGAGATGAGGAGGCCCCACCTTCAAGGCCGAAAAGGAAGCTGAGCGCGCAGCTGCTAGGGGGTTGCTGTACTTTCCATTTTTTCCACTAATTATAAAATTCCTTACGCCTCGACGTTTAAGCAAACGGGACCCGCTTCTAGCTTTCTGTGCAGCGCACGTAATGCGCGCGAATTAATTATGTAATTAATCGTGCCCACCTCGTTTATAGGCTGATCCAACCCATGAAATTCGTTACCTATTCCATTTGGTCCCCTCTTTGGGTTCAAGAGCCTCCGAAGAAAGCGATATGCGGCAGTCGGCGTTCTCGCGGCGGCTTAACGAAGCCCGACGGGATGCTTGCGCAACGGCAGAAAGGCAGGGCCGATGCAATTTTTCTCATTACACTGAGCCCGATTACGCGATGAAAATCGCGAGGCGCCGAGGCACACTGACCCAGATCGGCCGACGGCAGGAGCAGCGCTCAGCGAGCAGAGCCGTAAGGACCTTTAAAGAAGCTGCCGCTTACGCAAGCCGGTGCTCGCCCTTTTTACACAGCGCGCTCACATTGTTCGGGAAAGCAAGTATCGCAGCGCGAGGCGCTTCCTGCTCTCGCCGGACCGTTCCGCGCGGAATCCGCTTCGTACGTCCGCCTTCATCTCGCGCCGCTTCCATTTTACCACTCTCCTTATTATTACCGGAACAACGATTCGACGTGGCCCGCTCTGGTATAAGCGCTCGCAGCTTTACGATTTCGCTCGGACGCCGCGGAGCGCTTTATGCTATCGTAAATCGTCCTCGCCTTCTTTTACCGCGCAACTCGTTTTCTCCGCCGAACGCAAGTAGCCGCGGATTATTCCAGTGGAAAGTCGGTACACTCGGATCCGCCCTTCGCGCCCGACCTTTGCGAAACGAGACACCATCGTGCTAAAGAGAGCTTCTTCCAAATATTTCGCGCAACGCTTATTTCACTGAACTGCCTTGAAAGCAAGCCAGAGCGAGCGCCAGTGAGAAGGCAAAATGTCCAAGGGTACAAAGTATCGGGGCAAAAAGCTGGCAAATGCACGAGTCTCGCATAGGAATCGCGGCCGAATGAAGCTCCGCCGAAGCGTGGGGTGAATCTAAAGGCACTTTGCACACTTTTGCCGCGCTACTTTCACTCGCGGCAAAGTAGTCGTCGCGTCGCTACGTACCGGCAAGCAGGAGGGCGGCTATCGCAACCAAGGTCCTCATGGCTCGCTGCTCGGTGCTCTCTGCGGGTCCTGCGGCGCCGTCGGCTGCGGGTCACTCGTCGCGCGGAGCTAAGGACGACCTCGTGTGCGTGCGATCTCGTCGCGATCCGTCACTCTCGATGCCTCTGCGTGCTGAGCTGCGTCTGCCTGACTTTGCGCTGTGCGTGCGGCTGTCGCGTGAACCCGTCCTTGGCGAGAAGAACTCTGTCGGCGCCTTGCCGGCACGTCGCACCTTTATATATAACCGGCCGGTCACGTGGCTTGGGCCCCACCGCCGGTCCCACCCCGCTCTGCCTCCTCCTCCTGCCACCGCGGCGCACACACGGCTCCACTCTCCCTTTTTCCGCGCAACCAAAAGAGAAGAGGCGCCCAGTCGTCACGGGCTGCACTGCACCTTTTCATTTTCGACCAGTGCACACTCTTCCGCCAATGGGCCGTTTCCCACTGACAAATTCTCCAATGCAACTTGTCAAAATCCAATTTCAACCGGTCCAAGTCGGCACGTGCGGCAGAAGCTTCTAAGCCGACCTGCTCGCTTACGAGCTTCGCCGTCAGCTTCTCGCGCGTCGCTCCAAATTAGCGCTTTTTCCATCCATCCGATGAACGTCGCACTTCATCCGGCCAGACATTCGCTTACTAATCTGCTTCTCGAGGGGAGGGATAGAAAACGTCTCCTCCGAAGGAAAGTTCGCGCGTACGTTTTTACACGTTCGTTTAAAAACGTCCGATCTGCCTCAAATGATACGCAGCGTTTTAAATGGCCGATCGCCCTTGAGTCGCCGAATCCTTTCAGCTTATCGCTCAACTCGTATTTCGGGAATGTAAAGCGAGTTAATATAGAAAAAAAAGCGCACGCGATTGGGCGCCTGATCGTGCGATTAACCGACTGACAGTCGCGGAATAAATACAATCTCCCCAAGTCGAGACATTTTTTATATTCAGTAGTGTTTCTCCGAAGAAAAGGATAATAGCGCGGCAAGCATTTGTCGGCACGAACGGCAGAAAGACAGCGATCTCGTATGGAAGGACTCGATCTGGAAAGCGAGCGGCGTAGACGATCGATGATCCGCGCAAACGATCCGCACGCATAGGCAGATAAATATTTTTGTTGGTGCCTCGCGGCATGAAGGAGGAAACGGCGGGCCGGGCGTTCAGCTGCATTTCTCTTTCTTTTCACCTCACGGACACGCGCGGGCCCCGTTACAGAGCCGCTCTCGGTCGCGCCGCGTTCCGGAACCAGATTGCGAAACGAGTTCTCGATTCGGCCCATCGAGAAACTCGCGTGCGCGCCCAACGAGCGACACGTGCTGCACGCCTGGCGCGCCGCGGCCGATCTTTTAGGCTTTTAGCATCTTTTTCGCCGCGACTCGAGCGATCGATGCCTCCTTTCCACGCGGTGGCCTTCGACAAGTCCATCGTGTCCGCGGTCGCTCTTTCCTCTCTACTCCCAATGCACCCAGTGCCCCGGTCATCTTTTACGACTCGACAGATCCTTTCTTTATTTCTCTCTGGCTTTTTATGCTCGCGTCTTTATTTCTCAGCAAATTCTCTCTGCACCAGGGTTAGAAAACGTTGGAGAGCGATTGCACGGCGAATACGTCGTGAGGCCGGCGCGAATTATTAAAGCATTGTGTACGGTGTAAATGCTTCCGTGAAATTTTCATCCGTCATTAGATTATGCCGCCTTGGGAATGTGACTTTTCTCCAGCTATGTATAGCGCTGACTGCGCCGCGCGCGTGCCCGCAAGAATTCCATTGTAGCTTTTACCCGCGTATCATTAATACCGGAGCTCGCGACTCGGCGAAAGTCCGGCGTTTTTCAAATTCAAACCCATCACTGATTTCTAAAAGCATAAACCCATACACGCCCAATTGTGATCGTATGGACTCTGCCCGCTGTCCATGATTTTATCAGACCCCCCATGCAGTAGTACATTCAATTATAAACGTTTTCGCTTAATTAGTTCGTCCGCTTGTCGAAGCTTCTTTACGGCTCGCTAAATCCTCCATTATGCCGAGGATCTTTTTACTAGCGAGGATGAAAGACAAAACGCAGTTGGACTGTTGCGCTATTCGTTAAGCCAACGGCTCCTCCCATTCTCTCGAAAGATGCCTCGGCGGCCGGAGAAAAAGTTTCATTAAATTCGCATCGGCGCGTCGCGCGCCTAGAAAATTGCTCGCGCCGCGCTTAAGCAACTCCTTGCCAATGGTGTTCGTCGCTCTTTTTAATCGAACGCCAGGTAGAAGTTCGCTCGGTTACGCGCACCCGACGCAACAGATCGAATTCTTCAGTCGCCTCCTCTCTCATCTGCCAGTTTTGCCAACCCTTCCGGTGCGTGCTTTTTCCTTTTTTCCTTGCCTGCTCAAATGGCTTTTCCGGGAACGAGAGCTTCCTAATTGTTTGCGTCGAGGGGAATGGATTTTGAAGGAGCGCGCGACGGCGCGGCGCAAACATTTCGTAAGAAGAAAGCGCGCCTAACACCTTGATCTTTCCAATTGATGTAGGAGAAACTGTCGTTAAAATTTCCTTCGCTTCTACAAACGCACATTTCGCATCATTTTTTTCTTTTATCAACTTTCAAAAGTCCTTCTAGGAGTCTCTTTTCTTCCAGTACATGCCAAATTATATAGTTTATAAATTTGCCTTTACGTCGGCGTGCGCTTTGTCAAGGACTCACAATTTCTACCTGGACAAAACACATTTATCTTTCATGCACGCCCTTTTCCTGTCCCTTCGTCAATCACAAGTCCGCGCTATGATCGAGCAGTTGGACGAATGTGTCGCTTGGGTCGTAATTTATTTTAACAAATATCAACTCCCTCCGCGTCATAATAAATTCTTAAGTCATGTGAGACGCAGATGATATATTACAAAGTCAGTAATTACCTTTTAAATGACAAAAAAAAGTCACATTCTAACTCAATAAGAAAAAGGTCGTTTCAGTCAAATTCCGCCTTGCCCTGATAGTTCAATTGATCCTTCAAACACACGTGAAATTGCCATAAAATCGACGACAAAATTCCAATAGCGCGTATCGAGCGAGTACTTAAAATTCCACCGTTGCGCCCATATTACGCGGCGTTTCGCGCGAAACAAGTTGGAAAGCCTGCGGTTTTCGTTGGTCCGAGTACTGCTGGGTTGGTCCTGCGAGTACCCAGCGGAGGAGCGAGGAGGAGTGCGAAACCAGTTCCGCATGCGGTCGAAAGGGGGGGAGGAGGGGGGAAGGAGGTTCATTGGGCCTCGTATAATGCAACGCGTAACGAGGAGCACGAGGACCGAAGGTTTCTACTGATCCGCAGCGCCTGAGTCATGCGCGCCGGCCTTCGCCCGGCGCTCCCTCCTCTCTCCACCCTAAGCGCATACCGCGCGGCCGGCTTTCCGCCTCCGATGCGTGCGCCACGCGTTTTCGCACGCAATCGGGATATTGCATAAAAAACCAATGTCCCTATATAGATATATTACGTCGTTGCGATCTCATATTTCTCGTAATCGTTAAAGAGCATACACCATTTTAACAAAAAAAGACCGTGACATTAGCCAATTGTTACAAAATAATCAGTAAAGGTAAAAATTGTTAGGTAACCGCTACCAATAGACACTGGTCAGTTACAGTTAATAACATTGTTTACTTTTTGTCTCCTTGGGGCTCATTTTTATATCAATTTTGAAAAGAAATTAGTCTCCATTTCTTTTTTACCTACTTTTTATAAAATTAATTTTATTAAGATGAATGTTAAGGAACCGAAGATTATCATTCTTTTCCTTTATTTTACAATATTGTTTTCGCCTTTTTTATCTTTTATGATAGTGTTTTTTTAATGTTCTAATTTACTACTTAAATGTTGAAACATTTTGAGATCTATTGAAACCTTTATAGATTCAAGATTTACGATTTATGCAAGAAAATAGTTTATCTATGCCAAGCGAAAAGTAAAACAGCAGCAATCTATTTAAAATTTTGCATTTAGTTGGTAAGCATTTATGAGAAATTTGAGATTATATTTTTTATCTAAAGCATTTTATATTAATTATTCTTTAAAAACACATTTGCACTAATACAGACTGAAAGACTGAAAAAATAAAAACTGCAAGATAAAATTTTGCAAAATTTTATATTATTCGAAAAAATACACTAAATAAAGAAAGAAAGTATATTCAAGAAAATCAATTGGCTTTAATCGCATAGATTTCATGGTGATTTTATTGCACTATTGATACTTAAAATATATTTGTCATCAAAATAAAACAAACATACATATTGAAAAAAAAGAATGTTTTTCGAAATGCTTTTTCTCTTAACTAGTTCTACCTTTATGGTGTTTATTTTAGCGTATACATGATAGCTCGCATACAAAACGGCCGTCTATATGAAGACTTAGGAAGCAATAATATCAAGACTAAACTCACTTCTCTTTTAAGCTTATCATTTCTGCTGGAAGAAAGTATGATTGCATTTGGATTGAATTTGCAAGTTTGAGTTTAAAAGAAAAGTGGCACCGGCTGCGGGGGTAGCCTCGCGAGCAAACGTCTTGGATATTTCTGGTAGTACGTACAATGCTTTTAGAAGTGCAGGATCTTTATGGCAGGATTTTATCGTAATCTTGTTCATTTGACTTCTTTTATTTGTCCTTTTTATTGCGTGAGTTTGCTCTTTCCCCTTTCATTCGCACTATTCTTATCGCTTGTATATTATTCTCCATTTGAGCAAAGATGTTCATTACACTCGGACGACAATGGCGAAATTTTTCTTTAATAAACTGTGTAATTTGCATTAAAATGTTTCAAGCTTAAACAATATCCCGTTGATAAATGTTTGATAGCGCTTATAGTAAAATATTTAAGGCTAATTGACAGTACAAAATTGACTCACTGCTGAATATATTCTGCGCCAAGGTCTCGCATCGAAGCTGCTTTTTGCGCTGGACCACAAAGAAAAATAATACTTAATATGGAAATTTTTTATTCTTTTTAACATAGTCACCATATAAAGGCCATTTAACTTAAAATCTGTATAATTAAATATAGGCAATACAGGAAAGTCCAAATTTAATGCCGAGCGAATGATATACGTTAAATAAAAATTTCTCTCCGATTACAGATAGGAAATTGAAAAATGAACACAAGTACCGGCTCAAACGTCAAAGATAGATATGCACGGGAATAGGCAATATTTTTCAATTTTGGCTGTTTTATGATCGGGCCTCTCCAACTTTCTCGAGCGTCAGGCAAAGAGCGATGATAATTTCGGCCGAAAAATCGAACATCCATGCCGGCGGAAAAGTCGGGGCGTATCCGGCGTTGCGCAAGCTTTCACCGGCGAGCTTGATCGCGCTTTCCACGGAGCCGGGCGTTTTACGTAAGACAACCGTGTCGCCATGGCTTTTTATTATTTTTTCATTTTCCGATTTTCATGGCGGCGCGCGGAAGGCCGGCTACACTGCAGCTTTTCTTAAAAACAATGGAGATTCATTGTTTGTCAATCGGCTTATAAGCCGCTACACTGAGCGATGAGAAAAAATGAGAGAACTTGAAGCAGGAATTACATGAACATTCGGAGAACTTTCATAAAATCTGCATACTTCGCAGCCTGTTCTTCTGAGCCGGGATAAAGAAGAAAAAAGGCAAGGCAGGAATAATCCTATAACGAGGCGGTTGCATCACCTGCCGGGAATTATGTCCCTAGGCGCACGTGCCTCGAAAAAGACGCAAGAACCGCAAAATTGGCGGGACATTATGCGCGCGTACGGGGACGCGACACCTTGAAGGAGAAGGATGCTGCGTTCGTGGCTCTCGTTGCGAAATTCCTTTACTACAGCTGCTGTCCTTTCCTAGCTTCGGCGACAATTTAACGACAATTTAACGACAATTTAACGACAATTTAACAACAATTTACGAGAGCAAACAGATTGCCTTCTGACAGACTCAATCCAATTCTCCTAATCAAATTTCGACGGCTTCGCGAGCCTTGCCTAGCGAAAACCAACTCTTCTTATTGGCCAAAAAAACTTGCCTTATAAGATATCTTTATTTATTTTATTACTGATTTATCTAAAGATTATTGCCGTGTAAATGCCACTTCCCTTTATCAGCGTTCATTAATAAATGTGGAATGAAAAGAAGAGCTTAAAAGCCGGTAAATTGACGACGCCGCTCGACGCTGGTATTCATGTGACTAATTACGGACTGTGGATCCTTTAAGAGGCACGCTGACGTAAAAGCCACGAGGCCATTGCCATGCAGTCGAGCATTCGTCGGGCGCGGCGACCAAAAACCATTTCCTCGAATGTGCCGCCTTCGGTAGCAGCGTGGCTACCTGCATACTGCCATCCAGTGACGCAAGGAACATCTTATTCCAATCAACAATTTGCTTCTTTTTTCTCTAGCCATTCCACCTGTTAAATATTTATTTAAAATAAATCAAGTTAGCAGTTTCAACAAAATAATTTAATTACTAATAATTCATTAACTAACGTATAAACTATTAGAACCATTACTTTTTTTCTTCACAATTATTTCCAATGGGTCTAGATGTTTATCAAGAATAAACAAAGTTAATTAATAGAATTTAAGAAAGTATGCTAGTAGCTTCTAATAACAGAAAAACAACAAAAATCTTCATTATGACATATACCTGCAATATTATCAATATACTGTATATTTCTATTTTGCATTTCACAAACATGTGCTGATACAACAATTATCTAATCATAATATGTAGATATTTATTTTTACTACTAATGATCGATGATAACATTAATAATAATTTTAAATATATATACTTGCAATAATTCACTGGACACATTAAAATTAAATTTATGCCCAAATTATCGTAAAATTAGAAAAATCAAGTTTATTTCACTTGATTAGTTTCTTCAAAAATATATAACTGCGAAGAACTTGTTATTTTTCTAAAGTATAGATCTTTTATAATAAATTGGGTATACATTTAATTTAAAAGTGCCATTTGTCCAGTGAATAAATTATTGCAAAAATACGGTTTTTTGAAAACTTTGCTTCCTGCTCTCTTTATTTACAGGTTCCGTGATACAAAATTCTTTAAGGGGCTTTCATTTCTAAGTAAAAGAAAGTCACTCTCCAAATTATAGAAGGGAACCCATGGTCCAAATGCTAAATATACTTTTTCTTTCAATATTTTAATCAATTTTGAATTTTTAGCTTTAAACAGAATTCGACTACAAATACGGGACTTGCACAATATGTTTTGTACTCAAATCCCTTTATTTTTTATTTTCATTTCAAATTAAACAGCATTAATATAAAAGCTCACAATATTATCTTAATGTTTTCCGTTATAAGTGTTAATATTTTATGAAAAAAGGAACTGTATTTTTTAATACAGGTATTATTATAATATATCATCTATGGAAATGTCAGTGCAACCGATTGGCTAGTATATTTCCGTACAAAATTTTTTTTCTTGTAATGCAAAGAGTGCGTTTGTACGTTTCTAAAACTTTCCTTCTTCTGTAGTTTACCATTCTAAAAATATTAAAAAATAATTCGAACAGTTTTTAAACCGATGTGGTAAGTATTATCAACGCTAATTAAATGAAAAACAAGTACTTATGTGTGTCAACATTTTCTGTTATCTGACAAAAATAGTTCTGTGTGCTACGTCTGCTCTGTTAAACGTCCGGCGAGTTACTGAATGTATTTATATGATAAAGGGCATTTAATGAACTCGTAATATCAACTATGGGAGGTGCAGATTTATTTTCGTCGCTACAAATCAAATGTTAATAATTACCCCAGTTTCCCCTAGAGAAAAATGCATTCTTAAGGTTATAAATTAATGAAAAAACCGCTGACATTACTTCTATTTGTCAGCTTTAAAAAAAAACACGTTATTTAGCCCATTGAATAAAAATTGCGATAAATGTACTGTTTTCGCTTAATGTTTGAACTTTATTGTTTGCTCTTTCGATTATTTCTTCTAATACTTCTTCTAAGTCGCTGAACCTTGGCCGCTTTAACGCGTGATCTTAATAAATTTCCTTATTGAGATCACGTGCCCTACGTAAATAAGGCATTGCTTAAAAAAATTTGGAAAAGCGTAGTTTATGGCTTGCACACACGTGATGACTTAACGATGCGGCGTCAGTGCCGAATAAATTATCCGGCGCAAGAACTGCTAGGCGAAGATTTATGTAAATATGAAACGCCGAATTTTATGACCCTCGATAGCGATATAACCCAGCACTACTTTGACAAAAGAGTAATTTTTCATTGGAGCTCTTGCGCGGGAAAGAGCTGCTATATTTTTACCAAAACTTTATTAGCGTTTGCACCTTTGCCGTGCTGCCCCGCGTACCGAGTATACGTCCCAAGTGCTTGTGCTAAAGTTTTCAACGAGAATCCGCGCCACCAGCCGCGCAACGACCAACCAAGCAGCATTTTATTTTTCGCACTGAGTCCGCGAATACATATCGTTAATAAGTGTACGTTATCGGCCACAAGGTAAATCAATACAATAAATTACAATTTTTTTAGTTTGTTCTTTCCATATTTCCTTTTCCTAACGGACCTCTCGAGGTTCCATTCGAAAACCCTAGCTGCTCCTCTAACAATCATTGCCACGTTCCCCCTTTTTTCTGTCTCTCTCCTTTTCTTCATTAAGGATAGCAACTTAACGGCTCTTTTTTATACCGATTAGCAGCCTAAAGGCTCCTCGACTTTTGAAGGGACGTAAAAGTTCACCTTCATTTTTTTCTTTTTTCTAACGCTCAAATTAGTTCAAAAGTTATAAATAATTATAAATTCATTAAAAAAAAACACTTTTTCAGTCCTCCCGACCCAAAAGCGCAATTTCCGGGCCGCTGCGCGAGAGGAAGTTACGATTTTCGGGGATCGTCGGGCAGAAAAATAGTATACATACCTAGTCCTGTATAATAAGACAATTTCTTATTATACAGGGCTAGGTAAGTAATGTACTAATTTTGACAAAACGTAAATTTTGAAACAATGAAGATATTATAATCTGTTAAGTCTCAAACTGTACCTTTGACATTGTACTTTATTTTGTATGTTTACATGGGTGTATGATTTTTAGATTCCCGGTATTTAACATTATCATAAACGTAATTTCAATAAAATCCCGAGACACGTATTCGTTTTTTTTGGATCAAAGAATCGCTACAAAGTTTGGACAAAATCCAGGACTCGCAACCTTGGCTATCTCCTTGTCAGTGCGTAAAGCGGACTTGCGAATTCTTGTGTGTGCGGGGACTTTAATGGCCGATGCGAGATCCCGGGACACCTAAGAAATGCTACAAATTTATGAATTTTACACTGGCAAAAAACGCACACGATGGGCAGTGTTATAGCAGCAATTGATAAAGAGTCAAACTAAAAGCATGATGAGGATCGAAAATTGGAGATCCATTTTCTATCTGCATTTATTTTGAAGGTTTATAAAATAGAGAAAAAGTATTACAACACTTTTGGCGTAACATTTGAAAATAAAATTCGCAGTCGCAAATATTCTGACATATGTTCCCCACAATTTGCAACCAATTACGTAACCAGTTTGGAATAAAAAAATCGTAGTTAATTACTTTTTTAAAAATAATAGAAAAGTATCATTTTTTTTACATATCAGATATAGAGCGTTAATTTTACTTATACCGCTATATTTATTACATAATATTGGAATCTTTTCAAATCTTACCTAAAAAAAGATAAACTAATAATAGAAGTATTTACTTTTCATATTTTGCTCGAGTAAGATGGATAAAATTATCTACACTTAAAAGAATCAATTGGAATCAATAAAGAATAAACTTTTTAATGAAACAATATTTTGAATGACTTAATTGACTTCGCAATAAAAAAGTAAACTTAATCGAGCTTAAAAAATAATGAGTTATCGAGAAAATTGCGGCCGTAAATTCGCGCGTAAAGGAATTTTACGGTGTAATAAATAATAAGAAAAAAGCTGTTAATGATAAAATTACCTCTGAAATTGTATGAAAGGAAGAAAAAAAATCATGCGTTACGGTGGTGAAAGATACGTAACAATTTTGCCACGAATTTTTCATCAAGGTCATCTAAATATCGGTGAAGGTAAAACATCAAAATCTGACAAGTTGGCAGTTGATCGCACAAGCTGCTGTCCATTAAAAATGTTCCATTGAGAGCTACGTAATTTTTTCAAAGAAACGCACTGGAACGAGTGTCGCCAAGCGTTGGCCCAAATAGATTCACAGATAAATAAAAATCGGTCTCTCTTCGAAACTTGATATTTAAATGGGAACCTTACAACTACGTAGGTGTACCTTATACGGACGGAGCCATATGAAAAATGAAGGAGTCAAACGTTAGCCAAACGCACGCGGCGACTCTGACGTAATAAATGGCTGGCGGTGGGCTGCTCGATTACAGTTATCGCTTCGATTTTGAAGGCTTTATGCGCCGGCCGACGTAACTGCACGTAATAGGCCATCATCGCGCGATTCGTATGCGCTGGCGCGAAAGAGGAAGCGCAGCGGCGATCGGCCCCTTGGATCCAAGCCTCGGCGAAAGCGCTCTTCTGTCAAACTCTAGGTGGGACTACCAATTCCAACTACCCTCTCGAACCTGACACTCCCAATGCAGCAAATAGTGACAGATATTCCACTTTTTACCTACTAAAATACGTAAAGCGATGATTCCAGAGTTTTTAACGATAAATGCAAATAACACACTGAAACTTTGGATAACTGTCCAAAAGCAACAAGAGAGAGACCCTTAATTTACACCTGAAATCCCGGTTCGCAAGTTATTTCCTGCAATTAAATTAATTTCAGACACACGTTCTCATTAGGGTTTTTTTATCGATATACCTCTAGATGTAGAAAGAGAATATCGCTAGAATAAAACTGTGTACCTATATTATGTAAATGAAAAGACCAAGTCTACAAATTGATATATAGTATCCATTGGACGATTTAAAAAGAAAGTATGATTAATAGGTAAGTGACATTTTGCACTCGGTGTTTATGAGGACACAGTACCTTCCATTCAAATAGTTAATGGATTTTCAGCATCTACAATTGAGACGCAGATATTAGTGATTATACATTAATGAATCTATATTTAATATCATTTTCAAATGAAATATTGCAACGTTTTATGAATAGACATTTATTTATTCGATTTAATTGAAGATCAAATTCTAATGTAGTATTGAAGAAAACCCATAAAAATATTGAAATATTTCTTAAAATAAGTCACTTTTCTTCGTTTTAAATCGATATAAGCTTATTGAGTATCCTCGAAATAAGTAAATTATTGTTAAAAATTCAGCTGCGTGCATTATTCCCAGCAAGTTAAAAACTCATCTCGAAAGGAAAGTTGAAATCGCTCCAGCGAAGGTCAAAGCACTCGTTGAAAACCCCCCGAGATCGAAGCAACTGCCGCGACTCGTTGGGCGGCAATTTTCGTCACGCAGCTCCTGCCGAAATCAACGACCTCAGTGCGACGACGATGAGGCGATCGGAGTAAAAGGCATAAAAAAAATAAAAAAACATAAAAAAAATTGCTACGGCGCGCATCATCTCCCCATCGGAGAGGGTCAAGGCGCTCATGACTTTCTCGCCGACGGTTTTTCGCGCAATTTGCTCGCTTACCGCTTAAGATGCACCTTGTGATCGTCGAAAGCGATTCCTCCTTTTTTTCTCTTACTCCCCTCGATCGCGCTGGTTTCTCTTTCTTTCGCGCACGCTCCGCTTGTTTACGTATCCAGTTCACTTTTTAGCTGGATTTTGCAATGTATACTTTTTCCTTTTTTATCGAGGAGAACGAAAAGATTGAGTAAGACCGCATCGGCTCGGGAGTGTTTTGCAGTCGCTCATCAGAATTTTGGCTGTTTCTACGCTTGCGTTTGTTGGATGCGTTTGTTTTCGAAGAAATAGTCATTAGATTTAGCCGAGTGGATAATATCAGCCTGTCTGTCGTGTTGTGCAAGCCACAGCCCGCGGCTTTTCAAGCGTATCCACCTAGAAATATGTACGATGCACAAAGAAATTTTAAGCGGCCGACAATTGCACAACTCGCCTCTTTTCGAGGAGTCATTTTACTCACTTACGATAAAATTGATACATTATTAAGATAAAACATGTATTAATCTGAGTAAGCCGTGTTTCAATTATCGTAAAACCGGCAAAAAGTCGTTATTTCAATGGCAGCATACACAAGTTTATTAAGAAGACGTCCCACGCGATATTGATTCTTCAGGTGCAGAGCTTCAGCATGTACGACCGTTAATTAGCCATTTTTTTGACAAAGAACCGAGCCGTTTGTAGCAATGGTGCGACCTTCGATTCGCCGGCCGAAAAGAGAGAAAAGAGAGGAGATAAAGGAGTGCAAGTTGGGCTGAAAAGGACGAGCGAAGGCTGAGTTAACTCTTTCCGCGCACGCGACGATGATTCGCCGTCGGGCAAATCCGCTTTTACTTTTACCCGCTTACGTAAAAAAATGCCGCGAGAGAAAAAAAGACGGACGAATTTTACTTACGTCGGGCGGCGAGGATGTGCGGGATGAATTTCAATGCGCGAGGGACAGGCGCATAAACCGTTGCCAACGCCCGCGCGGGAATGCTTTAGAATATCTCACACATCGAACAGAGGGATCCGACTTTTTTCTTTCTTTCTTCATTCGTTCGCTCTCACTAAAATTTCTCTAAAATTTCAAAAAAAATAGCCTGCCGATCAAATTTATAAACGACACTCCGTTCTGAATAAATGAGGCACAAAATTAATACCGGTTATTTTTGGTACAAGGGCGTAAATTTCCTTTATTTTCTTTGATTAAAAATTACATTTTTCGATTTATCAGTTAAGAAAGAGTAATTTTCGATACTAGTGCGTCAGGAGGGATTCTCGGACGAGTGGGAGGATATCGCCCGAGCGAAGCGAGAATGATCATTCGCACGAGTCCATAGAAATTACTTCTGATACAAGTGTCGAACAAGTACTTTCGTTATAATTTTACGCACAAAATTAGAAAAAATATATATTAATTCTTTGATCATTAATAGAATCTTAAGTTGCCTACTAGACCATGAATATTGCAGAACATTGACAGAATTTTAATATATTGAATGATGGCCGGACGCCGCGTGCCGTTGTAAAACGGCCAATTCTTCGAAAGTAGAAACGTCCAAAAAGTTAAGCTGCTCCTTTTACTGCTCGTGTGTGTCCATCGCGGCTACTCGGAAACTATAATATTATACACGTTGCATTGTGAATGGAAAAGGATATTAACGTCGCAGCTGTGTCCAAAGCAAAACGGCCGAACGTCTTTGTTCGTGTAAACAGTCTCGGCTCTGCCGCGGCCAAAAAAATATTTAATAGTCGAGGGGGAACAGTGGATTAAAAAAATTTCCATGAACTTTTTACCCTTGCTGTTCGCTCGATAATTTTCATTTGAAATTTGAAAAACAACAAAAATTGTGTACACTGTTTGGATGCAACTGACGCCTGTACCCTTTATCGATTTCGCCATTGATTACCGATTTTCTTGCGAATGTCAGAAAAGACCGAATGATCCATTCAACAGTTACAATTAGAACATCAATTTGGTTTTTCCGCATTCCTCCGCCAAATGCATTCATCTTTTCCGAGACAGCGTGCCTCAACAATTTTTTCAAGGAATTACGCCATGCGCTTGATGAAACGACTGAACGATAATATAAAAGTTTCTTGAGAAAAAAGGAAGGTCGGTCAAATTAACGAGAAGAGAATTTTTGTTGCACTTTAAAATACTTTCATTTGCAGCTGCTCAAAGTCCAGCGTCGGTATATATATATTAAATAATCCGACGAAAAAAGAAGTTGCACGGCGGCTTCGGAAGGCAGGAATCGGTGTCAAGTCCGCGGACTTGTTCGATTCGGAGGATTCAATAGCAGCATGCATCTGATTGCTGCGATCATTGTGCCACTTTGACCGAGGCCGCGCGAGTAATTCGCAGCGAAACGATACTGATCACCCGGCCGAATATTTACGAAGAAAGAGTTGTCTTTTCGTCACAAGATCACCAATCCTCCGCTCCAATCATTTTCTCAATTTTCTTATTTTCATATTTATCAACTTTACAATATAAAAGCAAAACTCGCTCCTGTTTCTTCAACTGGCGAAACAATGAAGAACCACTGCATCAAATAAAAGGCAATTTAACGCTTGAAATTTGCGCTCTTTAATAAAAACTAAAGCTACAACTTTTTCTAAATGCAACTGTTACAAAACTCGGTATAAAGTACGGAAAACTGAAGGCAGAACATATTTTAAGAATTAAAAAGCAATTGTAATTATTCTTTTTTTCAAAATTAATCAACAGTTGTTCTGCGAGTGAGGTTCTCATTTAGTTGGATTATTTAGTCTCGGAGTAAAAAGTCTCGATTGAAGCGTGAATTCAAGACTCGTGCAGAGTAAAATAATGAATTGAGCAGGACCATGCGCACGGAATCGGGCCAGCGAATTGCGGCGTCCTCTACAGATTAACTGTTAAACAAAAAAACCTCTAGGTTGATTGGCTTGCGGGAAAAGTCGACGAACGCATCGTGTTTTTCAATGCGCGGGGAGCTCGCGCTTCGCCCTATACGCTGAGGGGAACGGCCGCGACGTCGACCAACTCATTGTCCGGCGTCGCCGTATATCAAGTGCTGTGCACCGCGAGCTCTTCCATTTCTTCCGAACTTCCTTTTTTCTGCTATTCATATTTTCGTCAGTACTCACCGACTAGTCCTGCAGCTCTATATATCTATTTGAATACTTTAAGTCAAACCTTTTTCATTATTCCTTACAATAGATGTTTATTGTAAAATACATAAGTTCAGTCTTTGCAATATCACAATGAATAAATTTGGACCTTTTTAAGTAATGGTTTAAACATCCTCTCCAACTAACTTTGTAGAGCTAATTCAAATTCATGTAATAATCTGGTTGACCGAATGTAATTAGGAGACTTCATCAATCATTCTCGGACAACTGTAAATATGCTGTTGCTTTTTCATACATATTGAAGAGTTAGTTCGAAGCGACACACGCACGTTAAGAGAATAATTTATTTGAAGTAATGAAAAATATTCGTAGTGCAGTTAAAAAGTGCTGAAAAAATGAAGATATCAGGTGGTGGAGCTTGCCATGCAGTCCCGAATGGTTTGACGGATCACCCGAGATTTTCGGTAATCCTCGGCACGCGCTCTAAGGAAATACTGCATTGCGCGCGCGCCCGTTAGCCGGAAGGCGGTACACGCGCGCGGGCGGAGCTCACGCGCCGCGCCAGTCATTATCGCCTCCTCGTCGCACGGTTCAACGCTCCGCCAGCGGCGACCATCCTTTTTGACGAGGCGAGCAAGCTGCACGTGGGCGCCTCTTTTTTTAAATTATTCTCTTATTTTATCGAGGAAGACGAATTTTGGCGCAATGATTGCGGTAACACGACTATCGCAAGCGACGCTCAATCAAGTACCTATTTACAAGCTCGTGTGAAACTCTTGATAAGCGCTAAGCAAATCTCTATCGCAGATTACGTAAGGTTCGTCTCCTCATTTTTATGTGGACAAAGCGCCTATTGAGGTTCCTGCTTTTATCTTACCGAAAGTAATTTGAACCGCAATTCCTACTCGATATTACGCTACATTGATGCGAATTTTTTGTCGAAAATATTGCGCAATCACTATCTCGGCACTCTACAAGTCTAAAACTCCAGCAGTGCAGTATTGATAGTCGCTTTATTTATAGCGGTGTTTTTTACACATTATCTTTCACTTTGAATGTCAAACAAATGTTTGTACTCGTCCCTTTGCAAGAGGAGCGAGCGACGCACTTGGTCTCTCTATGATTCATGTATTACTAGTTCAGGTCACGTCCTCCTTTGATGCAGCATTATTTATATAAGCACTCGCTTTATACAGTATTTTATTTTACTGCATTTCGAGTTTAAAATAATGAAACGCTTACCTAATAACTAGAAAGCCTTTCTCTCAATATTTAAAAGATTCTTTGGAAATGGAATTAATTAAGGTAAAAACAATTATGCAATGCATCTATAATATAAGTTTCATAACATTCCGTTACTACACTTCTAACTGTTTTGAATTAAAAGTATTATCTTCAAAAGCACGTTCTCTCTCAGTTTTCCCCTTATTGAATAACTCTCATTAATTAAACGGTCAAGTTATCTCGCCTACAGTTACATTAACATTAATTGATAAATGTGCGATATTTTTTCGAATGAACGCTCGCATCATTGACTAGTGATACGAAGCGTCGCAGTCCTCATCCCTCGTTACCAGCCCTCGCTACATTGCATTCTCCTTTTATCATCGAGTCCTCGCAAGTACCTAGCTACCATGCACACCTCCGCATCTCGTCGCTACTCTTAATCACGCATGAATTGCGCGGCAACATTTCGAGAGCGGCTCATTGAAACGGCGTATTTTATGGAGGCCTCGCGCGATACGCCGCGGCGCCAGCCTACCAGAGGCAAAACAACACACAAAAAAAGAAACGAACCTCCGCGATGCGTCGCCACGCTTGTTTACAATTGCGGCACGCGACATCTCGACGCCGCGGCGCTTCACAATAGTCGCGACGTTTCCCAACGGGCGATCGCTCTTTTTTTAGCCGCTTCCCCTTATTAATAACATTATAAATATCCACGGCGACGCGCACGCGTGACCCCGGCTGGAGGGACGCGGATAACCGGCCTATTACGCAAACTGGACAGTACTCTCGTATTCCTTTTTATTGCTAACATTTTTAAAACTTTAGCAAACCGAAGGATCTTTCTGAAAAGTAAAATAAAAAGCTGTGAGCTCAAGGCATTGTCTTCTCCAAAGGCGATGCTATAAAATTGCACAACGCCCGTTGCAGTGCCTAGGCGCACCCGATTAATCAGCAGCGCTGCCACAAAGGGAAAGAAGACGCGCGCGCATAGTCATTCAGCGTGGGACTTGAATGAAAGCTTTGGCCGATCGATGATTCATCGCCAGTTTGCAGACAAACGGAATTTTAGTTGCACGAGCTAATGAGAAAGAAAGTAAATGCTTTATTGAGTCGCAGTTAAATCGGTGCGAGCTGCCACTGGAAAGATTGGAAAGAGAAGAAAATAGAGAATGCATTTGCTCGAGCGTGAAAGTCCCGCGCAGAGTAGGTATATACACGCAGTCGATAAAATCGAATTACTGGCGCGGCTTTCCTCGTCCGTTCTCCCCAGGACGCGCAGGGTAAAATTTGAGTTACCGATTGTCGGCTGCGAGGGGACACCCAGCCGCAGGCGCACCTGAGCTTCCCGTGCCTGCCAGCCTTCATCGTATTTCCATTAGAGTGCACAACAAATTAATTCCGCTCGACCGCCCACTACACCAGGCTCAGCCTCCGGCCTCAACTGCCCTTACACGGCGCCCGATTTTACTACTAGCCCTCCAGTCTGTCTCTCCCTCTCTTGCGCTTTTATCGCCAGCGCAACAAATTGCCTTTTTCGCAAATCGCCATCGACTTCGCTCGAACAATTTCATTGAAAAATAATTAATAATACCAACCAATAGAGTGTAACGTTTGCTGTAAATATAGCAGCTGCGTGGCGCGTGGATGCTCCAATAGAGTCGCTTTCGCGCGTCATCGTTCCAACGTACGCGCAATTTGTCGCCAGAAACTGCAGCAACATCTCAACGTTAAACGCAGCGATACCGAATGCAATTAACGCAAACTAGCCAAATGTCGAGGATACGATTCCACGTACAAAATCAGGATCCGATGGATCTTTCTTCAATTATTTCTAGCAGCAGATACACGACCTCGTAAAATGCCGTTGCCTAGTTCCATTCCCCCGACAATATCCATAGAAACTGATTAAATTCACACCACCTCCAAAAATAAGTCAGAAGAAAATATTTACCCTTCGCGAGCGTTTCAATTAATAGCAGGAAGAAAAAAAACTTTGATTATATCTTGCAATTTTTTCTCATCTCAGGCTAGATAGGCAGAATATCCCATGTAATGAGGTTTGGCACGCATCGAAGCGATATCTCAATCTTACATATCTCATAGTGTATCTCTAAATTTTACCGCGTTGCACAATTCTTCGCTGTGAAAAATTAGCTAAGTCTAACTTACAAATATATATACACAGCTCGAATTTTATAAAAATCTTCTAAATATTCACATTGAACGGTCAAATTTGTTTCCCCGTAAGTAATAAGCATATCATTTTTCATAAAAAAATTGCCTGTCTATATAGAGCTATAGTAAGAGGAGAGAATGAAACGCGCGTGCCAACTATTGGCCGAGTGATAAAGGCGAGCCGATGAATGAGCGCTGAATCCGCGTGGACAAACAGTGGGAAAACCACAAGCGTCTTGCACTACTCATAAAAATAAACCATATTTATAAGATTGGCTTTAATTCACAGAAATTCAGTACGGATGTGCAGATTTTAAAGAAAATATTCTTATAAATAATGAGATCTAATAACTCTTTATATTAAAATCCAGCAGTTTTTATAGGTGTGAAATATATTTCAATTTTCTCACCAAGAGGTCATAAAAGTACATTAAGTAAACTTTTTATTTCTGATGGTTTTAATACACTCCTTACTCGCCATTTGCGCAAAATTACAGACAGAGTAGTTTTTATCCTCAAAACGACATATTTTTGACCAATGCAATTTCTGGGTCCAGCGCTGAAAAGAATATAGGCGTAGAGAAAGTTTCAGGAAATCTGCAAATGGGTACGATTTTTCCCTTAGAAACAAAGAGAAAAAAGAGTCCAACTTACAGAATTCAGAAATGAAAGATTGAATTTGCCTATTTTGTTAAACGACGCGGATGATAACGACTTTACAAAATTGTTCATCTTAAGAATTGCGGAAAGCTGTTTTACCTATATGCATTGGGCAATTCTGCTACCGACGGGATACAATCTGAGCGCTTCTTTTATAACTCTGTCTAAGTATTGCAGCTGTCCCAACTGCCTTGTTGCGATTTCTTCGTCATCCATGAACACTTGTAATTCTTTTTACACTTTATCTTATATATGGGGCACATTAATTAATTGTTGATGATGTAATATCACGACCCTTTGCAAGATCGAAATTTATCGAGAAAGCTACTGTTTCTTAAATGAAAAACTTTAAAAACACTCGCAGTAAACATAAATCTGCTAAAATTTTGCCGCATTTCTTGTATCGTCAATGCTCGGTCATTCCTTTTGCTAGCATCCAATAGCATATCCAAAAAGGCTTTTCGCCTACATTTTAAAAATTACGTTTTCTCAAATATTTCTTAATCCAATACAATTACCAAGTTCAGCTACGATTTCTTCATTTGCACATATTTTGTGTTCTCTCTTTTTCTCTTTCATTTACTACCTAAGGGATTCGCATGCGTTAATTCGCTTGGTAAGCTTATTGTAAAAAAGGAATAATTAATTTGTCCATACATATGTTTTTATCTACCTTACCTGTAAAATCCTGCATAACTTTTACAAATTTTAAAAACTTTTTTAAACTATAACAATTGAGTAGCTCTAAAATTATTGTAAATATAAGTAATGACGCCGGCGTATTTATCAATATTCGAAATAGAATTTTACTCACACGGCAATTACTTTAGCATTTGTATTGTTGTGATTTCATTGTTAATGATTACACCCATAGCTGTCTCACATATGATATCTAAAGTATAATCTATTACAGTTAATTGAACGATTTTATTTTTTCCCTCGGGATTTTCACGCATTTTTTCTATGCATTCGCACAAAAGCTGCACTTTTTCATTCATTACGACGATGTATTCTTCGAGAACACCAAAGTGAAATGCAGGTGTAATCAGACGGCGATGATCAAACCAAGACTCACCTTAAAATGAAAAAAATAATTGATGAAAGTTGAGAGAACACAGCTTTAAATATTGATATACGAGTCCTTTTAGAGTATTGCTTCGTAAAATTATCTGCAATTATTAACTGCCTTCAAAAATAGTTACTTTCTGTACTGCATATTTCTAAACGATTTAAATATTAATGTACAAACGTACAATTAATGTAAATGTATAACTGTACAAACAAAAGACTTTTTCAGTTTGTAAGTAAATAAAATTAACTGCAGTTATAGATAAAATAAAAAAAATTACCTCTGTCGAGATTTACGAAACGAAATGCATGTTAAAAAAAATAGTATTAATTTTAAATGAATAATTTTTTTATTTTAATTACAACTTCTAAGTTAAGTACTATTACTTTTTTCCATCCAACCTATACATAAAGGGATAAAAAAATGTTAAGCATTAACCCGCAATTAAAATGTACACAAGGATAAACACGCTCTATCGAAAAAAATTAAATCTTTTTCTAAGTGTCATCTGAGAACTAAAAAGAAATACAACAACTGTATTTAATAAAATATCTTTTGATCGAATGATTATTAGTTGATATTTAAAATAAGTTACCTTCCAGAGGTTTTTTTTTTCATTTCTCATTGCAGACTAATAAATGGTAAACTTTTTGGCCCAGGAACTTTTAGAAGAATATTCCGTAATGCAAAATATTTCTTAAGCCATTGGTAAAAGTAAAAAGTAATAATAGAATGCCTTTTATATAAAATCTATTTAAAATAAAAAACAAGACTTCTTTTTTATTTACTTGTACTCTACTACACTTGAAAATTATAGAGGGATTACTAACTATTGCGAGACTCAAATGCACTGACTTCTTTTTTTATCAAACGATTTTGCCTCTGTAGGTTAATTATTTATGCAAATAAGAGAAGTGTCGAATGAAGATTATTTTCATAATTATTTAAAGAAAAGTAGTCTTCGCTAAATCATCATGTTTATCTAAAGGTAAATATCTAATTATACCTCGAAAAAAGTGAATTTACATGTACCACTTGTAAATAAAATTATGAAATACTTAAGAATTTACTTTTTACTTTTTCTAAGAAAGTTAATAGTTCATAAATACAAGTTGTTAATATAAACATTTATTATTAGCAGAAAAAACGATAATTCAATATTTTCTTTACAAGTTTTACAAGTAAAATAAATGATACAAGTTTCATTGTTAGCATTTTATCTGAATTCTCAAATAGTTTTAACGATTCATTCGATACTTTGTAAATTCAGGTAGGATTTATTTAGAGCGTTTTGAGTTAATTATTAACATGCTGTGTAGGCAATGAGATTTTTATTAATTTTAAGTTAACCTTATATATTTCGAAGCCGCTTTGAAAGCTGTGCTTTGTAACGGATATAATGTTGTGATCCGCGGCATCTATTTTCGTCACGATGAAATTAATAATTGAAAGGAAGTATTTTCTATTCAACCCTCGGTCTAGTCAACTGGAATTATAGTTTAAATTTATTCAAATCATTTTTTTACCAGCAAAATTTTCAAGCTAATTCCAAAGGAACTTAGCTAAAAGTTAAAGTTAAAGGCAGTGTCCTCTGAAAAATCGTAAATTTAGCATCGAAGAGACGAAATGCATAAATAGCTTTAACAGTCGCACCGTTGTCCTTAACCATGTATTAATAAAAATTTATGAGGACATAAATATATAATATCGTTCGTGATGCCATTTCTATAGCTCGTGATCAGCGATTCTACACGAAGTCCACTGCAATTTTCAAAAATCTGAAAAGTTGTCGAAAATTTCTGAAAAAATTCCAGCCTATTTTTAGACGAATTCTAAGAACTTCTTATTCTATAAAATTTTCTCTTAAAGTCAATCGTTTTTAAGTAAAAAGTCCTGAAGATTTTCACCCTTTTTCTGTCTTTAGACCGTCATTTTGTTTATTGCCACATGAAATTTGATAATTGTCAATGACCTAACTTCAAGTTTAGGGCCAGTTTTCATAGTTACAACAAGAATTTCTGTGAGATTTCAGTACGAAAACGTTCGGTAAAAAAGAAGAAGTTGGAAAATTGGCGTTATTTTTGCAAAAAAAAACCCAAATAGATTGTCACAAGTGCATTTTTTAAAAAAATAAATATCATATTCTGAAAGATCAGCCAATTTTACGTGGAAAACACTTTTGTTATTAGAAAGTACAGCCGTTGAAGACCGTGATAAAAAAATGTCATTTTGGGACTTGCTAATGACTGCAAGAGAATAAGGTATAGTACAGAAAGAGAATGTTTTCATTTTGTTTGGAAACAATGTAGGATTGAGGGAAGATTAACATTGGCCTACGTTGAAAGGCTGCTTGGCTGGTGCTTGTGAATTAAAAATTCGTTCAACAGGTAAAGGCGTGCGAGGCAGTGAGTGTCCACTCAACAGGTGCCTCGCAGCCTCGGTAGGCTCGCGCGAAGTAGCCGCCGGAGACGAGAGGCAAGGGCCAAAGCGAAGGGATGATCCCGCGCGGGGGTGTGCGCGGCCCCACATGCGTGAGCGACGGCGGCGGAGAATCGCCGGTGGCGCGGCCGCGCTATAAAAGCCCCGGCGGCCGCGCCAACGAGCCTCACACATCGGCCGAGCCGCGCGCCGCGAGGAGCTCGCACTCACGCACTCTCTCTCTCTTCTCCCCCCCTCCTCCCCCTCGTACGCACGCACGCACGCACCCCAAGCACGCACGACGAGCGTTAAGCTGGCGCGCCCGGGAGCATCGTGCCGGGCTCTCGATGAGAGGGCCAGGGTGGCCAGAGTCGCCGCAAGGAGGACCTCACGATCGGTAAGTCATACGACTCTCACGGCGCGGCTGCTGTCTCTTTTTTCTTTGCGCCGGTAAACTTAATAATGCACCATAATCCATAGTTTTCATGTACTCGCGGTCTTTCTCATCCAACGCAATGTTAATGAAAAATTCTAGATACAGTACTGGCTGCACACTTGGCAGTCTCGACGACCCGCGAATTTCAATCTCGCCGTTTATACGCTGTAACTTTCGCTTCTACGGAGAAGCCCCGCTATAGTACCAGTTGCATAAAGCTCGATGGAAATGCCAGGGGTACGTAAACTCGAGCAATAATTCGCTGCAGTCGGGGCAAGCGCCGGAGCAATTTAACGAACCTCACCGCGGGAGGCTGGAGAACCGGACAAACTCTGACTGCCCACGCACGTTGATTTTGGAAAAATAACAAGGAGGATTAACGGAACGAAAAAGGGAGCAGTTTTACGTTCTCCCGCTTAATCCGTCGTGCGTCAACGGGAGGCAGTGCAAGCGGAACTTTGGAAACGTACTATGCTGGTGCTCGTTTCGCAATGTACAGAGAGCGCTTTTTTCGAAAAAATCTAGCAAAAAGATCTAGCGGCTTTTTTCTTCGTTTACCTTTGCCGGGATTACTCTTGATTAACGCAATCTCACTAGTGACTATCGTTCAGCGAGGTTTCCGCGTCGCTCGCCATCAGTGCTCGTAAAACAGTTGCAGGGAAGACGAACGCTCGATGACGGCAGACAGTTTCCAAACGAGATTGCTAGTCGAATGGATGATAAACGAAATACAGTATTACGTCACTCGTCTCTCGATTTTCGACGTCCAACGGATTCAACGTTTCCTTTCTCAAGTACTCTGGACTTGCAGTGCTTTGACACTTTGAGGATATCAGCGTATGTTTATCGTGGAAGCGATGGATTAAGCCGCAGCGCGATAGCACCGCCGTTGTGTTTTGACGCGCCACACGTCCAAAAGAGCATCCCACCGACACTGCACCGATAAGAAGAGCAAACCAAGCAAGCGAAATTGAAGCTCCAATTATTTCTAGCCCTTGCATAGAGTATCTTCATACGCTCTTTCTTCCTCACTCTCTCCTTTTTAATTTTTATTCGATTATCCGTGGCCTGCCTCGGCCCCGTCCTTTCTCTACGGCGCGCTGCTCTCTTCCATCGATTTTTCATGATAATACATAAGAGTTCATTTTTAGATCGCGATCGCATCTTCTCTCTTATCCTTTTGTTCTCTCAATTTTTCAAAGGGCAGCATCACCGCATGAAATTCAATATTGCTCTTAGTTTTTTTTCACGCTTGAGAGATAATTACAACTCGGCGATAAAATTACGCGCTCGTTAGCTTTATACACGTAAAATGTCAACAGCCGAGCACGAAGACATTTTATGCGGAATTATTTAACGCCAACGGAGGGATCGGCGAAAATTTCGACGGTTACCTCGCCTGATAAATCATTCGGCTTTAATGACGCAAACAAAAAGACGGACGAAAGTAATTTAACAAACTCGTTATGTTTCGACGATTCGAGGGGGATAAAAAATGTACCTTTAGCAAGGTTAGATAATAAAATGAGGCAGTATTAAGCAGTGTCGGCGATTTGTGCCCCCGTTTTATTTATTAAGAGTTAACATCGCGTCTGACCTGGCTTGATCGCTTCCACTTAGACGCACGCGCATAATGTATACTTTAATCCTCAGGCGTACGCTCGAATTTGTCATTTTCAGTGTAGCGTTTATTGCATTTTGCAATATTCATTTCGATACTTGAATTGCGGCATTTATCCAATGCTTATTGTTTTATTTAAGAAAATTTATTGTCCTCGTGCCGCGATGGATTTCTTTTTTATAGGCTAATTTGTATGTTGCGATGAATCGTAAATTGAATGGAGACCATCAATTTTGCAAAGTGTCATCTCTTTTTCATTTCATATCGTATAACATTTCGATCGTCAAAAACAAAATAAACTGCCCAAGTGGAAATATCGGCAATTACTTTATTTTTAATGAAAAAAATGAAAAAGACAACTTGTGTGTACCTCGTGATATTTTAGCTATAATTCTATAACTCAGTGCGGGTTAGTGTTCAATTGGATTTGATTTTTGAACAAACTTTTCGTCATCGCTATGACTTGTTACTTTTGCCCCTTTCCCTAAGATTATTAAAGCAGGAGAATCTCCGGTGAATGATCGTGCAGTATTTTTGTAGGAAAAAAGTCAAGTTAAAAAAGAAGCTTGAATTATTTCGCTAACGAGTGCAAGAAGAAATTTCTCGCGACGCGTCCTCTCGCTTAGTTTGTCGGGAAATAAAAAAGAGATGGAAAAAGAGAGTAGTCAGTTGGGATAATCCTGGCGTGCGCAATCGTTCGAATCTTTTAATCATGAGATATACTACGATCTCGAAGCTCGGAAGCTTATCAGGAAAAATGCAGAGGCGGCCCGCGCCAACGAGACTCTCTGTATACACGGACAGCTGAAGCTCGAGTCGATAGCCTCGCAGCTCGCAAGATCAAACGCCGTCTCCGCGGCCTCCGCCTTAACGAAAGCTTAAAAGACAGGGAAAGGGCGCAAGCTGGATCCGCGCGATGATGAAGAGCATACCGGAGGATTCATCATTTTTTGCCCGCACACCTCGCGCTCCTTCCGCAATTGGCTGTTCGCGGGGGAAACTGGGTCGCGATCAGACGACCGCCCGATCATGATGAAAAAAAGGAGCGATCGGTACTTTATCATCGGCTCTCCCTTCGCTCGCAACATGTTATTCGCTTCTTCTTTTTCCATGTCCTTTTTAGTCGGCGAATGTACTTTTTAGAGCGCATGCAACTTTTAGTCATTTCCATAATTGCCTAAGGAACTTTAACAAACTGCCTGTTCTGTGATTATGAGTTTAAACGGCCAGTCATAATGGGATCCTTGCGAAAGCCAAAATTTAACGTAATACGAGGGTAGTTTAGGCAAACTTTTCACGAGCTTTTAATCATGATATAGACGTTTATAGAGTTACTACAAAAATCAAAATTAAATGAAAACTGATAATATTAGTATTTTATGTATTAGTTACAATTTGATAAAAGTGCAAATTTGCCTTACAGTTTAAATTCAACAAATGAATGTTGCGTTTTAGAAAAGAGATAAATCGGCTGCTTGAATTATTAAAAGACACTTGGATTAATCATGACTGATTAATTAATGAATAAATCCAATAATTTACTCGACATTATACGTTATTCTGATTTATGAATATTTCGATCAATTAACGTGGCGATGGAATTTTACTGCTCTTTTTCCATTAAAAGTCAATGCAATCGGAGGAAGCGCGAAAATTTGGTCAAATTATCAATTTCACAATAACTGTCAGAAGCAAAATATCTCGAATAATCTGGCATCATAGTGGCATGGTATCAGAAACTTAATCCTTAGCAGCTGTCACGAATATTGTTCATTGAAAACTTTAGAGGCTTTCGATACTTTAACATCGAAGGTCGAATTGCACTTGTCACGTCAATACAGGCCGACCTTCAAAGGTTTGCTTCATCTTTCCCAAAGTGCATAACGATTTTCTCAAAAGTATATATAAATTATTTTCAGTCGTTTTAATAGGCTTAAAGGAAGCGTAAAATTAGGCAAATAAAGAAGGCCGCGTTTGGAGGAGCAACCAACTGTTGCAGGGAACAATTAATCCTTGGTATCGGTTCGCGGTGTTTCCTCCGCCAGGCCAGGTAGTGGGTAGGTCCCGAAACAATGAAAAATTAATTAAACCGAAGAACAAAACGACGCTACCGGCCGATCGGCCAACTGCCCAAGAAGTTTCTCTGAATAGGGCGACTCCTTTGTGCCGCTCGTTCAAGGCCGTGCGCAATCGCCGGCGAAGTCCGCAATGTAGGACGCTCCGGAACCCAACACCGCAAGCGTGAATCCGAGCAACGCCGCCGAAAGGAACAGGAGCGCGGCTCCTTCAATCAGCCTAGACGCGAAACTTTTCCATAGCAGGCAATCCAGTCGGTGTCCGTCGCCCCCGTCTTCCTGCTGCTTTCATTTCCCCGAGTTTGACGCTGCCGTCGAGAAACTCTCAAGAAATAACTCGTCGCGAGGCGCAAAAACTTCTATAGCGCTATTATTAGTTTATCGTCATTCAAATTAATGTCATAGGTCAGTCGCGCGGCACTATCGCGCGCGCATTCATTTTTAATCCCTCGCGACACGCGCCGCGTAAAAATTAACCGAGAAATGAACCGCCAGTAAGAGGCGCGATAAAATGAAAAAAATATCATTTCTATATTAATTGCCCCCCGGCGTTCTGGAGGCCGTCTTATCGCCTTATCGCTCAAGCTCGTCCAATTTAACTCGAAAGCATTAATAGCGTAACCGCATAAAAAAGGAATACGTGAACGGAATCTCGGGTGCGCTAATCCCTCCGGAATCGCGGGGGTCCATCAGAATTTTAATATTGTTATTCCGACGAAGAAGCGGAGAGGTGATTAATCCGCGCGCCAATCCAATTAAACCGGTCAACCCTTCCCGTTGAAAAAATGCAAGAGACCGTCCGTAAAAAATATCGTATGCGACCGATGAGCAAGGCGACGCGAGCGCGCAAGTCTATTTTTTATCACTCCCACGCCCCCTGTCAAACGGCTTTGACGCGCGACCGTACCGCGACTTTTTGGTCCGAAGGAACCCAATGCCAATCTATTATTCACGTCCCTCCTTCTCCGCGACGTCTCACTCATCTCGACACGGAGGCAACTGGGATGCCTCCCATACGCGGACTTTTCGAGCAATTCCATTTCATGTTTAGAGGGCTCCAATTCGCCACGCTCACAGTGCGCCTTTTTCTCTTTTCAATCGAGCCGACTCGTGTACATTTAAAGTACTTGTAAATGAAAATCCTTCTGAAAAGGAACGCTGCATTAAAAACTTTTTATTCAATTCCAACTGCGACTCCATTCGGCACATGCTTGCATTAAAAAATAGCTGTACCAACGCATACGTATCGATCTACAAATACTTTCAAAGATCAATTGATAAATAGGCCAACAAATATGAAATTTGACAAATGCTTTCAACATTCTTCATAAAAAACTTGATAAGGTAAAACAGCAGCGTACTGATAACAATGAAAACTTTGATGAACAGAAGAAAAAGGCCGGTTTAGAGACATTTTTTGTTTACAATATATTTTTCTCTAACATAATGTGCTTCAATTGAGACGAAACAAACTTACAGTCAACAATACTCTCAATATGCGCCCTGCACTGCTATTCTATTCCATTTCCATAGAAATGTAAGTCACGCGAATCTACATCTGGCGCAAAGGATATTCCATCGATGAATGCAGAGCTACAACAATAAGAGAGTAAAAAGAGAACTCGTCACGTGTACAAATAGACAATACACCTAATCATTACTAATTTTTCTTTTTTTAATCGCTTGCATTTCTTTCTGATCTCTAATGAATAACACTGAAGAGGAAAACGTAAAAATGTATACAATTTGTTAAAATGTTAGAATTTGTTTAGATGATAAGCCTCGGATGGGACTCCAGTTTACGATCTGATCTGTCGGTACGCACGTGATGAATCAGAAATCGACTAAACGGCCGGAGTCGATTAGGGCTGGTGGGCGGAGCGCAACAGTTTGTCCGAGCGTATAACGGCCCCTACGTGATGTACACAGAACGCCGACAGTCCTAATAAGCTTTTGGCGCAAGCGACGTCACCGACTTTACGCGGCTCCGAAAATATTTGCTTGGAACTTGTTTCTCTGATTGCTCGAGCCGGAGAGCGGGCGATGCAAACGAAAGCTCCTCTGGCTATGAGGATGCTCGGGAAACAAGATTAAGCATCTATAAAATTCTCGCGCTCCTCGCAGCTGCGTTCCTTATTGCTCTCCAATAGACCATGGGGATATTTGTCCCGATTTATTTATATCGCTGCAGTGTCTTAGTTCTTTTTCTTGCCTCATTTATCACGGGCGCATTTCTTTTTAATGCAAATATATGCTCAATATACGCTTATTTCTCAGATGGAATATTCCCTCTTTAATTTCACCGTTATTAACAAACATAGAGCAGATTCAAAATCACTATATTCCACTAATGCCAAAACATGATGTTTTGAAAAAACAAAACATGCGTCTCGATTATTTTTCATTTCAATTATTGGTCAGTGCAGATATTTGTTTGACAAGAGTTTCAAATTTGAGAGTAACCATTTTATTACACTTGTCTTTTAAAACGAACTTTATTGGGCGATTTCATCAGAGTTAAACAAATATTTTTTTAATAAAAAAGTCGTTATCTACGAATGTTTGACAACTGAATGAGAAGTACTGTTTGATGTGTGCTGCGACTCGAATTGCTTCAATTTCAATTTGTCCGATTTTTCAGCATTTAAATTTTCACTTAATTATTGCTCGATTATTGAATTTCGCATTGCTGCCGGTCGTAACTGCACCAACGTCACTCTTAATAATATATATTAACTCGCAAATCATTTTCTGGGCTAATAAGAATTTCATTTTTATTCGCACATCATTCTCAAAGCATATTTGCTACAAATAAATAAATAATCGTTCATTTTGAGCTGATATTGCTTCCCAGTGTAGGATTTTCAAAAAGGATCCATAGTTGCACTCTTCCACGTTAAATATGTGAAAAATTTATTTTCCTCGCTAAACGATTAATGTTTTTTTTGCATTAATAATTTCTGATGGACGATAAGAAGATTCTCGGACTCTCCACTCCAATTCAGTTTCACTTGTTGCACGCGAATGTTCCAGACCGGCACTTTCATTCCTTATTCGCGTAATTAACCGCGCGCCATTGGACCAATTTTAAAATGCAGTGGGCACGGATACTTGGGTGCAACTTCCAGTATAAAAGCTTTTCTAAATGCTAATCAGAGAAGGCTATAAATCTCAGTGCAGTTCAGCATTATGTGCGTGTAACTCTAGATGACGAAGAAAATTTTTTTAATTCGCCACTCTATGCAAGAATTGAATACAAGCTGATGTAACGTGGCAGTCAAGACTCGTAAACGCGTCGCCTTTAATCCCCGTGGCAACTTTCTTTGCTCGGCAGCGCTTGCCTCTCCAATCGGGAGCCTGTAAAGATGCCCTTTAGTAAAGTTCGCCGCTACCTATAAAGAAATAAAAAAGAAAAGGCCGAATTCTTTTGGTAAAGATTGACGATAAACCCTCGTTCCAGAAAGAATTCAATTGCCCGCTTGTATCCGAATAACTGAATATTTATTGGGAAGCATCGCTAGTGCCGGTCGCGACTCGAGAAGGAAAAGAACTGAGAGAATAAAAAGTTAGCAATTATGAAGATTTCGTACAATGCATTTAAAGCAATATACAATAATACACACGTTTCTACTGAACAGACCTTCCGTGTAGGTGAATGAAGTGGACTTCTCAAAGTTCATTTAATAAATACGCACCGATAAAGGACAATCCGAGAGAATTTTCTTTATGTCGTCCGTATCCAGCTCCGTTCAAGGAAAATACTAAATAATCGAAGGGAATAGATGCGTCGCGTTAACTTTGCCATGTGGTTAAGATTTTAAGCAGATTGCCTCGTTACGGGGATATAGGAGCCACTGCTGTAACGGCGTCTCTTCTGTTCTGAAATGAGCACTGTGCAGCGACGTAAATGCTTTTCCCCTTTTTTATGAAACAAACTAAATGTTATTTATTCTTGTGCTTCCGTGGAGTCAGCTTCAAGAAGTTATAATGTGCAGCGTAGATAATTTAAATAAATTTCCTAAAGAACATAAGCATATAAGCACGTAAGCATATTTGATGAAGCTATGAATTTTTTTTAAACATTGCTAAGTTTTAGCCACTCGTTTCACCAATGCTGCCTTCACAAATTTATTGTAATTCTTTCTTATAAGGATCCAGAATAGTACCCTTTTAGAATTTTCTAAAGGTCGCTGAAAAAAAGAAGGATTATTCTCTCCTTTTTCTCTTTGCTTTAATTGTTTCCTCGGAGTTTATCAAGTTAGTCCTCCTGCAAAACACGAGGAAAGTTCGAATTGTGTTAAATTCTTTTGCGCTTGCCAGATTGTGCACCTTTCTTCTTTCTTTTCCATCGTTTTCTTACAAGGAACAATTTTCTGAAACTCGCTGACGTAAGCACGTTTCTGCAAATTCTCAAACTAACATTTTTAAGGAGCCAACGAGCTGAGAAATTTGCAAAGAATTCATGTCTGTAAAGCGAGCGGCGCGAAGCAATTAACAAGAATAAATAGGAGAGGGAGCGCAATCTCGGACGGCTCGAGTTGATAACTAAAATTTGCAACTAAAGTAATTGCGCGCCGATAAAACTCCGGCGTAAATCAGCCGGATGGAGAGTGCAATTGTCGAAAGTCAGCGAATCCTTCCGCTCGATAATTGCCCCGCCTCTGCGTATATATAAATATATAACCGTATCGCGTTCGCGAGATTAACAATCCTACAGATACATTTCCCGCGGCTCGGGATCAAGGGAAAATTACTTTTTAATTCCTCAGTCGAATGCAAATGGTCCCTTGGCGCTTTTTTCAAGTTGTTCGGATAAAAATTGGAAGATGCGCGTGAATTTATGCGAGGTACATAATTCAAGTTGCGGGGGCGGTCCTATTCAGCCGCGCATCAATTTTTCACGCGGATGAAATTGTACGGGCAGCACGGCATACGAGCGCCCATACCGCCCGAATCTTGCCGATGGAGGAATCGACGAGCAGAGGCGTCCGCAAATAAAGGGACTGCATTTATGCATTGCGGGAACCTCGGAATGGGAATCAATTTTTTCTCTCAGCTCAAAAGTTCAATGTTTAATGCTCGATACTTTTTCTCGAGAATTCAAAGGACCGACCAAGAGCACTATTAAATCTTGCAACCTGAAGGGCAACTCAGTTTTTAACTTTGATATTCATATAAATCATTGCAATGGGGACATAAATTTCCAAGACACTGACCAATACAAGGCGCACATGTGTATTTTTATTTTTACTTTGAAAAAGCGAATGCTTGACATAGCGTTACTAAAGAACTGAACGTCGGTTAGGAGGAGCTTTTAATCGTAATGAGCGCGTACATCCTTATGCTCTCGCCGGTGCACTTTAACACGCGCCGGCAAACTGGCCGCGAAAAATTCGATTTAAACGGGCAACGAGTCACTGGAGCTAAGCGCGAAAATTGTCCTCGCTGAGTTAAATTTGATTGTCTTTGCGCTGGGGCCGTCTTTAATCCGAGTCACTTAAAAAGGATGGACGACAGCACCCGGTGTACCTCCCACGCGGCTTCACCCTACGATGGACGCTCGGTGGCTGTGATAAAGCACATTAATTCTCCTTCTCGGCGTTTGTCAATCAAATGAATTTTTAATCTCATTGCCCTTTTCTTCTTTTGCCGACGCGCCTCCGCCATGTTTGTTCAGCCCTTGATAATTTTATGTAAGGGTCCATTAGTAAATAAAGAATTATTACTTGTTACCTTACATCAATAGATGCGTATTTAATTTTATTAATATTAAACCTCAACTTTACATTAAATGCTGACTTTGAACGTTAATAAAGCTGACAGATTAAAAAATTTGTCCGTTACAGAGATAAGATTGAGATTCGCGTTCCAATTTTATTACATCGTAATAATATTGCGCCTAAAGAGCGTGTAGTTGAAAAATCTCTTTATGTTTCGTAACCAAGCCAAAGGAGTACAAGTAAAAAAAAGAAAAATCAAAGAAGGTTGTGACGAAATGGCCACTTATCTATCCACGATCGTCGTGAATCTCTCGGCGATAACAGCTGTGCCTCCGCTGAAGTTGCTAAAAGTTGATAATAGGCTAGCTAGGCTGTCGCCGCTTTTTCTTTACGAGATTGCTCAAAACAAACGAGTTAAACTGACCTTTCAATTAAAAGCATCAACTTTTATTAGGTTTTATTAAACAAATTGAATGGCTGCTTTATTTTTCAGGTGAATCGCAGTACACACGGCGCGATGAGCCTAGTCAGCCTGCTAGCATCTACAACCCTAATCAGCCTGGCCAGCTTGACGCCACTGACTTACGCGGTGAGCAGCCAGCGAGCCAAGATACCCATCGATCACGATCACTTTCTCCTGATTCTGCTGCTGAATCGCAGGGACTCCGGACTTAAGGTAAATCTTGAGAGCATTGGGTTATAGGGAGATACGCTTCATTTTTCCCCTTTTCTCTCTTTCTCTCTCATTCCTTTGAAGAAGAGTAGGGAGCTGCTGCAAAGCTGGCTAACTTGGAGCTTTCGAATTCCTCCGCGCGAGGTGCTTTACGTGAGAATTTATCGAGTAATTTATTTTTCCGCCGTATATTTTTCAGATTAATGGAATTTTTATGACGTTCTCTTGTTAAGAGGAAAGCGAGGGAATTTCTATGAATTGAATTATCGAGTTCTTTTTTTGTATCAAGTAATTAAATTGTATTTTTAGTTTTATTACATTTTTTACATTTTTCGAGGGATGTACAGATGTCACTGTTAATCTGGCAGTTAAATAACGTGCATTATTCGAGGGGCTTAAAAAATACAAGCTCGTTATTCCACAGAAAAGGCGAGGAAATTGCGGTTATGAAGTTCATAAAACACAATAGAGACGTGCCATCCAAAGTTTTAGCGGATGCTGCCGTGGCACACGGATGCGAGATAGGATTTAGCCCGACATTCCATACATACAAATGTAGCGAATAATAGATCTTGAAATTCAATTTCAAATTACCTTTTGCTCCGGACTTGACCATTTCCCCCGACTCTTTCTTATACTTTTTCATTACAGCATACGTCATGTTTTACCGACGCGATAAAGTATTCGCGGTTTAATTCGAGCACAGTTGAGGAAATTTGCTTATCATTGTTCTTTCGTCTAAGCTCGTTTAGAAAAATCTTGTTTAATTAAACGCACGATTGGATTTGCAGGCGGGATTCACATTTTTTGATTTATATGAAAATCATTTCACGCTTGTGTACACATCATAAAATGAATGAATAATTCAACGAAAGCTCAGAATTAAAGAGACCACGGATCCCCTTTAAAATCAAAATAACAGTTAAAATTCTTTCGAAGTATAGAATTACCTACAGATTCTGCATAAAAATTACTAAGAATTACTCAATACTCTTTTTGCTTTCGCCGTCAAAAGTTTTCGAGAAAACATTGTATAAATGGCTTTTCAGTTACCAGGACTCGAAATTTATCGACAGATTTTCTTGTGGAAAAAATAATATAGGAAATATCAGATTTTTTAAAAAAGTTGTATATTTTTTTCGACAAACAAATTATTTTTTATCTATGGGGTATATTTCAACGAAAATATTTGTTTAATATATTACTTTTTTTTTGTAATTCAAAAAATGTAGTTTTTTTTACAAATCAAACACTTAGTAAAGATTGCTTTAAAGAAGTTGCTTTAACGTAATTGTAAGATAAAAAGAATTGGATTTTTTTGATAATAAAATTGTTTTGATACCTCGGATGAGTTTGTAGTTTTTTAACGAAGTTAAAACATTATTATTAATGAAATAAAAAAAAGAAGTCTAAAGTTATGTTTGGCTATCACTAAACAACGTGAACTTGCGGAGCAGCGCTAAATATGTTTTTCAGCTAATCTTCCATAAAACCGTGGTTATTGTCCTCTGTAGAAGGACTGAAATCCTATTTTATTCTCTCGACTCTTTTACTCTCCAGAGAAATAAGATGTTCCGCAGACACATTTTATTTAAAGTGGTGCTTTATAATTGAAAAATGTTACATGCACGTTGGAAAAGTCGTTTAGTTGTTGTTATTGGTACTTTGCAGCCGAAGCTGATGGACGAGACGGACGACGTGTACCGCAGCTCAGGCGAGCTGTCGGAGGCGCTGGGCGCGAGTCTGACGCGGGACAAGCGCATCGGCTCGCTCTCGATCGTCAACTCGGTGGACGTGCTGAGGCAGCGGGTGCTGTTGGAGCTGGCACGACGCAAGGCCATGGAGGACCAGCGGCAGATTAGCGAGAATCGGCGCATCCTGGACTCGGTGGGCAAGCGCTCGCAGTCGGTCTACGGGGGCCGCGAGAGCCGGAAGACGCGCCTCCAGTATCGCTTGGAGGAGCCCGAGCAACTCAACTTGATCGCCAGCCAGTGAGGCGCCCGGCCAAAATCGCCCGCGATATTATCGATACCTCCATTGCTCTTTGACCTCAGCTGTATCGGTAACATCGGGGCCAACTGGGAGCGTTCCCCTTTTTTTCATTTTTTCATCCATCTATTTATATTTCACTTCTCACAGTATTTTCTATTCTGCTTAACAGATCGTTAAAGAGATGTAGTTGTAAATTATTCAATTATCATATAGAGCAAGCAATGAATAAAAGTATTTTTCATTGTACATTCTTATTTCACAATCATCGAGACAATTATAATGCTTGGCTATATTTAACTAAACAATCTAATAAAGTGATAAATTGCTATATGCAGCAACAATCAGTATGGCTAATATTTTGCTTCTTAAATCTACAAAACTTAAGAGCGAAAGACTTAACGAATAAAGATACACACTAATTTCGAATCGATTTTCTCTGAAAAATTCCAGTTTCAGTGGCACAAACTACTGTTTGCTCATAATCACTAATATATAGAAATTCTTAACTGAAACTCGTTTATTACTCTTACTTACTTTACAAGTACTTAACCTGCCAATTATTTATATTTTCACATTCATTATACTCTCTTTTCTTTTAAAATTGTTTTTGCAATTTTCTAAATACTTATCTAAATCAATGTACCAAATCAATTGTCATGTTTGTAAATCAGAACTTGTTAATCGATAGAAATTTGCTTCGCATTTATTTACGAATCTGTTGGTAAAAGTTTGAATTATCTTGAAATTACTAGCTTGTTAAAAACTGCAATAAATGAGTAGGATTGCAATTATTCATAATGTAAAGGCATGCATTTTAGATGCTTTTTGATTGTAGACTTGGATTAATTCTCTCTGACAGCCAATGACACGAAAGCCAGATGCAAAAATTTCTGATGCGTAGTTACTTTTTGTTAGAAGCATTGGTCGCTTTAATTGTATGTATTCACCAATCTTCAAATATAAGCGAAGATGTATAGTTAATACAGTAGAAATATCATTAAAATAAAAAAGAAAGAATAATTTTAAGTCAATAAACCCTGTAACAACTCTGTCATTTTGTACTAAAAAACATCTTTTCTGTTGAGCTTTGCGAAAACATACTTTTAACATACTTCACTTCAGCGAATTAATAAAATATATTTTGTTGCAAGAAAAATTACTTGGACTAAATAATCTCCGCTAAATAGCAGCGAAGAAAGACTACCCCAGCGAAAAGAAGAGGCACTGTTTTGTAATAGGCTTTATTGCTGCCAGAAATAAGCGAATTTGAAGCTTCGCATATTTTTACATACCTATAATAACACGTGATAGAGCCGTACATTGACAGCAAGTTTTATCGCGTGAAAGAATATTTAATTAACAGAATTATTGATTGAAATAAGACATTTAAAAAGATTTTTTTAGTCAGACAAATTTACCGTTGCAAAAGTGCAACTTTCCTATCTGCACGAAAATTAAATGGGCCCGCCACGTTTAATTTTAAGATTTTGCAACGCCAATTGCTTCGACGCGATTGCAATGGCGAATCGTTCTCGCCATGAAAATTCCTTAAGTTCTAGTCGACAGTCAGTGTTTCATTATAGCTGATTGCTTTTCATTTGACGAATACCTTTGTGATAAAATAGTGAAAGCTTTAGTTCGCATCTTACCATTGGGAGATATTACTGGCGCGTCTGAGCGATCTCGACTGTATCTACTTGGACGCGGCAGTGCATAAATACAAGCGCCGCTGGTAAAACAGAGTTGGAGCTTAAGTTTTCTTCTGTAGATGGAACTACCTTATTCACACTCAGCCAATTAGTAAAGTTTATATTGTTTTCCAAATAATTATCAACAACATAGACTAGCTGCACCCTGAACTTTGAAAAATTGCCCATTATTTTGTTCCTACATTCTCCATCATTACACGAGTCCAACAACAGCTTAGCCTTCCTCTTCGCTAAAAGCTTTCGCATTGCGTTTAGGTAACATTTTTTATTACTCACTATAAATTAACGAACAAAGAGAAAGTCTCCTTTGCTGAATCATCCAAGGTGCAAAGGAAGCTATACGAAAAACAAACGCTCTTACCTACCTTTTCCGCTTTTTAAGGAGCAATATAAAAACGCGAAAAGGCGACTACTGATTTTAAAACTATTTGTCCGACAAACGAGCTGTGCTCCTTAATTATCGAGAGAGGGGGAATGAAAAAAAGTATTTGAATAAAAAAACAAGTGGAAGGCGCACAAAGTGCAAACAAACTTTACAAAGGCTTTTATGTTCATATCAGATTCAAATGTACCATTAGCTAAAATAAACCTTCCAAGGCTCTTCGCAATGTGGAGCAAAGTTCGACCATGAAATTTTCTAATCTGCGGAAGAAAGTAAAAAAAAGAAAAATACATGCAGACATGTCCTTCTTTTAATGGAAGCCCGGGCGATAATTTTATAGGCGTCGCCTAATTAATTAAAGGAAGCTTTTAGAATGAAACGAGGCGCCGCGGGAAAGCCGTGAGCGCGGCCAAGACCGCGGGAGGTGCTATACGTAATCGACGGGGGGACCTCGGGCGCGAGTCGTGAAACGCCGGGAAAGTAGATTAAACACGCTATCGGAGGCTCGCACCAGCGCATTAGGAAAATCAACTTCCTTCGCGCCTGCCCCTTTCATTCCCTGCCTTTATACATGTACACTTTTTCCGCCCCGCCTTCTAGTTGCCTCCTACGACAAGGACAACTTTATAAGCATCATTTCTCCGCTTCGTTAAACTTCGCTTTTCTTCCTACATTTTTATTAGCGTATACTCTAGCTACTTTTCTTTCATCCTTTTAAACGGGTCTATCACCTTTAAATCTTCTTGCCTATAATGCCCTAAAAATCAATAAAATTCAGTTATTAAAAACCTATTACATTATGTAAAAAGAACTACAAACTTCAAACGTCAAAACTTCAATGTGACTGCTCTTAAAATGTAGGTATTTTAAGTTTAATATATTGGAACATATACAACCCACCAAGCACTAAATTTAGAAGTGGTCATATCTATGGATACCATGATTTTGGAATTTGCTTTTTTACTTTAATACATTTTTAGTAATTCGATAGATTTATTCTTTTTCTTATTTTCTGCATTCGTGACTTACGATCACGTGCCACTATTTAAACTACAATAAATTGATTCTCAAACCGGTAGTACGAGCGATGTACTATTTTACTTTGAGTTTTCTCTCAAGTAGATTCTGAGAAAAAATTAGAAAATCTAATTTAATTTAAATTTGAAGATTAAATGTTTGAGATCTATGAGTAGGGAATTGCCCGATGACATAAAAAGCAGAAGCCAAAAAATGGATCGCAAGCCTGTAAGAGTAAATTTGTAATAGGTGCCTGCAGCGCGGCTAGGCGCGAAAAAAGCGAGCTGTGCCAAGAGCAATTGCGACTTCTTTTGTGACCTTTTTCTAAAGCACAAGGCGCGCCTTCGCAAAGCCGCGCACGTTTTTCGACGCCGATCGCAGATGAAGGCAGGCGCACTTGCACGTTTCATTGTTAGTCATTCGCGCGTCTTGAGTCTCGAACGATCTCCATTTCAAAATTTTGATAGAACGGGTAGGCTTGCGACGACATCTGAATATTTTAATGAAATATGGCAAGACCCTCGCTCACTTTCTTTTATTGCGAGGGGGTTGCAGAGTCATATACTTTTATGTAAAATAATACAAAGCGCCAAATAAAATATAAGCCATAAAAATTTCTTACGTTCAGGCGAGAGAAAAAAGACGACCACCCACCATTCGTTCAGACAGGCCGCTCTATGTCCGCGCGTTACGAAAAACAAAAGTACCAACTGCAAGGGAGTGAAACGGTACAATGACTGCATGCACTTTCCAAAGTGTGTCTACCTAGTGAAAAAAATTCTTGAAAATGATAAAAAATATTCGTCAGGACACTGTTGTGCGGGCTGTAAGTTTCGTATAATTTCCGTTGAAATTAACAAAGTGCAATAATACGAAAGTGGGAGAATTTTTAGCGTTCCGAGTGCCGAGCTCGAACGAACGCCACAGCGCGTCCACTTTATTGAAACGTTGCGTAAGCCGTTTAAATTAAATTTTATCACCGCGCGCAGAGGCGGCCGCGATCGTTAGACACATTTTTCGCGCATCATCCGCAGTAATCCTAACGACGACGTGGAATCCCGCAATAGTTTAAGCGTTTTCATTACCGCGCGGTCATCGTATAATACCTTCTGAGCTGGTTCGCGTTATTCTATGCAGATACGAGGACCTGCAAGTGGCTTGCTAAATAATTAAATATTGCACTATTCTATTTCGTTTTTTACAACGAATTATGAAGACGGCGCCTCGAGTAAACGATGCGGCTTTCTTTATTCATAAAAAAAAAGCTGAAAAAGATATTTCTATATTATTTTGCATATAATAAAATGAATGATGGCTTATTAAAGCAACTAAAATATGACGTCAGCGGTTAATCGTCTCATCGTTGGGTAAAGCGGAAGAGGAGCCTTTCATTTAGATTGCAGAACACTTTATCATTCCGTCGTTTGTCAACGGGTCCTTTATTCATAATAATGAATGCCGTTTATAGTTTGTAATATAGCGTTATATTTTGGACGGATGGGAATTGCCTAAGTTCTATCTACATGATGTTGCACCCCCTCGATGGGAAGGAATAGCTGGTTGATTTAATTGCACAGCTTACGCACGTTGAATATTTTATCGAATGATCAGCTTTGGCGTTTAAGCCGATTTTTTAAGGCGTTATTTCAACCACTTGCAATATTTTCATTAATCGGGATAAGTCCTTTTTTTAAATGCAAGCGCTGTTAATCAAACGCAGTTATTGTAGCTACATTCCGCGCATTACGCAGATCGATTTACAGAGATTCCACGGGAGTGTACGCGGTCGGTCGATCGAAACGTAAAAATATTTCCGATAGAATTTTAGAAGTGACGCGGTCGAAATTCTACCTGAGAAATAGTAATTTAAATGGAAATGAAAAAAACATTAGGAATTCCTCTGAATTGGCGATGCCCGTTAGCAGCTCGAGGGAGAGGTGCGAGCTCGCGGTAAAATTGCGCAAAATTGCATCATCGCCGAGCTCGTCCCCGGGGAGGAACGGCCCAACTCCGTTCCGCAGTATCGATGAATTTTCGGTAGTAGGGGAGGCGCAAAAAAGACGGTAGCAAGAGAAGTAGAAGGGGGAGAAGAGATATGTTTGTCAATTGCGCGTTGGCCGATCGATGCCGGCGTGCTTCCGGACCATTTGGAGCATCACTCTTGTACTTGCGGAAATTATTAACTTCTTTCCAAATACGATGCAGCGGCGGGGCGCCTCTTAAATAGGCGTGCGCGGGCGCTCGGATTCTTATGGCGTAAATGGCAAATTTGGCTCAGTTTACGTCTATCAAAGGGGACCAATTCATTAATTAATGAAAGCTACAATAATTCATATTATTAATATTATTTGTATATAGACGGTATATAACGAAAGGGATGCATCCTATTAAGTGTACTTTTTATTATTACTTTCTCGTGTTGTACTGTAACATAATTTCGTATTAATTCTCGATGAGTAGATTTCACCCTCGCAGATCAGCGCGTTTCTATGTCCTTGTTTATAGTCAAGCTTGGCCTTTCTATTCATAACACCCTAATGAAAAAATAACGCCAGTCTGGAGTTTCGCGAGATGAGTAATATATCTGCGCGGGAGAAAATTAAATTTTATTACCCCGCCGGTGTTTTGAGAGCCTTGAGGCCGAGTAAAATTTAAGGGTTCAGCGGCATTTTTTATTTCGAAGCACACCGCGAGCAGCAAATAATAAAAAGTACTTTCCTCAAGTGCAAACTTTTTTCCACTGGCCCAACGAAATAAGCCGTCTCAATAGCGCTAGTCTATAAAAAGCAGAATCATAATCGTACAAAAGGAAATTTATCACTGGAAGAAACATCGGAGCGCAAACTGTACACTAATGGATTTCTAGATCGCCGTCGAAAGCAAACAAAAAGACCGAGGCGAGCGATTAAACTTTCAATTAAATCAAGATTCAGATAGGGGCGTTCGAAAGCCATGGGTGCGCAGCAGTGGCTAATTGCATTGAGGGGGATCGGATCGATATACCGCAAAAACGAGCTTTAGCCTGGGCGAAATAAAGCGAGCGGCGCACCCGAGCTTTCGCCGATTTCAAGCGTCTTTTCGCTTCTTTTGATTTTCAGATTTCGACGCTGCAGCATTTCGAGAAATTCTGTCAAACTCATTGGATAGTAATTCACCATACGTAAACGAATGCGAGTGAGAATCGAGCCAATTCCTTTTGCGTGTTTTTAAAAGGTCCTTTTAGTAGGCGATAAGAGTGAAATTAATGCAGTACATGGAGAAAACGCGTATTTTACTACGCAAAGCAATTCTGGCGCAATTATTCTTCACGACGTTTAGTCGCACGCTTATACTAAATTGTACGACTCTGTGTTGAGAAAAACTCGGATTGCAGGTGTAACTCCAGTTTCCGCGAAAGTTGAAATTCTTCAGCGAGTCGTGCTATCGGAATTTGTAAAAACTTAGCGATGTACAGTGAAGTGAGAGGCTGGTTGTAATTAAAAGAGCACTGCAAATTGGATTAGAGTGAAAAAGATGGAAAGTGGGCTCGCCAGGAATTATGAGCTGGAAATTTATGGGACGCGCGAGGTCCTTTATCGGCTGATCCCGCAGTAGGCGCATAGGAGGAGCAGCGCGCTTGCGCCGCAGCGCATGGCAAAAGTGAAAGGACGCGCCCCTCGCGGAAAAAGGCTGCGCTGGATGGAAAAACGAAAGCGAATTAGAGTTAACTGCATTCGCCGCGTAGAGAGGCTAACGGGATTAAGTTTGCGCGCGGAGTCGCGGGTCCTCCACCCCAGCGCCGAGGGCTGGCATAACGAGATTAGGAGTCTGGCTGCCGGTTGATCGCGTGCCGCATTGCGCGTACTTGGCGCAGACGCCGACGCCGCCGCCGCGGCCAAGAACGCGAGAATATGAATAAATCAACTGCTCCTTCGGCCGCTCGCTCTCCCCGCGACGCGCGCGCGCTCGTTCAGTCGCGAGCTGCGCCCCACTTTCGCCCGGCCGAGCGCGCGCACACCGGCTACGCCTGCAGCACCCCATCGCAGCGCGGCCGCAGCCGCCCGCCTGGTACGGGGGTCGACGAGAATGCGAAGGCCAGAGCGACGTCGACGACGGGACGCGCGCCGCGAGTCATCTCCGGCTTCTACTCGCAGTATTTCTTCGTTTCTTTTGAGAGAAGCGCGATCGCAGCACGCTAGGAAATTTTGGGCCAAGCTCGGAGCAGTGATGAGAGGGTAGGCGCGAGCGACGTCGGATCGAAGCGGAGCGGAGATCTCGCGTGTCGGGCTTCTCCGGCTCGCGCAGTTTCGAGAGTCTAATGACGTTCTCGAGGGCGAGCGCGTACTCGGCGGCCCTCCCCCGGCCGGGGACTGGCACTGTCGAGGCGCGCCAGCGAGCACGAGAAATCCAAAGGGTCGATGCGTCGAGAGTGAACGCTCCCCCGCGTTATCCCTGCTCCCGCGCCGCCCCTTCGGCTTCGCCGCGCTTCACTTTTCCTCCAGCGTCGCGCCTACCAGCGGTTCCACCATCCTTTTATACACGCCGCCGGCGTTGTGCTTCGTCTAATTATTCCCAATAAAGCCTCACTTTTTTAGCCGTTCAAAAGAAACTGCGCAGAGATAAATAGAACAATCATCCGAGTAAAATTGAAAGTTCAGCCTTAAAAAGCTAGAGGCGCTCGAAAATTTGGAATAACATTGAATCGCACAAAAGGTCAGCTCGCTGCGCGGCAGTTATGTATGTGCATGTAAATGCCGTGGCTTATTGTACCCGTGCTCGAATAAGTTGGACGCATGAAAATCCTTGAGGGTAAGGCGCATGTCGCTTTCAAGTTGCAACAATCAGGCTGCCGTACAAAGGCACGGCCTAACCAAGTCGAGTCGAGCGTGTCTGGCGGGAAGCTCGAGATCGAAGCGGCCACTCGTCAAAAGCGCCGATTCTAAATAATATAGAGAAAGCCGCCGCCAAAAGTGCCGGGAGCGCGAGCATTTGAACTGGACGAAAACGACCAAGCGTTTCAGTTATTAGTCTCGAAACTTTTGGCGGGAGAAAAGTTCAAGGTTGAACTGTTATTGCCGAGGAGAGAGGGGTGAACAAGCGATCGTGACGACACGACATTAGCGCTAGCCTATATCCATTTCCTATTAACTTTGGCTTACCTGAGTACAACTTTTTTACAACTATTTTCGGCTGCGCAATCGGAATTTCAAGGCTCTCGCTGCAAGAAGCCTTCGAACGGAGTAGTTATTGCTCTTTTTCTTATTAAAATAATAAGTTATGAATTAATTTAGTCAATTAGACAGACGCTGGCCACGCAAAGTTGGAGCGTCGGACGCTAGAGGAACAGGATGAAAAAATGCGTTAAAAATACTTAGTTCTGGTTAGAAAAAGTTTTGTTAAAGAATGAAGCGGCGTGGAGCGGTTAATCCCCCGGCGACGCTCGGGGAGAAAGGCCGAGCGAGCGAGCGCGCAATCGTTAGCCCAGCAGCCGGGAGGGGCGGCGCGCGCCCGCGCACGGCGCCGTCGCATCATACTTACCGCATAATGTGCTGCAGCGTCACTACACCTAGGGATGCGTGCGTGCACTCGGCGGCGCGGCCCACCCCCACCCTTCGGCGCGCGCAGGGTAGCTAATTCGCTTTGCCGCGAGCGCACGTGCGCGCCCTGCCCATGCCGCGCCGCGCCAATTTTTCTCTCTCTCTCGTCTCTTTTTTTCAGCGAGGCCGGACTGCGGGCTTTCAGGTCACTTTATTATGTAGGTCAGAGCGACGCGCGCTCATTGCTTTTAAGCCGTTTTAAGGTGCTCTTCGCCGGTGACGCTCGCCTCCGCGGACGCTTCGACGCTTTTCTTTAGCGGCCGGGGGTATTTTCGGCGGGGGACCTGTGAATCTTTCAGACCACGCGAATCTTTTAAAGCTCCGCGAGGCGCGCCGCGCGGGCTATAAAAAGTCGCCGGCGAAACCTTGGCTGCTGTGCTTGTACTTTCGGCTTACTGCGACTCTGCTTTCAGCTGCAGGGCTCGGTCGATCGCTTAACTGCATCAGATCCATTGATCTTTTGCTTGCGATGGTGCGGCGTCTATCAGCGGCTGCAACAGATTTACGCTACAACAAAGTCTGCCTTCCTCAAACGATATTGATAATTTTCACCAAACAACGATTGCTTCCAGTGCCTTGTGTCCAAAGCTCTCGGTCTTCCACAGAGAAAATATTCCTATCTTACGAAAAGCTGCGGTTTATTCCTAGAAAAGAATCACCCTCTTGCATCCTCCTTCCTTTTGGATCCAAGTGGCAAAATAAAAGGAGCAACGGGAATTACGCTTGCGCTGCAGCTTGAAAATTGGTCAGCTTCAGAATGGAGATACTGCTCCAGCCTGATTATCCCGAGCTGATGACTTGGACCCTCGCGCGTCGAGAATAAACTCATATTCAGTTTGCAGCAATCGAAGAAAATTTTTCAGACTGAAATATTTGGTCTCAAATACTTTTAGAACGTTTATTAAGATTTATTGTTTTTGTCGACGATAATGGTAAAGAGATACGTTGAGCGAAAGTTTGGGAAGAAACGAAAAAATGAAATTAATCGCCGCGATGATTTAGCAAGCCTGATATTACTGCCGGACAAACAACTCTCGCGAGACTCCCTCGTGGAGCGGAAATTTCGCAAACAGACGGCAGTGCGACTCGGCGTCACCTCAAAGAGCGGCGCACGCGAGCGCGAGGCAGCGCGAAAAAGGAAGGAAAATAAGAAAGAGATAAAGGATCCGGCGTGCACGATTCCCGCAGCATCCTCGCGGCGTCGCGGCGGCGTCCTCCTGTCCCGCCGGCGGCTCCCTTGGGCCGCGCGCCAAAATCGATAAAAAGCAGTGGGCGAAAAGCTAGCCTCCGCCGCGCCGGAGGGGAGGGAGCGAGGGCGGCCGAGCCTTAAACAAGCCGAGTACGTGTGTACTGGGGCGCGTATGCAGCCTACCAGCTCCCCCGGAAATTCGGCCCGATATTTGTCTCGAACGTATCTTGCGCGCGCCTGATCTACGTCCCTGATTCATGGCGATCTTCCTTCAATATTTACCCACTGCCAAGCTCCTTCGCTTGCTCTACATTCCTTTTTTCCTTCCACTGCTCGGCGTTGCTTGCTCCCGAGAAAAACTTTGCCTTGCTGAACCATTTCGTCTCAACTCAGACAAGCAGCTCCTTTCTTTAACAGTCTTTCAATCCATCTGTATTCGCTCTAAATTTTTACGTCTCTTTTTTTTTTTCATTTTCGCCGCGCACGGAGGTTAATTCTGTTAAGGCGATGGCCAAGAGGCGGCATAATTTGCTGCACGACGACTGGAGCTGCAAAGTTAGCCCCGGTAATGATGTTTGAATTTAATTATCGGAAACTCATACATCGAGGGTCCGACGAGTTCAAGGAATTCCATCGAAATTGCGCGTTCGTTCCTTTTTTTAAAAGCAACTTCGTGACTCGCGGGAGCCTAACAGTCAAGGCCTAGGATCGCTATACCGTTCCAACTTTTCGTCCAGGAGGAGCGGGTGGGCTATATTTTTCGAGCGAATATTTCATTAAAATTTTTCAACAGAATAATTTTGGTCGATCCTATCGGGTCGACCGCAATATTAAAAAATCTATTCAATATTTCAAGTTTAGCAACTTTTCGAATTAAACATTCATTTGCCGATCGGATGCGGAACTTTGCGTGCTTGTCATTTTCGGCAAATCGATAAAGTTCCTGTCTGAAATTTGAACGGAGAGAATGTGCTTCTTGACACGAGGAATCTTTTGATTTTATTGCTATTACTTATGGTACACCCCCGACTCATTGGCATACAGCACCAGTACGGATACGCGGCTGACACGTGTACGTTATATAACACGGGGAGTAAAAATATTCAATGGCGTTCCAGTCGTCTTTTTGTAATATGTAGGCCAACGAATCGATGATTTTGATCGTTCCGTTTCGTGTTATCTCCATCGATTGTCGGCATTCGACAAGCCACCTTTTTCAAGTATAACAGCCGGCACGAGAGGAGCAGCCCTCGTTGGGGCGGCGCGTGCATGCGAGCCAGCCGCCGAAGGGAGAGGAAAGAGAGCGAGGAAAATTAATGCGCATATGCAAAAAAGTCTCCGTTCTGTGCGTGCGAACGAGAAATTACAAGGAGCGAAAGAAGGAACAGGAGGAAAACAATCGGGAGTGAGTTCTGCTGCTGTGGCCGCGTTTTCAAAATGTTGCAACAACCGCCTCATTTCACATGTCAAAAACCAGTAGTTGCGCCCCCCCCCCCCCCCAAGCGTAAGCTCGAGTAAAATTTTAGTAGCTTGCTTTGATGAAAAGTAAAGAAAAAAGTAGAAAATTTTATTTCTGTTTGTAAATTATATTCTTATGAAAGTATTGAAACACTGTGCGTTATGTAGGGTCTAATTCTTACATTTTAATCGCAGCGTTACTTTAATCGAACTACTTCTCATTTGGTATTATAACAATAAAAATTGATTTTTCTGCTAAACACCCGCACGCACGTTTTACTTATTTGTTGATTCAAATGCTATTTTTATAAGACAAGTCGAATAAGCGCGATTTGAAATTCATAGCACATGCCGGAAGCGGGGGAAAAAAGGCTGCGCAAGTAAAGACAAAAAAAGAAATTCGCCAGCAAATTCTCGAGACACGCTATAGAAAAGTTTTCATCGGAAATTCTAGTCCCGCGCACGCGCGCCGATCTCCCTATTTATCGCGCTCTCCACCTCTGCAGCTTCCGTTCCCTACCGCGAAGTGGCGGATTGGTAAAAAAAAATTGGGTGCGAAAAAACAAGTGACCGGCGCGCTCATGTAGGTCAACGCATTCGACGCAAGCGCGCGCCACCTTATGCATCGCGAATGCAAACGAGCCCGCTGCGCAGCTCTGCCAAATTTTTAATTGCCGGCGCATTTTTTTCATTGGCGTGCAGCGAGCGCTTGTCGCTTCCGGGTCAGGTGAAAGCACTTCTTTTTTTCTTTTCGTCGAGCGTCGGCGAAAGGGAAGAGAAACGCTGGAGAATCAATTACGGGCCGCTAATTGTCGCTGCTCCTCTGAAGGTGAGCTTCGCCGGAGATAAAGAAAAGCGCTCGGCTCCAAGCTCCCCCTCACAGCGCGTCTTACTTCTTTTTTTAGGCAAATTCAATATCGGCCTGAATTAATTGTCGCCGGCTTGATGAGGAACTTTGCGCGCCACGCTGCAACCGTTTAATTAAACTTCGCATATATAAGACGCATTATTAGGGGAATTTCAATTATGTTCTATAGTTTCATTATGGGCCGCCCGTCAAAATCCTTTTTTAAGCCTCATCCTCGTGGGAATGCTTCGACTTAGTCGGAGAGGCGAATTGATTTTTAAGTCCTGAGCCCTCGTTAATAAATGCCGGTGATTATTCGGGAAAATGAGATTTTCTCTCCTTCAATTGCGAAGGACGGCCGTCAATGGTATAAGATCGCGTTTCAATAGTTACGGCCGGAACAAGGCCAGACGTGTTTTATCATACTCGAGTCGCTACTACTTGTGTGCCGGCGAAGAATATTCTATCCTAAAGGAAAAATTGGAACCCTATATTACCTACAAACTAATTTTGTAAATGTAATAAAAAATAGCAAAAAAATCTTTGTCTTTCGTGAAGAATTTTAAGAAACATTTTTTAATTCGAAATTCAAGGTATGTAAAAAATAGCCAGGAAAAATTTGAAAAAAAAAATAATCCACAAAGTTGCCCTATTTGATCTCAGTGAAAGCCAGCAAACGTATAAGAGAGAATATCGACAGGTGATAATTTAAAGCGGAAGTAAAGAGCACTTGGCGGCGATTCTCTCTTAAATATAATGAAATTCGATCGTTTCGAAGCTTCAAAGTAAGCGCGACTCTTAAAATATGAGGTATGTTGCGGACATGAACGAAAAGAAAACGAGAGAATGTATTCCTTAAGGGTGTGGCGGCCCACGGGAAGAGAAAGAAGGAGACCAGTCTCTGAAAGCTGACCGAATTCCCGAGTAGGAATACCCGATTCTCGGAACTGCGCTCCCCGGCCACTGCTCGCATTTATTACTACCCTGCCGCCACTCCTCCCCGGCATCTTCCCTTTTGCATTTGGGCCTTCTCCGCGGTGGCTTTTAACATTTCTCGGTGGAATTTAACTTTTAGTGTAACATTGTCCAGATAGAAAAGCAATCCACACACGTGATGCTTAAAATTCTTTAAAATATCGAAGAAACAATAGAAGAATCATTTTTAAACTTTCGAGTGGTATAAAAAGCACATATCGTCGACCTTCTTCTTCTTCTTGTTTAATTGGCTTTGGGTTGCCCCGTGATGCCACCACACATATCATCGACCTAATTAAAATATATTGAATGTCGAAGTTACAAAAAAAAAAATATTTTCCTAAATTCAGACTTGGTCACGTGAACTATATACGAAAACGTCAGATGTTTTCAAATGACAAAAACCAACACAGTAAGGTTATGTAGTTGCCTCGCCAAACCTTGGACCGGACAGTTGATGCGGGCATGTGTTAGATTATTAACACTTATTTTGGTTTAATAATACTGGATGCAAAAATCACTCAGAATAAGAACAATACACGCATTCATAGAAAAGATAAAGCTTAGTTTTTCTGTTATTGTTTTGAGTCTCGAATACGAGAGCGCTTGGGACCCTATCATAAATAAAGGTTCGGGGAAATGCAGTTTATGGTGACCAATATGAAAAAGCGCAGCGTATGGCTCAGTCTCTAGACAGCAGTCCTTGTGGACAGACGTTTCTTCCTCGTGTTTAATAAAGTCAAATAGTATATAAAGAATATTTGTTATTTAATTATTATTAACCTGCTTTCCATTCCAATAGCATGCATATCATATTCAGCACATTAATTTTTTATCTTAACAAAAATATTAACAAAATATCAAATTTTGAATTTCAATAATTATAATAAAAAAATACCAAATTTTAGGTTTGATATTTATGCACTTTCAAAAAATGTTTTTACCCTTGATATGGTATGAGTCTTCAACTTGTACATTTGAAGACACAATTCAAATATTTTTTTTTTAAATATAGCGAAGAAGACGTATAATAACAGTAGGTTCGAGCATTTTAATATATCCCGCTTAGCAACATATTACATACACTTACAACCTTAGGTTTTTTTATATTATACAAACAAATTTCTAAATGGATGACTTATTACATAAAATAATTTGGTATTTGTAACATGCCTTAATATCTTAACAATATTTATTTGCTTATGTAATATTGAAATTAAAATTAAAACTGGTTCTCTGTAGGTATTTTTTAAAAAATATCGATTTCATTAAAAACAGCCATACTAGAACTAGAGTTTTTATTAAGTTTTTTTCGATAAAAGTGTTTGTTTATTACAAACTCAATTATCATGAAGTCACAACAAGCGGTATTACGTTTAAAAAAAATGTTGAAAAAAAGTCAAAATTCTCAAAAACGAGATAGATATAAAAACAATAGTTTTTAGTGCTTAATGAGAAACTTAATGAAAAGTCAAAAAATCGCTACAAAAAAATAAAAAGACAAATTATTTTTCAAATCTGATATAAAAGATGATTAAAAACATTTATAACAGGTTTATAGTGTATATTCAAAATACTATTAAAGAAGGAAGCAATAAACACGTATTCCATAGAAAAGTACTTTTATAACACTTGCACGATATTTGCATAATGAATGTAATTTTTCTCCTTGAATTGGTAAGGAATGCCTGCAAAATTGTTGCAGAACCGAGGGAGAAACGCAATGTTCAAGATTAGTATGAAAAGTCATGCATATTAATGTAGATAGATCCACATGAATGAAAGAATTACTTGATAAAAATGAATACTCACGATGAATTTAGTAAAAACGATCGTTACGACTAATAAAATGATTGCGAAGAAAATAGTAATTTTCGGGAAAAGAGAAGTAATTTTGTTGGAGGCTTTAGCCTAATGAAAGTACAATAACAAGTGTCGGGCCAATGTGGAGCCTGTGACCGACGGGGCAGTCAAGAGTATTTATAAATGAAATATTAAGGAGCGATCGAGCAAACCGGAGGGCACTCAGCACAGCGCAATACGCGGCACTACCCCGGATACAAATTGCTCCCATGTGCACAGCCAAACATTCTGGGCTCCGAAAAGAAAAATCGTTAGCCGCGCTCCCCGCAAGAGAAAGAAAATTGATGTCGCGTTCAATCGTCTCCCAACTATAGCGCTTATCTCCCTGCCCGGCGCTCTCTCCTCTCCTTTCGCCGCCAATTATTTATTCATCACGCGCATCTGCCTTTTCTTTTACTCGCAACCTCGAAATCTGGTGCAAACATTCAGGCATAATGAACAAATTAAAATAATTCAGTTCAATGTTCATTTGATGCGTATAAAAAGATCGTAATAAATTTGCAAATTTATACGAAAAGTAAAGCTACTAAACACTTTAACGTCTGTTCATCAAACGTGGCAGTCCAACTAAAATAACAATAAGCGAAAAAAGATAGATTTATAAGGGGGTATTGCGCGCCGCCAGAGGTCGCATGGTTAATTTAAACTCTCGATATCGATCGCTCGCGCCGGCTACCCTCTAAACTTGAACTCCGATTATCTTTTCTGGGGGGCGCGCGCCAAAATCGCGCCGGCGGATAGGACATATCTGATTAGCGCTCGGCGATAAGCGGCCGCTCGGAGTAGCGCGCGCGTCTATTCCTCTTTCTTTCTCACCTTTTTACGAGCTCTCTCTCCCTATCGATTTTTTCAACTTTATTCGCCAAGGGGGAGTCTACCCGGGATAAATTTACGTTCATTCTTCTGCTTGCAAGAGCTTTATGGCACCTACATCTTTGGGGACGCCCAACACATTTGTTAAACATTTAAAAGAGCTTTCCGATTATGTTTGTCAAAATTCTTTCCTATCACTTTCTTTTCTACTTATGCGCAATCTTGCACATGCGATTTTCATGTAATATTTCATCGTTGTCTTCATTCTGCGGCCTCATTATTTCTCTTTAATCACTACTTCTTTTTAAAGTATAGCTAGCTATGACATTTTTTCACCAATGAAAATTGTCCTCTCTTTTAAATTCTATTTCTTGTACAAATTTTGTATCTCATAGAGGAAGCTTCGTAATGGTAAAATTTTAACTTTTGCTGAAACTTCGAGGAAACTTGTTTTAAAGAATTTCAAGTCCAAACAACGTTGTAGTAAATCTTTGCATGAATGTGTGTTTGCGTGTGCCGCTTCATCTTGAGAACTATATGTCCAAATGTAATCTACCTTAGCTAATTTTTTCTTCTTTTAACTCCCAATTTCTTTTAAATGTGTTTTTAGATCCAACGATTACTTGAGTATAAAAGCTTCGGTGCAAGTTTAATACCAATTTTCGGTCCTTGTGATACAAAATACAGGATGAGATTGTGCAACTTGCATTCCCATGTCATAATGAACTGTTAATTAACTTGAAATTCGCAGACAAGATTGATTTGCGGTTTACCCTGAACGAGTTCGTTGGACAACTTATGAATCCTAGTAAATAATAAAATATTCAGCTGTAGATTATGTAATACATATTTGCTTGCCTTAAACTAATATAAACAAGGTTAAAAAACTTTATTATTAATAAACTAACAAGGGAAAACTAATATTATGTTTGAGAAAGCTAAATACCAAACTATTGGCAGCGGTTTTTAAATTGTAAATAATTCTCAAATAAAGTAACATTATTATCAAAAAATAAATATTTAAATTATAATTCTTCTATTATTTATTTCTAATAATAAAATGTAAGCAACAGTAAAAATAACAATAAATTTTGTTGCATGTCGAATTAATAATTTAAAGTGTATTTTAGAATTCGTCTTGATATACCTTAAGTAGAAACGATGTGATATAGCGAGACAAACAAAATCCTCAAAATACCACGTTATTTAATGAACTTCAACTCGCATTTTTCTTCACTTTTCGAGAAAATATTAAAGTAGCAAAGGTATTTTTTTTAAATTTATTACATTTTGGTTTTTGGAACAATGCCATAAATACCACGGGCTTTTCTTGTATTTGAGAATTCTATATTGCGGACTTGATGCAGCAAATACATGTATACGGAAATGTAGGAAAAAATTACACTATCAATAATGCATTAAAGACAGCAAAGTAAAATAGTATTTAACCAAGTTACTTGTATTACGATTTTCCAAAAAAGCAGCTTAATAAAATTTTAACAAAATTTCGTAAATTCCTTTCTCGTTCGTGACAATTATGCGCATATAGCTGATTTCGCTTTTGATAATACGTTTGGCTTTATATGTCATTTTTTCTTCGGTCAACTAAGAAGAAAACTTTTTTGTAGTGCATTTTCGCAACGCTCCATGAGAGTGAGCGAGCGTTAAAAGAAACACGATGCTGGAGAAGCTTAATTTTACAGCGAAGCGACATACATAGATTCTCGTTGCTTTTTTTTCTTGTCCGTTGCGCGAGTGCAAGTACATTATTTGCGAAGTTGAATTTATTATAAGAAAATGCCTTGGACGCAAAAGCGAGCTTTTAAGACGCTAAAAATCTCAAAGCTCCTTTCTATTTTTGAGCCTGCACCTATAAGTTTTTTCATGAAATATTTAATGTCCCTTTGCGAAAAGTTTTAAAACGATAGTGGCCTCTGCGCACGGACTCTCGTTTTTTCATTAATTTGACGAAAGCTGCGTAGGTGCAGTTTCAAAAGAAAATAACCGTATAGCTCCTTAATGGCACGGATAGTGAAAATAACTAATAAAGCTGGTACTGTAGGGAGAACGCCGCGGAACTGGGAAAAAAGGAAGTTTTTACGATGTGAAAATGCACTCACATTTACGCGACTCCGCCCGCCGGCATTTATTATTCGCCACTCGAAGAAACGAGCTGTAAAAAAAGCAATGAAAATTTCAATCCATCCGGACATCGATCGAAATACCAGTGCACCGCGAATAAAATGCCTCTGTTGTGAAGTTTTCGATAATTCGATTAGCCGCAGCGAAAGCCATTCAAGAGCCACGAGCGATCATCGCGGCCAGTTTGCCTAGCTTAACGAAGTCGCCCAGACGAGGATACAAAGGAAAGCTCCTTAAGAAAGGAGGAAGGAACAAGTCGGTTAGCGTGACTTTTAAAATCGTCATTCTGAAAGAGTCCGAAGAAAAAAGCAAGGGAGGCAGCACGGACGTTCGCTTCGGCCTTCGGTTCATCTTAGCCCGGTTTCCATCCCCCTACCTCGTAAAGATGCGCGCGTACACACGGACAGGGACGCACACGCCGGCACGGATACGCGCCTAACGGCGGAAAAGCGAGAGCAGGACGCGCATCAGGTGCACGAGCGACGGAGCTACGAGGGACCGGCCGAGCCGTTAGTACCTCCTGAATTATTCATCCCCCGGAGCTACAAGGCCAGGAGACGATCCTCCCTTATTTTCTCTCTTCTCCTTTATCTCCTTTTTTTTCGGCCCCTCCCTAATTTCTTAATAACGCGCGAGCGGCTTTAAGGGCCACCCTGCAGAGCGGGTCATTGTTTTTTCTCGCGGGCCGATTGCTTTTTTCGATCGAGGGGGGCCTCCTTGCTAGCGCGTCTCCTCGCAAAAGACCGTTGGATCTTTCATGAGGCTCGATACTCGGCTCTCAATTGTTAGGCCAAAGCCCCACCCATTTAGGGCGCGGTTACTTTTTCTTCCACTTGTTTTTTCCCTTTTTTCTCTGTCACCGAGCGGCGCCACGCTGTAATTATGCAACTTACATACCGAGTAATGCAAAGTTCAATTTAATAAGTTTCCGAGCACGGTGTTAACTGCCCCCCTTGTTCCGAGTCGTTCGCCAGAGCCGGCGCCTTGGAGAAAGCTTCAGTTAACTTTCATCATCGAGTTTATCCAATAATTTTCCAGGACTACTGCACTTACTATTAAAGAGTCATTTTGCTTCGGATAGTTCGACAGCTTTTTGCCTGCATATATAATTTACATGGTACATACGAAGTTATCTCTCTCGGTCTCCGACCTAAAACGATCGTTCATCGTGGATTGGAGAGCAATAAAGGTATTGTCATAGGAGAAGCTATTGAAAGATTGACGGAATTAGAATTTAAAGAAATTAAAAGATTCATTGTATAATGATGTTCTAAATGAAAAATTGGACACGCAACTTGCTCTTTCCTCGCTGAAAAAGTGCCGGTTCGGCCGGTGTCCTCCCGGCTTTATAAACATTGTCACTGCGCTTGTACTGCAGTGATTCCCTCTTAGAAACTGGAAGATCTTAAACGGCCGAAGCATTAGTTACAATTCTTATGATTGAGGCTTTTCTCTATAACTCGGAGAGTTCTTAAATGTTGGCAGAGCAACGCTTCTAATTCAGCTAGCTGTGAAACATTTCATTCTTTCATAGTGAAAAGTAAGGAATCCCGGAAATGTCCATTCATTTCTGCCTTTATGTCATTTTATTAGAAATTTATTAGAAAATTGACTAGAAACCTTTGATTAGGAGGAAAAAAGCCAGTATTGAGCATTTTGTTCTAAGAAAAAAATTATGCACTTGCCGATCTTTAAACTGTCCTTGAGTGCGTCTAAGAGTCGACATTGAACGGTTTAGTGTCGAGAGAAGCCTGAACTTTTGACAGACAGAACAATGAGGATTTTAGATCCGGCGCCCTCGCGCTTGTGTGTACGAAACATAAGCACCTAGAGAACTTTTGGATTTTCGCCTTTTAAAGCTGGGAATTTCTGAAAAGATTGACCTCTTTAGAGAATCCACTGTCAATGCAAATACGCAAAAGTCAAAGATAGTTGTGAAGAGAGCGCGGGTAGCAAAGAATAGCTTTTTCTAAATCTCGCACTTCGCAAACAAATGCAAGATGATCAGCGCAAACGAGCCACGCCGCTTGGGTCTAACGTTAGATTTTCATCAGAGCCTTTTGCGTTTATAACGATGCGTAATCTTCTTCCGCGGAATATCGCGCACTAGAAATGCAAGCGCTCCACCTCAAAAGATCTTTGGTCATTAGTGCGGGGGGCGAAAAAAGCGAGAAACGAGGGGAAGAGGAGAGCGCTAGTTACGTTGCGCAAGAAAAAAATGGAAAAAGTAATAGCCGATAGCGGAACGAAAGCGATGAAACAACGCAATAGAAAGATGCTGCAAAGTCAAAGTGGAGAAGACCTGCATCCGCAATTATGCACGCATATCAGTTTCCGCCGATGCATTTTATTTCGCCGCAGAGATTAATATTTTACGTCATCGTCATTTTATTGTGAGCTAGCAGCAAGGCAAATAACGTTTCTAACGTTGCTATTTTTACGTGTCCGTTCGATATGCGATTTAACAAACAAGCCGTGTAAAGTAGAAAAGCGATATTCATAATTCGGGATTAAAAGTGTCGAGAGTTACGCCAAACAGTCGGTCTTCTTCTAGTATACTCTTTTCATGTACCGCAATATTACGGTCGCTCCTTTTTTCGCGTTATTCTCATTTTGCCTTTGAACGAGCAAAATTCCATTGAAATTCGCAAAGTTGGAAAGAAGCTTTTGCATCGTGGTGCTCGGCACACTAGGAGACTTGTTTACCTTAGAAACTTGAAGCGAAACGAGTGAAAATTGCTGCACAAGTCGCTAAATTAGTCGAATGTCTTTGATAATTTGAAACGGAGGTGCATGCGCTTTTCGGCCAGCAGCGGGACTTTGGCTGCGTGCAGCATCCGAGGGCCGAAGGCAAGCGCCGCAGCGAAGGCGCAAACGCTCGCGGAATGTGGGCCTCGTAGAACGGGAGACTTATTGGCCATTCATCGGCGTTTTTCGAGCCTCGCATCGCTGGAAAAAGGCACGCGCTCCAAGCGGAGCCGTTACACAGTGTCCGGCGGCGGCGCTCGCGGCTCTGCGGCGGCGGCGGCGGCGCTCGCTCGCTCCGTCTCGCTCCCGCGCACGCGGCGCAGCGCGAGCGCCAGTCCGGACTCCGGCTGACGCATTGCAGGTGTGCGCCGACCAATCGCGAGTGCCAGCGCCGCTGCCGCTGCCGCTCGCCCGGCTCTAGCGCACGCCGCTCCCCCACCCTCCGCGCCGCGAGCGACCCACACAGGCGCGCGCGCGAGACGGCGCTGCCGTAAAGAAGGGCCGCGCCCCACGGCGCTTCCCTGGGCTCCGCCGGCGACGACGGGCCCGATTTGGCGCCTGGCCGCTTCCCCAGCCGCCCCTGCGACCGCGCGCCAAAAGCCGGCGCAGCGCGCGGCCCTCTGCCGAGGAGCGGCCTCGGGAAGCGGCGACCGCCGCGACGCACACGCGCGCACACGGGCGCGCCGCGCCGCCACACACGCGAGCCGCCGCTGCCGCAGACGCCGAGGCGCGCGAGGAGAAGCCCGCGGCTGCCGGCGCTCGGGCGGAGGGGCGGGCGGCGCGCGCGCGCGAAAAGCCTGCCGAGGCGAGCAGCGCAGCGCCAGTGCACACTCGCCGAGTCGCCGTGTCGCGTGCCCCTGCTCGCTCCGCATTCGCCACACTTGGGTCGGGCAGAGAGAGAGAGCGACAGCTGCAGACGTAGTCGGCCTCCTCGTGCTTCTTCGGCAACTCCTCGCGGCAGTCGTGGCCGGGACAGCGCACCGCGCGTAACCGTCGTCTCCCCTCTTTGTCTCGCGCGCTCCTTTCCCCCACGGTCGCACGCTCTCGGCTTTTTCGCCGCCGCCGCCGCCGCCGCCGCAGCAGCAGTGTGTCGTGCCTATAGAGTCGCGGTCATCGCAAGTGAGCGAGAGCAGCAGCGGGAGCGTTGCCCACCGTCCTACTGCGCCGGATAGAAAGCGAGCGAGCAGTTGCGCTTCTCCTGGGAGTCTCCGAGAGCGAAGAGGAGCCACCGCCACACGACAGACAAAATGGTGAGTAGTGGCGCGGGGAGGAAGATGGAGCCGAGGCGGCCGTGCTCTGGCGCGCGCCGCGTAGCCTCGTCCGCGGTGCGATCGATGGCCGAGCGGAGCCGCACGTGCGCTCCTCCCTGCTGGGCGCTCGCTGCCGCGGGCGAGCCGGCGTCCAGCGGCGGCCATGGAGGCGAGGACCGCGGCTAATTTGGGTGCGCCTCGGCGAGCCGGCGGCGCGCTCCCTCCAAAAAAGGGAGCCGCGGGCGGCCCTTCGGTCGCGGCGAAAAGACGTTGGCGCGGGCCTCTTTCTCGGGCCATCTGCAGGCGGGCGGCGGAGAGAGAGGGAGGCGCGGACTTTCTCGGGTTCGCCGCTGCGTAGGATCGCGGCGCCTTGTACCGAGCGGAGCGACGGGCGCGACGGCCCCCGCGGGCTGCGCTCTTCCTTCCGCCGAGCGAAAGCAATGGCGAGAGCCGCTTCCTCTCGCCGTGGCCTCTCGCCGACGGCCGCGGCGGGCTCGAGCGGCGCCAGGAACGCGCGCGCTCTCGCCTCCGGTATATATAGATAGACTAGTCGGCAAAGTCGGCCCGATGTGCGTCCAGCTAAAATCGATTCAGCCAGCTATTTTTGCCCATTATATCGAGAGGGAGAGAGCGTGCCGGCCCTGCTCCGAAAGCCGCGTTCGCGTGTGTGCGAGCGCGGCGTTGTCCATCACCGCCCGGCGCCAAGTCCGGAAAACCTCGCGCTCTCGCTCGCTCCCCCAGGTATGCGCCAACACACGCATAACTAATTGTAACGAGTGACTAATAGGCCAGCCACGCAATGGCAGCTGTCGCGGCGCGCTTCTCTTTCCTTGCTCTCCGTCCCTCCCCTCGGCGCTCGGTCTCGCGCGCGAAAATTCAAAAGCCGGCCGAGACTCGCACCTCCGCCGTCTCGGTCGCTGCGCCCATATTAGTCTTTTCGGCTGGTGGGGCTGCCTTGGCAAAAAGAACGGGAAGCGAAAGAAACGCGGCTTGTTCTCGGCATTGTTTGGACGAGCCGCGGTGCGACACCTGGTCAAGCGCTTCTCCGCGTTAATCGTTAGCTCGAAAGAACGGGAAAGGGGATGGAGGTCGCTAGAATGGGTGGGGATCGCGCGCGCGAGAGAGAGAGGCGCTAAATCGGGGTGGAAACGTCCAAGGCGGTGGCGCAGCGAGTCGACGTGGCGGCGCCAGCGCGAGGGCGACGGGAGTCGCTAATTCGCGTCAGTCCCTCGACGGCTCGTCCTCGCTTGGCCGTTTGCGCGCGTCGTAGGAAATCGCGCAGCGCGCGATAAGCGCCCATCGACGTCCGCATCTCGTTGGCGCACCGACCGCGGCGACGTTCACGTGGCCTTCTGGCGGCTCCGCGGCGAACTACGCGACGGCCCTCCTCGACGGGACGGCTCGCACGGACGTACACCGACGCCTGCCGATTCGGACCCGGTGCGCAGCCGAGACGAGGTGGCCGCTCCAAGTGTGACGCGAGGGCGAGCAACTGCACGGCTGCCGGCGCGCTCGACTCACCAGTCAGCCCAAGTCCCGAGTTATGGTAAAAGCCAGATCGATAGCGTTTATTTTATAGGTCGGACAAGATTTCGTTTATTTACTATTGCGTCGTGTCGCGCGGCGCGCCGATCGATATGACGAGCGCTAGCCATCGTACGCGCGTACGCAGCGGCGGAGGGAAGTGTGTCATCGGGCCTCGCCACCCTGTCCTCCTTCGTCCGGCGGCGTCACCCCTGCCGAGGGCGGGCTCGGACCCGCTCGCTTTCGCCAGCAGATCGATACGCACCACGCTTACGCTCAGCTTTCTTTTGTTTATTCGACGCCCGCGGCGCAACGCGAGCCCCTCCTGCGAATGGAGCGCCGAGAAAAGCGCGCAGTCCTCGGGCGCTCCTCTGTTCGAAAGCCGCGGAGAGCGCGAGAGCAGTTCCCGACGACGATTTGACCCACTTTCGTTCGGTGGGGCCTTTCGCGCTGCATCCGGATTTCGCGCCCCCTCCGTCGACGAGCTTCGCTTCCACACGCTCCGTGTGAAAAGCATGCAAGGGAGAAAGAGGGAGGGCCACCCCCACCGCTCCGCGGGCGAACGAGAACGCGCGACCCCTTCGATTTTCGCGTGCGCCCAACCTCGACGTCTCCGTCGGGAATTTCTAGCTCGCCTTACTGCTCCCTTTTCTTTTTCCCCGTAACTCTCTTTTTCCCTCCCCTACGGCGCATGCACGGGCTTTTCCTTTCCTTCGGCTGCTCGCTCTCGGAGGGTGGGAGTCGCCGAAAATCCCAAGGCGATGGCGCTCATCCGTGAGAGAGAGACCGCTGGCTTCGTGCCGTCTTCGTCCTCGCGTACACGTATTGATTTTTCGCTGTCGCTGCGTTTTCCCCGAGAGTTTTCCTTACGTGACCGACCCAGTCGAGCCTCCGATTCTCCCTCTTTTTCGCTTTAGCGTGCCAATAGCTTTTAATTCTTTTATCACGCTCTCTCTTCCCTCTCCCTTCATCTCTACCAGCTGCGCCACTCCCGGTCCCTCGGGATCGCTCCTCTCAACTCCACCGGTCACGCGTCCTCGCGAGAGGCCACGTTATTTATGAATTTGCCATGGTAAAGAAGGGGGTGGCAGTGTGGCAGTACGGATGTGACGTACTGCTTATTTATGCCATCCGGACGCGCCTCGGAGGAGCAAGCGTGAGATTCGGATTTACCGGTTTAATAATCCAAACGGCCGATCGAAGCGGGCTAATTTCCTCGTGCACGTGCTCGCCTACCAAGTGCCTTCCGTCACCGCAGAACACTTGGAGAATCCCGAGTCCGGGAATCTCAGTCCGTTTACAATGCGACTTTTTTAATAGCGATGGAATCGTCGTCGAGTGTGAATTAGAAAAGAACTTAGCGAGCTGGCTTCATCATTTTTTCGCTCCGCTATTAAAGTTATGCTAAACGATGCCGCCGCCGGTGGACTCGTCGAGAAACTTGCTTGGCACTAGCTTTTAAAAGGGAATGTAGAGCGCCTTTTTCTTTTTTTTAATGCTGCTTGCGCGTTTAGCTTCTCGTTGACAGCAAAACTTGAGAGTGTCTGTACTGGGCTTTAGCTGCGTACAAAGAAAATTGTCAATGTTACAGCGCACTCACATATTTAAAAGATTGATTTTCTAAAACTTTGTATTGCGCCTGCGTTCAGGTGGTTACGATAAAAAACTTTCGGTTCTACAACTGAATTAGTATACCGTAAGGTCAAAATGTTTCTTAGAATTCCAAGCTGAGAGTTGTAACGATTAAAGCCATGATTGATCGCGGTAAATGCCTAATGTCTATAGACACCGGCATCAATATAAACAAAAACATTCGCTTAGAGAAAGTACACGATAATTTCATTAATAACGTAAGCAACACACCCTTTGTCCGATAAATAAAAATTACTAATACCGATAATAGTGTTATCGTTATCGCTGTATCTAGCGCACTCTTCGAATAACGCGGGGTAAGCCAGGAAAAAGAAATAGTAATTGTAATTAGCACGGAACGAGCGATTGTATTCAAATTTGTTTCTTTACATTTGTAGGTGTAAATTAATTTACATGCAAATTATTGTCGAAGCGAATTTTACTTCTGGTGAGCATTTTTCAATTGTTCTCCGTTGTATATGAGGGGTGCCGTGCGGAATCCCCTCTCTTCTCAGTTGGGGCACTCTGCTCACCGCGCGTCCCCTCCATAGCCTACAAACTCGACCTTTTGTTTACCTTTTCAGTCGCTTCTTTTTCCTACTTTTTCCCAACCATATCTCTATACTTTTTATCTCTTTTTCATAAGGCAAAACTGTTTTTCTAGAAAACGTCATTTTTTCAAATAGTCTACATTTTGGTGAAACCTGCGAATTTCTTTAAACCTGGAACTTGGAAAGTTTTTTTTTGTTTGTTAGCGATCAAAATATACATCTTTAAATTCTTATTTTCTCTGCAAGTGGATATTGCTCCGTTACTTGCTTTTAAAAAGTCGGAGCTAGCGTGCGTTCTCCGTTTGAAGTTTTCTAGGGTAAAATAAGCTTGCAGAAAGATTGTTTCAAGCTTTTAGGAACTCGATCACTTTTTTCTTGTCTCATCGAAAATCAAAGGTTATCAAATACATTTTCTGATAAACTTGAATAAATTAAAGTTGTACCATTTTCAACAGGTTTCAAAAGAAAAATAAATAAATGATGAGCTATATTTTTCCAAGTTTTGGGAACAAAATTAATGAAGTTAATGAAATATTTTCCCTGCAGCTTTCTCCCCAATTTTTTTTGTTTTTTTTTTACAAAAATTTGTGATCTTCACGAACAGGCAACTCTGCTGATGATGGACTCGCATAGTCCGCAAAGATTAATCTTCTTTTCATCCAGTTCCCTATTCTTTCTCCTTTAGTTTTCTCTTACAAATCCAGATGGTTGCATTTTTTTTCCTCCGCAATGATAAAGAGCACCGCCGGCTTTTGCACCGTACAGCTTTTTTCGCTATTGTGCGAGCGTGATAACGGCCATTTTAAAATGTAGACATTGAATTCTTGAAATTTCGTTGTGTAAAACGACGATAAACGCTATCCGTTTTCCATTATCCTCTTGAATTTTGTTCTTAACAATTAGTCGCTGATAAATCGCGCGGTACGAGTCGCTGTAGACTAAGGCGGCTCGTATTCCACTCGATAGAAAAATTGACTCGCATTCATCGATCAAAGTACGATAATTTAAAAGATTATAGGAAAAATAAATCCGGCCAAACTTGGTTAACTTTTGTTCAACATCAGTTGCTAAAATCTGTAATTTTAGCAAAAACTTTCGCGATGTATAGCCACCGCACAGATGCACGTTACTCGGAGGAGAACAGAGCTAATCTAGCGCGTGAGAAAATTCTTATCCCGAACGACCCGCCCCTCGCCCTGGCGAAGAAAAATCGATACGAGTCGGGACAGAAAAATGACCTTTTCATAGACTTAACATGCTACCGACACAGAAAACTGCTCTCCAGCCCCATTGTATGTCTATAGACTCGGTGCACGCGAGGGATTCGTGAAAGGCACGAAAATGTAAAATGTGTGTTATATCGATAGATTATTACAACTAATGAGAAAAGTAGGTAATAAATTCGTCCTCCAAACACTTTCTTAATCCAAATCAACAATGACATGCCGAGATGCCATTAATATGTTATTCGTAGTTAAGGAAGCAGCCTTAAGCTTATTTTTAGATGGAAAAGCATTTTATTGCTCTATTATTAAAAAACTATTTTCCTTTATTTTATAAGATGTTTACAAACTACGGAAGTACAGAGGACGCTTTTAGACTTCCTTTTCTACGTATTGATTCTTCTCCGGTTTCATTGTTTATGGAAAATTTGCAATTACTGCAGTTAAGAAAATATACGTTGCCAGCAAACTGTTAGTCATTTGCTTAGCAGCTTTTTTGTTTCCTTAAAAGAAAGAAAAAGAAGTTGTTGCTAGTAAACATAGACGAAGTAATAAAGTTCAAAGGCAGAAAATGAACTCTCTTGGAAAGCGCCACGTCAGCGACATTTCTTCCAATAATTGCCAATCGCTGCCAATTTCCGGTGAAAAATAAAAAAAAACAGCGGGAGGAGGCGCGTACTCGGCGACCTTCGCTAGGCCGAAAATGAAGTTTCTCGCGCTGCAGGCATCGATCCCCCCGAGCGCGAGAGACGAGAGGGGGTTGGTACAATCGAGATAAGCCAATCGCGAATTTCCACGTCATAGGTTAAAGGGTTAACAGTCAAGATTTGCGCTCGGATTCTATTTTAATGCGGTCGCGCGCAACTAAGAGGCGCCGACTCTTCCTTCTTTTTTCTTTTTTCCATTGCGACCGGGGCAACGGTTCGCTTGTTGGTACGTGCGCTGCCAGACGGATGATATTGCCATTCTTACAAAGTAATTTACTATTTCGGTTAGAAATACTCTCTCTAACCAACCGTCCGTTGAACATTTTTCCGTCGCGTACAAATAAAATTTGCATAAATATGCGTAGCAATAGGCGGCTCAAGAAATTGCAGGAAATGAGCGCTGGTGTCGTAACTTCCTAATCGGCGTAATGTTTTTCATTTTCCAGGCATCTGTATTTTCTCAGCACTTGGGCGGATACGTGCGAAAAACTGGCGAGGCCCCCGATTGTCTCTATCGCACCTTCCGTTCTTTTTATTTATTGACACACTTTTTCGCTCTCGTCCAACCGCTGACCTTGCGGCGCAGGAAACGTTCCGAACGTTCGATGCCTTGCTCGGTTATCGGGGCTCTCCGCTGATAATGCTGCTTTTTTTCGCCTTGAAATTATGTCAGTGCCTGCCTCGTAACAATTTCACCCAGCTGTTGAAGGAGAGAAAAAAAGATTTTCGCCAAGGACACTCGCGGATCAAACGAATGAAGGGCACAGTTTTTTTTGCCACCGATCGTTCTTCAGCGGGTATTATTAAATAGAGAAATAAAAAACTTCCATAATGCCTCGGCGAGATAGAGTCATTAATGTACTGTTTAATTAGTGTAATAATAATTATTTATTAACATAATTCTCTAAAGCTAAATTTAATGTTCAGCTGTAGCACTGTGTCAATTAAGCTCTAATTAAAAGGCGCGGGCACTCTGGCTGTCTCTCTCCCGAAAAAGTCGTGCACGAGTACAAATTAGCAGGTCGTTTGGCGCGAAAAAAATATTGCGTGCGCAATGCGATTTTTTTCCTCCACAACGGCGCGACGTCTTTTTTTTCCAAGCGCCTTGCTCGCCCTTTAGGCAAGAGTTTCTGTGGTGGGCCGCGGGATCCGATCGATATAAGCTTGTCTGGCACACTCGGCGACTTTCTAGGTCGACGCGCGACTTTCTTGAAGCGCGATTTGCCCGCGCGATAGCGGAGCGAGCTGCACGTGCGCCGCCCTCCCCCCGGGAATGGGGAGGAGCGAAACTGCGAGATTTGAATATGTCGAGTAGCGTTTTGTAAAGCAATTTGCTGTGCGCCTTCCCATGGCGATCGAAAGACAAGCCTATCGAATTGGCAGCGGAACCTTAGACGAGTTCCTTTGACGGGAGCCGTTGTTATCCCCGGCGCGGTGGCTTCGCAAATTGGATCTCGAGTAAATCGCGCGCGTAAATAATAAAGCCGTGGCGGAACGATCGGGTTACCCGCGCCTTAACGGCGACGCGGTTTACGGACGGCGAAGGAGCGGGGAGGGGCGCAAGGGCGCTTGCGACGCCAATTGTTAATCGGCCGCTGCCGCTTTGCTCTGGAGAATGAATTAACGCTTGGTGATTGGGAAATTTGTGCGCAGGCCGACCAACTGACGGAAGAGCAGATCGCCGAGTTCAAGGAAGCGTTCTCGCTGTTCGACAAGGACGGCGACGGCACCATTACCACCAAGGAGCTGGGTACGGTGATGCGCTCGCTCGGACAGAACCCCACAGAGGCCGAGCTGCAGGATATGATCAACGAAGTCGACGCTGATGGTGAGAATGTTTAAAGCACAATTTGCAATTAGATTAGTGGAATTAGACCTATTTAACGAATGACTTTTGCAGGCAACGGCACAATCGACTTCCCCGAGTTCTTGACCATGATGGCGCGTAAGATGAAGGACACGGACAGCGAGGAGGAGATCAGAGAGGCCTTCAGGGTGTTCGACAAGGACGGCAATGGCTTCATATCGGCGGCCGAGCTCAGACACGTCATGACAAATCTCGGCGAAAAGCTCACCGACGAGGAGGTCGACGAAATGATCCGGGAGGCGGACATCGACGGTGACGGCCAGGTTAATTACGAAGGTGAGCACGGCTTACGTAAAGGCGCGGCAATGAGTAACCCGATCGGTCCGGCGCACTGCGGATGACTAATAATCTTTGTCTCTCTCTCTATGTTGCAGAATTCGTCACAATGATGACATCAAAGTGAATCAACCAATGTGCTTGGGAAAACTCGCGATTTAGAGTGGTGTTGACGTACTAAAGAATTTAAAATAAACATGAAGAATCAAGCGATAAAAACAAAAAACCATAAATGAAAAACGTCTCAACCAAAAAAGTGGAAAAAAGTCTTGTATCAGGATGCAAAGGAGTCTTGAACACGAGATGTTAATGTCCCGTTCGACATGTATTAATCGTCGTTTACGATAAGTAATAAGGGCAATTAAATATTATTTAATTCAGAGTCTACCAGCAAAAAGAAAATAATATTGAAAAAAGTAATAAGTAAAGATATCAATCAGCCATTTTTCATAGCAAGTGCGTGCATGCGAATGCGCACCTGTTAACCAATGTGTCGTCAATATGCTTTTATTTGCAAACGGTAACCAACAAAACATTAAACCAAATGATATAAAAATAAACACAAAAAAATCGAGTCTATGTGTATCGCACGAGGGCACGCAACCAAACAAGAAGAAAACAACCAAAACGAAAACTTTGCATTTCCGCTTTCCTTTCCGAACTTTGCTCACCCGATTTCCATTTCGCTCTTTCCTCGAATTTTCCTTTTTCACAAAATATCACGTTGAATGAAAAAAGGGAAGGGACAAGGAAGGGCGCGTTTAGTGAAATCGTAATTAACAACAAAAAAGAGGATATAGTACTGTAGATTTTTCCTTCACGTTTCTTTGAATAAAGTTTGATGCGCTTTCCCAGTTGAAGGTTGACCATGTGTCTTTGTCACGAAAGAAATGTTTGAATAAAAAAAAGATACACACCGGTTGCGTATTAACGAAGAAGAAAGAATCTTATTTGCGACAATTCATCAAATTTTCTTCAAAGGCAGTGTAATTTTTTAAATAAATATAATGCATATTGAAATAAATTAGGATTAAGTCCTCCCATTACTGTTATTATTGCTATACATATCGAGCTTTCCGAAACCTCTTTTCTCTTTTTACCTCACGCTTGTAATCGAAATTTAAAAAAATACATATTTGCATGAAAATAAATTATGAAATTTAACCATTGAATAAAGACCTACTGATTGACGTCAAGTGTACGCGTAAAATTTTCAATTACTCTGTCATCCATTTGTTTCGCTGTTTATTAGAATAAATCTTTCCGTTATTGTAAATGCCTTTCCCATTCAATTTACTTGTCTGAATACACATATAATGTTGTAATGCTGGTTACGTAAGATCTCTCGACTAATAAACTTTTAAAAAAGTGAATAAAAATAAAAAAAAATTCGCAAAACGGATTCGCTCGATATTTCATAACGATATCCTAAAGTAAAGTGTGTAGTGTCTGGTAATTTAATTTATATAAGTAAAAAAACACGCTGAGAAATGTAAAAAAATTATAAAATATCGTATCGACGAACTATTACAAGTTCTAAAGTGAAAAGCAACAGTGTGAAAAGCCTGAAGGAGTTTGATAGAGCTGCGATTTATATGTCAAGTCTTTCGCGTTGCAGCAGCGTCGCACTTTCGAAGCATATAAATTGAAGACAAGCATGAAAACATCGAAAAGTCGAAACTCTTCCTTTTTCATTCTAGATTTCGACTTTTTTTTAAATTAGTGTTTCCATGTTTCAAAGTTCCATCGAGCTCGTTCGAGTTTAAAAGATAAATAAAAAAATATATAAAAGAAGGCAAAATCACTCGGCTCGCAAATCTTGTCTGTCGGTTGCCTTTACGTATCTGTTAAAAAATCGTTTCTTTCAATTCTTCGATCGAAACTTAGATAGCGGTAATTTCGTATATAAAGTTAATGGGAAAAAAGATATCTAGATCGAACCCTCGGCATTCCTATATTGAAGGTTTTTCTCGAATATTCTAAATAAATAAGCAAAGAGGGATGCGCGATTATCGTGCATGTTCGCTTCCTTCGCGTCGTTGTTTTTTCTTCGAGATGAGAGAGTGAAAATAAGAACATTGAGAACATTTAAAAAAATCGTGTGCACTAAATAAAAGAAACAAAAAGATAGAGGGAAAAAGCAGAAACAGCAGTAAGAAAATGGTTAAAAAAAAACGTCGACACCACTTTTCGTAAAATCACGAAATGGATTGTAAGAACGAGAGGGGAGAGAAAGAGGGGAGAGAGAGAGAGAGAGAGAGAGAGAGAGAGAGAGAGAGAGAGAGAGAGAGAGAGAGAGAGAGAGAGAGGAAGCATGAAAGTGTGAGTGCGAGGCAAGAGAGAACGATGGCAAGAACGTGAGAAAGAACGTGTGCGAGCGAGATCGTAAGAGAGAAAATTAAACATAATACAGTAAAAAAAGTAAAAAATAAAAACAATTTAAAATCGGTTGGTGCACTTCCTAAGGATGTCAGTTTAACGAATGCAGGTGGATTATAACGATGAAAGACTTGCGCGTGCGATTTAACGCCCCCCACTAAGCCAGGGGGTTGCTAAAACGCGTCGTTTACTTAAAAAAATAATTAAATAAAAATGAAAGAACATTTAAATAAATGCGAGCAAGTAAAGCAAAACACCGAATGATAAAAAAAAGTACATCAAAGGCGTCGGTGATTCAGTCATAATATATATGTAATATATATTATATATAATTAAATTTAATGAAATGAACAGGAATTCCTCCATAGTCCTTTATTATTATTACTTATTATCAATATTATTATTATTATTACTATTATTATTATTATTATTATTATTAATTATTACTTATTAACTATTACTATGATTATTATTATTATTACGATTATTATTTAAAAAGTGAAAAGTTGATAGCGATGATGGTTATGATGATGAGATGTTATGCTGATGAGGTGAAAATGATGGTGGTGATGATGCTAAAAAACAATAAAAAGTGATGAGAACGTACTTGTATTTCTGGTGACCTAAATTGCATTGATCATTGAAAAAAAAAGAGAAAAGCAAAATAAATGTATCGTCATTTTTAGGTCACAAGATATGTTGTTTATTTCCTTGGCGAATGCTCCTTTATATACTATATCAATATATTTCGGCGATTATCGATAAATATGTATGGCGAATGATGAATCTTTCAATAAAGCACATGGCACTCTATCGATTAAAAATAATACATGAAGAAACGACAGACATTTTGAGTACACAGTTCGAAACGCTTAACCGCGATTCATCGCACCCCACTGTCAAGGAGAAAAACTATACCTACAGCCCTCTGAATTGAATGTCAACATTTTTTTGTAGAATTGAAATATTCCGCTGTATCTTTGCAAAATATACCGATTTTTGGCAAATTATTTTTTTTAAATTTTGCTTTTTGCTTTGTCACGAAACTTTTCAACTTTTTGTTTCTTTTGCTGTCGGCCTTTATTTTTCTGCGACACACGTTTAATGCGTGAATCTTAACAAAAATATATGGTTTATGCATTTTTTGCTTTTCAATTTATCACCGATGCGCTGAAAATGTACCATGTGAGATGAAGGAGTTTTTTATTTATTGAAAGAAGCTGTTTAACACTTTTATTTTGCGCGAAGGAAGCCGAGCAAGAAACAGCGTTGCCGTTGCTGCATTTGTGCAGATGAGAAGAGAGAAAAAAGAAAAACGGCCTTTTTGTTCACTTTTATGCTGCACGAGATAAAAAGTTCAAGCGCTCGCGTAGAGCTTTTGTTGAGGCTACAATAATGACGAGTCAGAGGAAAAAAGCGAGGCATTTCAAAGGCGACGCACGTATAATCCTTCCCTTTGAAATTGAATGGGGCAGTCCCAGAAAGCAGAAACAAGACAACGCGGAAATTCGAGCTTTCGAAACATCTCGTTATCGATGCGAGATCAAAGATGCCTGGTATACGGCTGAAAAAAAGAGGCGTTGACTGGTCGTGCCTGGTGCCGCTGCACTTTGATGAGTTCGCGTTCGTATATATAGAATGATGTGTGGCACGACGTTCGATCGATGCGTTACACCAAGCCGAGTACCGCAAGCCTCTTTCTCCGGCGCGCGTGCTACTTTGGGCAAATGAATGTCCACCGGAGAACGCAATAACTCTAATGCAATTTCGAGCTCGCGCCAATGACGCCCCCAACTTTAGACTTCGTTTGCGAGCTGCTCCTGCGATTGCGACGCATTTTGCTTCCGAGTTATTAACAAACCATATGCCATACGAGTATATTCACGAATTTTTACAAATTCAACGGTTTAACGTGACAACCGTAATATTCAACGAATCAATAGAAAAATACTTTAGTTTTTAACAGTGAAAAAGCTATTAATCAAATTTATACATTTTACTTTCCATTCTGTCAAGTGAAATGTCGACAAAGTGTTAATAAAGGATAATTTTAATTTTAAGATCGGATTTCCCAATAACGCCGTTTCAAATATTTGTAAATATTCAAGAAGCTTGGCACAACATTGCACCTTCCTTAAAATCTCGGCGAAATTCTAATTTTACATGCGTTTCATGGATTTTGAGTCGTAACTGAAAACATTTGTTTATCGGACCTCGTACAATTCCGGTTTATTATTCAATTTTAAATAACAAAGATTTATTACAATTTAAATGACAAAAAATTATACATTTCATATAAATGCGCATGTGAAGGAAAGCTAATATAAAATAAATTAACATTTGCAGCATTATTTGGTTATTGCTACTTTATATTCACTATTTAATTATCTTTCTTTATTATGAAACACTTGTACTTGCAGTTAGTTGTAAAAGAAAAATACTTAAGAGAAATATTCTTATTTTCATTATAAAAACTATGCGGTCTTTTAAAATATATTTTTTTATTTTAAATATATCATAATCTCTTCAAATATCTAAAATAGTTCTTAAAAGTAACGAAATATTTTTACGCAATGATTCTCTTCAAATCGATCAGTCATTTTATATTGCAAAATAGAAAATTACTTTTTCAAATGAGAAGAAAGAAACAAATGTTATACAGATTTAAAGAAACAATAAAATGATGTAGAAGAAAAAAGTGACAAAAAATCTAAAAACTCGTATGAAAAACATCCGTTAAAGTTAAGGTTGTAAGAAGTCTACTAACAATATTCGGATAAAATTCAATATTGTTAATGTCGAACGTGCAGAATACTGCGCTATCTATTTATTGCATAGTATTGATATTAAATTAGTTCCATTAATTCTTATACTCTAAAGTTTAATTACATGAATTCATTCCCTGTTGCCTCCACTATATCACTATTGTTACATATTCGGTTTTTTATTTCTCTTTTTTTCTACATCAATAGAAAACTTCACAGCACCTTCGCATGAAATTCCGCCTTATCAAAGTCGTTGAACCTTTCGTGGAATTCTTAATGCATTCATTTTACAACTCTTATACATCATTACAAAAGGAAAAAATAAAATAAAAAAAATAATAAAAATAGTTTCGCAAACTATTTCGAAATAAAATATTTTTTTATAGTTTCAGATTGTGAACTATAAATCTATTTAACACATCCATCGAAATATATCTGTATGCGCATAGTCTGCTTGCACAAATACAAGTGCATCAATCTCTTTACATCATGTACTTAATTTTAGTATCAATCGTACTGATAATCGTAAGATCTACATCTCGGCGTATTAAAAAATATTTAATCCATGGTTTTGATGAACTCGACCGCCGAGCAGAATTGGGTCCACCAGTATTGTTCCTCGCCTTCCAGTCGATTTCCGTAAAAGCTATTGACATACTGTATCGTCGAGAGTAACGACGGTGGATTTGTCTGTAAAAGAAAGCGTGTCAGTCGACTTGGTTTATAGTATAATCTAGTTCTGCAAAAATTCAAGCAACGGAGAAAACTTTCTAGTTATTTTCTTGCAATTTGTTCTCAATAATTAAATAAATCCTTCTCTTTTTTAATGTCCAAGACATTTACAAACGTTTTACTGCGCAATTAATGTACCAAGTGGATTTACGAGATGTGTGAAGCTGTTGTACCCTTGCGCTCTGCTTATCTCGAAAAATCGATCAGCCAGAAAAGCAGCCGTGATACAAATCGCTTCAAGCTCGCAGCCATAAAAGTGAATTACCTTCTTCATTACATAAAAAGAGCGGATTACAGGCCTTGCAAAGGAGGCGGCTGGTGCAATGAATCCGTATACCGAAGCTTCATTGCTAGCTGACACGAAGCTAATTGAATACTATCAAAACGAGCAAGCTGTAATCTTGTCAGTTAGGATATATCCGGGAAAATAATTTTGTACTCTCTAAATCTGAAAATGTGAAATTCACTTGGAAAACGTCAATAGTCACACATTTTATGTGAAAAATCTTGTTAAATGTCACCATTTTCCAAGTGAATTTCACTTTTTCAGATTTACATGGTACTTTAAAAAGATAATAAGAGCTTTTGAAGCGCGCTGATTTCCCAGTAGTTATTTAAACTCTAAGCTGTAACTTCTTTTGTAAATGTACTTTAAAAAGCAAAAAAAAACTTTGACGGCACGAGTTTAGCTCAGCCCTTTTACCGAAACGTGTAGCATCTATAAAAAGCGCTTTTCAATTAGTCCGGAAGAAGACACGTTAATCTTTTTCCTTTTCGTCATGACTGTCCATCAACTTGATATATAGTGTTAAATGAAAATGAAATAAGAACTCGTGCTTGAGCTGCAAGTCCAGGTCGACCACCTCGACTCACCTTAATAATGACGTAAACGAGGACAGGAATGAGGTCGTCGGCGGCGGGTATGCCTCGTTCCGAGGCCATCGAGAGAAGATTCATAATCGTGGTCGCGCAGCGGAAGACGCATTGCAGCTTGTCTCGTGGCGTCTTATACGCCGAAATAAGGCCAAGCTCGGCCTGAGCCCACGGCCACGGACACTCGTAGTGGTAGATCTTGGGAATTCGAAGGTCTTTGTGGTTAGGCGTCACAATCTTCGCGAGCTTCCTGATGTGATCGTGGAACACGTGGTCCCGATGGATGTCGCCATCGCCGTTCGGATACAGAGCATTCTGGTACACCGCAGCCATCAGCGTCCGCTCAACCACTGTGCGCGCCAGTTCAAGCTGAGCGCTACTTGCAGCTGTTGTAACGAAAATTTTCCTTTAGTTTATTTTACTCTTTATTTCAAGTCTGAAAGATTCTCATACCTTGCCATATCGAATCATTTTCCATTTCCGTATGCAACCTGTTTAAGAAATTATCAACCAGATCTTGCTTTTCATCGGCCACGGTCAATTTCTTAAATTCCTCGCAAAACCTTTGTACATGGATGTCATGTTTCTCTAAGAACACTCTAACGCACACCGACACTAAATGACTATTTACAGCATCACGATCACATTTAACTCTTTCTCCTAATCTGTAATGAAAAATATTCCAGTAAAACTATTGTTTTTAATTTAAACTAATAAATATGGGAGGAATATAAAACATACCGATCTAAATGTGCTATTGTTGACAGCAGACCCTGTCGACATCTGATTAAATAAGCAATATACGGCGACCTTTTCTGATAATCATCACCAAGGGATTTGAACAATTTCCTGCAGCCATCTTCGTTGAATAATCTAACACAACGCAGAGTTTCGTGTAGGTGAGCGATCAACGCTCGATCCTGGAGGTTTATAGCTTCAGCCAATTGAAGCTGGAGGAAGGCAACTAATTCATTTTCTTTTTGCATCCATGAATTTCTCTGTAAAATATTAATTAAAATGTAATCTTATATGAATTGAAATCCATACATGATAATTTAAAGGCCTTATTTTCATTTGATTCCATACCTCAGAGGCGTTCGTCCATGGAATGTGTTGCAAATCCGCAGTGCTTAATACCATTCGTAATTTTCTCTTAGCATCGGCAAAAGCGAAAGATACTTCTATATTATTAGGGTCGATAAAGAGCCTCTCGTCTTCAACTTCCTTTGTTCGTGACTGTGTACTTTCGACCGACGCTGTATCACTGTTGGCACTTGGTTTCCTTCGATATTTAGCTAAAATATCATCTGTCGTATCTGAAAAAAGTTTTTGATAAGAAATTATTGAAGAAACAACAATTAAGAACTCTAGCAATAAATTTTAGTATAAGCTAAAATGTAAGCTATTCTTACCACTATTTACACTGCCCGTTGAAGTAGCATCCTCCGACATTATCCTTCGCAATCTGTGTCTAGCATCACTATTGGGCAAGCCGTTATCATTGACGGAGTCCGGAAGGCCTCTATCGTAGCATCTGGAGAGTTCGTCAGAGCCACGCAGAGACTTCCCCCTACGGTTTCTAAGCGACAATTTCAATTTGTCGAAAAAACCTCGTTTGCCCTTCTGCTCATCGTCCAGCATTTCCTTATCCCCTCGCTCGGCGGTCATGTCAAAGCTAATGCTCTTGGGAATAGCGCCCGTCGAACTCGATGGCTTCGGAGCATTAGCTCCACTGTTACTATCGGTTGCATCGGCGCCGACGCCGAGACTCGCTCCGGTTGCCGATGCTGCGTCCGATGATTGGCTCGTTGTCTTCGTTACGTGCGGCTCCGAACCTGAACTACTACTTGAAGTAAGACTTGCCGTACTTAGCCTTACTACTACATTGCCGTTGCTTGCTAATTCTCCCAGTCCCTGTCAGTAAACATTTTAATTAGCCACTGATTTTTCTTAAAAAAATCAACGTCAATATTCATTAGCTACGTACCGTTTTCACTTCACCGTTAGGAATTTTTTGATTGGATGATGACGGTGGATGGATGTGATTTGCCAAAAGAAGTGCGGGCGCAACAGCTGCTGCTCCGATAGTATTACCCGACCCTCCAGCGGCTTCTTGCCCATCGCCAGCCATTTTGACTCCGTCAATCTGTAGCTTATCTATCAGATGAATGAACCGGTCATCGCGTACGGATTTGTTATATGCATTGCCAATGCTGTTAGCATTGTTATCGACGTATTCCATTGTGCTCCTTCGGTAGTCGGACTTGGTGCCACCGCGGCCTGTCACATTGGACGATGAAGGTGAGAGTGGTGTCGTTGGTGACGACGGGACTGTCACTGTTGAACGACCCGCTGCTTCGTCCCTTATTGGTCGGAAAAAGGAAGCCGAATTGTCCATCGCTACAAGTTAAAAAGTTATTATCGAATACCACGTATAAAGATAACTTGAGTCAGATAAAAAATAAACTTCTTACATTGGTTCACCGGGGGAGGAGTGTCCTCGCCACCTTCTGGTTCACCACGACTTTCAATTTCCGATCTAGCCGTATCATCCGACCTGAAAACAAATGTAATTACTTAAATATTTTGTAAAAAGCTATTATTTACTCTTTTTAGTAATTAAATAGTTAAATTACCTTGCAACACTGGCTGTATCATCGGTATCGACTTCTGTCATTCTCTCAGAATCACTGGCTAAAACATCTGTACTCCAGGCTTCTGATGCAGTTTCACTTACATCGAGATTTCCTTGCGACGGTTCGGAAATGAGAGGTGGTGGAGGCGGTTGCTCTACGGTCGGTAGAAATGGGAAACGATCCTGTTGCTCAACTAATTCGCTGTCTGATGCTAGAACATCTGTTGACCAAGTATCCGATACCAAAGAAATAGTTTCATCGCCTAAAATAAAAGAAAAATGGATTTTTATTTCACAAATTCTATTTAATAACATATTTAAACTTTGTAAGTACCTTCCATAAGTTTTTTTATTTCAAACTTGCAGAATTTGTCATCAATCTCCGACCGACTTTGTTTCGCAGTAATATTTGGTGGTGGTAGATCGAGCTGACGATTCTCGCCTGCTCCGCGGCCTTCGTCACCTTCAGTAATTTGAGAAGATGGCGTATCACGGCCTATTTATTATTCGTTAGATCAGACCAATCGTATAATTTAAAAAGTTTATTTAAAATGTATAAAAAATTACCAGAAATATTGGGCGTTCCTCTACCAGAAACATTTGCTGAAACCATATCTGACAAATTGTCATTTTGATCTTCAGTCTCAAGTTCCAACGAAGAAGCAACACTATGGTTCGAAGCTGCTTCAGATACAGCCTCCAAATTATCGGAAGTATTACCGATAGAACCTTCAAATAATACTAAAAAATAAACAGTTAAAAAAATACTAACAATAAAATTGATATGTTGTACTTTGAAACACGCAATACCTTCATCGTGGGAGAGTGAAAAGCGGGTTCGTTTTTCTTGGATTTCTATTCTATCCGTACTATTTTCTCGACCACTGTGACCATTAGTTAATTCTTCAGGAAGATTTATTGTCATAGATTCATTGTCAATGTTTCTTTGCATGCACAGTACCTGAAACATTAAAATTACGATGAATTAAAAACACTATCGATTACTTAAATTCAAAGATCTTTTACTTAAGTTCCATACTTTTTGTTCGCTTAAAAGTCCCACTGATTCTCCGATCGCAGAACCGAAAGGAATTATTAAAACTCCTAAATGAGTCTTGTCTGATGTATCATCTTCTGCTCCAGAGGCTCCATTTGTATCATCTCCAGCATCTAATCCAGAATTGTTGGCAGATCCTCGTGTTCCTCGACCTCTGCTTACTGCATGAGAAAAGAGCAATGAAATGTTACTCTCGTTTGAAATCCAAAAACGAAGAAGCTATTTCATTTCCTTCGTTTTATTAATCGAAATCTTAAAAATAAAGTTTTCATACCTTTCCCTAAGAGCCCACCCCTCTTGCCAGGTGTTTCGGGTGACGTATTACTAGTTGTTTTACTGACGCCGATGAGATTCGGTGGTAACTGTAACAGCATATCGCTCAACTGTTTCTGATCAAGCGCACTAGTCACCGGCAGACAGTTGTAACTACAGCTCTCGTCACTCTTGGCCATTGATGCTATATTATGGATAGACTGCATAAGTAATACTAAATTGTTTAACTCATTCTCAGTGAAGAGGGCTGCAGATCTTGACAGTCCCTGGAGCTTGTTGGCATCAATAATACTTGGCTCCTCTTCGAGGTCATCCATTGCTCCATCAAGCATTGCATCCAATATGGATGAAACAGAGTCTTTCTCAAATCTTCGATAAAGATCACTGATCTGAAAATAATTACTTTAATTAACTTCAGGCTATTCAATTCATAAAAATGTAATAAATTTCAAATACTAAGTCTATGGCACTTTAAAACTATTGAAGAACAGAAAAGTTTCTCGCAATAAGGCACTTTGAATTTTAAATATTTCTAAGCTTGTTGCATAGAGCTCATAAATGTTTGTCTTATGTGAACTTAAATAGATACAGAGAAAAAAAATTGTCATTTACTTTACAGCTTGATAAAAGAATAAAATGTTTTGAATAGTTTAAGCAGTAGTAAATAAAGCAGTCGTATACTTAAGTTACTTAATTGTAATTATTTGTTACCTTTGGATCAACACTTTGATACTTGATGAGGGAAAGCATCTGTAATATTTGGCCAACCTGCATTAGATTGAAACGCGCGATATAGCTGATGGGAGCGTCAGTGATACCATAGGGCTCAGGATTCACAATAGCTGGGCAAATAAAGTATGTAAATACAAGATCAGTGCACATTGCGTGGATCTCTTTGGGATCAACGGTGTCGCTCTTGTGCAGAAGTCCGGCCATTTGGCGTACTAACCAGCAGATGCAAGTTGGAAAACAGTGCATATTCTCGCGAATACTTACGATGAACCTCTGAGCTATTCGTACCAATGAATTTACCTACAAAAAATATTTATTATAAAATTGATATAGCTAATTAAATTAATTAATGGTTACTAACTGTCCACTGTCTATATCTCTGCAATTTGGTTTGGTATTCGGCAGTGCCTTCCTTGCCAAATTTTTTCAGTCTCTCGCTAGGAGGGAACCGTATTGACGCTTTGTCTGGATCGATGTCTAGAAACATTTCGTCCTCCATAAGTAATTGCATAATTGGTCCATTCAAAGCGGCGGTCAAAAATAGCTTAGCTGAAAAAAGGCTTTCATGGAACACGGAATAAAATCTTGAAAAGGCGCAAGTTCCGTGACGTAATAGTCTTCTAGGATTGTCCGATGGAACAACTTGAAGTAATAATAGATGTCTGAGCAGTTTTAAAACTAAAATTTTATCTTCTGGTAACAAGCAATTTCCATAAAGCCCACTAGCCAAGGATTGTATGACAGTTTGCATTAATTGTGGCATTATTTTATCTCCTTCCACTAGACAACAAGCAAGTAATTTTGGAGATGTTCTTAAAGAGGATAAAAATTCTCCATAAGCTATGCATGGTTGATAACATAATTGCTTAAACGCATCGATAAATCTAGAATTTTCTAAAATATTTGCTCGTTGACAGCAAGATGCTGGAGTACAATCAGGTCTTGCAACAATTAAACGATTTAAGTTTACTCTCTGTTGAGCTGTTATCCATGCTTGTTGCGCTAATTCTGCTGATAAACATAAGACCTAAAAATTATAATTTTTTTATATATTTCATTGCTTAGACACTTGCATTAAATTAAATTGCATTTTAATATTACATTAAGTACAGTTATAGTATATGACAATATAATCAAATAATTTTTGCTGCTTTTGTATATAAAATACTGTTTTTCGGTTACTCACTTTTTCATTTAATGATTGTAAATTTTGTTGTTCAGAATTGACAAATAATCGCTCTTGGCGCAGATGTCCAGCTAACTCTATCATATCCCACTGTAGTGTCCCTAGAGACTCGACACTGTTTACCGAAGACATAATGTTCATTTATCTGAAAAAATTAATTATAATTTTATAAGCATTTGTTAATTGAGTATAGCTCTTTATATAAGAGTGCTGTTATCTTTGCTTTTGTAAGTGAAAACTTAAACAAAGAATTTGTCTAATAATTTAAATTTGCTTTTAGCTTATAAAAAAATGTTGACTCACCTTAGTATTTGTAGAGAAAAAGGATTATTAAAAATAGCACATTTGCACTGTGTTTATAGTGAAAATATATATGCATATGTCTAATATAACTGGATTGTTCTCAGTGGATGCTGCAGTTCACACCAGTCGTGGAAATGTTTGTGAAAATTCGCAGAAACTAATTGGACTGGTGCGCGTTAAAGGTGAGCAAGGCATAATTCTCAGAGTAGTATCCGTAGAAAAATGTTGTTACAGTCTGTATTTCTTAGTGCCAGTTACCTAGTGAATATAGTAAGATTCAGCCGATTGCGCACTGACTGAGTCCCGTGGCTAAGTTTCAGCTGGAGGCTTTGGAGCGAGTGCAGGGAGCTCGGCTGCAGCAAGTACACAAAGCGACTGGCTCGTTCGCTGTGCAGGAGACTAGGAGAGGGCTGCTCGCTGTGGGCCTTACCGCCAGCCGCTGGGTATTTCAGAAGGTGCCAGGCTGAGTCAGCTTATCGGGGGCTAGCCCACGATTTGCGCAACGGCGCATCTCCGTAAAAAGCAGACGCACAGTGGCCGCTGATTATCGCCTCCGTTCCGCCGCTCTCTCGCTCGCTCCTCCTCCTCCTCCGCGGCGCACGACGCACACGCGAGATCGCTGCTACGCGGCAATCGAGGCCGAGCGCGCCTCTGCATGAAGCTCCGGGGTCCGGGGTCCGGGGTCCGGGTCCGGGGGCAGCGGGCCTGGCCTCCTCGTGTGGCAGCGGGTCGGGCCTGCGTCCGAGATCCGAGCCCCGGGAGCAACAACAGACTGACACGGAGGTCCCCCCCGCGCGCTCACGACACTTGGGGAAAGCTCTTCGCGGACGCCGCCGCCGCCGACCCGAGCGCCAACTGCGCGGCAGGCACCCGCAAGCGATCCTTTCATTCCGCTTTCCGCATCGCTATATACGCGCTTTTACAACTATGTCAAACGACGCCTTTCCATTGCAGTTGCGCTAATCTTCCGAAATTCCTCCATTCCTTTGCCACCTGTGAACCTCCTATTCATTCGACAGTGCCAACACTTGTTCGCGCTATTCGCCAGTTTACCTCTTTACCGCCTGCTGCCACCGAGACCTTCCTTCTCCACCGTAGCTACGGAAAACAGCGGCTGCTCTTGTCGATCCATTTCAGTCGCGCAGGCGCACTCATTATTCTTTTATCCAACAAATAAACCTATTTTTCATTACTTTTTTACCTTTGACGTGTCCAATTTTTAGATCCAATTTCCTTCACGTGTCTTATTACCAACAGAGTTGTAGAGACCAAATTACAGACATTGAAAATTTGTAGATCCAAGTTTCGCGCGAATTTTAACAATCATCGGCGTATCACCGAAAATACCTATTTCATTAAATCATTCACAAGTTACACGCAAAGTAGATCTGTACAATAGATTCTTACAATTTTTAAAATATTTGACGCTCCAGCAACTATTTAATCATCTACACAATACACTCTAAAATTATTTTCAAGTCTTCTAGAAATTTTTCAACTTTCAATAATTTATATATCTCTCTTGATCAATTTTTTCGAAAATCAAAACTTGGAGATTTACAAACGACCGAAATATCGTTTATATAAAATATTATTTATAGCACTTTAACCTCAAAATGGCAACTTTAATACAAATTAATAAATAATCATCGTTCGCACCAGTTTCATAATTATACTAAAAAGTACAGTTTCTCATTAGTACAAGCAATAGACTAATTCTACGGAGTAGTGAAAAAGTAACAAAAGTGATGAAATATTAAAAAAAATTTTTTTTGCAATTTTGTGCGTAAAATTATAAAAAAAGTACTTTTGATGCCTTCGTCTAGAGCGTAAAGTGCTTAACTATTGTATTTGCATACTGACAACTGCGGTGAAAAAAGTTACTTCACGCACTAGTAAAGTAAGTTATCATAACGAAAATAATTACAATAACAATACAATAATTTTTATAATTAATTTACATTTTAATTTGTAAATAATTGTTCTATATAATATATTTATATTTATGTTTTTAAAAATCAATTACCAAAACATGTACAATTTTATTTTTAAAGAAATGGAAAACGTAGTTTATATTACAAGAATTGTAAATTTCATATTTGTAATATTTACTATAAAATTTTTATTTTAAATGAATTTTAAATTGTAGGTTTATTTTGACAAGTAACTTTACACCCTTGTAGCGAAAATATATAGATCCACACGCGCGAAAACTATGAGTGAATGTGCACGATTGCCGAAAGAAAGAAGAACTGAATCTATCCACTGCTAGATCTATAACAGTTACTGCAGGTACCAAGGTAGTAAAGAAGATGATTATTCCCGCGAAGAAATTTACACGAAGAGAACTGTTATGGTAAAAATTACTATATTCCATAGGAACAATGGGACATACCCGACCTACGACGATTTTTACTATAAAACATACTAAAAATTTTCATAAGTGAAGTATATCCCACTGTTCCTATGAAACATAGTAATTTTTACTACAAAATTTCTCTCCGTATAGGGATTAATTAACTTTTTATAGTACATATCAAAGATACAAAAAAATTGTTCACCTGTTACTAATAATGCATTTCTAAATTCTAGAATAATATTTAAATCATTTATCATAATGTTCTCCAAATTTCAGTAAACACATTTGAGTATATAAAAAGGCAAAAATATTCCTAGATATCCCTGGAAATGATGCTAGGGTTATACAGGGATATTGCTGCGACACAATAATGTCGTTTCTTATACCATAATTTTACGTTTCGTTTTAAGCTTATATTTATCTGCGCATTTCATTAACTGCATTATTTGCTATTTTTTAAAGTATTATTCACTCTTTGATGCAGAAGTAAGTCAGATTTAAGAGCTCGAAGTGGAGAAAATCCACAATTTATACATTTTGATTTTGATATCTCCAAAAGTGAAAAATAGAAAATACACGATTTGGAAGGTCTTAGATCAAACTTTAAAATGAGCACTTGCAGCATTTTGTATCTATTTTTATTTGCTTTGTTGGTAAATTCTGTACAATAAATCTCACGGGTGCAGACTTATAATTAAATAAGGAAATATAATGTTTTAGCAACAAATAGCTTTAGGATCCTAATCTGACGAAAATTCTGAACATTAGACCTCAATATTCTAGGTTTCTTTATGTTTTAAAACAAGAAAGCAGTCCCCAAAATTTTAATAAAATTCGCGATCCGAAGCTGAATAATTTTTACTAGAAGACTGCAACATCTTTCTATATAAATAAAGATGCACGTTTTTGGAACTCACAAATGTTTCTTTTCTTATCAGGTTTAAACTCGCTTTAAGAAAGTACTTTCTGGATTTATTAATATTATTTTTTATAGTTTGCACGATTTTATATATATAAAAATATATTATAAATACTTTGTAAATATTGTAAGGTAAAATAAATAAAGTGAGTTTATGAAGAGGAAAAATTATTTGACGGACAAAAAGTACGATTTTAATCCCTCTGCAGAAGTCAGCAAACTTTGGGTAGTTGGGGTGAACTATGAAGCGTCTCATAGTCGATGCTATTAAATTTTATCATCGCATAATTTCCCCCCATCTCTTGCATGACGTAATTGCATACAAATGATCTTTCGAACTTGCGAACCTTCGCTCCTTCCTTTCGCCTGCATTTTTCCTTTCGGCGTTTCTGAAATTCCTTAACGACCATCGGTTGTGACTTTCGTTGGCAATTATTTTTTAAATTGTAGTTAAGCAACTTCTCGTACGATTCGAGTGCTTTAGTTTCTTATTGTGTGTATTGCTTTAAACAATGATAGAAACTAAGTTTATATGTTTCATGCGTTCCTATTATATCGATTCAAAATCCATTTCTTTTAAAATAATAAGACATAATTAATACAAATTAATTTTTCACAAAGCTAAATTTTCAGTTCTTGCGGTCGAGTGCAGACTGGGTTTTTTCTTTCTTCAAAGAAATCCGCCAACTCTAGGTCGCCCTTGATGAGGGAAGAGTTTTCTGTGTCGTTCGTAAAAGTGCTTCACGGCGAAAATATCAGATTTTTCGATTGTGCACCACACAAACCGCTGGAGCACAGCTGCATACCTTCGCGGTTATCCAGCGAAGAATGGCAATTACCTCAATTACGCTCTAAGGCCTTGCTGCGCTGTCAGTTACGATCTGCGCGCACGTTTCGTGATTATCGACTAAAAATGTGATAGTTGGCAAATAATTGAAAAAATCATCAATTCTTCAGTGCAGTGTCGATTGGCTGCTCGATAACGTTAGGACAATCACGTCTGCATCAAATTCTAAAAATTTATTTCACGTATTATTAGATAACTGTATGCTTGCTGTGTAAATTATTTTACTGCTTCTAAAAAAAAAAAGCACACATTTCATTTTCCTCTGACGAAAACTAGCATAATTTAATTCTGCCGCAGAGAAAACAACAATTGATCATAAAATATTTGGCCAGACAAACTGAGAACTTTTGTCTTTATTTCCTCTTTATAATTTGGTTCCTTTTTACGATATTTGATGTTGTCTGCCTTAAAAATGTTTTTAAAACATCGACTTTTAATTCGATTTTGTACACTGAGAGACATCTAGGTAAAATTTAAGTAATGAGTTGTAAACATTAACAACTTCCTTGACAAACTGATCACAGACTGCCAGAAGAAAACTAATTATCATTTTAGTTAATAGTGTTTACTATTGTCGTAGTAATTAATACAAGCTAAACTTCGATAAATATGCCAGCCACGTTAAATAATTGAAAAGTAAACTTAAACATATTTTCTTTCAATAATTATTAAATTAATTGTATTGTTTACAACTGTACTTGTAGTTTTTAACAAGCAGCTTGTAATTTCTCACAAGGGTATGCGCAACCGTGGAACAGAGCGGCGGCACTCACGATCGTTCGCGACCGCGTATGCCGATTGTTTTGTTGTTACGATTTTCTTCTTTAATGTTTCATTTTTTGTTCAATGAAAATTTAATTTAATAACTATTTTTGTATTCTTAAATTTATTACAAAACAATTTTTGTACAATAACAGTACTTGAAAATTTTAATAATGTTTTAAATTAGTTTATAAATATCCACTAGATGGTGTCACCACTATCGTACATACTCGCAAGTGGTTAGGTTTGGCCTCGGTTTGTATATAAGATTAAATTAGTGATAGTATTGAAATCAATATATCTATTTTATAATATGTATAGAGCCAAGTCTAATATGCGTCAAGCTCTCATTACTAAGTAAACAGTAACGCGTGAAGGTATTGAGATAAATCGATAATTTTGAGTCAAGTCTAATACCTGTCAAGCTCCTATTACTAAACCTAAAAACCCTAAATGTGGGAGCTTACTTTCATTGACAATTACAACATATTAAACTAGTGAAAGTATTGAAATCAATCGGCAATATAGAGTCAAGTCCAATACCTATCAAGTTCTACATAATATTACTAAACCTACAAACCCTAAATTTGGGGGCTTACTTTCATTGGCAATAAAAAAACCACATCCTTCATTCACTTAATATTATATAAAATTTTTATAATTGACAAAAAGGAAAACTCCTAAATGAAGTTAGTGCTTTTAAATTGCCAATAAAATTAAGCTCCCAATTTTCGTGTTCATAAATTTAGTAATAAGAGTTGTACAGACATTAGACTTGACTATATTATCGATTGATTTCAATACTTTCACTAGTTGAATATGTTGTAATTGCCAATAAAAGTAAACTCTCAAATTTAGGGTTTTTAGGTTTAGTAATAAGAGCTTGACAGATATTAGACTTGACTCTATATTATCGATTGATCTCAATACTTTCACGTATTATTGTTTACTTAGTAAAGAGATTGATGCATATTAGACTTGGCTTTATATTATAAAATAAATATTAATTTCAATACTATCACCAATTTAATGCGTTTTTAAAGTAACATATTTGAAAACTCCTAAATTTAGTATTAATTTAATTGCAAATGAAAGGAAGCTCCAAAATTTAATGTATACAGATTTAGTATATAAGTCAACGTATATAGAGGCACATTGTATATTGAGGCGTATATTGAGACCGTATATATAGATATAGTAGTAAATGAAAAATACAAAACTTACTAGCTAGGGGCGGGAGAAAAAACTAGATCTTGAATAATTTTTTAAAAAGGAAAATAAGACCAACAAAAACGACATATGAATATTATATGAAATAATGTATCTTTTTGCAAAAAACTTTTTGGCCATCCGAGATTATGGATAGATATTACAATAAAAAACGTCATATAATATATATGACCAAATAAAACATGTATAAATGTAAATACAAAAATGATATACATGGTAAAAAGGCCAAAATCAACGTATATAGAGGTAGCGGTGTGACTTCAAGCGCACGTCGTTCAAAAACTCAGACTTACCTTGAGGCGCTACCGCGCCTCTTGATAACTGAAAAAACTATACATATGTTTAATAAGATGTAACTGTAATATGCGTTAGGTTAGCTTACGTTAGACTGCGATAAAATTGTAAACAGTTTAAATAAATGCGATGCGATGATCTGTATATAGCGATGGTGTTAAGTTTGAAAAAAATCATGTCGTAAAGGGGATGGTCCTTCAAGCGAAAAAAAGACTAATTGAGTAATTTCTAAAAAAATGTTTAAATTATTTATTTTTAAAAATACTTATTCTTTCATAAAATTTACAAACTTGCTTAGGTAAATTTTACAATCTTAATATAGTAAAAATTGAAAGTACATTCACAAAACAATTAAAAGTTGAGTATATAAATTTTGTCCAACCGAGTTTGTAAAAATTACAATGTGGGCAGCCTGTGACGAGTTTACCAACGTAGGTTGGTAATTTTTACTAATCAGGATAATAATATTCGTATCTTTTAATAACCATAAATTTTAATATTAACGCTTTTATTTGAAGGATTCGTTCAGACGTGTTCTTTATCGTTGAATATTTTTCAAATTCAAATGTACTAGTTTTCACGGTGAGAGTGAAATGTGCTATTTTTTCGTTAGAGCTAGCGATTTAACAATTAATGAACGTAATAAAAATAGGTTGAAATTTAACTTGGGATTATATTAAATATAATAATATAAATTAAACAAATTGAAATTTCTTTTTTATTTTCTGAAATGAAAGAGAAAGTTGTAACAGAAAAAATATATTTTTTTAATTACTGTTTCGTTCCAAAATATGCACACGTCATCGATGATTTGCGAGAACGCAACTAATTTAAAAATGATTACGTTTTATCTATTTGACTGATCTATCGACTTGACAGATCTAATCTAAATTTTGGACGCATAACAATCATGTCACGGCCACCTGTAATCAACGACGTTCTATTGTTGTTGGTATAATTAATTTTAAATCAAATGCATGCTTTCTGCTACAAATAACATTTCTTGATTTTATATGACATTTTAATTATTTAATGTGACAGTAATCATTTTTGAAGGGTTGAAAGTTTAAAAAATAAATATGTATCATTTATGGTAAATTATTTATTTTATTTATAAAGCCTGTTACAACGGAAGAAATTTGGAGTATCACTAAATATTATTATTTAACAGTTATTTTTTACGATTTTAATAAGTACCTCAATGGTTTACATTTAATTATTTGAAATAAGAAGGCAAGAAATAAGTATAAAGAGTCTCTTGAAAGTCAATTCTTTAAAGGGAAGATCGTAATTTTTTTGAATAGCAGAATAAAAAAGATTACATCCGCGGGAGTAAGAAGAAAACGAAGTTTTAGAAAAAAGTGTCGCATATTCGCTTCTCAATGATGAATGGAGAGCGAGATATTGCGAAGTAAATATGGCCGAGACTTGCACTCGCTCGAGGACGTCTAGTTTGCAAAGTTGCATTTATTAAAAATATCCGCGAAGGAACCAAGCGAACTTTGACAGAGAAGATTCAGAAAATGTATTGCACATTATAAATCTAATCAATGAATCCATAATGATTACAGACATTTTTAATTTAACTTTGATAAAGCAATTTAAAATTGAAACAAAAAATTAAAATTATTTTTCTTATTTCGCATAAAATTAAAAAAAAATAGCACAATATGTCAAGTAGTGAGGATAGTTAGCGTAATTCTATTTACAGCGGGTCCTGCATTTCCGCGTCAATTACGTCCTTATTGAATGTTGACTGTACTCCCAAGTGTTGGCTCGTCGTCCCAATATGGAAAAATTTATTGGACCGAGGTCAGAGGTGTCATACTGGTGATAAAGGCCTTGATTCCGATTGAAAGTCACTTGGTTAACACACCTATACCTATTGAACAAACGTCGGCAGAGCCCCATAAATGCATGCATTACTTCCTTTTTCAACGAAGACAATTGTAGTGAGAAACTTTATTCTTTGTCTTCTTTTCCAAGTGCCTTAAATTTGAGCAAATAAATATGGGATATAGTAATATATTACTTTTCTTCGAGAGTAATATTAATGTCAGGTAGAAATAAGAAAAGGTTTATTCACGAAGGTAAAAAATTTACATACTCTCAGAGAGAGAAAAAGCTTAATATAATATGTATTATTTTTTAATTGACGTAGTAAAATACGTCAATAATCTATAAGGTTACAGAAAATAATAAATTTATCATCAATTCTTCCTTATTTCATAATGAAACGGAAATTTTTTCAGCCTGCAACCTTGGCTACTAATTTAATGGAGAAAATGTAGTTAAAAATGTTCCTTTCTATGCGCTAGCGATAATGCAACTTTTACTTTGATTTTACGAGCATCTGATTTTTAAAGAACGCGTTTCATGTTTTCCGGTATAATATACTGCAAGATTCTTCATTCCGCAAATTTGCAGTTTCAGTTGCTCGTAAACGCGCTTCTACGTCTTGCCGTACCTCGCCGTTACTACTGCACGCGCCTTACTCTACCGCGAGCTACAATCTTTTAAAAAAGTCTTTATCTCGGGGTTTCACTAAAAAATCCTTAACAATGCAAAATAAATTAATAAAAGCTTGACATTAGGTAACATTTGCAATAACTTTTCATAATATTAAGGATATGAGATTCCCAAGATAAAGTGACTTTAAATATAAAAGCGATTATATATTTTTTTAAAACGTCTTCAAGAAAAGTGCTTGCGTTATTTTTTTAATCCTTTGTCGTTGGTAATAAAAACAACATTAATAATCTCGGACATGAGATCGACGGAAATAAATAAGGAAAGCGCATGTAATTCGTAGGCAAACAATAACAAACAAGCTTGTATCCCGATTCTTGTTGTTGGAGCGACAAGCGTGGCCACGTTTGTAGATTCATTACACTGAAGGTCGGCGGTGTCAATCACTCTTATCAAGAGAATTCCTCTCGGATGTCTGCGACACAAAAAGCACGAGTAGTCATAGTACAGAAAAAAAGCAGAGTCAAACCTCCTTTCCCGCGGGGTGGTGGCCTCCGACGGAGAAAGGGTTTTCACTGCGACTTTCGACTCGATGTATCTTTCCCGATGGCCGGCAATTACAGTCGTCCGCATTATCTCGTTATGGCGTTGGGCTGGGTAACGCTCGTCTTTTTTTCTTAACGACTGCACGATTTTTTAATATTCATCTTCGGACTTTTGCCCGCGGCTCTCACGGTAGAAACTTTTATGGTGTCTCAACTGTCACAAGCTGTGTATACCAAATTTCGAACACACTGCATTTCACTAGGGATTCCATGTGTAATAGGTGAAACCGGCTTGATAACTTTATAAATTCGTTTTCTCCATTTGGCTTTTAAATTAGACATTCGACTGTTCAAGTTGAAAGTTTGTGTACTTATCGAGTTGTGTTGAAAACTGTTTAGATCAGTCGGTAAGCACGCAAGAATCTAAAATTTCTACAAAATAAAAGCATATTTAATACGACGCTGAGTCAATGTCAGCGAAATCTGCCTTTTGGGAAAGAGACTTTAAATTTGGAATTAAAATTTTTGGCTGAATACAAAAAAGTGCTAGAGTACGTCCAGTTGGTATGTTGCAGCGGACTCACTGTTGCACTAGAATGCGAAAGCGCGAATTTGAGGAATTTTGTAGGGCGCACGACAGGAGGTTGAGAGCGCTGCAGATGGCGAAAAGAAAAGTTGAGACTAAAGGTAAGAAAGAGAGAATTGGAAAGAGAGCGAAAGAGACGGGAGTGTCTGAAAGATGGCGACGAATGGGAAAGTAAGCGCGGCCGGCCGGCGGCGGCGAGTGTAGGTGCAGACTCGGCTCGCGCCAGTCGCACGGCGTTCCCCGCGCGTGAACGTGCTTTAGCTGCACTGCGGCTCTCGCGCGAAAATCTGGCCGCGCTATTGCTTAGAAAGCACGCGGGAGCGGGGAAAAGTCGAGGAGGCGGAGGCGACAGTTGGAAAGGTACAAGAGGCAGTTGGGACCAAATGGACAGTCCACTGGATTAGCCGAGGGAGCTCTCCGGAGCATTGGCACGTGCAGCGGAAAAGAAGGCCGGGAAAGGAGAGGAGGAGCAGTCGGCGAGCTTGCGATCGACGGCGCGAGAGAGACGGAGAAAGAGAGTGAGAGGCCCGGCGGCCGATGGTCTCGGGGGGACCGGGCGCTCGGCAGGCCGCCAGTAACGAGCGAGCCTCGAAGCTGACAAATGTCCGCCGGCAAACGGCTCGGCTGCCTGGTTCACCCGTGGAGGCGAGTCCTTGCCCGAGAGCGCCGTAAAATTTGAATGGGCGCACGCGGCCCCCTCGCCAGGAGGTGAGCCGCCTCCGCGAACCATGGGTTGACTGGCCGCTCGACAACCGCCAGCAGTACAGCCAGTCACGGTACAGCCAGCAGGCACCAAGCAAAATGCTCAACTGCACCGACCTCGAGTGCATCCTGCACCATCACCACTACTACGCGCATCTGCACCAGCTGCAGCCGCATCTGGGGAGAGACGGTGAGACCTCGTGCAAACTTTTCTTATCTTATCGGCCGATCCTGACCCTGCCGCACCTGCGCGCACCTGCGCGCACCTGCGCACGTGACGACCCCGCTTACGTAAAATCCACCGTTGCCGGGGGAGTTATTAGGTAATTCGGCCCGGGAGCGCGTGGTACTTTTACTTCTCCTCGACGCTGTTTATTTTCTTTTTTGCACGCTGTTTATCGTGCGCGCGCACCGCGACAACTCTTTCTCTTGGCAAATTCGAAAAAGAGCAATTCCCTCAATAATTCTCCCTCAACGAACCTGCGGACTGCAAACTTTCTGCTCATTTGCCATTTATTCTCCATCTAACGCAATTCCCTCCACGATGGTGCACAATTTTGGAAGCTATTTTCCGCGTTCCAACGTTGCCAGCTATAAAAAAAAGAAAAAAGTCGCAGCCGTTTTGAAACGAAATTAGAATTGGAGATTAACGCGACGTCCTTACAGCGATCGGCGAAGGCTGGACGCTGAGCGTATTGTAGCGAATTTTGCGGGTTCACGACCTCACCTTCTGCTCCTCGTTCAGTTTTAGTTTTAATCTGAGTCGTACAATCAGAGAAAATGTTGCACTTTAAATAGCGATGCTTTAAAATTGACAGGTTGCGCATTCAATTTCACAAAAGTAAGAGGAAGTGGTGAATCGTACCGAAAAGCATGCGAAGATAGTTTAACCTACTTATCTCTGTACTTGCAGGCATTTGCACTTTTCATATATAGCGCATGCTTATGTTCGAAAAGCAATTAGCAACTTCCCTGGTAGAAATTTAAAACATTTAATGGCAATTTCGTAGCTGGAGAAATAGAAATGGGCGAAAAATAGCAGCGATTTTTATCCCCATGATGAAACGCTTTTTTAAATCAGAATCTCACATTTAATGTGAATAATTAATGTGCATAATTTAATAGGAAAAAATGGCTTGCAAATGTGTGAACAGAGAAAATTATAAAAACGTTTGAAATTCACTAATATTCGTACTGGAAAGTGAAAACTCAGTAAATTGTTCACTATGAGCTTATTAAATGTTTTTAATCAAATTTTGTTTCATAATAATCCGCTGTGTGAGCTCGAAGTCGAGATCGCAGTTCCATATAAAGAAGCTACTTTTAGGTTATGTTCGCCCCCATTTTTCTTCGCTCAAAAATGGCTAATTTTAATAAAGATTAGAAGCTAGTATTTATCCAATATTTTTTCGTTCTAATAAATGTGCGAATGCTGTGAAAAAATGTGTTTCATCTTCCACTAAAAACAAGCCATTTGGGCAAGCCATTTCTTAGTTTCGTGGCTATTTCAACTAGACAGATTTTTAGCAGGGTTAACTTGCTTTTGAATGGATGAATGAGGACGTTATTAATTAATTAAATGGCTTTTTTTATTGGCAAAAGAAATAAATATACAGCCATATGAGGACGTTATTGTGGATTACGTCCAGTGCTGCCATCTTATCCTCTGGCAAAAATTTTGCCACATACCTTGGCTATTTCTCAACGAAGCTATTTTCAATTTCTCTAACTTACTGTGTCACTCGCGTACTTTCTAGAGAATTAAGAAAAAAAGGAAGACGATCATTTTTGCTCCTAGCAAATATGCCAGTCTTCCATACCCAATCACACATATTCATTCGATTCTTTTTTTCTTATGAGTACTACATTATCTCGATGACTGGGAAATTTCTTATTTAATTTCCTAAAACTTAATTAACAATCACGTCCTTCTTGTAAATGATATTATCTTGCAGTTTAATTCTCACTCAATGCAGTAAAATGCAATAAAATAGAAATTACTTTAAAACTGTTGTATTTATAATTGCTCTAGTAACATAAAAATTATCGCCGCAGTAGTAACGGCAGCAGTGCACTCGCATCTGTTCGATACTATACTTGCAGAACAATCGACTCTTATTCTCACTATTCCCCGATAAATTTTATTAGGAAAACAAAAAATCGTGAACGACGATATAAAATAAAAAAATTAGAGGCTCACGCGAACTTATTTAAATTGGATTGTTGCATCACTCCGGGATAATCCAAAGCAAACGCTTATTCAATATTTTTCTTCAGTTCGACTGAATTGTTATTGGTACCGAAAGTGTGATATGCACGATATTTTTTATTCGAGAGAAATCCAATAGCCTTAAGTACACATTTACTTACACATTTGGTTTTAAAAAATAGGAAAAATGATAATTGAGAGGTATAAGAGCAAAGTGAAAAATGTTGACTGACCAAATCCGCCAAAGTTTGTACACGACTGAGATTTTGAGGATTAAGCAAAATCCGCTAATTGAAAGAAATTGCTCATTGGCCGAGCACGAAAAAGCAGCCAAGATCGACGCATGGCGAATTTTAAACGGGAACGCTGATTAAGCGTGGCCGAGTCGGTGCTTGGGGCGCTCAAGTTTTCGCGCGCGCAGCGACGGTAACTTCTAGAAGGTCTCGTTTCGCCATCGGCAGATTTTTTGATCGTGCCACTTGCTTGCACCTCTGCTCAACCAAGCAGACTCAATTGCGCTCGGCGGATGTGTTACGCACGTCCATCGAGGCTTTTTTTTCTATCTGGCGACCGCCCTGCAACTTCCGCGGAAATATATATTTACATTTTTCATGTTTTGCTAATGAATGAATTATTTGTAATCGTGCTTTTGGTGAAAATTAAAATATCTCACGTGAACGTACAACCGATACGGTTTAATCATTACGTATTGCATATTTTTCTAAAGCCATTCATTAGAATGAACTTACACTACAGTGTAATGGCTTGGGGATCTTGCAAAGGAAATTCATTCGGGGCCAGTACAAAAAGAGAAGGACTTCCGGGCGACTTTCGAAATCCCGCAGGCTGCTGGGAGAAGGAAAAAGCGCGGAGAAAAGTCGAGCAAAAGGAAAATAGGCGATAGCGGTGGGAAACTGGATTTCTCGGCGCGAACTTGGCCGATCGCGGCATCAGAGGGAGGGAGCAAAGTCGAGACTCGCGACTCGACGAAAAGTCGCCACTAAGGCGCTTCGACGTGTGCGTGCGGCTGTTTGTGTGGCTTCACTGTCCGAGGTCAGACCGGCCAAAATGAAAGGATGCGGTCGATGATCGTTTTCTCTGTCGGGGCCTTTTTCTTCCAATTCTTTTTCTGATGAAAGACCGATGGACTGTTCTACTTTCTGGATAAGCTTCTTTTTTATTTTGAACGATTCGCAATGTAAACACGCGGCAATTTTCTCTCGCTGCCTCGTAGATTTCATAGATAAACAAGTCATTAACAGTGCCAGCACAATCGCGTAGTGCGCGTCCATGAGTTCATCGCGACATCCTCGGGTTCATTGAACTCGAGGCGCTTGCCATATTTTCCTTACGCTTTCGTCAATTTTTACTCCTCGTCTCTTCTTCGTGACAACTAGTAAGGACATTTTTCGTCCCTATTTTCAACGGGAAAATCTATTTTTCTATTTGCGCGTTTATACATTTTTCGCTTATTTTATAAGACAAGCGTATGTTTTTTATTGAGCAAATATTATCTCTTGTCCTGCTTACATTCTCCGTTTAAATAATTGCTTAAACAGATTTTCCCAGGGTCAGGCAGTTTTTTTCTTTTTTTTTTTAAGATTTTTCCAGGTAACTGGACTTTCACACTCTGCAGTGTGAAATGGATTTAAAAGTGAAAATCGTTGACTCTGCTCATCCTTCCGATTTCTAAACACAAATCTCTCTTTCGCTACCAATAATTTGCTTTCTTGTTGGCTGCTTGAGAAAAAATGTTAAAGAATGATCCTTCGGTTATTAAAGAATCAGTCACCGTCTGTATATTTAATATAATAAAATCCGTCAATAAAATAGATTTTCATGGTTATATACGCATCCGCGCACGATTTCTCCTCGAATAGCATTAAGAAATCCGGCGACACCCGATCCGAATGGTGGCCCTTAAAACATTCGCCTTGACAAATATCCTTCCCTCGTTACCTTCTCAATAATTCCACTTGTCGCGCTTCCGCCTGAATTACGCGTGCGGCATCTGACAGCAGGCCCTTCCTGGAGGTCGCGCTTTATTTAAAAAAAATCTGCTTCCCCTCCTCGACGAGAGCGTCGAGGTCGCGCGGAGCGAGGCCAGTGGAAACTGGACGTCGACGCGCCGCCGTGGATCGTCGGTCGCGCGTGCAGGTGGCGCGAATTCCAATCCGGCACAAACTGCATACCAATGATTCGCTTTGCATCGGCATTTGGTCGCCCCTCGCAGTTGACGGCTCGCCAAGAGCTAATAACAGGCGCTGCTCCCGCGGCTTTGTCCCTCCTAAATTTCGCTCATTGTTTGATGGGTCGTCGCCGCGGTGCAGGGAACCAATTGCGTTTTACCGAGCACGGAAATAGCAGCTTTACTGCGGATGACGACTGAACTGGTAAAGTGCGTGACGCACGAATCGAAATTTCCAGCATTGCGGCTGGTGTACTTGATAAAAAGAGTGTTTAAGAAAACCAAAATCAATGCTATTTTATTCTATTTACAATGTAAACGTAAATGATGCATTGGTAGATCGGGATTACCCTCTCAAGGGGATTGATTAAAATTTTTCATTGAAAAGTTAATAGCTTAGGTAAGCCTGTTAAATGAACTCGATTGATTTACGACGGTACGAAGAGCTTTCAACGAAGAATTTATGGCTTTTACGTCGATTAACGGTGATAGTCTGATCGATCGGGTGCATTAAATGATCGTTAAGCTCCTGCATAAATCACCAAATAGCCACTCGATGATGCTTGCAGAAGTAGCTGTTCCCGAGAGACTTATGCCTTAATTGTTATTTATTGTCTTTAAAGAAATTTAAAAAAATAGTATTTTTCAAATTTTTAAGCACCGCTTTCTACGTGAGAATAAATTGTATTTGTTTGAACTTACGTTTTGTTCTTTTATACTGTATAAACGTCAGTTAATCGTTCTGTCTTAATCCATTTGTTGGAGGGCTAATGCTGATCGGCAAAGTAATTTATTCTGGCCGCTTGAAAGATTTCGTCTATCGAGCGATCGAAATGTCTCTGACAGTTTTGAAACTGCGCTCTACTTCCTTGGGTTAAGGACCATTAAGGCAGCGGCATTTATTGAAAACTGCATGTGTTCTTCTCTTTCTCGAAGTCAGCCTACGTGGCAGAGACCTTGATCTTATTGTTTCCGATTCTGCTTTTTTTCGCTAGTCACAATTGCACATTATATACAGTCGCACGTACCTGCCGTAAAATTAAAGTAATTGGGATCCTGGCATCGTGTGACTAACGTCAGTCCAGTCAGCAATAAATTTCTTGACACTAGTCGACGCTAATTTTTGCGATTACCGAGCGGATAAATACTCACGGAGCGTATTATTATTATTATTGCATAAACGTTGCACCGAGCGTTACGATATTTCAGCCAAGCAAAAAATTAAATGCACTGCTCGCGCGTCGATCTCCAGCAAGAATTCATTTCGGAATTGAAAAAGGGGAGCGCCTTTTCAATTGCTATCAGCTATAATTTTTTTTAAACCGGACTTTTCAGAGCACACGCGCGACAATTCTCTTTTTTGTTTCGTTATTCGGTTTGGGTCGCTAGATGCGCACTATAATTTCCTTAAAGAATCCATGCATTTGAGTGAAAGTGAATACGAATGGCGCGAAGTGGGCTTAGAAACTGAAGTAAAATTAAATCTGTAGTAAGGGGCTTACTATTTAAAAGCCAAAGCTCTGTTATAGCAGTCTTTTCGGATGGGAATTTTGGAAGCTCTCCCTTTGAGAGTCCGTGGTCGCAATGGGCGTTTTGTATATTATTGTATTTATTTGTATGTTCGCCGCAGCAGCAATGCTAATCAATCCGAGAATTAACTGGTTCACACTAGAGCCAAAAAGTATTATCCGAAGTAGTCGCTGCTGAGAAGGTCAAGTACAAAATGGAAAGTGAAAATCGCGGGGTAGCAAGTGCCAAACAAACATCGACGAATTCGCGCTTACGAGTGCGCTCTTTCCGACTTCGGAACGTCGAAAGTTGCACGTAATTGCGATAACATCGCGCATCGACTTCCGCGTGACCGTGATACTAACGTCGAGAAATGCGTACACGCGCACATGAATTATAGCGATAATAGTTTGCCTCACGTGTGCGCCCCGTGCAGCAAAACTTCAATTTGTATATGTAACGCAAATAATGAAAAATACGTCTACAATAAACTAGGAAGCTGTACTCATTTTTTTGCCTTTTCTCTTCTATAAATGAATCATTTCAAATTTGTGTTGCTAATTCAGTCACTAAGGCTGTCGTCGTCTTTTCTTAACTCCTTGGAGCAAATCATTTTTTTCTTTATTAAAATGCGTAAATTGAAATTGAAAGAACTCGATTGCTAGCTAATTGGCCGATTTTCTTAGAGTTGATACTTCCTTGCGGACTTGCGCTTGCTTTAAGTCCCTGCAGAATAAGAGTGCGTAATTGTTTCAGCTCGAATTTTAAAAATAAAACGTTACAATAAGTGTCCTCCATTTAAAAAGTCATAAAAGGAGCAATTTTTGCCCCTCTTAATTGTAAAATAGTTATTCTTTCTCGAAGGTCGAATCGCAACGGTCTGCATACACTTTTAACAACGATCGACGGTCAAAACAGTCAACTGCTCAAAAATCGAACTAATTACCTCCGAGTTTCTTTGCCACGGATTCATACCGATTGTATGCTAAAATCCCCAATTAAAAATTAAAAATGTTGCGCGGGTCGCAGCACCGACACTGCCTTGGCACAGATTTTTCCTTCGTCGACGTGTACATCTGGATCTTCTCACAGAACTTTGAATCCCGACGCAGTATTTTCGGAGACAATTACACAACGATTTTAATTTTTTCAAGCTTATCTTCGCTGCGGCGTCACGTGCGTTTTCGGCTTTTCGGCAAATTTTAAATCAAACGGAATTTCGAGTCGTTGCTAATTCGCGTATTTTTCAGGCGACTCTATGTCTCTGCGTGTTTTGTATTGCGCAATCGGAATTTTTTACTCTGAAAGAGTATTCTCACAAAGTTTACGCTGTACTGAAAAATAATTATTGGAAACTTTGAGTGAATATTTATTTCAATAGTACTTACGAAATATTTCTTTAAAACTAAATTAATTTATTTATTTCTAAATAAATTTAGTAGTGAATTTAGTATTTGGTTCAACGAAACATTTAACAAGTACTGTTGAAATAAAAATTTACGTGAACTTGTTCAACTGGTGTCTCACCAGTGTAGTCAGTGTGAACAATTGTTGAGCTGAATATTCTTAATATTATAGTATGTATTGTTTGTGAAGGTTACGCTTATGAATTGGAGAGTACTTGATTTTCGAGCGAAGCAGCGTGCAAGTTAGAAATTGATTGCAACGTATAAGAAAGAGCAATGGTTGCAATCGACTGAACTTCCTGTTAGAAGCGATGGACGCACTCAGTATACGGGGTGCGTTTCCCAGTCGGTGACTCGTCCTAAGAAACGAATGCGGAGAAAAGTTGCAGAGATCCGAAAGGCTGCGTGCGGCTTTCCGGTTTGGCGCGCCTTTTAAAGGCAAAAAGGCAAAAAGGAAAAAAGAGAGCACGAGTGCCGGCCGCCGCGCCGTCTGCCGCAGTATCTGGGTTAGCGCGCGCTCTTCGGCCGACGCTTTCGCTTCGTGTGCATCGGCCGATTTCCGCTGCTGCACTTTACATCTCTTTTTCATGCACGCCAATATCTTTTTCATCCTTTAAGTTAAGTTGTTTACGTTTTCGCCGCTGTCGGACTGTTTGCCAAGTACGCTTAAAATATTGAAAACTTGTCGATTTCTGTTGTAGGCTTTCAGTAAGACACTGAACTGAGAATTATTTAAAAAGCCCGCGAAAAGAGAAGAAAAAGGCAGAGGCATAAGAGAAGCACAGAAGGGCGAAAATGCTGACCTTGTCGCTTATCAAGCAGCAGTGCTCTCCGCTTTGGAATGGCGCATACGTAGCTACTTGTGTGTACGCGAGTCGGTGCACGAAGAGTCCCTGAGCCCCGACCCTGGGGTAAAGAGCCAAAGACAGATCGGATTGATAAGGCCGAGAATGTGTACATGCCCCGGAAGATTATTGGCTAATTCCAAAATTGCTTTCCAACCTTTTCTAGGTCATGCTCTTTTCTTTTTTAACGTGGATAACGCTGTATAGTCTCCTCGCGTGCTTTCCAATAAATTTCCAACTCTTTTAAAGATTGCTTTAACGAAAATAGAACTAATGCCAATTTGTACTTGCTCAATCACTCTGTCTCATATTCTAAATGGAGTCATTTTCACAACAAACTTCTTCTAATAATAGATCAAACATACTTAGAATTCATAAAATTAACGCAATTTTTCAATACGTCATTTTAATTTTATTAATAAAATTTTTAATGAGAAAAAAGTGCCTATTTTATTTTATGATAACCTACCGTAGATTTTTTCCGCGCCGGTTAAAAGTCTAATCACGCTAGCGAATGACGATGAAGACGCGCGACACGCCACGTCCCGATTGTTCTTGGGCCGGTCGTTAATGGGAAAGAAACGTGGAAGAGCGGCGCTTATCCCACGAGTAGGAAGCACTTATACCTCGTGTAACATTATACGTAGGCAAAATCACTCTGCCCTCGAGTTCATTCTCTTCCTCTTCCTCTCGTCTTTTCTTAATGTCACAAGTTTTCGTTTTAAATTTAATTACATTCTTTATCTTGGCTACACTTTTATGTTTAAATTGCAATAGCTTTGTTCATAAAAGATTAACTTGCATTAAAAAAATTATGTTCTATAGTTCTATGTGTACGAATTTGGCAATTTTAACGCGATTTTTTATATCATATTGATCTAAATAAATTATAGAACTACGTAAATTAGTATTTACGGAGGGACAAGTTGTCCGTTATTATTAGAAATTCAATGAACCCGAAGAGTATAAGATGCGCCTCCGCTTTTTCTGCAAATAAAATAATCGATTTTTTGTATCGCTATAAGGTGCACATAATATTTATGACTACGCGAGAGTATGCACGCTCATGCAGATATTTGGGACACTGCGAGTTTCCCGTGCAGATTAATTCGCGTACATTTTTATGAAAGCTTCGCCGGTTCGGTTTGTTTATTTTCTCTTTGACTATAATAGAGATACTAATATCTGTACAGGTATATTCTCTTATACTCCATCAGCTCAATATTTAGACTGACAATCGAGAGTCTTTTAAGTGTCATTATAATTGAATAAGAAAATGTTCACTCTGCAATTACCTCATTTCGCAGTAACAAGACGTATTCTCCCCTTAAGCTGTTCGCCGAACTGTCAAACTATTATCTAAGATTACGCCACATTTATATCATCCTCAAGGTAGAGGTATTTACCATAAATCTTGGCAAAACTGCCAGTTTGGTTGATAATTGAAAAGTAATAAAGAAACTGCATTTTTAACCTTCATTGGATTATGCATAAATGAAGGTAAGACCTACTTCGGTACGCATTATAACTACAGAAATGAAATGGAAAAAATGAGGAAAACTGATAAGTATAGGAGTAACATAGAGAACCCCCAAAGCAATCAATACTGAACGAATAGATTTTTTACCTGCATAAATTGATCGATCGCTTCGATTGCCGATACTCATGTTCGACGAAGCGTTGAGAAAGACAAGAGCTGCGGAAAAGTAATTATAGTCGCCTCCGGGAGTTGGCGAAGGCGCGCGACCGTGTCGTTGACACGCGGATCTCGTAAAAGTGAAAGTTCACGCGACTTAGGTAATATCGAGCATCACCGGTCACCTCGCCATCGGCGTCGTCTCCACAGGGGGCGCGCCAAAGCTCTCCAAAAGCAATAGCTTCTGCCAAAATTCTTCTTACATAAAATTGCGTTAATGCCGATGAATTTCGAAGGATTATGACGATCAACTATGAGAAAATCACGCGAGCACCCTGTTTTCTTTTTCAAGCGCGGCGACGCTCTGTTTGGCATAGCCGGCCATTAATAATTCGTCCCTCGTACGCCATTGTTTTCTCTCGGACTCGATCGTTTTTTTCCATCCTATGTCCCAGCGTCATATTCTTTAACGAAAAAAGGTCATGGCACTTCGAGATCGAAATACTTATTTACTCTTCCGGAATAATGAAAATATTTGACTATAAAATTATTACTCTTCCATTGTAGTGAATTTGATTAGCTAATTTAGTAACTACTTGCCGTTTATAATCTAATGATATGCAAAAGCGAGCGATTTATAAAATGTGCAGAAAAAGCAGAGTGACACATCGAGCCGGCAGAGTCCTTCGGACAGCCGTCCACGAGAAAGACTAGCGTCACTGCGTCCTTGGCGCGTCGCTTCGAGTTTTCGGCGCGCCGGCGAAAGGGAAACCGCCAAAACCGCAGAATTACAACTTCCGCGTGCTGCTCTTCTCTGCGGTTATAATGGGGGGTGTCCATCTTTTTTCATACGACTCTCCAGTTTTCATTGTTTACACTACCAATTACACTGGCGGAAAACTGCCCATTTATTCTGCCTTCGATATGGTGCAGAAGCGAAATGTAGCTAGAGAATATCAAAAAAGAACGTAAACAAGGCCAGGACTCTGTCCTCATTATAATTACCTCCGCGTTCTTTTAACAAATATCTTTTTCGAATTTTAGAAATATATAACAGTTTCTTAAAACTATATAGATCATTTCCCATATATTTATAGGAATTTTATTATCTGCGATGCTCATTACTATACTGCAATCGAAAATAGTTTGCACGAATATAGCAAATATTTAATCGAGTCGAGCAGCAATGTCGAAGGATACAAAAATAACATACTGTTAGTCATAAGCTTTTTTTATTTAAAGCAAACTTGTGTCGTTAGCATAAATTGTGATGTAATTAACTTAGCCGGAAGAATATTTGAGACATATTATTTTTCGCATTTTTTAAAATATGGTTATCTAAGAATCATTGAAAATCTTTGAAAATTCCTTAATATTCCATTAAAGATATTCCTTGGGATTATTCCGCCTCGAGTGTATATTTTCCTCAGGCGTAGAACGTCGCGTAAAAATTCGAGTATCCCTGAAAATTACAAATTCGCATTGTGCACCGAGAAATTTCGCTCGGAGAGGTCATTATGCGAGGATAATTTCTTAGCGACCCCGGCGCAGCCGCAGGAAGGCTGCCCATCCGCGGAGACCATGAGGCGCGTGATGCAGGTGCACGACCCTCGAGAGTAAAGAGTTACTCGTAAATTCGACTCGAATATTCAGCGTCTGAGAAATCCTCAGAAAAAAAGTAAAAAAAGAAAGATTTATCTTTTTCACAAATTTTAGATTAGAAATCGAGGGTGTGGGCGAATCAATAGTGGCAACATTTCAGCTTTAATTGACAGGCGCTCCAGTGAATGCAATAAACTATATAATAGTCTAAATTGACCCAATGAAATCTATGCTTTTATTTATTTACGTATTATCTGTTGATGCTCGAATTATAATTGCATTCGATTGAAATAAAAAGAGAAGCACAAATGACGATTAAACGGCCTGGCCGATGTTCTCGAAAGTGCCGGGGCAATGTAGAACCTACATGATCTCTACGTGACTCCTCACCCTCATTTACTGTTCAATTGCAGCACCTCGCAAGTGCGAAGATGAGATCATCTAGCGGGTGATCAAATTCTTATCGCTCCTCTTTTCTTTACTGAAATTCAACATGAAAACAAAATAATTATTATCTCTGGAATAATTTTAACCTCTTTGAAAGCGTAAAAAACAATGAACCAATTTGATTTTTTTAATAATAGCTTAATATCTTTTTTTATACATTGTTTAAATTTAAATTGTTAACCTTTGCTATGTTTCGAATAAAGATTGTTTTCATTTTCATGTTTTATTGCTCGAGTATTTAAAGCGCACGTTGTGCGGAACGAATGGCATAGAAGAAGTAAGCATCACCCGGTATATGAAGCACTTACTATAACTACCGACACACCGCTACTTATTGAGAGCAATCGAGGCAATAATATGCGTGCAGGGCCCGTACTTCTGCTGCTAAATTTGCGAATTAATTCTCGCATGTGATTCCACTTTAGGCCTTCCGCCAAAGATCATTTTTTAATTAAAATGGAATTACGTTTAATTTTCTTATACGATTGTTATCGCTGCTATTAGAAAAGCTTTATTCAAGTGATGTAATAGAAGGTATATTTTTAAAGTTTATTTGGTTTCTCTGAAAATTTAAGCTGTAGCTCCGCCGGATTATTTGTTTATTACGAAGGAAAAAGGATTTGTTAAGGAATTTATTAAAAAGAAAGTATGATCTGTAAATTATGTTGAAAAGAGGTGCTTGGGAGCGAGAATGGAGAAAAAAAAGGTGGAATGCGTAACGGCGTGGAGGACGGCGGCGGCGGACGTGAGACGTAAAAGTGAATAACCGACCCTGACATGATCATCCGCAGATGTACCTCGGTATACTCGCGCGTGCAATTTCGATCCTCGGAGCTGCGCACACGCGCTCGATATAAACAATGGCGCGCGCGAGCTCCATTGCGCCGTGCAATAATCCAATTCAACTAGGGGACAATTTACCAATTGAACGCGCAAAGCTTTTTTAAGGGAGCTTTATTCCTAACGATTCTTTTCTAAAAGCGTCTGTACGTATAAAATAAAAGTTATAATGAACATGAATTTAATAATAGGTAAAAATTATAATGTATATAGGTATATTCAATTTCTCACAAAATGAGCCTACATAGAAGTTTCTAAATTCATTTCATGTTATCCTTATAAGTTGATTTTTAAAAAATGCATCGGCCGTGATCAGCGGTTTATGTTATTCTGCTATGAACAGAATGCTTAAGTTGATGAAAATTTTCAAAAATTACCTATAATTTTTCATTAGCCTTTTAACCTTCTCAACTGTTTAACCAATTTCAAATCCTACCCTTCTTCAGACCAGCATCCTAAAAATAAGTCAGAAAACAGTTAACAGTTTATTGAGCCTATATGTATAATTCCTTATATGGCTAATAAGGTTTTTCTGAATCAATAAATGTAACACGTGAAACTGTTTTATAAAATGACCTGCAACTAGACGCTTTAACGGTCTATTTCACATTATTAAACGCAAATTATTCTTATTCTGTCATATCGATTCTCCTTTAGTAGAGTTTTTTGTGCGCTGATCTTATTTTTAATTAACTTATAAAATCAGCGCAATATTGTTATATCTTATTCTTTTGTTATTTTACTACTTTATTATACAAATTATCAATATCGTTTAATTTAAACGTGTTTGTAAAGATTTTTTTATCTGGTGGTATATGATTAATTCCAAGGAAGATACATTAAAACATTATTACATTAAGAGAATCGTTAAAAATTAGTTTGCATCAAATTTTATTGCCTTTATCCGGCTGTTAAACTACGAACGCTTTGACGTCACTCTTTATGAGTATAAAAAAGCTTTTACATAATTAATTTTCGAAGGTTTGCTAAATGGTCACTTCAATATTGACTGGGAACTTTTTGCTCAGTTTATTCAATTTTCGTTTAGCTCAAGGCTTAATAATGCAAATATTGTCGGCGTTTTCCCCTAGTTTCTAGTTTTAGTCAATGCCTTGAAAAGAAACATCGATATAAAGAAGAATAATTGAAAGTTTGCAAGACAAGAGAAAAAAATAAAAAACGACATGACTGACGAATGACCAGACAATCGCCATAAATCGGCGCATCCCCTTCTCCTATTGAAACTCCGTGGTAAGCCACTAAAAGGAACTTATGTGGATTTTTATGTAATCGAGCGGCGCGCGCGATTAGAGAATAATTTATGCGCCTCGTTGGCTGCAGCGGGCGTGGCGCTCAAAGCGAGCTAACTGTCGCTCGTTGGGATGCGGCTCGCACGAGGAACAAGGAAGAGGAGACCGTACGGCTTGCAACGGTATCGGCCGCTTATAGAGATAAGGCGTTCTCCGTGGGCGTAACAGTTCCACGCGTTCCAGCCCGATTTTCGGCCGCCTCATTTACGACTCCATCGCTAGACGATGATATTATTAATAAGCAAGTATTTTTGTAAGCATAACACGTGGCAATTGTTTCAAATGCTTCAAGTTTGAATGAGCGCCGCCTCCGCTAGCGCGCACCCGGAAGAAACTAGCTTATCTCTTTGGTAATTCAATATGCATCTGAAGGTGGAGGGAGCTCTGTTGCGTGCCGCCGCCGACCGTCCTTGTCGAGTTCCTGCAGCGAAGCGTTCGTTTTGCGCGCGAGTCGTAAATCAGGCCGCCAATGACGGCCGATTTGGAAAACGCACGCGCCTACCTCTCCCAAATACACTCCTTCTTCATCAACCATCGTCAAATTCAAATTACATTTTATAATTAAACATTATAACTTAATGCTCAACGTTTCTTCTCTTTTTCTCACGCAGTCGATCGCATTCATAGAAACACAACTTCCTTTAAAATTTATTTAAAAATTCCTACTCAAAGTTAATTTTTAAAATAGCTCTATAATCTTGGGCATTATCTGAAAATGCGATCAGGCGACGTAATTCTGCATCATTATTATGCTTTAATGGACTGTAAGTGTCTGCTTGCATAAGAAAAATATTGCAATGCTCAAAACTAGAAGAAAAAGCTTTTTGTGAAATTTGTTATGTTTCGGTAGCGAATAAATAAATAAGCGTTAACCATTAAGTGAGCTTGCCACTCGATCTCAAACGAGTTTGCAAAGTGATCCTCGGAAATCTTTCCGTGGGTTTATTAAATAATGAAAAATCTGGTGAAAAGATCTCTGACGCCACGCATACTCAGGATCAGCTGTGTCGCGATTAAAATCTATGCACTTATTAAAATGCATAAGGGAAACCAGTCGCATTGCGCTGGCGCGATAAGCAACGCGGGGAGGTGAAAAAGAAATCGCATCCGCGGCGGAGCGCACCGCGCGAGTTTATGTCTTTCTGTGTCGTTGCACAATCGTCTAAGGCGCTCAAGCGCGCTACGAAAACTTTTTGCGCCGCTTGGAAAAATTTTCTCTACGTCGACGTTTTGCCGCCTTCGAGCTTCGCCGACATTTCGCATACATTAAGCTTCATGAATAAACTTGTATTTTATTTCATTATTTCTGCTAATCTCTCTCCCTGTCTTTCTCTTTCAAAATAACTGCGGATAGGATTTTTTACAAAAAAAATTATTTATTCAATTCTAGAAAAGTGAAGGAGTGCTATTGATTGCACAAACGTATTAATCTATTAAAACTTTACTGCATTTTTCCATACAGCCGATCGTCTGAAATCATATCTTTCGACAGATAGCTACGACGACAATTCAATAAAACAATTAAGCAGAATTTGGAAATAAAATTTGTCTTCAACTATCGCGGGTTCCGTTAATAAGGAATTTAGTTCAAGCTCGCTTAAATACTATTAATTAAATTTTCGCTTTACAGTTTTTGCATAAATTTTTATTTTGAGCTAATTAAAACAAACTTATCAATAAATATGGCGCTATCGAATAAACTCAACAAGCAAAAAATCAACGCATGAAACCTATTCGGAATCGTGTTATTTCTTAAATAGACAGTTCCACTTTAAATTTTTTAAAAATTCATTCTAAACTTTCCATGTTTTCACATGAATGTTTAATATATCAATTAGCTTTTAAGTATGACCAGTAAAAGAAAAAAACAAAGTGCAGTTAGCACTTGTTCAAAAATGAACACCGAGCTACTACGCTTTAATATTTATGTAGATGAGTAAATTGCGTTAAAATCAGGAAAGAAATTATTTTTAATAAGATCTTTTTAACGCATTATTAATTAATGCTTTTACATATGTTTACACTAGCTATAAAAATAAATTCCTTTAAATTTTTTTAGTCCAGCTTTTTAACGTTTTATTCAAGAAGGAAAGTGGCATTCATCAATCGAACAACTACTGGCATATCACATTTATTTCGTTAAGAAATAAGGAATTAACGTTGACATTTTCGCGCTTCTTTTTGCAGCTTGTAGCAAAGCAATGCCAGCAGTTAGCATTAGCATAAATTACCGTTAGATGCAGAGGTATTATAATTTTAAATGAAAGATTTTCCGAAGTATCACGAATGTAGCTCGTTAAAAATCTCCAGTGAGCTCAGTAAATTATCTCATATATTAACGCGCACGATTGATTTGAATAATCGATGGATTCGCCGCATTCAACAATAAACCGGGGATTTAGAGCCTCTAAATATGGTACGTGTTTAAAAAATATACAAATCTTTTTTATGCTTGTTTCTGTTGATCTCGGTTGGCTCGGCCTCGCGCTAAACAGGGAGAAGAATCGTGAGATACTTCGCAATAGCGGAATTTATAAAGCCAAGTGCAACGCGCGAGTCTCGTCTGCAAGGAGGCTCGTTGTTATTGACCGTCCGGCGGTTCTGATCGCCTTCCACGACTATGACGTAGAGCCGATCTGTGTCACACCTCTGCAGAGCGAGCCTACTGCGAAGGTGTGTCTCCAGATAGCAGCAGCGATTGCCTCTCTCTCTTTTTAAATCTACGTCGCCATACGTCTAGTCTGCGGCAATAGGCACGAATCAGCGAGTTTTTCGAATCTACTGAAACTCGTGAGTAATACTCGAAAACGCCATTCCGATCTTAAATTCACCGATGGCCAAGAGAATAATGTTTCTTGCAATTATTTTACTCGAAGAGCTTTCGGACGGCAAATGACAACTGACGACAACATACTTTAGATTCGGAGTGAGGCACATTTAGCTATTCTTATGTCAATAGACATTTTTCTTCAATCATTGACAGCATGATTAATTTCTTCTTCAGAAAAAAACGTTTAATCACATCTAAATCTAATTTCGTCCCGACAACGCAAACAATCAGTCAATCACAGCTAATATTAATTTCTGCAGCCGCAAAACAATGCATTTTTTTCTATAGTGACATTACGCGTTTGCCGAATCGCTTTGATCGGTCGATGAAAAAAAGGAGTAGCATATTCGTAAAGGCATTGTTTCTTATCCATTATTAAGACTTGAAATATTTTTATAGTATACCTATGTTAGTACACTCTAAGTACTCTTATTTTTAGTACGACAGTGCAATAGATCAGGCGGTATCTTTAAAAAGATCTTCGGTGTTTTTCCACTTCAGTTCATATATAAGAGTTTACAAGTTTTTTATTTTTAATAAGCAAAAACTAAAGTGTTGTCTCTATAATTACGTTTGAAAGCACAGCGATTTTAAACTTTATTACTTTACCAACGAAGTTTTTACATTTAACATTAATAAAAATCCTGACTACTCGCGAAACTATTTCGTTTCAAAAATACGCTAAGCTTACCTTTTTTCTTTTCAGGTAAGTATCAATTGACTTTATCTACGAGTATCCTGTCCTACTTGTATTTTCGATGACGCCGAGGACGTAAGTACATGGACGTCATAGTTGAACGTCATAAAAAGTTTCATTATTAGTCGCGCGGCCGCTCGTGGAAAGAAAAAATTATCGTAAACCTCTTAAAGTGTACTTGTCGAATTTATATGAAGTGCCTCGGCAAATTTGCCACTGAACTGAAAAAAAACAATTATACTCACGAGTTAGTCGCTTTTCACACTTTGCCCGCGAGTCGCTCAAACTTTATTATCGCTTTATTTGGGCGGCGATACAGGGGAATATCGAATCGGCCTATAAGGTACCACCCGCTCTGGATATAGTATAGGATAAACCGGGAGAAGTCGCCACAGTTAAGGAAAAAATTAAAATAAAAAAGACGGAATAGGTAAATTTTACTAGACTGCTTAATTGATGTATAATTACGTACAAAAAACTACTGCTTTATTTTATTTACTTCTCGGAAAATTACGTTTTTATAAATACGTAATAAATACGTTTACGTGTAAATAATATTCAAACAAACATCAATCACAAATATTAATATAATTAACGTTATATTTTCCATACTGGGCAAAAAAACGAGCACGTTACAATTATTTTCACGATTTTTAAGATAAGATGCCACTGGTATAATATGTTCATTAATGTGCTGGCATCTTCCACATATGATATTAATTTTAAATAAATTTAGCAGCTTTCCTTTTTTGCATTGCACCAATATAAACTTAAGGTCTTTAATTTTATGGATTGATAAAATACTGTACAGATCGAAATTCGGTAATTCTATGGCATTTTAATGAAAGGCTCGTATTAGAAATAGTTTGCTGGCATCTTATCTCGGTTTAGCTTAAAAATTCTTATAGCGGGCACGTGTCAATTGTAAAAGAGCCTAGTGAATTTGCGTTGTCTTCAGATAGAGACTATTGTTATAAATAGAACTTTTATTATGTGTACAGTGCGCCTTCTTCAACAATTAACAAGGTATTACAATTCGTAATTTAAAGCTGGATTAGCTTATCCAGCAAAAAAGGCAGAGGAGCCAATACAAACACATGGAAAAAAAATTAATGAATTTCAATCTTACAAATTTATAACAGGAAAGATCGTAATTAAAGCGACGGCAATTTTTTGTCCGCGATACGTTTTAGTCGAAAAAAAAAACGCGCGCCGTAAACAACTACTGATGGACAACAAAATGCAGAGCGCGCTCAGGCCTTCAAAAAAAAATTAATCGTCGCCGAGAAGTGAGGAAGTAATCTTTTATTATTGGTATGCGGCTCACAAGGCCGCCCATCACGCGTACACTGCAGTCCGAGACCCCAAAACAAGCGACGGCGCGTCCAGCCAAGCGTGATTTTGGCGACGTGACAGGTCGTGCATTATCTTTATTTATTTTGTTTTTTCAAGCAGCCGCTAAGAAGATGTACGCATTTTGATCCTCCGGCGTGTCCTGCATTAGATTCAGAAGACTGAACGACGTCCTGACTGGTTTGAAAAGTTTATTCGATTAGATAAATTGAAATTGTACCGCTGACTATAATTGCGCTGTCAACGTTTTTTCTAGTCGTTTATTGACGATTGACAATTATTAGATAAGATAATAAGTTTGGTCTTTTATTGAGGAAAACAGTTATTACGTCGAGTTTTATTGTTGTGTATTATTTCAAGATATAGAAAAAATGAAGGGTTTACCGCTTGTGTACTGAGTTATAAAAAAATTGTCATTCGTCGGCTGGACTTATCTGGGGTAACAAATTGTACTGCATAATTTGTAGTGCTACTTTTAATGCTCGATCTTATATTTCGCGCAGTAATTTTTTAATGCTTTATTTTTTTCCTAAGCTCTAATTTGCCGTTAGTGATATAAAGAGTGTATTTTAAACGCTTTGCACATTTTTCATTAAATTTAATCGCATCAACATTAGTCTTTTGTAGAAAAATAATTAATATAAGCGAAATTTTAGTATCTCCTTTCTACCCGAGTAACTTTGCTAATAATCGCAATTAATTAAAAAAAATAAAATGCCATAAATACCCTGGTATGAAGAAACGTCACGAGTTAGTGGCGATTTTTAAAGCAGAAATACACAAACTCGTGAATATTGATACTCATCGACCTGGCAAAAAGTTAACTATAAAAACTCCTTTACTTGTAAAAAACGTGTTTACTCCGTGGAAGAGAAAGATGCAGAGGGATAGTCTCGATGAACGGTTAGTGTAAAGTACCCGAAATCTGGACATCTTTTAGAATGGAACCGAAAATTGGACAAGAAAAAATATCTATATATGTATAATAAAAGATTAAAACGTTAAAAAAAGTTCCTTGTTAGTTAAATTTAAATGACTTTAAAAGTTTTTAAGATTATGTTACGTTTGATTTTATGTCTAGATCTAAAATATGCATTGTCCATCTTTAGGGATCCGTTGCTGTTCATCTTTCAGTTCCAGTACAGTATAGTGTCCAACATTAGGAACCGCGTACATACTTCTTAAAAGTTATTTATTTAATATAAAAGAGCATGAAAATAAGTTGTACTCGCCGTTGGTTATTTACTAGTCTGAAAAGTGTCCCGGTTTAGGGTACTTTACCTTACCGAACTGACTCATTTGACTAGTCAATTTATTAGCAGGACCAAATCTCGAAAAAATGTTTGTATATTTAACTGAAAAATAAAAGTGTTTACCGGTGCATTTGAAGATACGTCGAAGTTTAAGCCACCATTAGCGCGTAGATGCCATCGACTGCTCAAAGTGTAGAAGGGAAGGGGTGGGAGGTAAAAAAAGTCTTGATTATTCTGATAAAGCGCGGTGACCTTCGCTGTCGGATCGGGACACTTTTTACCGTCAGTGGTTAAGCGAACAATGCCGTTATGACTCCTGTCCTCACCTCGACTGTCTTACGATAAATCGCAGAAGGACGCCGGCCAAGTTTCACTAAGGCGAATTGTATTTTTTTTATTCACTCTCCCACGAGACTCATTTTCAGTGATTATTATTTTCTCTCCCTTTGCGTCGCTCTCGTCATTTATTATTTTCACTTGAAAAATATAGCTCTTACAAATTTTTGAATTTATTATCTTTTTCATTAGAGATATGTAAGTTTTTTTCATCTTCATCGAAATAACTGCCAATTACAAGAATTTTTTTCAACTCCACTATAAATTGTTCCTTCTCTTGAAAATATTAAGCTAGAAGCATCCGTACAGGATTTAATCGGAAATATAATTTGGAGATAATAAAGGGCCGCTGCATTGGCGGGCCAATGCGCGAAGCTTCTTAATAATCGACCTCGGATATCTTCGAGTAAATTTGAAGGAATTTGTACGGGGGTCAATGAATTTCTCTTACGAAAAAAACAACTGTTGCAAAACTTTTTTTTTATGGCGGGAACACTGATGGTAGCTAATGGCGGCGGTTAAAATAATGGAAAAATTTATTGATCGATCGAAATGGCAGACGAACGTATATTGATATTTGCTCGCGTAGGGGAAGCTCAAGGTCCATCGATTCCCAGACGCGGAAGAGCACAACGCTTTTGCTACAAGTATAGTTTGCATTGCAAGATTAATCTTAACGTTATAAGGAACTGAAGGGATTTCAAAGTTTTTGAAAAATGGTCAATTTTATGAATAAATCATGATAGTTTATACGGTGTTGAATGCATGTATAAGGTTGATTTATGTATACGATCTTTGAAATGGATTTTTTATTTCAAACCTATTTTTACCCTTGGTTTTCATTAATTTCGTATTTAAAAGATAATAATACATAATATTGAAAGAACGCTATCGTCCACAGAAATCTTTTATTGTAATAAAAATATGAAATTGTCCGTTGAAACGTTTATCACCGTGTTAAAGGAAATACGAGCGTAATTATTATTTTATTCGCATATCTCAAACGAAATTATTACTGTAATTAAAAGGCAAAGAGCCATATGTATAATCTTGGAAGGTTTTTTCCTTAGTAAACGGTCAGTAACTTTTTATTATTGGATAAAATTGTGAAATGCAACTGTGTGTTACGCTTCACTCATAACATCAATTGCTACTGTCACGCTTTTGGTCTCGTGAATGATTGCTTATTTTCAATAATCATCATTTAGTATTAAATTAAAAAGCTTTTTCTTGTCAATGTGTTTTTTACGCCTTTAGTATTTGACATAAATGATTTAAAATGTCGAAAAATGGATTGATTAATATAAAACTTAATGGAATAAGTGAAAGCAGTTTTCGTGATCTCCAATACAAAATGTTCACATCGCTTGGGTACTTTTATAACTTTTATAAATGTGAAATAATTAAAACTTTAACTTTATGAAAAACTTAGAAATTGAAAGCTATTTTCTTTTTCAATCGAAGAGATTTTCATGATGACTTTTGTGCATTGTAGATAAAAATGTAATGAAACGAAGTTAAATTGATAGAGTATAGAGTAAGTAGTTAGGATAGACGATAGCAAGCACAAAGGACAGGTCCTCGATCGAAGTGACCAAGTAGCTCTCGTTCTTATAAATAGCTCCGTACTCGCGTGATTCGAGTGCAATGAGGGGGTGGGCGTCGCGCCCAGTTTTATCGACGCGCCCCGCCGAAGGATAAGGTCGCGCGTCGTCCCTCTTTCTCTCGTCTTGTGCTTTTTTTCGCTGCTGGCACGCCGGTTCCATCAGGGACGCTACGTTTCGAAGGATCACGAGTTTGCCGAGGGCGCGGTCGTAAAGCAAGGAATCCGCCGCGGATAACTCGACTATCTCGCGCTTCTCCTTCGACCCTTTCGTCTCAGATCTTCTCACACAGTTGCAATACAAGCTGATGTTCAATGAATCTTTAGAAGAATTTTTCACAGCAAAACAAATACAAAAAAGGAGCTTTTAGCGGATCTAAGGAAAACTTTTTGCAACGCGAGGGTGTGTCTTATAATCCCGTTAAAAGCCTAGTTAAGCATACATTTTTAATGTAATCGTCAGTTGCTAGTTTGACAAGTTCTCTTTTAATCCAATTTTCAGAAAAGTAAGAGAAAAATATTTTGTGAAAAATTATAGGAATACCGGGAACTGCTACTTCACCGCACTGTCAATAAATCTCGCGCCTCTGAGCTTTAAGCTCGAACATTTTACGGCTGCTTTTTGCTTAGTAAAAGTCGTCATTTCGTATGTTCTCGTTTGCAGTAAAAGTCGCCGTTTCACGCCCAAGATCAGCCTCGTGAGCTGCGGCGATGTTTCACTTCTCGCAGACAACACGTTCGTGCCGCACGTGCCTGTTGCTTTAGTATTTACTTCGAGATTTTACCGCTGAGTAACTGATTTTTTACACTGTTTTCATCTGAAAAAAGAACACGATGATTTTCGTGCAGCTTCAAGGGCTCCTTACTTCATAAACGTTACAATTTGTTAGAAGAATCATTTATTTTGCTTGTTAACAATTAGTTGCTCAAAAACTAGTAGTATAATTTTGGAATGGCAGCTGGGTGTCCTTGCCTGCACTCGAAACAACGAATGCATCACATAGGATGTAGGATTTTCCTACCTAAATCATTTTGGAAAGTTCGATGGAGCGATTGATCTCGCGGGACAAGCGATTTTATCAACTCGCGTACTCGACGTTTTCCTTGGCCATAACGCGAACTTTCGATATTTATAATGTTACGGAGAGAGGAGAAAAAGATCGGAGTAAAAGCGGTCTACTGGAAAATTGTTCATTTATTCAGCGAGGACACTTTCTTTTTATTTACAGCCAATCGTTAATTATTGGATAAAAAGCAGTTAGAGATTGACTCGCAAACGGTTATTAATCAGCTGAATCAGAAAGTTTGCTTTTTCTACTTGGTTTTACCGCTTGGCAGAATGGCAGGCAATTGTTGATGTTGTTGAAAAGGAAAGCGAAAGAATGAGCCGCGCTCCGGCGGCTCCGCGGCACGCCACCCTTGAACTTGGCCAGTGGTCGGTCACCCCCGCGCGTGCAGGTCCCCTCCCCGCGGTCGGCGCCCCACTCCGGCAGGCCAGCCAGTGCGGCGCGCGCGCCACGAGCGAGCAGGACCCCCGGCTGCCGCTCAAAAGTCGCGCCTGCTCGCCTCTTTTCTCGCGCTCCCCTTCGCGCCGCCTACGCATGTGGACAGGTGCGAAGGCGCCAGAGTCAGCCTCCAGGCGCGCACGTGCGTTTACCGGGGGAGCGCTGAAAAATGCTGGCGCGAGCGTCAGCCAGTCACCGCTATGTTGCCGGGCCGCGAGGATCGCGCGCCGCCCGCTGCTCCGTCACCAAGTTCTCTCACTCGTTCCACGTGTCCTGGCGGCAGCCTTCTTTTCCACTAAATTTGCGCTGATAAGCAAGAGTTGCGAGGAGCTGCGCGGCGAGCCGACGCTTGCGAGCAGTGGCCGGAAGCCGACTGCGCGTCAGCCTCGGTAGACAGTGAGGTGCGCACGTGAGCCCCTCCTCCGCGAGAGAGAGAGAGCCTGCTGCCCCACTCGCCCGCGTTTCGATACATATCGCCGGCGAGGAGCGCGCGGCGACGCATTGTCATCTCGGGGCCCGCGAGCCGCCGGCGGATCATGAGGCGCGAGTGCGCGAGTGTCCAGATCCTCGAGAATCCGTGAGCGCGACCCACGTCCCGTCATGAGCACCGCCAGCGGACTAGGCGCAGTCACCCAACTCGCCGACATGGATCCCAAGGACAGATACGTCGTCGACGGGATCGGTGAGTACGAGTCGCTTGTCCCTTTAAAACCACTCCATATTCCTGTTTACTAATTCTAAATAGATAAATTGCCCTTGCAACACTAGAATAACGCAGCAATAAAATCCAATAATAAGAACAAAAGTCCGATTGCTCAAGTTTGATAAATCAGAATTTGCCCCGACTTTTGTAGATCGCAAACGATTAAAAAGCGTTTTTCACTTAGCACTTGGAAATACGCGGTAATTAATTCTTAAGTAATCGCATTGTATTCCGACGCCAAAGATACGTATTACGTCTCCGCATGTTAACCTTTTGAGCATAAATTAATAAATAATTTAGCCACGGCGCGTTAAATTGAAACGAAGAAAAAACGCTAATGAGAAAAGCAAGTCAAGTAAAGTATGTAGGCAAAAGTTTGAAGAATCCGAGAACCGATACGATGGAACTGTTTCCGCCAAGATCCCGTGGTGCGTCCAGGTTCGAGAGCTTCGCCTGCTTTTTCTTCAGCGAACCCCGATTCCCGATATAACTGGCTGCACTTGCGCAGCTGCAGACATGCCGATTATCCAACCTGTATTCGATAATGATTTTTTTCTCCTCAAACATGAGGTCTTCCATATTCAATGAATCATATTTTTTTCTCGCCGATACGCTTCATTGTTCGTAGCTGATATGCGCGATAATTGATCGGCACCATTTTAATTCTCCACTGCAGGCGCAGTCTCTGAAGAATCTCAATTCGACGTTCAAATTGTCTTGATGTCATTTTTATTGTCGAGCAAACAATCTCGTATCCGGCTTCAGGTGACGTTCCAAACCTGCAAAGCAATGCATTAGCGTAATTAGCAGTTTTCTTTGCGACGAAAATTAAATTAATTACTAAATTACGCTGGCGAAAGCGTTGCGCTCCTCGGCGGCTCCCACGGAGGAGCAAAGTCCAGCTACCCGTGGTTAAGAGCGCCCCGACCAATCGGGCGGCGATCGCGTGACGCGGCATCGACCGCCGGCTGATGATTGACAAGACGCGAGCAGCCTCCCGAGAGTCCGCGGGGCTTTGATCCCTCCTGCGCAGGCGAACAGGTTTGCACCGACTTTTTTCCTCGCACAAATTTCGGCCGATGCAATTTTCGATTGGAACGCGCCTGGATCACGGATCGAGGCAACCGCAGCCCTGTGTCGCTTAGAACAGCCGCCGTGAAATTCCTCTTTTAGGTATTGAGTATGGATGTAGATTTTTTAAATCAACCAATGTACCATCCAGGAATTCTGTACCAATGTCTACTGTAGAAAAACCAATTTCATTACTTAAAATAAATAAAAGAGAAAATAGGTTAGAAAAACGTTTAGACAAAATAAAAGCTGATGAATAAATAATAGTGGTTTTTCTACAGGAGACTTTGGTAAATTCCTGGATGGTACACTGGTTGATTTAAAAAATCTACATCCATACTCAATACCTAAAAGTTATAATTATATGTAATTTCAAATATGTATATTAATAAAAATTTTTGTTTGCTGTACCTGGTAAACTTGAAATATAGTCCTCTTGGATATGTACTCGATTTTTGCTGCGCCGGCTTTTGGAAAATGATGAAAACTCTGGATTTTTACATTTTTGACTAGAGCATCCGAAAACAGAGCAATAAATTATGCTTTTTGATTCACGTTTTTTAGACGTATTTATTGACCCCATTATTTCTTCAAAATTAACTTTAATTTGCATTTACATCATATCTACATAGAAAAGCTCTATATTTAAATGGCATTTACCCTACTCTTGGCGGCTATCTTGCCTATATGATGTCAACCACCGATCCCAATAGAATATAGTATGAAAGAGATCCAGTGAAAAGTGCGGACGATCCAGATTCTGTCGGTTTATCTCGTTGCCAGCGAAAGGTAGTTTCGCTAGCGAGGAAAGGGTCAGCAGGGGAGGGGAGAAAAGTTCGGTCGGTGCCCTCTCGGCCAGTGGACTGTATAGCGGCTCACGCGTCTTTGCGAAGAAGAAGAAAAAGGAGCTAGTCATTATGCGCGCACTTTCGGCGGCCTTCGACGCTTCCATCATTACTGTCATTAAATAGCCGTGAGGTACGCGGGGGCCTTCGGGGAAGCGCTCGCCTGACTTAGACCGGGCCAATGCACGCGTCTGCCCCTTTTTTCTGTCTCGCGCGCGTTCCCTCGACTCGACATTTTTTCGCGACTTTCGTCTCTTTTATTTATTTAACGAATCCTAGCCTCTGCGCGTAGCTTGACAATAAAGTTAATTCGTTTGGCAAAGTTAAAAGAGTTATTGTAACCGTAAGAAGACGTCGCGGGTAACTGGTTATTTTAGCTTTGAAAAATGTGAGCGAGTAATGGAGTACGCCCTCGTCCGGCTTGATCAGCGGACAACAGAGGTCGGAGGTGCCTTGCAAATGAGTCGGAAAAAAGTGCGCGCGATCCTTGTTTCTCTCTCTACTGGGCTCCGGGTGAGCAGCGCGTCGACTCGCGATTATGTCATCTCGTACTTGTATTCTCAGATGTGATTCACTGGGCTGGTCGGGCAAACAAGACATCGAGCCGCTTTATACCTGCGCATCCATTTATTGCATGCCCTCTGCTGCAAGCATGTCGTTTTAATCATTGAAGACGCCTTCTAGTAAATATATCTATATGAGCTTTTACTTTGATTAATCAAACTAAAAGGAAGAATCTCCTGATTTTACTAAAGTTCAGGCGAAAGAGGAAATCCTGTCCGAGTGACTCACGCGCTAAACAAACAATTTTTCTTACAGTAAAATCATCTCAAACTGCATTAGCAGAGGTATAGTCGACTCATTTTTTCAGCCAAAATGACTGTTTTCTTAAACGATTGTAGTATTGTTTACAGTGGAGGCTTTTGTTTTATTCCATCGGTGAGAAGCTGACAATTTATATGCGCAGCCTCTTCTATAACGTTACTTTTTAGCTGCACACCCGCGTTTATGCGCATTTTTACGATCGCCGGAGTACGTAGGGGAAATCCCTGGCGACGTAAAAATATACTTCGTGGCTTTCACCTTGTTTCGACAATAAAAAATCTTTTTTGTTGCAGTCTCTTAGAAATTGCCAAGATCCCTTTTTACTGTGCTTTTATCAGGAAGTTGTTAAGCAAAAGAGTGTAACCTGTGGACATCAGAAATCCGCTACTAGACTAATATAATCCTAGGTTCCTGGCAGCTTGACGTAGACGCGCGCGTAACGAACGAAACGACGAGCGACTGCCAAGCGATGATTTATCGCGCGCATCGATTGTGAAAAAAAGAAATAAAACGAGCGCGTCACGCAGGCTAATCTTCTTTGGTCGACGGACAAAGTCCGAAGAGGTCCGCCGGGCCTTTCCCATTTGTGCTGGGATTTTGTATACTTACGCTGGGCTTGGACTCACACGCGCATCACGTGTAACCGCTGCTTTTTTACCTCTCGTCCGTGGACTTTGTTTTTCGATCTTCCAAAGTGTGTTACGTACATACGCCCAGGCCGCTACGCGATGATGCAGCGCTCATGGAATGTTGCCATTTGAATGAAAAAAGAAAATATCTTCCAACAAGTTTGAGCACTTGTATTTTCGAAGATAAACGACAGCGATTGCAAATCGTTTAATTAAACAACGGAAGAAAAGTGCAAATGATCAATTGTTATACGGAGCATCGAAAAGAGAAAATTGGTTTTTCTCCTATCTGGATGGCTGTAAGAGGTTTTGGTTAAGGACACTCGCGCATTAGTAAATATCGAACGTATCATTCAGAGTACCCACTCATACTCCTCCTGACTCGTGTTAATTTCTCACGTGCGTATTTACCTTTCGCGAGCGACTTTGTTATCTCGCCAGCTCTACTTATCAAGCCGATGTTAAACACGCGATTTTATATATAGCTACGCCAAAGACAGTCAATAAACCAGCCGCTCTTTTTATGAGCTTCGACGAGTTCAAGATCCCGCGATGCGTGAAAAAAGACGCTGCTAATTTCGCGGTAATAGAAAATCATTATACTTCCTCTTATGTTCTAAAGACATATTTACACATGATTTATGTGGTTGAAACTAACTTTTAGCTAGACTTTTCCAACATAATCTATTTTGATAGTTTGCCATATTATAGTTAAATTAAACAAATTCAAATTTATGAATTGAACAATAGAAGATCTAGATGCGTACGCAGCTGTTTGCGAAGGTGCGAGAAAAGAACATCGGTGGGCGCGTGCCCTCAATCTTGCGATGCAGAATCGACCCTAAGGTGGCGCGGCGGTAGTTATATAACTTCAGATTAAAAATTTAATAGAATTCACAACATATTTATGTCCATATAGCGGCGCGTCACATCCTCCAAATATGCTCGAAATGTTATACAATCTGCTCACTGAACAGAAGATTTAACACATTATGACTAAAAGCTCCTTAATTTCCCGGCAGGAGCCGCTTTTATAGATTTTAAAAAGCAAGCAAAATTATAAAAGACAGACTCTGAAAAAAGAAAAACAGGAATTCTATAAAAATAAAAGTAAGTAAAAATCGTGTTCAAAAGAAATAAATTTTCTAAAAATATAAAAAAATTAAAACTAAATTAATGTGTACTTATTAATAACAATTCAAGTTTCTAAGATATTTTTAGAGAATTTTTTTTTCTACTACAATGTTTCTGCTGAGATAACCAAAATTCGTCTAATTTAATGGAAAATTTAGGAGCTTTTGCTGAGAATATGTTAAATTTTATTTTTAAATTGATACTCAGCTACATTGGCTAGCTAACGGAGTGAGAGTATAAGGAGAAGCTGAGAAATTGGGAATCGCTAGTTAGAGCGAAGCAGTGCGACTCATCTTGGTTTTTTGCGTTAAAGGTGCGTTGACTTGGCGTCTTTCTCTTGGTGACTTGGTGAAAGGCGAGGAGGCGTCAAGAGCGCAGAAGAGCGCTATTCGTTCGTAACTGCCATACGTCCCCGTCTCTCTGACGAATGTCGGCGCATTTTCGCGGACAAACTTGGTAAAGATCGAAATCGATCAAAAGGAGCGTTATTTTTCGCGTTGCGCCTTAGTGAGCTCGCGTGCGAGATAAGCCTCGCAATGGCCTTACCGGAAGTTACGCGTTCGGATTCTTTGGAAACACTTTTTCATGAGATTGGTTCAGTCTTCCCGCTCGGCTAGGAAAATAGTTGTAATCGATTGTTTTTTCAAGTGCGATCATAACTTTTCCGCTTCCGGTTGGACTTATTTTTCTAGAAAAAATCGATTTTTATTAATTTTCAGTTCCTTTTGCAGCACAAAATAGTATTATCATTTGATAATATTTTTGTCCTTAATACAGTAAAAGAATTAAGAGAAATTATTATTGAATTTGAATATTGTTAAATACTTGTACTTACGAGTAGCAGCTTAATTCGCGCCATTCGCAGGAAAATTGCTCGGTGCTATCTCAGTTGGTCCGGCGCGAGGAGGAAATCTTGTTAGCGGCGCTCTCGTCTGTTATATATAGGAAATCCACATAGAAACGGGCTCGCCACTCGAGCAATACGCGAAATTGGTACCTACGTCAGCTGGCATGTTTTGCTTCTGTATCGACTCCCGACGCGTCTCTTTAAAAATTGCCCAATTTAAACGGAATTGGAAAATCGCGCTTGCTACTTCCGTTGCGTCGCGAGCTTGTCTATGCTCCGAGAGCGTCTAAGGACTGAAAAAAGTCTGCATTTACACAATGTTTAACCTTTCAGTAATACAGTCATAATTCGTGCGTAAACGCGATGTTTCGCTTCTTAACAGCGAGTAACGCCGCTTCAAGGACTATTTTGCTGGCACGCAATTTATTTTACAGGCTTCGTAGTAATAAGTTGAGAAAAAGAACAAAAATCAAACGACAAAATAAAAAAAGTCTTAATAGGCGATACCAATTTTAAAGCCGTCATTCTCACAAAAGAGGTACGCACACAAAAGTCAAAATTTCATTTTTATTTACAGACGTAAATACATATTTGTTGAGAATAATTAAGTAGTTTTATTGTGCACTAAAATACAATTAACGCTGCGAGTTGGTTGATAAAATTGGAATTTGCCGCCGCGGGTCTAGACCTCGCTGATAACGAGTAGAATTTATGCCAGTGAAGCGCTTGAAAATATCACGTCGAGACTTGCGTGCAGATTGAGTGGAAACGACTGCAGACACGGCCTATGACTAGAACTCATTGGTAGCCAAGACCCAAGCAGCAATGAGTAACATATTGTTGTGCTCATTTCAACATATTGAAATAACATTTTCAATATTAAGTAATAAACGTGGAGTTTATTTCTTCTCGGCAGCATCATCATGAAACTGCAATTAAAGCAATGCTCAAATTACGTTTTCGAACTTTACAAACGAGCTTTTGATTTGAAAATGAATAATTCCCCAAGACTCGCTCACGATAAGACACTCTAGCTACGTTTCACTCGATATATTTGAACGAAATTTATCCGCGTTTCAAAAAGTTTTAATTCCTAGAAAAGTCTACGGGTTTCGATAATCGTGGAATAACGACTTTTTGACACCGAGATCAATTAATTAGCCGTATTAATAAATCTCCGCGCCGAGTAATGACCGAATAATTCTGAATTAATGAAGTTTGATGAAGACACATTTAGATTAAAAGTACATCATTTTAAGTATCCTCGACCAAAGAAAAGATGTATGAGTGTATCAAGTTCATGGATTTCGAAGGCATTCTGCTGGTATTCAGTTGTCTGCTGGGCTTTCCTTCCGGTGCAAGGTCGTCGACACGGGAACTATTCCGGACGCGTATTGTGACGGGCTATTGTCTTCTAATTGCCGGTGGGCGGTGTCTGACATTGTGACGCTTTTCGACGCAAGCAGAGGCGCGAATTTTCAAACGTATATTGCATGGTGATTTTCAATTATGTTTAAAATTAACATAACAAACTGAAGCTAAGTGTATTTGATTATCTTATTGATCAATTGCCCGTCGCAAGTCTGGCATTGCAGTACTAGAGTAAAAGCCGTTCTCTAGCCGTAACAAATTCAAAAACAAATTTAAGCTACTACGTGCATTAAATTCTATTGTTTACTTATATTTTTTTATGAGCAAATTTTTACTATTTTTTTTTCTTCGAACAGTTCTGTAAATAAATGTCTGTAGGAGTTGAAAAAAATAAACGATGTAAAGTGATAACTGACACACTGAGTATGACGTTGTTTTATTGTACCTGTAGATGTAAACATCCGTTTACCTTGACAATGGCGCGGCTCATTGGCCTTCGAGTGATAAGAATCGGTTGCAGCAGTTTACTTCAGCATTTACGTCGCCAAGTACTCGTTTTTAGTGAAGAAACATTTTCTGCGGAAACGTTATCCTGATAATTATAATATAAATGTTTAAAGAATAATTCAATATTAGTACGACGTAGGAATTTCTCGGTACTTTACAAAGAACAATGTGAATTAGTTTTCTTGAGCAGCTGAAAGATGTGCGTCAGGTAGAATATACTAATTATAGTATATTCCAGCTGCTTGTTTTCGTAATTTTCGCCTAGCTGTCTTTTACTATTGAATCTAACACTTGAAAAGCTATTTATACACTCTTATGAGTTTTAAAGGAGCACAAAAATTAATAAATCAATCGATAACTAAATGTAGATGTAAATTATTTTTCTTTTTCCTTGTCTACATTCTTGTACTGTTCAAAAAGATCTACAATAACTACAAGAAATGTTAAAACTAATGATAGCAATTATAAACTAAAAATGGAGTCTACTGCGTATAGGAATGACACATGGATAAAAAAGATTAGTATTTATTCTTAAAAAGGTAAATGAAATGTAAGGCCTATATAAACGAAATAGTGCGAAGCAATTAGCGCATTGTGTAAGCATGTTTCTGTGCAGCGACTCGATCAGCCTGTGATCTCTCATGAGTGCTTAACGATTTGAAGAATGTGCCGATGACAAGCGAGACAAAAGGGATAGAAAAATAAGTGCTCACGGAAGATGCATCTTCGACCGAGTCAATGACTTTTTATCGGCAAATTGTGTAACCGTTTGCCTTATCGAAGTGAAAGTTCGTCAATTAAACGTCGCCGGAGGAGTCTTTATCACGGACTGTTCTCTTTTTTTCTGAAGAATTCTCCCTCTTAGACAAATTGCAGACTTCTTTTTAAGCATGAATAAGGAAAATTCACAAATTGTACGTCTTAACTTATGAGTTGAGATAAATATTCACTTATTCTATTTTTAAATCCGTAGTTTTGTCGATAATTATTATTAAGTTAGAAGCTTCATTGTAAAAAAAGGTTTGAGAAATACGTTTTTAGTTATTTAGAGTCGAAATACACTATTTTTAGAAACTCTCCATGTGATGTAGTTATAGCTAGCTGTAGTTGTATCTTTGTTGTTTGTCCATAATTTTTTATGGACAAATTTGAAAAATGTTGTTTGTTTTTTAAAATGATTGTTAATTAATAATATATGAAATATATATTTGATATGTATCAATAATGCTTTAGAATCATGAGAAAAATCTATGTGCAATTAAAACATTAGCGGTTATTGAACGAGCGGGAGTTTAAATGTTATTACAAATGGAAAATAAAATAGACAACTTTTTTGAAAAAGCTAACTGCAAATCCGCTGACAGCGGATTTTTCTTTATGTGCCTTTAATTGATCGGTCCTTTATTATTAGTACATTGGGTACCAGAGGAGGTAAAAAAGACTGACCTGAAATTGCACTTAAATAGCCAAAGCTAGCAACGAAGTAGAATAGTAGATTACACAAGAAGAATATAGTATAGAAAAATAGGATAGGCGATGACGCTACAGACTTTTTACGTTGCCAAGTCCACACTGATAGAAAAGATCCTTTGATCCGAAGCCAGTGTCTTTAATATAAAGCCGTGCGCATTTAATATAGTCCAAAGGCGTAGGTATTAGATGTAAAGAAACGGTGCATTAACTATTAAGCCATCCACAGGATTTTTGTCAGTAAACATGATCGCGCATTAACTATTAAGAAATATTTCTTCAATGCTAATGCATACTTCTTTATTTCAAATACCATGACAAAATTAGTTTTTAAAGCCGCGAAGACTTTGGCTTAAAGAATCTTTTCTATCAGTGCACGTATTTTTCACTCGATCGGACTTTCTCACCATCACCGCGTCATCGCCGTGCAATGAGGTAAAAGAAGGTATGTAAGATAAAGAAAAAAATAGAACAAAAAGTATTGATGTCATCGGCCGTCGACGTAATAGGTCACAGACGAGCATCGGGGGAAGGTAATCCCGATATGCCCCGAATGTCGTCACGCTTAAAAGGGGAAACGAGAAGTAGGGCACACACATGCTTGGGATTGTTCATTATTGTTCATTGTTTTTTTGCTCGAAAGATTTACGTTTTATTGATTTTCTATATAAAGTACAATGATCTCACAGCTATTTTTTGTCATTGTTGTTTAATGCTCGTATATTATTAATACATTATTTCTCAAGAACAGGTAATAAATAACTATACTGCAAATTTATCCGTTTATTTTGTCAATGCCCATTTTCTGAATTATAGTGTACCGAGGAAATGAATGAAAATTATCCGCTTATTTATTTTACATAAACTCGCGATGTTTCTCGCGATTTTTCCACTTGGCGCAAGCCAGCAGCGCGGCTAACGTGAACGCATTACCTAACTCTGCCTGAGCGGCGTTGTCGTATGTCCAGCGAGTGCCGAAGAGTTAATCTCTGTATTTCGAAGTTCGCGACTTGTCGGGACAATTATTACATGAAAACTCGACGGAAGCCCGCAATTTGTCATGTGTATATGCTTGGCGCAACCGGCAATTTCACTCGCGAGGTGCTCTTCTATTGGGCCTTGTGCGATTCGACGATTGATTTTTTTTTTATGAACCCAACTATAAAGTAAAAAGATGAATCTTTTGCTCGATTTCCGGGCGAGCGAAAAAACAGCAATCAGCGAAACAAAGAATATGACAAAAATCACTGGCTGTCCGCCTAACTCACGAAGCTCTCTCGTTGGGTGGCTCGCCTGCAAAACAAATAACCGCAGCTGTGATCGGTAATTGATAATTTGCGCGACATTGACGAGCGCGCCACTCGGTGCAATTTAACCAGCTGAAAATGCGGAACAGCCATACAACAGCAGCAAAAAATATCACGCACTTTGATTTTTCAAGGCTCAATGATTTTTCCGAACCGGTAGTTACAGTCGCGGTCGCCCGATTGCCTTTTATTGCTAACTTAGTGAGCGTTTATTCTTACGAATATAAATAAATATTAACATTTTCACTTCAGTTTTACACAAATAACTATATTACATTTTACTTGACCATTTGGCTTTTTATAACATAATGACATTATGTGCTAAATTGTCGTAGTTTTTATTAAGCAATGTTATCCTTTATTAATTTAGATAGGTAGTTCAGGTCCTTGACTAAACTTTGTTTATCTGTTTAATTGTTTTGTTTTTCTAATAAAAAAATATATTTGTCAATTGACTTTGCAATTAATTTAGTTAAAATTACATTAAAAGTATTTTAAAGTGGCTAAATTAAATGCTCAGCACGGTCTGCTAAACTTAATATTTTTCCTTGGCTAATGCGACCTTGACGAATTAATTTACGCATATCCCGTGAAGTTCCGAATTCTTTTATTTCAGTGTACATTTAATTTAATATTAAAACTATCTCGGTGCGCCAAGGCGAGACAATGTTTTTATTATTTATTATTATATCCAATTCATAGGTTTTAAACATTTTAAAAACTCACTCTTCCTCAATACTACTAGCCTACTTCATGATAATCGATTCTCGGAAGTCCCGGTATGTACGCCTAATAATGTAATTGTCATTATCCTGAATTGCAGCCAACACTGATTAAGCCTACGTGAAATGACATTTTAAATTTCATTATACTTTATTGCTGATTCATTAATGTTATGATAAACTATAATTAATTACGAATTTATGCAGTGTTCAAATATCAACTAGTTAATAAAATAATGTTATGCTGATTAATTTTCTTCTATCTACTTCGTTTTTTTTTGAAAGGTTAATAAACATAAAGTATTAAAAAATAATTGCTGAGATGTTGACGTTATATCACTTTTTTCCTTTTTTATCATTATGTACTGTTAAAACTGAATTATAAACGTACTTAAACCAAACATTTTCCCGGAAATAATTGTTACTTAACAAGTTGGAAATTAATGTTACCGTAATAATTTTTGTTATTAACAATCTATTTGATACTTCGTGAGAACGTTTTTGTCAGTACAAGTTATTAAATGTTAATCGCGTTTGTTTTGAGGCTATTAAACGTTTTTTAAAAAACTATCAATTATTAAAATTCCTTACAAAGAAATTGATAAAAAAATAACAAATTGGATTCGCGAAAGTAGTTTAAAAGATAGGTTCCGAACATTGATAAAGTATAGCTGTAAACCAAATTTCCTACAAAAACAATAATTTTTATTTCAGTTTTTTTTCGAAAAATAATGAACAAAACCATCTAAAAGTTTATATGAAGTACACTTTGGTTTTACGTATAACAATAACCATTAATTTTTAAAAAATATTTTTAAACTACATATTTCCGTGTATAACAAAAGGACGACAGCATCTAATTAAAAATTTAAAAAGGGATATGTAATAGGCAATTTTATAAATACACTGCCAAATGATCTTATTATAAAAAATGAAAAATAGCCATAAGATTTATCGAGGAAATGAAATATTAATTTCTGAGTCTCCATCCCACAAAAAAAACAAAGAAAATAAGCCCTACCTCGTTAAAATCAATAATGTAGATCATGAGGTACAGACTGCTAGATCTTTCAAAGAAAATTATGAAATAATCTAAAAACATTGAATCTAACATGTTTTTAGAGAAATCCTTTTTACATACAAAGCTTTCTCTTAAACGAAGTAAAATTTATTATAATGCAGATTTATGAATATGTACACAGAATAGTGCAATGAAGCGATAAAATTGAGCTAATGGCAAAATAATTAAAAAGCGATCATCCTGCATTGCGACACGCAAGTTAAAAAAGAAAATACAAAAAACTTCAAAAGGATGTATTCGTAAAGGTATTTAGATAATGATCATTCGCATTCCTTCGATGTAATGGGCAAAAAGTGAAGAATCAAGAGCTCTCGCCAAAATGAAGCATGCAATAAAAAGTGGACTTGCAATTTCGCTTCTGCGTATCCCTACAGCTCGTACCGGAACTGGTAGGGTCAGATTATTTAGCAGCTTTCCACGAAGATGCGATTACTGAAGGCTTGTCCGCTTTTACATATAGCTCATAACGCTCTTCATTCCATTCAAATAATTGACTGTTATTTCATTTTAAAAATAGTTACTGCGGATCCAATTCCAGACATAATACCTCAAAATTAAATACTGTACCAAATTTCCTTCGAAATATCTGACAAATTTTAAGAATTAATGTCTTTTAAATCTGAAGAATTTTTAAAAACATTGGAATTAAATGATAAAATATTACTGGCAGAATTGAAGTAATGAAATTGGCGTGACTTTTACTCATTTATGTTTTAATTTGGATAATAGCCACACGCGCTTGAGCTTCGAATACATGTGAAACAGCCTTGCGTGTCTTAAAAGTATTAATAAATATTTCAGAAATTTCAGTTGGCTGAATTATATTGAAATCAAATTTAATGGCAGTTCAATTTTCTTATTTACCTTTTATAATATTATCGAATTCTGCAAATGTTATCGATTCGCCTGAGCGCAATATCTTAAATCGGTAATCTAATTATTGACATTAAATATTTTTAAGATCAACTGATTAAATCAGGTGATTACATGTAAATGGGCTTTCGTCAATGTATATTGGATTTATTTTTAGCAGTTGACTTAGCCTACCTTTTTAGAAAAATTATGGAAATAGCAATTCTATTTTGAAATAATATTTATTGCGTTAGTCTTATAATGTTATTATAAAAATCGAGTGGTAAGAAGTAGAATAGTTGTATTAGAAATGCAGAAAATACTTTACTTTTAATTTTCAGTTCATTCATCTCTGTTATGTTATGTATCAAGTTTCAAGATTGTCTCCCTTTACTTTATCAATGATTGTTTTATGTAACTACTATCGCGTGCATTTGCCTGGGTACTGTGAACACCGATGGTTCTCTTATCTACAACAAATACTTACCGGTGTACTTGTTTTGCATTTTATTTTTCATCCAAAATTATTATTAGACACTTATAAATCGAATAAATATTTAATAACAAATTTGGCACTGTTTATATTAACTTATTCAAAAAAAGATTTGACGGTAATTTAAACACTTGATTAAACATATGAAAATAATAGTAGAATAAAATTGCGTTAGAAAATAGTCATTACTGCAATAATTAAAAAGGTAAAATTAGCTTAAAAAATGTTTGTAACAACATCGAAAAAAATAATGTAGACAGTAAAAGCCAATCAAGCCTTGATCTTTTTTGGATTATAATATTGATCTTATTTTTTCAACAATACTTCATTAATTGTAAAATTTTTTAATAAATTTATTCTCTTCAGAAGTTGTAATTGTCGATTTCGATTGTCGAACCATTTGAATGCTACAGTTATAGAGCAATTAAATTTCTCTTTTTATTTGTTGTTACTAGCTTATTTAGTATGTATAAATTTTATAAAATAATCAAATGATTAATCTTGGTTGGTGGTATCTACTAAAATGTACCTTAATCACGTGATAAAAATAAACGATTATTACTAGCTTAACTCTTTACGTGATAAAAATTTCTTTTACTTGAAGCGTCTTAGTAAAAGCGCCCGCTGTAAATCAGAAGTAGATTGATAGATAAAACTCAACAAGTTTTTTGTCACCTGATTAACTCGTGGCATGTAATGCTTTAGGTATATTTTCAATAGATTCTTTGCCTCAATGTTTCCATAATAAAGATTTCATTGACAGTCAACTAAAACATTGAACTTTCTGAAAGGATAACTTATACGTTTAAATGCGCCATTAAAGTTTTTCACCAAAATGTGCCAAAATACACTGTGACTCTGAAAGTCACGATCGTTAATAGATTTTACCGGTTTTTGTCAGTTCTGGGCGGTTTATCTTAAAATTTCTTGGCATGGTTTTTATTAAAGATAAAAAGCTAATATATTATGAATGAGTTTTAAAAACAGTATTCTACATTTGTCAAGATTAAAAAGTAGAGTATTTTCTATCATTACATTATTTAAGTAAGGGATAGGACTTCTTCGTAAATACATAAATTATCTTAAGAATGTTTTATAATGTCCACTAAAAAGTAAATAAAAAGCACATATAAAATACTCTGAATTCTATTATAATTTTATATTAGACCGGACTTCTCGATACAATATATTTCTAATTCTTATTATTTTTTTCTTTTTACAGGTAAGTTTGATTATCTATTGTTCCGCTGCGGGTTTTGATCCGCTGTGACACGTAAGTTTAAACAAATCGCATTTTACATCATTTTATTCAAACGAAAATGAGGAGAATACGTAGGAAAAAACATATTTTGAATGAAAAACGTTGAATATATATTAAAACATTCTGAAGGTTAGACCACATTGAACTGATAACGTGTACGATGTAGCTTAGCGTGACCTTAGTTGGGACCTTGGCTGTTGCGGCTCAGTAGGTTCTTAATTTCTTAAACTTATCGTCGTCGCTTTTTTTAAGCGGATTCAGTCGGATGATTTGCTTTTGTACAACCTCTTTTGCGCTTGGCTGTCTTCAAGGAAGTGTTTTGACTGATTTTTTATCTCGAATAAAAAGTCGTTTGCAAGCATTAGAATATTTCGGAAATTATCCAAGCGATTTCGCTTTATCAGAAAGTATCTGAGCCAAGTTTTGCTCCAGTTGCAGGTTTCATTAAAGTAGAGGGTATAGGAGGACTAGGTTTCTGTGTAAACTAGTTTATGGCAGCACATTAGGAGTTCAGAGGTCAGAGCCAACGAGCCATCTCGTGCCCTTACAGTGAGAGGGTAATTTACGTGCAATTCTTTTACTCGAGCATTCATAATTGCCGTTCACTTTAGCATAAAGAGGAAAGTGGCGCGAACAGCCCGAAAAATTTCTCCATTACAAGTGGCTACTGGTTTGGCTCGTTTAATTTTAAAGGCTAATTAATTGACTGGTCGCGCGGACCGAGAAAATTAGAAACGAGGAAGTCGAGGAGCTCTTTTTCTTTTCGTAAACAGAATATTAAGGACTGATTCGCCAATTGCCCAGTGAGGGCACTAGCACAGCTTTGCTCCGAGGAAGCTCTGATTTACATAGGAATGTCACGGGTACTCGAATTTCAATTGTAAAAAATCATTTGCAATATTTCTTTGCGAATCCGCAATATAAAGTGACATTTTGACTTGTCGCTTTCACTCGGCGAGCTGTCGACGGCCTCAACGTCGCCACACCGTAAAATGCCACTATCACGTGTAGTGTACTTTTTCCTCAGCTGCGTGCCACCCACTAACAATTGTTACAGGTTCACTCGATCTCTGTGATTATTCGTTTCTGCATGAGGACTGCTATTGGAATAGGGGGAAATTAACATACCACGCGGTCCAATGTACCGCTTTCAAATACTGCAAAGAGCTGCCGCGAGTTGAAAGTCCTTGAATTAAGTTGTAAATTATGAAGAAACATCGGCGAATTTACAAGAAAGTGCAATAATAAATCTAGAATACTTTATTATTATTTAATAACATGTTCTTATCGTATAATCTGTAAGTACATTAGACTATTTTTTAAACAGGTGTATAAAGTTCCTATTCTGCTCGTCCTAAAGTTCCTATATGCAGGCTCGATTGGTAACAGTAAATCCTGTCGATAAATCCATTTCCGTAATGCATCACATAATTTTATTTTATCCGAATAAACTTTCTTAATAACTGTACACCGAAGCAACAGTAAACGGGCAAGAACAGTTTCTCGGTAGGATTTTTGCTCTTTGGAAAAAACTCAGTGCGATCGCAGTTGCGGGCATTGTACGACGGAGGAAGTGCAATCGCCGCGAAGAAGCTTTTTGCGCTCGCGATGCATGCGCGCGCTTTGTTTGCGCCAGTTTATATCCGAGAGAGAGAGAGAGAGAGAAGGTGAGGCGCGACAAGGCCGTGCGACTTTTTTGCCCGCCTATGGAAGGAGAAAGAAATTTCTTAGCGCAGCAGCTGCCTGCCGCAGGGCTAGATGCACTTTCTTCGCTTGTTGTTCGCACATTCATCTGCGACATCGACCAGCCTTTCCTTTTTAAATTCAGCTTACAATTAACGTTGCTTACTGACGTATACAAATATTTTTTGCGATAGCGCCGATTGATAAGGGAATGCCGTAAGTTCCAGTGTGTATTGCGAGGAAATATTTCTTTATCTCGTTATTTTTATCAGCGACTGGCGAATTAATTACAATTGCCGTATTCAGTACATTTTTTAACTTTTTCCCGAAAAAATAACGTTACTTGCTCTCTAGAGAAATAGGAGACTGTTGCCATGTAAATTTGTTCATTCAAAGTTTCGAGCTCGCGTGCCTTATCGAAATACTGCAATTATGCAAGTCGGTTAATTTTCAACCGCCAACGGAAAAAAACTAAAAATTATTGCGTATTTTGATAGGGAAATTTTGTTGAACAATTATAATCAACTCCTTATAAGCTTGACGGCGTAAGCTTTAAGAAATGCAATCGTTGTTTAAAAATTTGAATAAATCTGAAATATGCGGGACTTGCATCATCCGCCGCAAAAAAGGGAAAACATTGAAACTCGTTTTAATCTAAGCGGGAATCTCTCGCTAAATTGTTCCTCTTTGTAATGCCATGGGTAAATATTTGTTTTAATGATCGCACGAGCCGACAAAGTAGAATTCAGCTGCAATAGTGCGCGCCTTCGGTCAGGTTATACAAGTGAATTTTGCACGATAAAAGAAGAAAAACAAAGCGATTCGCGTGCTATCTTTGATTTATTATTATATAAAAGTCAATCGTAAAATTTTTATAGAGGCTTGCATTTTTTATTTGTAGAAGACACCAAGGATTATCTTAAAGCATAGGTAATGTTTCAGGCAGACTTTTTTGCGCGGTTAAAAAGTTTCCACAAAATGTGCAAAGCTGTTTAAAGTTTTCGTAATTATCAGTCAACGATTGTACGACGCTTTCAAAATTAATTGGTATACTTTACTGCAACGCGAGGAGTATTATCTTTAATCGACTGTATCTTAAAAATGTTAAAATTCTTCGTTAAAAATTATTTTAAAAATGAAAAGGAAGTAAAATATTTACAGAAGACCAATAAGGAACGAAGTGAATCCTTCACTCAATCCTAAACTCAATAGCAGAAAGTCGGTGGCACGCATATATAATATAGCCTTGCCCTCGGTAATTTTCACTTTCATTTTATACAAAGAGAATTTCCCAGTTAAAATTGTATATATAAAGAAAATACTGAAATAGGATTAAATAAGTTTCAGCTGTGGGTAATTTTGTTTCGGTTCATTTGAATGCAAGTTAACAACGAAATAGCCAGCGGATGCTCTATGAGAAATTATTTTAAATAAAAAAAATTGAAAACATTTTAAGGAATTTTATATAAAATCTTTACGCTTCGTACTACTACATGACTTATTGGTAAGACATTCCATTACTTAATCAATCGACTTTTATCAACGATAAGCGGCTCGCTTCTGTGGAATCAGAATTTAAACGCTGCGCAGACGAGCAGGTAACCGCAAATTAAAATAATCCGATCTGCATAAAATAAAAAAATTAGAAAAATTCCGATTCGTCACAGAAAGATCGAGCTCTTGTTTCTGGCTGTCCTCCAAAATTGTAAATTCGCTCTCTCCGTCCGCGCCGTCGGCTTATTTTCGATTTTTCAAAAACAAACGAGACGAAATAAAGCAAGTTTTACGATAATGCGTCTGCAAAGTGTTTTTCTTTTTGATATAAGTTTGTTTAGTCTGAAAAAATCGACTGCCGCGAGCTTTCGTTATTTTCTTTGTACTGCGGTGCCCGGGAATCGTCGGTGACGTAAACAATAATAATTGTACCGCTTAATTATCCTCCTAGTTGCAGCGACTGTTGGTTGATCTGAGATAATGCGCGAGTCCAAATTTAATATTTCAGTTACGAGCATGCTTCATTTTATATTAATGGCTAGAATTAAAAAATAAAGTGTGTGTTAATGGTCTCTTCACCAATTGCCAACAAACGACTTTGACCAATACGCGTTGTCGCAATTAAGCACAGGTCTTCAATATTCGTCATCGACCGTTCTCCTTTATAAATTTCACGCCACAATATAACATAAGTCATATTCATACATTTGCAGTATTATATGCGTGAATTACGTAGTGGTATACCTTAAAAAATTTGCGCCAATTTTTAAGATTTTGCCTACTAGGATAGTGTTCCCTCAAAAGTTAAAAACTGGGTATTTATAATATTTAACGACGATTAATAGAAAATTATTAAAGAATAGTATTTAATTGTTGTAATTAAAATGCTGAATGAAAGAGGCTTTATGGTTTCTTTATTGCGTCAATTTATTCATAATATTTCGTGAGAGAACTTTAGAGGCCACTGGCTTGCGAGGTTAACATTAAATTTAGATAAGACCACTAAAATTAAGGACAATTTTAGCAAATATAAATGGAACAGCATTTGGTAATTGTATAAGTATAACTTCTTAAGGTAAATAACTCTTGAAAAAGTTATTTACCTTAAGTTATTTAAAAGTTGGAATATAGTGCGCGTAAATAGAAGATTCAAAGAAAGCTCCTTATTGCGTGGCATCGCGTCGCTCCGTTGACAAGCTTGTACTGCGTCGCGACGGTGCGAGTCACGGGACGAGCCTCGGGCAGATTGATCTTTTGCGCAGACGGATTTTACGAATTCCTGGGAAAAACCTTGACAGATGCCTCGACGCGAGGAAATGAAGTTCAAAGTCAGCTCAACTAACGCGAGGTTCCTTGCCAAGCTGAGCGTTTTGCAGATTTCGACTTTTCGAAACGTCCCTCCGCGTCGTTTGTTTTCATTCGTTCTTAGGGGTGCGCTGCTTTTGTTTATCAAACGTATTTATGCAACACGTGTATACTAAACGATGGCTAACAGCTGATATCACAACGAGAGCCACGTATATAACTTTTAAACCGTGGAAGTCGTCCAAACGCGAGGTACATACGCAAGATCGCGAGGAAATATTTTACTTGGCACAAAGATGCTCTTCAATTTTAGTGTATATTTTCGAGGTAGCTTTCCTCCCGACCTTCCATCCAAAAGCTTATAATTTCTTCACGCACTCTTTACATTCTGCTTTTTACTGCTAGAATCATTTTTTCATTTTCGCGCCACTTTTGTATTATACATATAATGATAACATGATGAATGTATACACTATAGGGAAATATCATGTTCGTTTGCGCTAAATAAATAAACAAATCTATATATATATGATTTTCGGGAATTATGATAGTATTTATAAACAACGAAAAATTAATTAGAATTTTAGTGATAATCTTAAATGGGATGAACATTTAAAATGCATAGTAAAAACGACAAAATATTTAATATTTACAAACACTGAGAATAATATATTATGTTTTCTTTCATATCACAAGCTATGGAATTATTGCATGGGGTGGAGTATACAAAAATAATTTAATACTGATTAAAATTATACAAAATCGCATACTGAAAGTGATCTCAAAAAACAATTTTATGCATAAAATACCAATAAATTTAAATCAAATGTTTCATATAGAAGGTCTTAAATATGAGTATAATACTATAAAAAATATTTTTGTAAACTCAACTAGCAAAAGAAGATCGAAGTTAATACCGCTACCTGGTAAAATCCATCATTTACATTACAGATGTATATTTCTTTCTTCCTTTCTTTTCTTTTTTTTGTCTCTTTCTCTTTTCTCTTTTAATTTTAATTTTTAGTATTATATAGAGCCTTGCTAGCATACAGGAATTTACTTTCCTCTACTAGGTTACTGTTTTGTAAATTGTTTATGTATAGCAATTATAATTGTGTGTATATATACTAGGGGGTACCCCCCTACTCGCTCGGCTCGTTCACCCCCCATTTTGCGATACAGACGAATTCTAGAAAATAATGGTTGCATTTTTCTCCTTGTTTTTACCTGTATACGATACGAAACTTCATTTACCCAATTGCTTTAGCAATATAACTGAATATATTTATTTTTTCAGTAAAATAATTTTTTACAACCATTATTTTATTTTAAAACTATTATTTCAATTTAAAATTTTCAGCAACACGATAATTGCGTCATTTTCTTAATTTTAATTTACTTTGAAGTAATCCATTCAGAGTTAACGGCTTTACAAATTCTGTTGGAATTATATTTACTAAATGTTCATTATTATCGTTTTCTGCTATGTAAATGATTAAATATTTCGTAGACTGTATCGGTATACGATTTTGAAGCTAAAATTACACTTTCATAAAAATGTCGATTTTTCATATCTTGAATCCAAAAATTTCATCTATAATATTTTCGTCTGATAAAATTGTTTTTGGCATTTTTGTTACTTTACTTTTTCGATCATATTTTAGTAAAAATTTGCCATTGCCTACATTTAAAAGCCAAAATTTAATTTTAGTAACTCCCAGTACCTCGATTCCCCGATAGAACAATTGGTAACATATGTCGAATATCTCTTGATGCAACAACTTCTTTTGCTCTAAATATTTCATTATAATCAGATAAATCAATTAAACATTTTTCTATAGCATTTGAAATTTCTTTATAATTTTTATTATTATGTTATTTAACCGTCTATTTTTTACTTTTCCCCTCTTTGTTTATACACCTTTGCTTTAGCGATACAATTAAATCTGTTTACTTTTTAAGTCATTTTTCAATTTTCACTTTTTCCCCATTAATCTACCCTTTTGCTTTACCGATATCATTGAATTTATTTATGTTTGAGTCGATTTATAGAAAATAATTTTTCACCTTTTCATTACCTGTATACGATACGAAACTTCATTTATCCATTTGCTTTAGCGATATAATTGATTTTATTTTCATTATTATCGTTTTCTGCTGTGTTAATGATTCAATATACCGTAGACTGTATCGGTATACGATTAAGAAATTCATTGTAAATTTTTTATCCACATTTTTTGGAGCTAAAATTACAATTTCATAAAAATTGAGGAGGGGTTCAATAATGAGGAGGTGACTGAGGAATATCACCGAGGAGGGGGGAGGAGAGGGTTAATTCTGAGTTTTGACCTTATAATTATATAATATAGGGAGATAGGGAGGCGCCCCTTGTCCACACCAATGTCCCACGATGCGGCTGCGTGCAGCAGCGTGCTGCACACGTGCGATGCCGTCCGCTACAAACGCCGGGAAATTTGAACTCCCGGCTTTCCCGAGCACAGCTGAGCCCGAGTGCGTGCTGAAAATGATTGCGAAAATCACCCGCACCGACTAGCTCTTGGTCGCGGTTCACGAGAAGGTTGGACGTGACCGGGAAAATAAAAGATCGAACTAAATATTAAAGAGATTTATTTCTCTTTCGGGAAATGAAAACAACCAGACAATTCAAATCATGCGTCGTTGTCGCGCAGGTCGAGGTCGATAGCGAACGCGCGCGCTGTTTGGGCCGTTGCCCTCACACACACACGCTTGCGCACGTTGCGCCACGCTAATATACGCGAGGAGTGCTCCTGGACTCGATTGTCCAGGACTCGCGCACTCCTCCTACCTTGGTCGGCCGACCCACTCTCGCTCTTCCATGCTCTCGTTCCCAGGAACTTCCGCGGCTCGGAGCAGCTCGATGGCACCAGGACTGCTCTGCTCCTGGACCTCTTCTCCTGGAGTCGTCGTTCGCGCCACCCTGTTCGCTTGTCGGCTCGACACCTCGTAGGCGATCCGAAACGGCACTTTCCGTACGAAGATCGACCGACACGGTCTATCACTCCAATTAATCTGACCTTTTCTCTAATGTTTTGCAAGGAGCGCCCCTAAGTTCTCCCCTAAGTTCGCCCCTATGTCCTTGCACCTTCGCGGCGCGAGTCTTTAAACCGAGCCGTGACAATATATATCAACTGGTTTAAATAAATAAATAAATACCAAATCCAAAAATATGTAAACATATTAAGCACCGCTATCTTGTTAAAATTATATAAATTTTATACTAAGTTTTATGAGTTTTCCTCTGCTGGATTACTAAGCACTGCAATGTAATGCGTGTATTACTCTGCTTGAACAAATAAAAATAAATATTCAAAATTGAGTAATTCGCGTTCTCGGATCCTATATACCTAATATAAAAATCAAACTATCTCGTGCTCGTATCTTGGTGACCAATCGGAATCAGACACTAAAAGCTTCACACCGAATGCCCCAGATTGTACGTGTTTATCGCCTATTGTGACAATTTAGGTGCGATCTGAAATCATTATTACTTTATCTCCCCATATTGATTTTTTAAATCTTTCCATACGCGGTCGTTCTAAGCCACCATTTTCATCAATTTTTTCTTTGATGAGCAAAGTTTCGCCATTGCACTCAAAATTCAAAAACTTATTATTATTACTCGTCACGTGTTTGACGCGCGGATTCCTGTATCAATTATGATGTCATTTGTTGCTATATTTTGTGCCATGCAAGTATCATCCAACACTAAAGAACGAATAAAATTACCAAACTGTGCTTACTCTGACTTACTCTCATTACTTATTCGTTACGCTATAGCCACTATTCAAACAAAAGTCTTTAGAAAGAGGGTCACGGTTCGACATGTGTAAAGCATTTTTAAAGCAAAAATGCTTAAGCTCGTGGCTTCATATACTCATCGAATTGCCGAAAAACTGCGGCGGATGCATTTGCTCCGCGGGAGATAAAAAGACAGAGTGATACTGTTAACGTCGACGTGTGCTGACTTTTACATTATCGGTGTCAATATTACTTAATTCTTTAGTTACTGAACTGACTGAAATATAATAAAAAAAGTAACAAAAAATGGAAAGCAGAGATAATTTCTTTTTGAATTCACATATTCATTATTTACAAGAATGCGCAGTTTTGAATGACTTAATTTCTTTCTCTGAAATTAAAATCGACTGCTAGTAAGATTTTTCAAATTGAAAGAATAGCAAGCACTATTCTTCGCAATAAAATAAATATCATTACGCAAGTTCACAAAAGAATCAATCGAGAACATAAATTCGTATCATAAGATCTACCGCCGCAAATCACTCGGCGCGGCAATTTACTCACCGACACGAGGAAAACAATCGCATGACATTCCCTCGTCTGAGATGGATAAATCCGTCGAAACGAGTCTCGGCGGAATTACTTAGTGTCGTAAAAAATATTGCTCAAATGGCGTGTCGAGATCGATTCCTTGTGAATGTTAAAGTAAATTAGGCATATTTACCTATCAAAGGCCGCGTATCAATCTATCTGCCAAATGTGGTATTTACCGATTGTAACGCGAAAAAACTTTAATGTCATTTTCATAATTAAAATTTTGGCGCTCATTTATAGTACTAGACAAGTAGGGAGTGACGCAACAATAGCTTTCTTTAAATACGTTGCATTTTTCCAAGCAATTGTTCTTGAAACCCAAGCGGACAGAGGATAACGAGAATTACGTGAAAAATAAATTATCTGCGCATCTAATAAAATTGTCAATACAATTTTTACAACATTAGCCAATCTACTATAATGATGATATTAGGAATGACTAAATATGCATAACTCCTCTCAGATTCAAGTGAGCGTCTTTTGCTAATAGCGTGTACTGCTGCTCCCTAAATTCGGAGCTTTATTGCATTTTCCCTGTGACATTGTTCTGAAAAAAATGTTGGCTCTACTAATTTGAAGCACTTGAACAGAGAGATGCAAATAAACTTGGGCTTTATTTGTCAGACTATTCTGAGTATGTAAAGATTAGCTTAAAATTTACAGAAAAAAGTTGGTGAAACTTTTTAAGCAGCTGTTTGTTAAACCGTACAGATGAGTAAGTGGGATATTTCGTGGGAAGAGGCGACTGAACGATTACTCACATGTTTTTTTGCATGTCTAGGAGTTTGAACTAATCGAGGCTAGACTCAGCTTTATTTCAATGTTGAATAAACTATTTAAATGAGCAGTCGCTCGTTGCATTGGAAAACTTTAAAAATAAATACTTTCTTTCATTATCACATTTATTTATAAATAATATGCAAAACATTACATAAATTCTTGATTAAAATCTTGTTCTTCTTTCTGTAAATAACACTTATCTGAGTATACAATATGCAGTAATCATGAATCCGTAAATATAAATAATACAACTTTTTATGAATCATCTGGACTAAATGATGAAAATCTAAATAAAGAGAATACACATGTAGTTAGGTTACACACGTTCATTTTAGCCTATGGAGACTGAACAACTATAATTCCCGCAAAGATTTGCACGTCAAGTTGACTGCAGCATTAAGCGACAGGATCGCATGAAGCGCCGATGCATTATTTATCCGGATAGCGATCATCCTTGTGCTAGATGCCCCTATCTCGAGGCGATTCACAATAATCGAGAGTGTGCGCACTCTCCGGGAGTGAAAAAAATAAAACGTCATCCAAGAGCGAAGCTCGCGATAGCCGTTCCGCTTCCTGCAGTGCGAATAACTAAAAATTACTTAACGCTCGTTATGAAAATTTACGTCACGCCGACAATTTACGTGCCACTGCAATTTTACAATTATATTTCTTCCACGAATCCCGAGAGCAGCACTGGATTAGCGTCAGCGACACCTTGGCATTTAAGATACCGGCCGATGAACAGATTTTCTTCTTTTCGTGGCAGGCAGCATTTTCACCTGATAGAACTCCATGGGCAGAATGGAAAAGCGATAATATTTATAAAACGGCCATAGGTCGTGCGGAATCACGCCTCACTCTCTCGACGTCATGGCGCGCATCGAAGGCTCCTTTCAAAACAGCTTTAGGTGCAAAATAAGTGCTATTTTTCTTTTTTTATGTAATGAACGTATCTGCACGGATAAACTTCTTCTTCTGGTGATTGTAAATAGTTAGCTTCGTTTTTTATTAGTATGATGCTTGTAAGATCGTTATCAGAGTGATACAAACAATTTGTAAGGAATTATTTAATAAAATTGAATTATTTCATTAAGAAAGAGAAAAGAAATAATAAATCATTTGTTAAGCTGCAAGAATAGCAGACAATTAGACGAAAATATGTTTCGTAATAAATTACAATTTAAGCTTTTGATATTTGACGGGCAATGAGCGGGCATCAATGAGACTAAACGCATTCAAATAAATCAACTGCATTCAATTTCCAGGACGGACTGCTCGAAAGAGCATAATAAACTGCTCTTGGACGTAAGGATAATTATGTGAGTGACTCACTTCTTTCTAAGCAATTTCACGTTAATATCCAGACTCTTCATTATACGATCGTCGCAGCGAGTTAAAATATCTTTAAAAAAGCCGTCGCAAAAAGCCCCTCGAGATGAAGGAAAAAAGGTTGCACGTATTGCGGATGAAGTTTGAAACGATGCGTGTGGACGAGAGACGCGCTTCTCTGCGGCAGAGCCGCCGCCGGCAAATAATTGCGGAGAGCGCGTTCCACATGCGCGACCGATAACGCGCGCGCGAGACGCCGGTCGCTTGCGCAAAGCACGAGCTAGAGAGCGGCAACCTCGGTCAGCTCCTGCCACGCATCGCGCGCTTTCGTCTCTTCCACCTTCGACATTTTCATCCTATATTCAATTTTCAACTTAAACAATTTTACCTATTCTTTAACATTTTTAAGCTCCGGTGTAAAGCCGGAATAACATTCTCACGCTTTTTTCCAATTTCTTTGGGAAACGTATCTTTCTTTTTTAATCTTGACGTATTGCTAAACGAAATTTACGACCAATATATCTTATTCCACTCGACAATTGCTCAGACAATATTGTACATTGTCGTTCTTATTCAGTAACGCCGACTGCGTGTATTTTTCTTCACATGTTCGTGGTACAATTTTAAAACTATTATTAAATAAATATTTAATCTTTGATCTTACATTGATGAAGAAGCTATGCGTTGAAATTGAAAAGGCGCGCGTTCGGTATATAAGTGTGGCTATGAAAATAATTCGATTGAACCTCATGAATTGAGAAAAAAGGAGAAGGAAAGCCGAGAGTATTATATAAAATTATCGTTGCTGGCTCAAGTATTTGCGTCCCATTTGTATTGAAGGAACTCAAGGTGGGGCACATGCACACTCTTATGCTTTAGTGGATTTTTGCGAAGAGTCGCAATTTCCTCGTTACAAGTACTACGTTATCTAAGGGAATTCACAAACAACGAGAAGTTTCGAGTAAGTAAATTGTCGTCCCTGAGGCACTATCTATAGTGCAGTAAAACGCATAGCACGATTTCTGTCTATAAAAGTAAACTTTTAAAGGATTTGTCACTCACAAATTCAAATATTTTCTTTTCTTCTTTTAAGCCGCTATTGAGTTGTCAAAATGATAGATTCGAAATGCAGGAAGAGCAAATTAATTATTCAAGTGACTCACTGATTTTCCTCGTGTGCAAATGGAAAACGATATGTACGCTTTAAAAGCTATTCGAAAGACTACTTCGTTACTTTAAAATTTAATTACCATTACCTAATGAGGCAAAACTAAAAAAAAACGTCTCTCAAAATAACTTTGCTTCTTATTATTATAAGGTGATTCTGAAATAACGAATTGCTTGTGGAATGACTTGAAATCGTATAATATCAAAAATTAAGGTAGTCAAACATATCAATTTTCAGCGTCATCCGCGCACCTTTATTATATCGTGGATGTTATCGCAAACACTTCTCTACGATCACTTCACTGTAGAAGACGTATCAAAGTAGCAGTGTCTTTACGATTTGTTTACATCATTTATAGCTAATGGCGGCACGCTAAATGTTTCATCTATGAAATAAAAAAAATTAACCAGCATATAAGGATCATTTTTTTGCACAACATACAGCAAATGTTTTCGCTGCTTATTGCCAATAAATAAATCAGTTTTTTCACTCCACTTTTTTTAGAGCCAAGTTGAAGCTGCCGGCGATCACATGTTTTTCATTGCAGATGCTTAAAAATAAATCATTCAGAGATTTACATGTTGCTATTAATTATAATAATTGTAACTTGTACACTGAAAAATTCCATGTTCGATATAGAAGTTACACACTCAAATCTTTGACAGAAACCTAAACTATATAGACTGACGAGGAGATAACCGCAGGGTTGTAGGTCCTGGATTTCGTTTAAATTTTCTAATGATTCTTTTTCAAAATTATGGAACACACGTGATAAATGACCCAAGAAGGCATAAAAGACAAAAATAAAGTAAAATATCGGAAAAGATATGTATAACTATAATTCTAATTAAAAAGAAATGCTGAGAGGGAAAGATCTTTTTTTGCAATATTTTGGCTGAAAGTTTGACTTAAAAAAAACAGAAGCGTCGGGTGTGCCACGGCCCCACTCCTTGCAGAATCGAGCCCCTAAGCCAACCTCCGCTTTCCCGACCGAGTACGTCGCGCGATAACGATCTAATCGTCTTGGGAAGCGATAACTCGAATAAAACAAGACTATATTCGAGGCGGAGCTCCAGTGTTGATCACTCTCTGCATTCGCGCAACATTCCCTCCCTCGCAATGGCAGCCAGCAAGCAGTACTGACTTGGAATTGCCCAGAGGCAAGATTGAAGTGCGAGTGGTACCATACTTCCCATAGCAAAGAGATGTTCAGTCAAGTGTACGATTGTGGTCTTTCCAGTTGACTCGTGTCGTAAGAGTGAATCGAAGCATTCAATCAGTTGCAAGTGGTGCAGTGCTACGTTATATTTTTTATAACACATTTCAATTTAAAGTATTAACATAGCAATTTAATATCGCTGTTAAAAACTTTTAATACTTATTCGACCTGTCCTCTTAATAAGCTACAATGTCACATTAGCACTTTAAGATAAGGAAATTACGAATCTCTTCAATTCATTCCTCTTGATTAATGCACTACATCGTACATAATATCTATCGTGATATGCGCGCGAGGAAATATCCCTTGCTTCCTTCGGACTGGACGAAACTGCTTTTCATAAGCTTCGCCAAATCGAAGCTCAGGTGATGGTGTGTTTGTCCGGACTAGGAGTACCAATAAGAGAGACGTCCTCTGTCGCGGCATCTTATAAGCAGATTTCCGAATCCTGCCGTCATGTTCGACTCAACGACAGCTTCTTCAATGATCGGTATGTGGCAATATTCACGGCCATTTTTATTCGTATCCATGTTTTATTACTAATAAGTAGATCTTTAATGCAGAGAAGGTTTTGTGCAAAAAGATACACTATATTTAATTCATTATTCACTTCGTTTTTTTTTTTTTTGAGTACGCGATTTCTTTTCCTTTTCGAGATGCGGTATATCTAGTTATTATTCTTCGTCTTTTCCCCTGAACTCTATTAGACTAGACTACATTATTATATAAATATATAAATTGTATAAAGGATAAACAAGACATTTAGTTTTATATTTCGTAGGGAGTAACAGAGCAATTATGCCTATATCAATAAAATAAGATAAAAATGCGTATACCTAAAATAAGGTGAAAATTGAGTAGTACAATGTAGACGACGTCCCGTTGTCTTGAGGGCGTTCCTGGACACCTGGACATCGTCTACAAAATTTCTTCCTCTGGTATTATTTCTTATTTGCAACATTGATAAATATTAAAAATCTAAGAAATAGTACATATTAATACATGCCTATAAAAGTAACTTTATAATAAAAAAGTATTACATGGAATTTATAAATATTTTTGTACATTTACAAAAAAATAAAACAGAAAAAAAATCCGAATTTTTTTAAAATTGACATTAAAATTTAAGCATTTTTTATTACTTTCTTTCGCAAGTTTGAAAAGTGGCAAGTTTAAGTAGTGTTCATCAAATATTCTTAATTATTTCTTTAAAACTCAGAAACAATACAACGTAGACATTTTAAATCCAGCAGTTCTTTTTCATATGAATTAAAACATATTAAACTAATGAAAGCACTGAAATAAATCCATTAAAAAAAATGGCGTATGTGGGTAACTTAGTAATACGAATTACATTAAAAATAAACTACCAAATTTAGTAAAAATAAAGATTGGAAAAATATAACATTTGACTCTTTTATTATTGATTTTTGTGCTTTCGTTAGTTTAATATGTTTTTATAATACTCTTTAGAAATTTCAATTTTAAAAAAATTAGTCGCTCATGACAGATTCAAACAAGATGTATTTTCATCTGATTAACAGAAAATCTTCACAACAAAAAACTCGCGGAAATCATTGTCACCTGGATTATCTTCATAAAATTTATTCTTATCTTTTCTTTTTTTTATCAACTCAAAAAACTTAATTATTGACATGGAAAATTCATAAATAATACGTAAAAATATGAATTTCCAATAAAAATCTAATAGATTTTAATTAATAATAAATGAGTAAAAACATATATTGCATCGAGTTGTATATTGTATATAAAAAATGAGTATAAAAAATCCAAACCTTTTTAAATAATTTAAATTTTAAAACTTGTGGAAAAACGTATAGAAATTATATTAAAAAAATTAAAAAGAGAAATATCAAATTTCCCTAAAAATAATGGGTCTTATGAAATACCCAGAACTTACCATAACTAATATAAGAAAATACTAAAAATTACAAAATTTCACCTGAATTACTCCCAATATTGGGAAAACTAATAGCTCATTTTTTATAACATTTGATGCTTTTCAAATGAATTTAAAAGGAGAATTCATTACATTGACAAAGTTATCGTAAAATACTGAAAAACAAACAAAAAAAAGAGAAAAAAGAGAAAAAACGCTTTTTTCATTAAAATGCATTCTTCTTCTCTTAAAAAAGTGATGATCGGGTGTTATGAAGCCTCCAAAACGTGAACTTGATTGGTTCATACGTATATTCCGAAATTGAAATTTCTGAAAAAGTAATGATTTTTGTTTTGAAGTATTTAACTAATTCATGAATGTAATTGGTCGAAAAATTTAGGAACGCATTTTTTTTTTGACGTCAAAGTTCAATTCTTAAAGATTTGAGTTTTCCATTAAACAATTTAATGAAATAAGTATTGTCAAACCTTTTTAAGTGTAGTTTTTAATAACTAAATTTGTTGAAAAATTAAATATCGCTACGATATTATTTTAACTAAAAATTAGAATGTATTATTTAGAAGAGTTGGTTAGAAAAAACAGCGTAAAGAGAACATTGAGCGCGCGAAAACTTTCTCGAGCAGGAAGCAATAAAAAACAGTTCGCATCTATTTCCCCGGTATTAAAAATCAGATCAATGTAAAAGCAGCTTTTTTGCCGGATCGTCGATATTGCATATTGACAGATATGCCCCAAAATTCCACTCAATGATGTTCAGGGTGTTGAATGGCTCTCGATCTCCTCGACCAGAATTCATCCGCGAAATCGTTTCGTGACCTTTCCATTCTTTTTCCATTGCGTTTATGAGCTGTAATGAGGATTTCGAGAAATGCACCTGACAACGACATTGCAGTAATGCCCACTGCTTTGTTATACCGAACTACTGAACGACTAATATACCGAAAATTCGCGATTCATTAAAAACTTTTAATATAACAGTCTTTTCCAATCATCCATATAAAATATAAATTCCAAACCTGTCATTAAACAATTTGAAAAGTTTAAGGTATTTCCAACTTTTCAAGTTTGCCATTTATTATTTAGAAATAATACTGTCAAAATAAGCTTAATAAAAATGAAGTACAGCCGGTACAAAATATCTCGGTTAGCTACTACAGCTTTATGCTATATGTTATTACGTCCTCATCTGTTTGCCAATGTCACTATTTTTGTCTGAACACATTAATTGAATTTTACTATGCGTATAGTTATAGGTACACATTATAAGCTGATATAACAAAGACCAGATGATTTTTCATTTCATTTAAAAATAGCGATAGGGGCATCGTCTGTGATCATTTTGCTTGGAGCTTTATAAGTCGATGGCTTATCGAATTTCAGAACGATAAGGAAATCTACTGAGATTTATAATCCAATGAACTATCGATAAAATAATCAAACCTCTTTTCTTCATTGTTTATTTTTTCCACTACTCCTTTTTAACAATTGTCAAAACCTATCTAGTCATTTATCTGGGCTCAATAAATAACTAATTATACTTTTAAATGAATTCTTTTTACTCACAATTAGTTTGATATTTGAAAAATTTCTGTTTATCCATCAAGAAACTGAATGATATAGTTTTCTTCTTGTACTTTATAAGTGATACAAATTTAAAAACTGTTTATAGACTTTTTCAGTTCAGTATTAACGATAGACTATTTGAAAATTCAAATGATAAAGATTCAGTAGCATACGTGTTATTAAATTAGCGTATTTTTGGAAGATTATAAGTTAAAAAGTTTTTTACCACTTGATGGATTCAGCGCTTTTTCTTGACGGTACTACAATGAGAAATCATCAAGCTCCAATCATTAGTGCTTTATTACGTCGTAAAGAATGCTAATTATAAACAAACGATACTAGAAGAGCATATTACAATTTCAAAAATTTCCGGGTCATTTATCTTTAGCTTAAACAATGTTTTTTTTGTTTATATTGATTTATGAATTAATCATGTTGCATTAATCAAAAAGCTAATATAAAACGATTTATATACTATAATTGTAACCTAAAATAATAGCATGCTATTTAAAAGCTTGTAAAACATGCTATTACAATATTATCTAACCAATCAAGATTTTTATTTTTATTTCAAATTATATGAAAGATCCAGTAAACAAAAATGAGCAATTATTATAATAAAACTACATGATGCAGCAGAAATTTATGAAGAGAATTTTCACAAACAACTTTGCCATTACATAGAATGCAGATTATAATTCAAAGAAATGCAAAATAATACTTTGAGCAAAGTGCAATAAGTCAATAACAAAGTATAACCATATAAATTGCACTCAGTCATTGTGACAGAATTTAAATCAATCAAAGGGCTCGAATAAAACGCAACTAAAATTAATTAATTGAAATCCGCATATTGACCAGATTCTGCATCATATAGGCGCGCGTTTTTTTTCGTTTTTTCTTTCTTTAGGTACAAAACATAAGATTGAAAGAAAAAGGCAATTAGCCGCTTCAGTTTCGCGGTACTTGCGTTTATTGAAAACGTTATCGTCCCGAAGAGTAATTGATGGCTGTGTGCTTTCTCTTTCTCATGAATCGACGTACTGATTTGTTATCAGTTATGTCACATGCTTTTCATGTATACGATCGATTTTTATACTGAAATTCTATTCGTTGTTATTGATTCGTTATTATCAACATTGTTTCTGATAGTAGATTATTAAATAAAAATCTTGTAAAATTTATTTACTTTAATGATAATGAAACTGTTCATTCGTTCAATGAATGCGAGTTGGTTCCTTTTTCTCCCAATTCAGATTTGGTATCTTCTTTAGTCAGGCTCCGAGTTGATATTTTCTTCACCTGGGTTCTCCTTTAGTTCCTTTTTATTGGACACCGACGATACATGTGTGTGTGTGTGTGTGATTTTGAAGTATTTAGTTTAATTAAAGAATGGGAGAGACGGTACGATGCTTTACTTTGCATACATAAATTCATATATCCTTTTTGTTTCAGCTCTTTCAACGGCACCTGACGATGTGGGAGACGGGATACAGTCGCCTGAAAATGATACGAGTAAGTAACATTAGACATTTGCTATTTATGAAAAAACATTTATTTACTACGAATCAATAGTTATTGACAAGCGTTCGAAAATGATAATAAAAATTATTAAAATCGTTGCGAAATGAAGAAACAAATTGCTTGAAAACGCATCAAGTGGTTTTATTGCATTTTCTTTCTTGCTATACGGATTTGCAATAGTGTTGAGCAATATTTTTTGCATCATTAGATTTACCGTTAACGTTCATTAACGAAGTGCATAGTTCTGATTAAAGAAGTGAATGTTTTTCAATTATGAAGAAAAAAAAGTAAATCCGAACGAATAAGAAGGTATATAAAGAAAATGTTGGCGTAATACGTAATTATCAGTAATCTATGATACTGGTTTAAAGAATGAAAAAGAATTGCATGATCCACTATCGATAAAACAGGCATTGATATAAGGCATCGTGTTTTGCCTTACCACTGGAGCATTGCGCAGGTGAAGATAAAGCAGGCTACTGCCTTCTGGAAACACCTGTTGTACCTGGCGCTGATAGTCCACCTGCGCTCCAACACCTGCCAGATGTCTCTTTATTCTACCCAAGAACCAAAAATTCATTTATTTGAAAAAAGATTTTTATACTCGTATACATTTTTATAAAATTAATTTTATAAACGAAATTATTGATTAATCCTAATGAAAAAATGTGAAAATCGGTAAAAAAAGAAAAAGGCCAAGAAAAGGGATTTGTTTTGATAATTGTCAGCTCCACTACTGCTGACCCTCATGGAAGGCATAGTAGTCGTGGGACGTAGAAAAATGGAGCGACGCGGTTCAATTGACGCTTAACCCCCGCTGGTAATGAGCGGCAGTTGCTTCCTTGATTCACGCGTTTGGCTAGACACAAGATGCAGACGTCGACGGTGCTCCCACGGAGACGCAAAAAGTCTTAACGAGGCGCGATCAATTCCTCTGAGGCATCTCGAGGGAACCCCCTCTTTCTTGGCGGTGTCGTTAAACTCTTAATTGGCAGCTGGAACGCACGAAAAAATATTTCCATTTCATAGTCTTTAAGTGGAGAATTAGCGTTGGGGGTCAATCAGCCTCTAATCGGCCATTTTAGTATAACTTTGCAATTCAACTAGTTAAACAAAGTGTAAACAAGATTGTCTTAATTAGTTGTTTAAACAAAGTGGGAATCACCATTGCAACTGATAGTAGTTTATTTCGTGGCAATGTTTTATTATAGATGAAAATAAGGGAAGCACCGCCTCTCGTTAACTGGAGGATCGATCGGGTCCCGCTCACATCAATCCGCAATTGATGAAATCGACTGCTCGGTGAATTAGCATCAATAATGGCGACTTTAGTCGTGCGATAAAACCCATGTGAGTAGAGGCAATTAGCCCTTGACTCCCGCGTACAAAAGTGACGTCAGTCGTGACGCACGATTTACCGTGGAACGGGACTCTTCCTTCCCAAGCTCGAAAAGTTTTCTCGGTCTTTATGAATTCTCGGGGAATGGGACGTTGTGGGCGGTTCACAGTGTACAGTGAAAGTACTCCACTTCCTGCACTCGGCGCGCTAAGCCTTTTTGGCTCGCAATATTGCGCAACGTCAAATACGCCACATTATGACTGTTTGTTGGTGGAAAAATGAATGACCCGAAGGAAGCATGTAATAATATTTTCATTGGCAATTTGTGTAATCCTTCAGGCTGGCTTAATACTACAGTGCCTCCATATTGAGTAAATTTCTCTCGATTTTCTACCAATGCGCACGCGACATCACCTCGATTCAGTTACAATGGACCTTTGTTGGGTCTGCAGCTACTGCGTCGCAAGGACCCCTTGCATGCCATTACGGTTACCGGTCTCGCGCCTAGCAACAACTTAGGAGCTGATGCTTCATTCTATCCTTTTTTATTGCTTTCTTTAAGACATGTTTAGGCCGGTTTTTTAGACCCAGTCATCAACTTCCTTTTTGCGCTTCTTCAGCTGCTATTTCATTTGATTATTTTCAGTCCAAATGGAAAGACATTTTCAAATGTATTTTATCTAATCAATTTTAATTTCATTATAAAAAAGTTTATTTTAAAATCATTAATTACATTAAAGCGATACAATGAGCTTAATTATGACTCGTTAGTGCTACCTTAATGCTTCGTCGATGATGTAAATGAAAAAACACCGATACTTCGGCCAAGGGTCGTCGCTTAACCGGACTTAACCAGACTTCATGACCAACCAAATGCCGACTAACCGAAAATCATGAAAAATAAAATTATATTCGTCTTTCGACATTGATAACGACTGTCGCGATATTTCCTGCGTGGAAGTATTGTTTGCAACTACTTTCATCGACTCCAATTTCTATGATGGTATCCTTGGGATATTTCATCAAATTGTCACCTCTGCATTCTTCACCGATCGTAAAACTTTACCTAACAAGTGTATTGAGGTTTGGTTAATGCATCTTGGCTAATCTTGCTGATTACTAAACCCTCTAAATTTAAATAAATTCAATTCATCTCGAATAAGGGACTATTGTTTAAATTTTTAAAACTAGGCATAACTAGGCAAGTATTTATATTTAGAGAGCAAGATCTACAGGCGCGTTGTTATTTAGCTTCGGAGTAGCGACCGAACTATATATTCTACTAAACCGTATATTCTACGCTTCAATCGATACAGTCGACGAGTCCAGCTGATAGATAAATAAATCATAATAATTCATCATATAGTAAGTGTCGCTATAAAAAATAAGCTCAAGTCTACAGTGAATATAGATTATTATCAGTTTTTCCAAGTCAAAGCCATTAGTAAATCGAACATTATTATTTACAACGTGAAACTCCGAATCAATACGAATTAATATTAATACCCGCATAATTGATTGGTCGGCGGCTATTGTTAGCACGATAACGGAAGTGCGTATCATCACCGGACAAGTGACATTGAGGCAGCCGAAAAAGCGTCATTACCGAGAACATCGATCTTAGTCCGGATCGACTGGCTCAACGACGCGGTCACAGAGGTCGGACGTTCTCCTTGAAAGACTCCCGTAAAATAGCGAATTACTGCATTTCGATCGCGGCTTAATTCATTTCCGATGCCCAGCGCTGCTTATTCGCGTGTCCAGTCGCGCTGGCGCTCAATAAATGATGAACGATTCCATCGTCAAAGTCGAAACAGACATTCTACTTTCTTATGAAAAGTAACTTTGTTCTTTCAATTATAAAAAAGGGTCGATTAATTTTTAAGTACATTCACCCGCTGCCCATGGCAGTTCTTTTATCTATTTTATTAATTCGCTCTTTTGCGTCGTACGTTTCGATTCAGACTAATGCTTCGGCAAGAATTTTGAACTTTCAGTAGGTATTCAAGAAAAATGTCTTTTCAAGAATTCTTCATCAAAGAATAAGATATTTTTTAATTAATTAAGCAAAGTAATTCCAAGCCCTGGAGAAAAAATTAAAATTCAGTAAAAATACATGAAAAAACATGCGAGTGCTTGGCTTAGTGTGATAAACGAAACTACGCGCTAAAGCACTTAATTGCTAAATGTGCGCTTCACCGAACCTTCGTATCTTTTTGTTTGTGTCACACATATAACGACTCTTCCTTATTGAAGATTTTCCAATTACAAAAGTTCTGATAGAAAGAACGACCCGGACAATAAGATTACAGGGGCTACGGTCAAGGCATTTTCATCAAGCGCACATATAAATATACTTATATAAACAGCTCGGCTATCGAGCGGCGGGCGGCGTTCGTCCGCGACATTGCACTTCATTCCGAGCGATTGAAAGACTCAAGGACTCGGTGCCAATTATTGCCTGTCCGCGTCGTTAGCGCACACATTGCGACTAAAGCCGCCCCCACTCGAGGTTAATGCTCGCATCAGCCTTTTTAATGATTCGCGCCACGCGCAGTGCGCAAACTTTCATCGGCAACTTTCTTTCAACTTGTGCTTAAATTGGCCAAACAAATCTTCTATTATACCCATTCACTATTAGCTTTCATACTCTGCGTGGGCGCTTCACCTGTTAAATCTCACTACACGTTTCAAGTGAATTTCACATTTTCAGATTTACACGCTACAATCTTCTCTTCTTCAATATATCGTCGAAAGAAATTCACCTTAAATAGTATAAACGATTTTTTTATTAGAGCAAGCAGTAATGCGATCCAGTCCATTATCTTATACGTCTGACGTGGGAGCGTCACGTGCGGCGTCGGCACAGCTGCGGTATTGCATTTGATAAGATTTTCTTAGCCGTAAGTCTTGATGTACTTTGGAGTGACAATATATAAGCGGAGCAATAAAGCACACCTAAATCTGTGAGTCTCTTGCGAATGCTGCTGCTTCGCGGTCTAATATAGCGCGATCCCTGCTAAATCCTCTGTTTACAAACTCACGATTTATTGCTCTGCTCCTATAAATCCTATAAAACGGAAACGAAGCTCGACAGTGCCAAAATTCTGAACGTGCCCAGTTTATATATTAACATTTTTGTCGAGCGGGACGCAGTGAAAAGAATTTTCTACGTGATAATACATTGTGCTTAAACATCGCGTGCAAATGTGAAAGACGAAGTGGTCGCGTGACTTCTTCTTGACATTATTATACGAGCGTCTGCTTGCAGGCGCTCTGCATTGCGCAAGCATCTTCGCTGCTTTTGCGCGCGAACTATTCAATTGAGTCGCGAGGAGGCAACGGTTCAACAGGGATCAAGGCGTTATGATGCAAGCCGACCCCCAGCAAAGTGTCTACGTATCTGCGATAGTGCTCTCTACACGGAGACAAATTTATCTATAAAAATTCTAACAATTTTTAGCAAAAATTACTACACTGTATAGTGTTAGAAACGGCTAGTGTAAAAAATCTCTTTCGGCTCGTGTAAAAAGTTGCACTAATTTTTATTTCAAAATTATACTTTTAGTTATTGTCTAGTACAAAATTATATTTATGTCTTTCACTTTGTGTGTTTTTATCGAGTATCGAAGAAACTCCTTTTTACCGGTGATCGAACTGCTGACTAGAATCACAACTGTTTCACAGTACATTGCAAAGTATTAACCGCTCCATCGCACCTGCAGTCTTTTTCTTAAGATCTAACATTTTTTTATATAGTAATCACCTTATCAATAACCTAAGACACCTTCAAGCGGTATCAATCAACACAACCTGTATTCTTTTGCATCAATCAACATTATCTTCTAATATCTGTAGAGAAAGGGTACAGATTGGTATTAAAAAAAAACAATTAAAGAATCAAATATTCTGATGACGTACTCTGAAAGAGAAAAAGATAAAAACAATATAAGTATAATTATATATTTGATATTTATTTCGAGATTGAGTCATATTATAAGGATATTCTGATGCTATTAAAAGTTTATGATTATTTTATCTTCAGAAGAATTACGGCATTAACTAACTTAATAAAGTTGATTAGATAAATAAAACTGTGTATTTTTGATCTTATCAAATTAACTTGTGCAGAACGTTGCAAAATTTTGCAACTTCAATAATTCGTAGATCTACTTAAGCTAATCGCACGAGTGAATCACTTATAAAATGCATTTCCTGCAGTGCTTGAGAGATAAGCGGGAACTACAAATACAATTGATTCATTCGATATAGCTATCGAATTCAGAATAATCCCCGTTTAAATAATTATTAATTATTTACAGTAATGCGTACAGTATTCTTACAGTATTCTTGATTCCATAATAAAAACTAAATTCTGGCTTTTTCCGGGTTTTTGATGAACCTCTGGGGCTCGAGAGGCGAAATTCGAATAAAATATATATGTAGCGTTTTTTTTTCTCTCTCTCTCTCTCTCGGCTAGTTCACTTCGGTCGCTTGAAATAGTTTGTTTCGGTACTCTGTAATTTTTGCTAACATTTATTTATCCAATATATAGATAAATATCTAAGTCCAGAACTGTCTGGAAAATAGGTATAGAAAAGTCTTGCACGCGTGCACGATGGAACCTTGAAACAGCCGTTCCGGGCTTCTAATATCATTACTTAATATCCGCAATATACGCAGAACCTTTGGACACAAGCGAAGTGAGAAGACATCGCGAAAGCCACGAAAGTGCATCGATATGATGTAATATGCACCCGTTCATCTAGATTCGAAGAAGCCGATGAATTGAATTTTCGTAATTAAGCGGTAAACAAATGAATATACATCAAATGGAAATGAAACGCTTGCGGGGAGTGAGGTTTTTCAGTAGATAATAACATTATGAAATGCAAGTGCTTAATTAATAAAAGGTGCATTGAAAGTTGCTTAAGATGCGCGAAGAAAGAAAAAGCATATCTAGGATAGTGACATTCTGTTAGGCTGTTTTCTCTTTCGCAGGCGAGTGTAGAATGTAGGTCGAGCGTAGGGCCGACGAGAAGTCGGTCGTGCGTCAGAGCGCGCCGAGGCGCGAGAGGCCCACCCCGATGTGGCGCGGCCCCGTCGGCTTATTTTAACGCGCCCCCTCCTCGTGGCCTGAATCAGCGGATGCAACGTCGCAAGGCGCATTTTTACACAAAGCAACAAAGTACTTCTTACGCTAATATCCGCCGGACTAAGAAAAATTAGCATTTCGGTAAAGCACGAGTTAAATTAACTTCCAGTTTCACAGTTAACTATAATTCAAGTTTTCCAAAATTTATATATTTATTGTAGACATATACATTGAGCTGTCTTCTCCTAAATAACGAACTTAGATTAAACGATATATATGCGATTGTGGTTACAATGACTTTACACTGCAATGCAAGCGCTAATTTTTCTTCAAGTTTACCCGAGTTTTATTCGCCATTTGACATTAACGGAATATAAAAAAACTATATTTTCCTTAACGTACTTCATTATATTAGTAAAAAAATAGAAGAAATTAATGTAGAACATTTTGACTTATTAATAGAACAATGATTTGTTCTAGCTAGTCATCGGAAATAGCGCGGGGACAATTGACGGACACTATCAATAATGACATTAATATCGTAACGTGCGCAGCGCTCTTTTATCTTTCATAGCGAAGGCGACACTGGATTGCGCATTGATTTTCTTCTAAAATTGAAAATGACAATAGAACATAAAAGCTGTATACAACTAATCTGCACAAACAGAATACAAGATGATGCGTCATTTAACCGTTCTTATTTTACTGTTTCAGATTCCTTGCAATCGTTGTCATACCTCGGTGAGTCTTTTCCTGAGACAAAAGAAAAAAAGAATCGCTAACAATATTAACCAATTTATCGCCTAACTAATCGACTGATTAAGCTTTAACCCCACGTGTCATGACTAACTAACTCGTTATTAAAAAACATTTGCACTTAAGGCTCGGCTCATTTTTCACTCATTCACACTCCAATTCGTTTTATCCGTGGGACATATTCTCAGTGGAAAGTTTCACGTTTCCTTTTTTTCTTTTTCAATGCAGGAAAAAGCATGTCAGATATAAATGAATGAACAGCAAAATGGTAAGTTACTTTTAATGAATTGATCCTTATGAATTTTAACGTTTGACAATTGCACAAACGTGCATATTATTATTTCTTTTACTTTTTTAAATCAATTAAAATAACTTATATTTTTGCTGTATGCTTCTGATGCTTGTAGTACATACGCTGGAAAAGCATTTAAACGCAAATAAAAAAAGAGATCAATTTTATTTAATTTATTGATCTGTCTATCGAAAATTAATGTTTTCACATGCTCAGATTAGTAATCATTTATTAATATAATAACACTTGCGTAACTGTAGTAAATCATGCCTAGCAAAGATTTGTGTAAGCACGTATAGCTGATAGAATAAAAAAATGTAAAGGTTTAAAACATCTGAAAAGTCGTGCATCAAAGCATAGCCAGTACCATAAACTAAAAGGCGTCGTCTGATCGCTCAACGATCATTCTCTTACTCACGGCTACATGTCCAATCAGCCTTGAGCCATCAGTCTATACTTTGTTTAGTTACCGATCGACGGCTCCTAACTTTGCCTACTATACTTTTATATCCGTAAGATTTGCAATTTAGATTAAAAAAAAGAGGTGGTGGCATCTAGTCTTTTCTAAATCAATAAACTGACATTGAAATTATCGTTTGAGCATAGATATTTTTTTGTGTAAAAAAAAATTTAGTAAACTTGGAGAACCGCTCGATCAGCGCCGATACCGGGACTCATTGTAGCTCTGGAAAAAAAGCAGCCATACTTCGGCCCAACTCGTTATTCCCAATCTCGCACCATCTCGTCTTTCGCGCACGTGTCCCACGAAGAAAAGTTGGCTGCGGTTTAACGTATCAGCGATAAGTAAGCCTTTTGTCCGCGTAAGCTCGGCCAATACAAGAAAAACTGCGACCGCTGCATAACAGGATCGAAGGTCCCTTTGTATTTTCCCCGATAATCTCTCTCCGCTGCTTTATTCCTTAACGTTTATGAATAAAAAACCGTGATATCCACTTCAATAATTCTCCCATTGGTACTTGGACCAGCAGAAACACATTTTTACACTAATTTTCTAAAATGTAAACGATAAAATAAAGAATCTTCGAATGTAAATATTACGTTCAAAACTGTTTTAAAAATTTTGAGCTTTTGCTCTTTTCATTTTTAAGCGGCTATTTCCGATGAATTCTAGTATCAAGCTTGAAAATAATATGGATAAAAAGCGTTTCATTACTAGTAACAATAAATGCGATAACATAGTTGCATTAATCGTTTTTTAATTAAGAATTTGTTTACCATCCTGCTCCACATAAATGATTCGAAAATAATTAGCGTTAGTATTAGATCGATTGATTATTAGCGCGTGTAGAATTATTAGTTTGCGATAGAATATTTTAGCAGCAGCGTGCACCTACTAGAGACGACGCCGTCCGAAGCGAGGGTCAGTCACTCTGGTAAACGCGAAGAGAAATAATCACCGTCGCTTTGCAAACAGAATTGCGCTTGCTTTCTCGGAAAGGTGGGGTGGGCTAGCGGTGTAAGCAATATGCAATTTCAGCACGTGTCGCGCTAATGTCGGATCTCGTTTTGCGCGTCTTAGTCTTAGAGAGAAACGATTAGGGAAAGAGAAACGGCCAGGCCCTCTAAAATATTAGCATCCAAACCGAAGATAAGCCTCATTTGCTTCTGCAATAATTTAGTACAGATCAAACACGTGTCTTTAGTTAGAGGAAAGAAATTTCATTTTTCTAAACCCAAGGCTAGAAAATTGCAGTACAGACATCAAATCCTCTTCGTTTTCTCAAAAAATTCAAAAAATATGCAAACATAAACTTAAGATTTTTCAAGAAAAAATCTTTAAGATGGTACTTTTGATTTTGCGTCGGAATCACATGCACAAAAACGTGATGTTCTGCGCGACCTCCACAAATTAACAAGATCCTTACAGTTTCAAAGTTCATGCAGTGGCTAAACGTGATCGGCAAAATTACGGCGATCGTTGACTCTTTCACGAGACTTGACGCGAATGTCGAACCGAGACTCGTGAATCTATACTTTCTAACCCGGTGACTCGGCGATTTCCTAACTTCCCGCATACATTTAAAAAGTTGCTGCATCGTTCCCTTCACACGCTTGGCAACTTCACGTGATCAAAGTTGCACGTGAAGTGATCGCGCTCTGAGTTCAGTTCGCTAGCCTTGCATTATTGTAATTTTTCAATTAAAATATTTTATCTAAACCTCTTACCTAGCAGCCGAAGGTTAAAGTGGATCCTGCATGACGCGAGGAATTTCGAGAAATTTCACAACTTGGCAATTCCCGCATTCAAATCGTCTTCACTGACATCAAATAATACTAAAATGACAATTACTGCACGCAATCGAATCTTGCGCAACAAAACTTTTAGTGGTTTGCATCCCTTCGTAGTCGTGTACAGTTACTGGATTGCTCGGTGAAGTAACCGTCAGGGGGATTCTAGCAGGTGCTTTTAAGAAAAGCGGATGATTCAAATTACGAATTAACGCAGACGTAACGACGCGCTTATCAGGCACGCTGATTGAGCTTTGTTCGGAGATCTGCGCAAGCCGCAGAAGAGGAAAGTTTGAGTAACACTTGCTTGGTCGCCAGATGTTTTAAACGTCATCTCTTCTTTTGTCATTGTGTAAAATGATGACAATGACAGTGTTGCCGTTGCAGACGTACTTTATTATTTCTCTACGGCGATTATATTTCTAATAAGTCCTTAGTTCCAGTAAAACAATAACCACAGTTGTTAGATACATTTCGGGGACCTCAACTTGCTTAAATTTCATCTTTCTTGAAATCAACGACGCTCTTGCATTTAAATAAATTAATTTAAATCGTGAACTCTTAATTGGCCTAAAAATCGACAAGTGCGTGCGTCGAGCCATTGATTCCATTATTTCTCGAGGCAAATTGATTGTTTAAAAAGTTGCACGGATTAATGCAAGTACCGTAAGACTTAATATTTGATAACCACCCAGATAAAAAGATAACGATCACAATGACGCGCGAGTCTCATGCAGCGCTCAGATGACATAACAATGTGATAGGCTTATTTTCTAATTTATTCGAAGGCGTACCACTTTGAACGAGTAACGGTATGATTAAAAAATCCTGGTATCGTAAAAATCATTTACGCTGCACCAAGGTCAACGACAGTTCGTTGGAACTAAAACAATATTAGCTATCGAAAATATTTCTAAAAAGGAACAATGTAGCTAACTTTTGTGGGGAATAAGTACGTTATAGTGTTTTATTGTAATAAAATAAATTAGCATTTCCATAGCAAGCAAAATTAGACCTTCAATGATTCATTTTAAATAAAAAATAATTATGAAGGTAATGGAAACAATAGTTCTTCAAGTGGACAAAGATCCTTACACGAACGGCGCACTGTCCCATCCCCAATCCCATCTCTCAATGGGGCGGAACATCTCAAAGGCTCTGTGACATCGTGGTTGCGCAACTCGATCTGAGCAGCCCATACTAGCGGAAACTCGAAAAATTCACCGTTGCCGTCATCTTCCGCACCGCTTCGCTTTGAACAATTAATGACGTCCGATAATCTCTTCGGACGCGATTCTTCTAATTTTAGTCTTATCGAGCGAGCTACAGCGTACGTATGCGTCATACCTGGCTTTATGGAGAAACAAAAGTCTCGATGACGATCGACGTCATCGCAACGTCCTATGAAGCTGATATTTTTTTTCAGTTTCTTCACCTCTATAGAGTTTCCTTATACTATCGTCATTGTTGCTGGCTATTTATTCACATAATCCATTCGCGTAAACAAGTGTGAATAGATCGCTTGCTTGTTAAGTGATCATATTATTTGAGAGTATTACGTAGGTAAAGATTTTTAAAATAATTTTAATTGACGATGCAGTGGGAAAGTACGATAATCTTGCTAGTACTACTTATGAAATGAGTCACGCAGCAAAAACATCTGTGAAGATCAAATTGAGTCATTATACTATAGGATTGTGTTCTTCTCCGAGACATTATTCCGATTTATTAATTCCATAGACGCAACGTTAATATTTTTCTTCCTATAAATTACAGAGAATCTCTTTGAATTATAAAAGTATTTCTCGAAACTCCTTCCTAAATCATTGTTCTTAGCTACGATGTTTTTTTCTGCAGCACTAATAGAACCCGGAAGAGTCATTATCGCGTAATTTTGCCAGTGTCAATGACGAAGGTGGTCGATTATGAGAAGGACAAGAGAATTTAACGAGCTACTGGGATGGATTTGTAGGCACATACACTCTATTATAGTAGAGGATCAAATTTTGAAATGTCCACGTAACGAGGAATTGCGTAAGCACCTCGCTGCAATTATTTGCGCAATTGACGCACTCCACATGTTACCCTGCGGAGACATCATCCCAGTTCTGCATTCGTGCTGTCATTGACTGAAAACAACGATTTGTGCAAAGCTCGTTATGTCGAGCATATGTAAGAGGTTTTTATGTGAACGCATTGCACAATCCTGTTACGAATGTTGTACTTTTCTATAAAGTCAATAAATAATGTGAAAACTTTTACATTTACTTTTTATCCGCATTACTCGATCAGATAAAATGTCCACACTTGTCTAATCATATTCGTATACAATGACGGGTTAATATGCGTGACGCAGACGAAGGTACTGAACTGGTCGGAAATTTGCGATCGAATGAATGACTGCAATTGTTGGGCAGTAAGGTGCCTTTACTTGCCTTGTTCTTGGCTACCAGGACAAATGACCTCGTAAAAGAGTCGCGTCAGTTGGCGAGTATGATGAAAATTTGAAACGGCCTGACACAAGGCTGCTCGCGCTTTCAACAATGGAGCGTTAATCAGCGGAAGTCAATTTATCTTGCAAACTTTTCATGGAGATATAATATAAAATTGCTTATCTCTAAAGCATCTTTAGGTGGCCTATTATTTGCCAATGAAAAATAGATATTTTTGCACTCTCCAGGTCCTGCGAGACCGTTGGCTTGCCTTTGAAAACTTTAAAAATAAAATGCATCGATGATGTGTATAGAAATTTTCTAAATGATGAGTTAATTAAAGGATATTAGCTAAAAAGATTACTCAGGTTTACACGTTTATTGATTAAAAGATTGAATTTACTCGAAAACGTCGCTTCTACAAAATGAACCAAAGCTTTTTAAAGCTAAAATAGAATGCATTGCTAGGGTAATTGAATTTTACGATCAATCCGCTGATTAAAATAGATGTGGTTTATTATTAGCAGGTCCCGCGGAATCGAAAAGACACGTTGTCTAGTCATCTCGAGACTGCAGATTCCCCGTGGCAAATGTATCTCGAAGATGTGACTTACGGGTGCCCAGCACTTGAACAATAGTTCGCCTCACGTGACCGACGGCTTAAATTCGCCGTATTAATAGAAAGCATCGGCCAGAAATATCGCTGCGGGCGCCGCGGTTTGATAATGGCGTATATTCGCCGCAGATAAAGGGAATGCGGGATGGGCGGCTCCTTGGGCTATTTCTGTCGAGGGGTAATCTAGCGGGCCGGTCAGTTCTCCGGGGACTCCAACGGTGGCTATTTATAGAAACAGCTTGTTCGCGTCCTGCCCGGCTCTTTGAGCGACGACCTCGTTACCCGCGGAGGATCTCGTTACACCCGGCTTTTTGTCCCGCGGCGAGTTTTTCTTTTCGCTCAAGGTGATTGCGGAGTGGGTTAAGGAACCCGCGATCCGACCCGCATTGACGAACATACAGTCGAACAATCAAGGCGCAACGTCCTCTTGTCGTGGCGCCGTTTTCTGACAACCAACAGTAAATCAATTTCAATATCAGATAAGTAAAAAGTGTTGGACAACTTGTCGGCTCAGCTCAATTGATTTTAGTGCAAGGGCCAATGTCGTTAGAAACCTTATTGAAAAAGAAAACAGTTCTGAGCTGGCCACAACGGAGAGGAAGAAGCTTATCGTGGACGCACGCGTACCGCATTTATCAAAAGTGATCCGAGGCTACGTATGACGTCGATACGGCCCGATTTCGTTGTCCAAAAATAAAAACAGCTGCGCGGACTAGTCGGAAAGAAAACGAAATTATTGGCGGTCACGCGCCGCTACCCTCGACCTTTTTTTAAATAAGAGGACGTGCACCTCACTTCTGTGAAGGTGAGATCCTTCCCAGTGTCGCCGCATGGCGAAACACTTGAAAACATCGAACACTGTTCTTCCGACTGAAGCAAGAAAGCATTGGCTCGTGACTTTGAGGGCTTTGGAATTCTGGAGGAAAAGTCCCAGGCAGTCGTAAAGTGCTTGCTCACGCGAGGCCAGCGTGGAGTGGAATATCCCGACGCTCTTATGCCTGGGCTTCCTCGGAAAGTTTCCCGAGCAAGGGACGAGGCAAACTCGGCTGTCGGAAAACTTTCCACCCGATCCTTTTCGCCGCCTGTGAGTTTCCTTTGACCGCAGGAGAGTATCTTCTGAGGATTCTTCAACGAACAAGTCAATCAGAGCACTTGACATCTATATCCCTAAATATTTTCCATTCCGCACGAAATAGTTAATGTAGTTCTATCCATATCTGAATAAATGATCAAGCAGCTTTGTTTAGTAAAATTTGGTGGCTGTGTGTAAAAACTTTTTACGCACTATTGAGAATGTTAAAGAACCGTAGACAGTAAGTTTACGCACAGAATTTTAATAAAGGAAAAACATGTTAAAAAAACAAGATTCTAATCTTTCTGTTTTAATTTCAGTTTGGTATTTAACATAGGCATACGGCTTGCTTGCATGTCGGACAGAAACAAACTCCTTACCAATCCACTTCATTAGCATCAAATAAATCGTTACAGGGCCGGGTAAGGGTGTAATCCACTAATATTCTTGCTTAATTTGATCCAATTTTAGGGAGCTCACATCACTTTCTAGTAGAAATAAAATTTTGTAATTTACTCATTTTTTTTTTTAAGAGAGGGACTTGTATTTCCCGGTTAATTAATTCATGATATATACGTATTACTATAACGATTCTACAAATATTTCTTGAGAATAAGGGTCAGTTTCTTATTCGTAAATTTGCATAGTATTTGCGTGCATTAATAGGAATTCTTTGATTTTTCTCTTAATTTTTCATTGTGCTTTCCTTTTTAATCATTAGTTAAGTCTGTCTACTATACAAACCAAGATAAATCAAGAAACTTTTGAGACTTTTTCAATCATTATTCAGTAACTTTTTTTTAATTTAAATTTATATAAATTGGTGGAAATTTAACGTAAATAGGACCTAGAGTGCCAATTTACGATTTGCATTTTAATCCTGCAATAATCGACCTTATTCAAGGACTGATTTAAATTTCGAATATTAAGAAGCTTCATGTGCTTCTGAGGTAAGCGACAAAATTAATTCTGCACGAGTAGTTAATTTCTCTTGATGCTTAAAAAAATAGTTGTTAGATTGATTTAAAATAATTAAATTTCATGAAATTGGAAATAAAGAAGTCGTGGCTCTAATTTTATGTATAGCTATAATGACATTAGTAGTATTGCAATGAAATTTTACTTCCTCGTTTTTCTTTCTTCTCATTGTATGTTTTTTATTTGAATAGTTCATAAAAAATATGCTTATAAAATGAATATTTCAAAGAAATAAATCAGTCGTTTTTTAAGATTCAACAAAACCATCGGTTCTTTTATTCAAGTATAACTGTGTAATTTCGTATTCATGAAAATCTAAAAAAAGGCACAGTATCTCGCTTCTTAGTTTCTCGCTAAAAAAATGCAATAAAATAATAATAAATTTTCATGTGACAAAAATCCTTTACAAACGTTCACATAATATTCCTCAGATGAGCTCTCTCAAGTCCATTTTCGTATTACAGATAATATTGCAGCCTCCGCAGGGAAAAACCTTAATACTGTGTGTAGGTCTGGATACATCGACAGAGCAAAGCAACCAAGTGCATTGCGGTTCGATCGCTAGAAAAGGGACCCCAACGAACGGTGGTGTTGCCTTGACTACGACTCCTCCGATTTCGTTCGGGGAGACTAGTAGATCCGACCCCTCGTAACGAAGAACTTAAAAATGCCTCTTTTTCTCTCATCCGACAAAACTGATTCGTCAAGTTTTTTTCTGTTTCAACAAAAAAAAAAAAACCGCTGTCAATTGATTGGCGATTTGCTTCCTCAAGCATGTTTTTAAACTTCTTTATTTTATTATATTAATAGTTATTATATATTTTGCTATTTTATTAATATTTGCTTTGCGTAATTATTTAAAGAAATTACATATATGCTTTTTTTTTTAAATTGTATGCATTTTTGTAATTTATACCATTTTTTATCCAGACACAAAAAACACATTTTTGATTTAATTTTTTTCTCGAAAAATAGTAATCAAATATAATGAAAATTTTATGGAACAAAGATATTTATATTCTTTACTATCATGAAATTTTTCTAAGCATTTCAAAGATTAGTTTAGAAGAAAAAAATATAAAAAAATGCATATAAAAATGTAAACTGAATATTTTTGAAACTATTATGACTCATATGCCGCTCAATGAACTAATCCAACGTACATACAAAATCTACATTTTCTGAAAATTTCAAGTAAATTAAAGCATTTTTGCGCAAACTATCGTTGGTTCAAAATTGATTGAATTTTAATTTAAATTAGTTTCTGTAAGAAATATATTTTCTTTAAAATTATATATATTTATGAAAAACATAAGAACGATAATAGTTAAAATAACTTTTTTTTTTAAAAGATAGCTGATTTTATGTTCTTTTAACTACTTTTTCCTACCTTACCTATCATTACAAAAAATCAAAAATAAACGTTTTTGAAAATCGAAAATTCAAAATTAAAAAAGAAACTAATTAGCGGATTGAAATGATTATTTTTTCCCCAATTCGGAATTAAAAAACAAAAATAATGAGCTATGAGAGGTTAATGAGCTATGAGAGCTATGTCTAGTTTCCAAGATATCGCTACACGCACACACGCACGCACGCAGGCACGCACAAAATTTTTCTATAAACACGTTTTTCTTGTTCAGAATTCCATTAAACATGTTTCCACTAAGTTTCAACAAAACTTCAAGTTTTACTATCGTAATGCTTCCTCTACGAGGAAACAATAAATATTCCTTGATTAGTCTGACAAAAAAGATGCCATGAGTAATAACGATTATCCGATTAGCATCGGTTACGTAATTGTTTCTTTCTATATTTGAGTTAAGTTGCATGTGTTATAAAAATGATAAACTATTATCTAATTATTTTATTTCTTATCTAATTTATTACTGTACCCGGATAAAAATGATTTCTATGAGAAATATGTTGGCAATATATTGGTATGTTCTAGTACCAATATATTGAAAATATAACAATGGTCAATATGTTGGATTTATAGTATTAAAAGAATATATCCAATACATTGCCAACATTATTACCAACATACATGTTTAAATGATACGATTATTAGCGATATATCGCTAATATATCAACAATACGATTGAAAATTAAAAAAGAAATTCATAAAAGAAAAAATGTGTACTTCTATGTAGATTCGTACCCACGAACTTCTGCTTGCTAGACTACCATTTAAAACCAAATTCCAAATATAACAAAATTTGGAAGGTTAGATCTAATAATTCTAATGTTTTAACCTGAATTTAATTTTTTAACAAAAACAATTAAATAGCTCAGTTGTCTAAACGGTAGGTTAGCAAGTATAAGTTTGTGGGTTCGAGTCCAGATAGAAGTACACATTTTTTGTTTTATGAATTTTTTTTTAATTTTCAATCGTATTGTTGATATATTAGCGATATATCGCTAATAATCGTATCATTTAAAATATATATGTTGGTAATAATGTTGGCACTATATTGGATATGTTCCTTTAACACTATAAATCCAACATATTGACCATTGCATTATCAATATATTGTCAATATATTGGTACTAGAACATACCAATATACTGCCAACATATTTCCCATAGGAATCATTTTTACGCGGGTAATCAGAATACTATACTGATGAAAAAAATGTTTAGCTCGCAAATGGTGCACTTGCAAATGGAAAGAAGCAGCAGCTCAATGGTCTAGGTGGAGGGGCAAAACATGGGAAACATTGTTGATGACATTGCTGGTGGTATCTGATCTCGTTGTATATTTTTCGTCTAGATTCGCTTCACGGTTACTGCGACAATCACTCAATCTTTATTTATTCTTTCTTTTCTTTGGCTCGCGAAATTAACTTTAAATCGTATCTTGCCCATCAGCGTTCATTCGCATACAATAGGGTTTTAGTTGAGCCTTCCAGTAAATATTTTCTAATTTTCAATAATTTTCAATTTACTTCACTAATACGAATTATTTAGATGTTTTCAATTTTAATTTGTTACACGAATCGATTGGGCTAATTATGCATTCAAAACATAAGCTTAATCGCGCACATTAATGATACAAATATGCAAAGTTATATCAATAATTAATAATGCAAAGGTTCGCGACTGCACCTTCGTGTTATTCGTATAAGAAACATTCGAAATTCATGATATTTTGCATTAAACAGTGTATAAGAGCCGAATGCCCTGTGCCTCGCATCCAAAACATTCCGAAGGCTTCGGAGAATCGTTTTTCCTTGCTTTCATTTTTAAGTGATCGAAGTTAATAATTTACAGGTAGAATCTTTGGTATGGTGTAAAAAAGTGTTCATTACATAAATGTCTTTTGAGTTACCAAGAAATACACTATTTTTAGATAATGTGCGATTGTATTTAGTTTTTCTTTATCGACAGATTTTAAAAAATTTCGTTTTATTTTCGGGTGGAAAAGAATAATAATTTATGAAATGTCGGATAATTTTTCGAAAAAATTTTCATTTTTATTTGTATTATAGAGTTTACATTTTATAAGCATCAATAATAGAGTAGTGTCATCATAAAAATGTGTGCAATTAAAGAAAATTTGTTTAACTATAGATTTTTAGTAATTCGAAAGAACGTAATAAATTGATTTCTTTTTGTTAATCTATTGGCTGCGCTTTTTTTATCAAAGGGATGCGCAACTTATATTATTTTTGAAAGACTATCAAGTTAATGCACGTCTTGTGTCAATTTATGAGAAGTTGGAAGAAATAATATTAGTTTGTACTCGCTCGGCACTTCATTTTCAATGAGCTTGAAAACTGGAGCCAATCAGTATTCGTAATTTATGAATGGCTATCTCAAAACGCGTTCATTTGGTGCAAGCAAATATTTTGAGTTGATAATTTTTCGTAAATATTTACTTGAATAATGTTTGCTAAATATTTATTTAGACACAAGTAAATTGACTAAGTGTAGATCCGTGATCAGTGAATCTTCTTCCGCGCCAGGTACTACGTGCAGCCTCGCACAGTCTTTGCGCTGACTGCCAAAATAATGGACGAAACACGCGCTTCCTACAAAAACATACACTGCGATCTACGGATTAACTTTTATGTTACAACTCAATTATACATTCGATATTTTTATTCACAAAGTAGATGGAAAAATCTAATAAAAGTTTAAATATAGTTTAAAGTTGGCAGAAATCTTTCTAGAGACCAGTGCACCTCGTTCATTCGGTTATGTCGCGTCCCATGGTGCGTGCGCCTCTTCCTTCCTTTTTCTGACGGACCTGCAGCCGTTCCTATATTATAAATACTTTGCAAGCTACAACGGGAGGGGAGAATTGAGATTCCTTCTTCTTTTCCTCCTCACCATCGGCCCAACACTCACTGCATCGGCCTGCTTAATTTCTTCGTCCAATTGACGTTCAATCAATTGATAAAAGATAAATTTTATATTCTAAATAACTGGATAATCTTCAATTTATCGGTTAGGAAAAATTGCTCAAAATTCGGAAGAAAAAATAGAGATCGTGGATGAGGCTGAAAATGCCGGTCTGTCGGGTTCTTAAATTTCGCAACTATAAAGCGATCTAAGCTAAACGCATTGCTACGAGCAGAGACTAGAAAGAGGCATCACTCGGCGGGTCGCAGCCGAGTAATCCAACACCGAGTTAACCGTGCGTCACGAAACGGTACCATTGAGTCGTCGTCGTCGTTCCGGTGCACGTGTTCGCGTTCAAGAGCTCGTTGCGAAAAATTAAACGCGAGGCGGCACAATCAGCCGCGCGGCGCGTGTCGCTCTGCCGCGGATGCTTGTACTGGAGAAAAAAAGCGTGTCATGGTCGCGAGTTTTTCGCGAATTTTCGCGAGGAAAATTCTGCTCTCCTGCTGGCTCATTTGCGTTCGGCGATACAGTTTTGCTGTCGAAATAGTTGCATTGCAAATGGAGTGTACACATGCATGCAGTATTACTGCTAAGCAGCTAAGTGGACTTTTAGAAAATATACCTTAACGGTAAAACTTGGAGGAAAGAAGCAAGCGTACGGAGAGATATTGAATAATAATAGCGCAGACTGTTAGAAGGATAATTGAAGCGCCAATTTTATTTCGAGAAACTGCAATTTCAAACTCTTCAGCCTCGATTGCCGATAAAAATCGCGATAATCTTACCCGCGCTGCCTGGTTATCTGCGCAATGCATGTAAAAAAGCACAAAACTAATAAATCAATCCACTATAATGAAATCCCATGGTTTTTCTCTTACATGGCGGGTACCGTATACACACACATATATATATACGCAACTCTCGAAACCGTTAATCGAGCTCACAGCATTTATTTTCATACGAAAATAAAAGATTCTTCGACCTCGGACCAGTTCTAAACAGGATAATGCAATTCTATTCTGTTAGGACATTTTATGAACTTTCAAGGATCTAGAAAAGGCTACTGCAATGCCTGCCCGAAGTAGCCAATAAATTACTATTTTTTCGTTTATACATTTGATGTTGCACTATTAAAAATTATTGTTTATTAAATGAGTAATCGAATGAAAAGGAAAATAGAAGCAAAAGCATGAATCAGAATGTGTGTTTTGACGATACAGTCCATTGATTGGCCGTATAATACACATCGCGATCGGAAAATAAAGAAGCGAGCACCGGCTAGCTGTACCAACGCCAACTGTTGTTTAGTCCTTTCAATTATGCAACATCGGCTAATAATAATGCCAAATTTTTCTTTTTTCTCTTCGCACCAAAGCGGCTTCGATCTTCTAAGACAAACGTAAGTTTTTAAAATATTCTCTTTATAAGAATGGCAAAAATTGAAAGATTTATAGGACGGCCCGAGTGAATAACCGCAGTTGTAATTTATCGTTGCTCAGCTCGGACTTTGAGAAAAAATACAAAGGTAATTTATTTTTTTAAACGGAACAAATAAATAAGGATATCACGTGCGCAAAGCAAAACAAACAAGCGTCTCTGGTAGAGCGAGAAAAGGCGATAGCCGCCTTGACACGACATAACATGACGAGACGAGAGTTGCAAAAGGCCCAAGCAGAATTGGGAGATTTAGTGAGTCCCGCGTCAGCAGTGAACTTGGATTTTCCAGATACGTTTTTTTTTTGCTCAGGAAATTCGTGTCTATACGCACCGGGCCGAGTAGCCTTCATTGGCATTCTGCTATGTTTTTCTACTGGTAGTGAGATTTTTTTCAAATTTATGGAGTGACGCACTTTCTGTGCCATTGACCATTTTAAGGAATAAAGCTTTCCTCAGTTGTAAATCAATTGTTTTCGATGACAGAACAATTTTCTTAGCGACTGTTGTCCACGCTTTTAGGAGAAAAACATAATATTTACAGGAGAGCAACTAAAACGGATGCCAGCAGCATTATTATTTGTCGAACGAAGCTGAACCCTTGCACCGCATACGAAATAAAGCTTCGGGAAGCAGTGGCCGCCACGCGAATCAACTGCGAAGCGCCCCCCTCCAGCGGGAGCAGATGCGCCATTGTCGCTCGCTCGCCGCTCGCAAAACGCTTCAACAGCCTTCGACGCTACTGCTCGCACGGGCCAACGGAAATAGAAGCGAACGGGATGTCTGCCGCGTTTCGCGGCCAAAATAACAGATCCCAACGCCAGGGGCACGTGAAAAAGCCGCGAGCACGACACAAGCTTATCACCATGCTATTTTCCTTTCGCTTTTGGAAAATGCATTCTTTTGCAGCTGTTAGCATCTTTCGATGTGACAAAGAACAAATGAAAATTCATGCTCTGGAAAGAGTCGAAATTGAAATCTAACGACAACAATCGTAGAGCTACTTGGAACGTTCTCGAAAGAAAACTCATCTATTTACAAAGGAAAAAAACCAACACTTTTTTCTCTAAAGCGGTTATTCCGTTTATTTATCCATGTGCTATCGAGTTAACGCACCTTGAACTTACGTATTCAGGTCTCACGGAGGCTTGCATTATTTCAAAAGCCAGAGATTTAATTTCGCATCGTGACATACATTCTGCCGGAGCGAGCGGCAAGTTATATAAGTGATTTTTATGAAATTTTTAATGCCAAGGAGAATTTGAACTGCATCCTCGCTTGTTGGAAGTTGTGGGAAACGTGCAAAAATAGATAATCGCTGGAAAATATTGAATTACATGAAAGCAATTACAGTGAAGGCCGTTGAAAGTAGCCCTCGTGGAAGGATCGATCCGAAAGTGAGCGAGCGTCGAGTCTCTAAAACCGTCGGCGGATCCCCGCAAAAAAGGAAGAGAAGACGAGGCGATGCGAGAGGTCTGCTATAGTCTCGTATAAAGGGGAGAAGGCTCGCTCGTTCCGAGAGAGAAGGATGAGGCAGGTGCTGGCGAGCAGCTTCCACACCACTAGCTCGAGCCCTCTCTCTTTCTTCTTTTTTCTCGCTTTCATCCCCTGAGCGCTGCACCGTGTCGTCGAACCCGAAAGGCCGACGACTTTTTCCCTGGTGTCGGATCGACCAAGTTCAGGAAAAAAGCCAGAGAAGAGCAGCAGGAGCATACGTGTGCGTGCGACCTTCGCCGAGGAGATCGCTGCCAATGGTCGCTAGTTCGTCAGCCCCTGCGACCAACTAGCCCATCTCTTTCTTTCTTTGAGAGCCACTGTTCGAACCTCTTTTGCTTCCTCCTGAACTTGGAGCTCAAAATTATTTTAAACTTTTTTTATTCTCCTCTAACTGAAAATTGCCATACTTTCACTCAAATTTTCAACTAGCTCATTTTCCGGCTAACAACAGATTGTAATTTTCTCAACTCTAACAATTTTATGAAATATCTTACCTCCGATTCAGCCATTCATAAAATCTCCATTTTCAACTTCCACTTTGGAGAATTTGAGTAATTATATCCTGGAGACTTGAAATTCTCATACAAAACTCATTTCCTGCATTATCTCTGCTGATATCTCAGTTTCACTTGGTAGCATAACAATTCAATTTCTTTTGCCTTAATTATTTTAAGTAGCATCTCAACTCAATAAATGACTTGTTATAATTAAATTAATATCGATCGACCTACTCTATTTAAAGTATACGCATTAACAGCAATAAAGTCTATTGATTTTAAATATGTTCAATTTAATATAATAGATTCTATAAAAACATACTTATGCGATAAAGAAAAAAATTGCTTACGTCTCAGAAGATGTGAGTGTCATTGAAAAATACTTTTAAATACAATGCGGTAAAATTAACGTAAGTCCTTTCATCTACTTTCGGTCAAGTGAACTGCTATTAATTTAATAACTCATAATTATCGATTCAGAATATTTATAATATTGCACCTCACTAAGAGGCGTTAATTTATAAAATGGGTATATACTTTTTTCAGCATCTCTCTCGGAGCTTCCTTTGCCAAAGCTTTTTCCGTAGAAATTTCGCAAGAGCACGATTAAATGGAGTAATATGGCAAGAAAATTTGAATAGCCGATCCGGGAAGGCTGTGAAAAGCTCGGTATCAAGGCAGCCGAGCTCTGACGTAAAAGCCCGCGGTGATTTGCGCGCAGTTCGCGGAAGTTCGCTAAAGCAATCTCGCACCACGGCTCATTGTACCCCCTGCCTGCGATAGCCGCTCTATTTTCAGTTCAGACACGAGAGTAAACCCATCTGGCATATCGCTTGGAAAAGCTTTTCTGATCACGGTCAAATTTTGTCACGCACTTGGTATCTTCCGAATCCGATGTGCACCCAGTTGTAAGCTTTATTTTCAATCGGCGAGATGCATGAACAAAGCTTGCTTTCTTTCTCAGCTACTTTATCATTCACTTTAAGACGCAAACATGCAAATGTGACTCCAAATCACAATCTCATGACTTTCAAAGAGGCCATAAATCACTTTCTCGCAATGCCATACCGAAGTCGACGTTTCCGAGGAATAATCGCAACAATAACTGTGTCAGGTCAGTCTGACTAAACCGTCAGCGTTACAGTGTAACGTCACAGTAAATTCAAATGAAACAACATAAAAGAGCTGGGTCGTGACTACCAGCATTTTTCATTTTTATTTATTTATTTAATATGCATATTTATATTATTTATTTAATATGCATTTTAGTAATGTACTCCAATCTCAGTTTTTGCGAGGCTTTTTTCACTATCCATTGTTACTCGCTGGGCGCCAGTCAGCTTCTCCCGCGCACGATGATGTCAGCCCACAGAGCAGCACGCGAGAATCGCGTGATCGATCGTCGATCGCATCACTGCTCCTGTGCCCAATGGAAATGCACCTGCTGAATGTGCCAGCCAGAAGCGCTGTAAATTCAACGAGGCAATTTTCCAGCAACTTGCGACGAAAAATCTTGTTTAAAACTAAATAAGGAGAATAAGCTTGCCTCGATCTTGTCTTGATTTTGCAACAACAAATCTTCCACTTTATTTTGTGTCAATACTTTACTCGCCAATTCATTAAGAGCTATTAATTAATATAAGATATTACTCATTTATAATTATACATAACTTTTAAAGCAATAGAGCTTTTTTAATGCAACAACTCTTAAAGATGTTAATTTGTATTGAAAGACACTTCCAACGTCCAACCTGCTGTTTCGCAGCTTTCGCTAAGTCACGTACAATGCTATAGGATGTATAATTTTCTCACTTTTTCAGCAGCCCATGTTCAGTGGCAGCTGATTAAAAATAGCTGAATTTAAAAATAAAAATGGTAGATTCCGCTTCCTGCAAAGTTCAGAACTGGCGCTTGTTTGTTCCAGATCCGCCGGTTGACAGCGTGTACATGATATGTGGCGTCTTGATAGCCATGGTCCTCGTCGGCGTCATCATCGTCCTTCTCGCCGTCACAATCAGGTGAGCACTGATAAGGAATTACGTTTTTTTTAATTCGTATGGATTTCGAAGAGTTTTCTTGAGCAATTGCTCTTCCTCTTTCTTCTTAATAATTGTGCGTCACGGACGTTTTAGTCGACACAGACCGATGAAATCCATACGACTATTTTGATATTTATTTAAAATAAATAATAAGCATCAGCAGTGGTAGCTATGTAACATGCTTGGTATTTAAAATTTAGTATCCTTGAAGTCGCGAGTTTTTAATAGTTTTATTTCGCATACAAATTAAGCAAAGTTCATGAAAATTAAAAGATTCGTCCATCGTTTCAATGAACAGACACTGCATGAGGAAACAGCGAGAAGTTACATTGCAACCATTAGCTGCACAATAATACTAATTACAATCCACAGTCCTTCAAGTTAAACAGCCTCGTGAGTACGACAAGCCTTGAATGTTCGATGAGCGTCGTAAAGACACGCGAATATCCGAATGTTTGAGTCGACTTAACGAAAAATCCTACCGGCTCCGTAAACATACATATACGTTTTAGGATCGACTATGTGCGCATTATTCGCGCGTCTCGGCTAGGGTCAACTTGATGACCGACGCTCGCGACCAAGTGGTACGAGCGACGAAAACAGAGAAACACCAGCTGAGGCCGTCAATTAAGGACAGTCGCGATCGCATCTAACCGGCCGATACTTCAGTCAAACGAATTATTAATTAAAAGACGGAGGCTCGCTGATTTCGTACACGTGATGGTTACATGACTCGCTGAAATTTCTGCTTCCAACTGAAAATTGGTGCCGACTTTATTAAACCGCCTGATGCGTATATGCGTTCCGAGAAGTAGTGTGTAGCTTTTAAATATCCCCACTTTCGTGGTAACCAGTTAGAAATGAGGTCACCTCCGCAATTCTTATTTTTACAGCTAAAATTGTTTAAATAAAATTGTTTACATTTTTATTGGCCGGATAGCAGTTCATTTTGCAAGCCTTCCTCTTGGACGTCGGTCACTTTACAATGGCGGGTCATCTTCATTAGGCAGAAAATTGCAGTGAGCGCAACATTAAAGGCTTACACCGGTCGAGCGCGGTAATCGTCTAATTCCATTATAGACCGTGCGCTAAACGACGCGTGGAAAGCTTCGGCGGTCCGTCCTCCAAACCGTGGAAACTTTTTATCCCGCGCCACAATAAAGCGACCTTAAAAAAGAGCTTTTGCGCGTGCTACTGAATCACGGATTCTTCTCGAAAGCGACGATTGGAATGGTTAAGCGGAGGATAGATGCGAGCACGTTGCGAGGATCGTGCGATCGCGAGGTCGCCGATCAAGTTTTCCGCTGTGGATTACCTGTGCCGGGTTTCCCAGCCAAGCTGGATTAGTGCCTCAACACTGTAAATCTCAATTAGCCAAAATTCCCAACTACTGTGTAGCGAAACGAAAGTTTCATGCAATGCAAATTTCTCTAATTCGCAAGGAAAGAATCTTTTTTTTCCGTATGGTGAAAAATCGCCAAAACACCTTCACATGGCAAATCTAGACTCGTACGGAATGTCGGATTTCGCAAATTTTATTAATTCCAAACAAACGTCGAAAGAAAAGATTTGAAGAAGTAGTTCAGTTTAGTCTATTGTAAAGAATGCGTGCGTCATTGCCTGCGGCAAATTTTAATAAAATAGAAGTAGGCCTCCAGGTTCATCCTCTAAAAGTTCACGAAGTTGGAGTACTAAATGTTTAGTACGAGAGATACTTATATTTTAGGCTCTATTAAGGCGCTTACGGATAAGAGACTCGCGCATTGTTTCTTCGCAAGGCAACTTTTGAATTTGCTGGGCGCGCGTCATCCGTAAATTGTTATTTCAGTTTGCACAGGAGTTGACGTCTTCTCTTTCCTTTGCTTAAATTGCTATTTCGATGACGGATGGTGCGCAATTGAGAAAACAGAAATATAATGGCGGTAATCGTGATTTTTTTTGTAGGCGCGTTCAAAATAATTTACGTTTAGACATTAATTCAAGGCTCCTTTCACTTCTTTGGAAACTTTCGAGTTTCTCAGATTTTCTGCATTGTAGTCGATTCATTAAATGAGATCTGTTACAGTGGATATTCACTCACATGTGGATTGATGACTAATTTCTAAACTGGAAGCCATTGAATGGTTACATAATTAAAGTGCTATTTAACAATTCTACGATAATATTCAACAATACTTAATTGTTATAGTATTGTAATTTGCACGTTTAACTTTGATTACCGATAGCTTCGAAATTTTCCTCTACACCCGAAAAATTAACATATGTCATTTCTAAAAATTTAGCGACTTAAAAAAAGGATACATTAACTGCACAGCTCAGCGCTTTTACGTAACCAGTGATATTGTCGCAGTAACTGCGCGCATTTTTTTTTTAATAAAAGACGCATCTTAAAGTGATAATTACGAGCCATTCAATAATACATTATGCGCCATCGTCTCAAAAAATGTCTAATTGCACAATAAGTAATAAAAAATGCACATGTTCCGAGTCAGTTTTACGATAATGCGTGATCACCACGTGTACCTATCGCATTTATCGTGCATTATTTTAATGTAAATTTTTTCCTTTAAAAAACGTGAGAAGTGCTTTGAAAGTCATTGTGTCCTGTTGTGCACGCGGATCGATATTTCCTTACTATACTGAGCGTCGTATGGTAAAAAGGAAATGCTGCCGCGACGTCGATTTGTCGAGAAAAATAAAAAGTCCGTGGAAGAGAAAAAAATGCGGGAAATCATTGAACCTGACACGATCGTGTGTGCTGTTTCCCTTTCATTAGGAAAAGAACGCGAGAGCTCTATTGTTATGTGCTTTCGTCACGACCTCGCGTGATTTTTACAAATTAATTGTGTTTTAATTTAATTCTTTGGAGATCGATCAATTAGCCTGTTTTCGTTTTTTCTTTCCAGAAAATGTTAATTAAAGTCTATAATTCTTAGTTGTGGCCTTAATTATCTATTCTTTTAAGACGTGAAATTTCAAATTCTAGCAGACATATCGAGAACTAAGAACTCGAACTAAATGAAATTGTTCCTGTGGATAAAAGTGTTTATTTGTTTAAAGGCAGCATGATAAATTTACCTTTTCTTTGTAACAAAAGTTAGTCAGCTTGGCGTATCTTATTTATCGACTTCTCGAAAAAAATTCACTAAGCAATGACTCATCGCCTAGCTATTGAAATTTAAAATAAATGAGGTTGTTCGATCCAGGAAAAAATCTTTCCTTCCAATGGATCTTCTCAAGCTAATTCAGTCGCTTGATTCGAGCTACTCTTCGCTCTTCCGAAAAAAGTGACGCTTGTGTGTGCTCGACCGATAGCATTTATCGGGAGCTTTCCGAGTGCCACGATTTCGTCGTAAACTTGTGTACATATGACCGGTGACAGTTTGTCTTGGTATTTGCTTTGCATAAGCGCCTCGACGCTTCTTGGGAACTAAAAACGATTATTGCTTATTGAGAGTCTCGTGAACTCGCCTTTTACCCCTGTTAAGAAATAACTTTATTTTAATGCAATTTCTTTTGCTTTTTTTTAATGAATTTGTCAAATCAGCTTCAATGAAAATAATATAGCGTGAATACAATGTATGTAACTTGACAGAAACCTGCGAGATAATAGCTATCAATTTCTTATGTATAGCGATAAAATTAAAAGTTGGAAAATATTTGTGCAAATTGCCGATATTAAACAAATTCGTAACGTTTTAACGTCAATGAGAACTTTTTTAACAAACTTAATCTAAAGAAACATGGGAAAATTCCGAACAAAATGTACGTTAGTACGGCTATCTGTTTGCTTTCTTATTTTTTTCATTTCGATCGGTACCTCCCGCAAATAACTCTCCATTGCTATTTGCCACTCACCCATAAGACTTCCGAAAATGTTATTTTTTTATTTGCTATCTCTAACCGCGACGATGTGATTGAATCGGTCGACCTCTAAAAGGTATATTACACTGATAGATTTTTAGCTTTTTTATTTTTAAAGCACATAAAAAATTAAAATTTCAGAAATTGTTTAATTTGAAAACCACTCTATAAATTTGTTACTAATGGTGCAGCGAATAACCACGAAAATCTTGAACTACTGTTTGGATGGTTCACCGCCAAATAAAGATTTTATAAAAAAAGAGCAGTTATTGAGTCGGTATAAATCATCATTTTTCTTGTTAAAATTCCTACTGCATTTTAAAATCTAATCAATATTCTCAATGTCAGTATTGATATCTGTTGCTCTATTTTTGTAGAATTTATAGTTTGTAAAATACTTTGCGAAATAAGAGTAGCTTGCAGTGAAAATGAGCTTTTAGCTTTTAAATTTTTAAATTTAGTGACGGTATGAAGAATGCCCCTAATGATAAAATATTAACACGAATAATTTATGATGCATCGGGAGATAGTTGTATTCCGAGTAAGCGATTGATTAATTATTGCTATCATTTGAGTGAATGTAGAATTGAGATTGTTGCTGTAGTACATTATAGATCTGCGCTACTTTTACTACTGTTGCTGTCCGCCGAGGAAGTATATTTCGAGTTTGCGATAAATGAATGAAAAAGTGGCAAATTATTACCTCGACGTTTCCTGCTGTAATTATCTAACAGTTTTGCACGAAGAACGCAATTTCCTAATTATTAAGGGGTGTTATAACGCAAACGTATTTAGGTAGCAATTAAATTGTCTACATTAAAATTTTCTGATTAAAAAAAAAAATATGTGCACATATTCTCCGTCATTGAATCACTGCGGTAACATTAGATTCAGCAAATGATTAAGAATATTCCGATCGGTAAACGATCGATTGTGAGATTATACGATCGATTCACTCGAATGCGAAGAAGCTGCTTCCGCTGGTGAATCTTATCAGATGTTTCATCGCTAATAGCCATATTAATAGCCCGGCACGTGTCCGTCGCCGCAGCAAAACCAGAGACTCGTACAAAATTTTATGAGACTGGGTGGCTTAAGTCAACCAAGAATAAATTTATTAACGCGAGGATATTATATTTATGAAATTGCACGTGCCACAAGAAATCGATCGCGCCATCCATTTCAATTATCATTAATGATATTGGCCGTGGCTATTCTTGGATCGACCGCCATCCGAGAATACTCCGACCAGTGAATTTTCTAATTGCTGGCGTGCCCCGAGGGCTCAATTCATTTTTAATGTGTAAAACAAAATCGCTTTTGTTTGCCCTCCAACATTATCACAAGTTCTTTATAAAATAACTCTGCACTATGCGAGACGAGATTCTGTTTTTAGAAAATTAGCGTGACGTCCCAACTAATCGTATGAATATTTCCTGTTTAACAGCGCGAATAGATCCATGACGTTCATGTGGATAAAAGGGAAAAATGTTGGATGCAAAAAAAGAGGCATTTCCCCGAGGAAAACTCTGCAGCATCAGCGTCGACGTTTACCTGCCGCGCTCGATTCACCGATAATGACGCTTACACCGACGGATGCGTGTCTCTTGTTCCCCCTTTTTCCGCAGAAATATAAAGACACTGGCGTCAGGCGACTATTACGTATATGCGGATAAAAGGGTAGTGTCAGCTGTGACGCTAGCGTAAACATTTTCAATTGATTTTCAATTACTCTTAACCGTGGGGCAGAACATTGCAGAGTCTGCGAGATTCTCAGGCAAACCCAATTTTAATATAATCCTTTAACAATCGGCTTTTATTAAAGTATTAAAGTTAACTGTCAAATATACATGTTTGATTATCTAAGTGATAGCATGTGAAGCTAAATTTTTATTTTCATCGGAATTTAAGTACCGATTGACGTTTTCGATTCTTCAGCTGGAAATTTTTAGCGATTAAGAATATGATGAAATACCGATTTTTATTATCTGACTATGATACTCCGTAGAACTTTGACGATACTTTGAAGATGCTTGTAATTTTTGCAGAATGACGACATCATCAAATTCCCCTTTAAGGTTATATAAAAGCCTTCAGTGATTACAAGTGACCAGTGTGTTTGCAAACATCGCGACATTCCTCGACGACAGCAAATAGATAGTAAAAAAATCCAGAAACAAAAAATGTCAATCTTCGTTCACGACTAACTTTCTTTTTCATTCTCTAAGCACCGCGCCAACGCGCATGTGCGCTCGCTATTTTAGCGAAGCGCACAATGAAGGCGGAGGAGTTTCTAGTCAAACGCCTCGGTTATTTCGGCCATTCTCGTCGTTTCTTGGCAAATATTACAAAGAGATTGTTATTCCAAAATTACCGCGAGCACTTTCGCACTTGACTTTTTCATTGAAAAAAAATGAAGCAAAGTAGCCTTTCTTTCCTGTAGTCGATGGATATAGAGCCATTCAACGTAGACTGCAGAGCTTTTATTGTTGCATTTTATGGCCTAGTGGGTTCAATAAAGATATCTGACCAATTTATGGAGATTGTTATTGGAAGTCAACTGGTTTCTTTTTATTGCTACATTATCTTCTCGTCCAAAGTGAATTTCACAAAGAGAAGATTCTAGACATTTTGATTCGTTTAACGTTTATTAATTAATACATTCATTTTTCAATTACAAGTAGCTAATTTCTCACTACAATCACAATGTGTACAGAATCGTAAGCATGATTTAGCGAAAGGAAGGAAAAAATGAAGCAAGAAATGTTGCTTGAGATCTAACTTATGGTACAAATTACAATATTGTAGGTCATTGAACTAGGTACTTGGCGGCATCGTACTGGTTACGTAAAAAGATATTCGAAACACGATATCTCGTCGAGCTTCCCGAGTGCTAAGAACAAATCGAGCAAAAGTACCACGGTCCTTGAGAGGACGTTTCTCAACGCCAGTTTCTCCAACAACTTTTGCAGTTATTTTGATGTTGCGCTGAAAAGTTGATTGTTTCTAAAACAGCATGACACAATGTCAAAGTTCATTAGAGTCGTAGGACTTGTGTAGTAAGGATCCGCCTCGGATCATCGGCCACAACGTCGCGTCTGGCCGGGCTAATCATCCGGGCAAAAATAAAGCGAGCATGAAAAAGAGCGAGCTCAAAAGGAGGGCTGCTAAGAGTCCCCTTGAACCTCGTGCGTCTGCAGCTGCAGCACGACTCGCGTCTCGAAATTTCTGTAATTGATCAGTGGAACAAAGCAATTTGCACTATTTTCAGCGCACATTATTACAAATTAAACTTTAGAGGTAGCAGGAGATTGCACAATTTGATTGGCATGTTGTCGGAGTCGCTGTAAGCGGCTTAGAAAGCACTATTATTAAAGAGCATTTTTCTCGTTACTTTAAAATCCTCGACAGTTACGCGCTTTCAATTGTAACACATGCCCGTAACCGGCGCAAAATAGCCGATAAATCCAGCACGCGGATCTCGTAATAGCCCGAGAATCGCGCGACTAAACATTAAAGTTGCGCATACTCGGTGGGGGCGAGCCGTCAGCGTCCTGTGGCCTCGCAAATTGGACGACCTAATGATCCGCAGAAGAGGAGTCCACAAATATCGAGCGGTCTGCATTTCGCCGAATGCGGTAATAGCGCCAAAGGTGCTTTTTTCTCCTTTCGTATTCGCATTTAAAAGTAATTCTTGGTATTTCCTTGCACTATAATAAACAGTTTAGCGGGTTTTCTAAAATTTGCTCATTTGCACAGCGTTTTATAAGATTTTCCGCTGCAACGCCTGGTATGTGCATTTCTTCGGAAATGATTAATCGTGAGAACAGAAGCAGGCCGAGAGGCAGTCGAGATAAAAGGTTCATTCTCGTACGACGCGTAAGCAAGAAAATTATAATAGCAAGAGCGGGAGCGGGAAAATGCGAAAAACATGGCATAATCTCATCCTCTTAAAATAAAAGGGAGAAAAAAGCAAGATTTGAGCGAGCAGGCGCGCGCGCGCGACAGAGAGAGCGGCGGCGTCGGTTCTATTGGCCGACGCGAGCGCGCCGCCGGCTATAAAAGCAAGCGCGGCGGCGGCGCTCGGCTCAGACAGCGAGTAGCACGGCAAGCGAGTGCAGGCGCGCCGCGAGAGTAGCAGTGGTCGCGCTCCCTTCCCCTCGCTCGGGGCCTGCCATGAGCGAACTCGACGAGGAGTCATCGTCCTAGTCCCCCCTCAGCGCAGCAGCGTCCATTCGATGTGAGCGCGCCGAGGGCCCCGGCTGGACACCTCGGCACTCTCCGGCCGACGCACACGAGTACGAGCAGCGCGCAACTTGGCCAAAGAAGGCGGAGAGCCGCGGATATCTAGTCAATCGTCCGTTAGACTTAGTTAGCTTTCGCTCCCTCGAACGGGAGGCGGCAGTGCGCGAAGTGCCGGCAATGATAAAAGTGTAAACAGTGGTGCGTCGTAGGGAAAGGAAGGCGCGGAGGCAAAGGAGGTTAGAGTGGCCAGTGCGGCGGAGCATGGCAGCGTCCAGTTGAGCGCGCGCCAACGCGAGACTCGCGAGAGGCAGGTCCTCTCGGCCACGACCTCGTTCGTCGTTTCCTCCCTTCGCGTCGCACGAGTTTTCTCGGGGTTCCGACCTCGAGTCAAACTCCTGCCCAAACCCGGCCCGAAAATTCCGGCGAACGCCGCTAAGAAGCTCACGAGGCTGTACTTGAAGTACAAGAGGATGGTCGGGAGCAACGGCACTATGATAGCCATCCGGCTGGTCCGCAGCAAACTCCGCAAGCGCGAGGAGCACCAGCACGCGGCGAACGCCGTGCACCCGGAGCAGGTGCAGTGCCCCGCCCAGCAGCAGCGCGTCTCCAGCATCTCGGAGGGCATCGCCAACGAGGCGCTCACGGCGAGCACGACGAGCGTCGACTCAAGCTGCGCGCAGTCGGCCACCAGCACCGTGCAGGACGCCAAAGTCCTCTACGCCGGCAACTCCACCGCCAACGGCGAGCAGTTCATCTGGCAGTTCCCGCCGCCCTATCCGCCGCCCAACACGCCCCCGCCGCAGTACACGTTGTACAACGACCAGGTGCGTACCCGCCGACTTGTTGTCTCCCCCGCGTTCGGCAAGCGCTCCGTACTTTCCAAAGCATGTCAGCTGCGAGCGGCCAGCGACGCGCTCCACTTTCGGCGCGGCCTACATTCCCACGAATTCGGCCTAGGGCTCTAGCAAACGTACGTCCGCGCCGGCTCGATATTGGGGAGTTACCTTGGCAAACGGGGGAAAAGCGAGTCCGCGCGGCGAAAGGAGAAAAAAGCGCTCGGCCCGGTCGATATACGTGGCCGACGTCCGTCTTCTAATCGAGCTGCCTTTCTCGTCCCAACGCTGCACTCGCGCGCGCTCCAAGCTCCAAGCGAGGTCCTTGCGATTTTCGCCTTTTCGCGGAGGCTAGGTCGATGGGCCTCGAGCCAACTTGGCAAACAAACCGGCAACGCCGCGCGGATTCGCTCGCCTGCGCGCATTCTGCCTCTCCCGCCGCTCGCCCGAGCAGAGGCTCCGAGAGCCTCCTAAGCTCGCGCACACGCGCCTTTCTTCCAACAGCCGCATTTTATGAAAAATAAAAATAGCGGAGCGGCCAGTTGCTTTGCCCTATCTCTCGCGGGATCGCCCTTCCGACCTGCCACGCAAAAGGCAGCCTCGGCCGCTCGGTCGTGACCCAGTGAGCACTCGCCGAGAGCGAGCCGACGACGTCGCCGAGGTGCAGCCGTCGCGCCGAGCGCCAAAGTGCCTCGCACGCGCCTCGGCTATTTATAGCTCGGCCGCGCTATTTTCGCTCGCGCGCGCCGCCGCCAGTCGCTTCTACCCGTGTATCGATTCGCAATTCGCTTTACCTGCCCTCCTCGCATTCGCTTTTACTACTTTTCGGCCAATTCGCGTCGCGGAAAAGTCCAGCCTTTCCTCGTAAATTTGCCTCGCTCTGGCGCTCTATAATTAGCGCGTGGGCGGTGCGTCTAACGACGGAGCCCGGATCGGCCGTCTGCCAGATTGCGTTCTTCTATAAACGGGTGCGCACGAGTCGGCTCCGTCTGGCAGCGACTGTTTTGGCAGCCGCTCCATCGTCCGCGTCTCGGGCCTTTTTCTTGCTTCGGGCAAAAAAGAGAGACTTTTGGCTCGGCACGGTCGAGAAAGGGGAGACGGAGCGGAGCGGCGCTGCGCGACAGGCACGCCGCTGCTCTCGGTGCGCTCGCCTCGAAGTAGCGGGTCGCCGGACGCGAGAGACAAAAAGGCGCAGGGAAGGCAGGAAAAAAGAGCGACTGCCGCAGACGTTGCCGGCTAAAATAATCTCGCGAGCCGTATCGCGATGGTGCGCTGCTCGGGCTCGGGGGAAAATAGGCTGCCCCGCTGCCACGTTTTCCCGCTTGGCAACAGCCGCTCCGAGCGCGCCGCCGCCTTTTTCCATCGGCCGACGCCGCTCTTCGTTGCCGCGCACTGCAGCCTCGATGGAAAGCAGTTTTACAAACAAAAGCGCAAAGTAGCGGAGCAGCAAAAAGAAACTGCGCGCGGGAGGTGCCGCAGTAGCGCCCCGTCGGTTCAATGACCAAAATGCCTGCTCGGTGCTGGCGCTTTATCGATCGGAAAAACGGTTCTCTCACGGCGCACATAGAAGCGCGTACGCCGCGCTTTCCGAGGGTTGACCCCGGAGGGCCAGGCCTGCCGGCCGCCTCCATCGCGACTAGAGCTGCCCATATCCAATGTAAATGAGTCTAACGACTGAATTCGTCTTGTGTTTCAGGATACACTCGTACACGGGCTGCAGTCGGACAGGCAGGGCTTTGCCAAGGGATTCCGCAAGAACTTGGGCGGACGCTGGCGTCGGCTCGTGAAGCGGAAGCCCGAATCGGAGACGTGCGCCATACCGCCGGAGCTGAAGGACCAGCTCAAGACCATCTACGTGTATTGACCTGTCGCGCCTCCTCGCATCGTGGGACGCCGCTCTAAAGCGACACAAAAGCAGATTCTCGAAGCAGCCTGAAAACATGAAAAATACATACATTGGATGAATGAGCGAAGCGTCCCAGCGTCGTCCGTCGCCGCTTTCCCGTATTGCAAAATAAAAGGCGTATTTATAAGATTAAGGATGGAATAGCAATTAGTCAGTCGCGAGCATGTGAGACTTTTTTTCTATAGGCGCGAGAGGAGCGTGTGAACGAGTGCCTGCAGTGAGTATGTGCTGTCGTCCATCCCTCGTACGGGGGAGCGAAGCGAGACGCGTGGCTGAAATGGAAAAAGCGACGTACCGAGAAAGTGCCTTTTTTTTCTTCTGTTCGACGAAAGTCCTCTACTTTTACGCACATATCGAGATTGGAGTCCACGTGGCGGAGAGCGCGCTCGAACCCGTATACTACTAAACTATTATCGTATACTTCCGCGTGCCGATGACAAAAAATGCTTCGACTCGTGCCATTGGCTTAGCACGATTTTAGCCGGAAATCCTTCGAGTGCAATGGCAACAGGATAAGACATATCAAGCACCAGGGAGAGAACAAGCTCCCTTTGACGATTTTGAATGCGACATTTGAATGAGCACCCGAGCGACTCGTGCCGCATCGTATTCCAAGCCGCGGGACTCCTGCCTTCCGAACATAATCCGAATGAACTGATCGTCTTTTTTTTTAAAGCGCATATCGACGAGCGAATGCATTGGCGAGTGTACCGTCCGAGGCGTACGCGATGCAGCGGTCACTCCGGCCTTTGGATGACTAAAAAATAGAAAAAACCGTCGGGCCCAAGCTGCGACGTGGCGCGCGATTCTTTAGAAGCCTTCATGAGACTGAGAGTGTAAAAGGGTACGACAATGCGAGCTTATAAGATAAATATCTAATATGGCTCCTGTGTGTACATAATTTACGCAGCCCCCAAAATATGGTCGTTTCTAGAAATTCCACGCGCAAGTCGATCATTACAGAAAGTTAGTAAGAGCGACAGAAGACGCCGCTAGCGAAAAAGTGGCGCGTCCCGGTGTTTTGCCCCCGCCGCGGAGATCTCGCGAATTTACGTGTGAAATTGGCGTGAATCCGAGAGAGAAGCTCCGGGGAAAGTATGGGCTCGCCCTCGCCACTACGAAGGAGCCTATCCTTTGCGCGGAGCGTGCATCTCCGAAGAATCGGATCAGAGCCGTGGCGTCGCTAATTTTTCCCTCGCGAGCGTCGCTAGTATTATTTCGTTAATTGAGTAGCTTAAAAGTAAAAAATGCGACGAAAAAAAAAGACAAATAAAAGAAAAAAAAGTAAATAAATAAAAAGGGAAATGTGAGAGAGCGAAAGAAGAAGGGAAAACGCATCTTTCGGCGCTGCCCTTCCAGACGCACGTACGTGTGGATGTCTCAACGCTGTATTTTCGTTTAATTGCGATCAAATACCGATTGCTTTGCCTCGTATCTCGGCAGCTCGATATTTGTAAATAGGTGTAAAAAGAAGCAATATAAGGCGCGTAATATTTTTTTTCTTTTTTTGTAAAAGTCTTGTATACTATCTTAGGCGAGCTCTGTACGGTTGGCCCCGCGTTCACGGTTCTCTTTGGCTGTCGCCGTGGGTTGGGTCTCCTTTTTTTGCATACCTGCAATAGCTATTACAAACAAAAAATCCTGAAAAAGCTAAATAAAAAAAAATACTTTAAAGCAAAGAAAAGTGATGAATTTTTTCCTTCCGCGGCGACTGGGCTGATCGGACGTTCGCTATGGCCAACTTGAGTCTCTTCTAACTTGTACAACGGCTCATATTGAGCTCACGCTATATTACTAACCCTCAAGGTATTTTAATTGAATTGTTGTATTATGTATAGGTCAATTTGTCGAACACAAAATGCGCCGACACCTTTATTTCTCTTCCGTACCCTTGAAAATCTATACTGAATCGTTAAAGGCGCATATATTTTTCTACTGAAAAACAGTTATTTTTTGATCCGCATTTTATTTTATAAACATTTATGACACAAAAGTATTTTTTGCACAAAAATGACGAAAAAATAATTGAGCAACTGTATTTCCGTATGGATTTTCAAATCGATACGAGTAACAATCGACATTTGACTGTATTTTCTCGATGGATTATTGCTATTGAATTCTCCTCGGCAATGAAAAGAAAGGGAAAATATACGGATTCAGTGTACAAAAGAAGACCGTCGATCTACCTGAAAGAAGAAATATCCTCTCCGGAGTACGTGTTGACTAATTGATCGATTTATTTGTTTTTTTTTTAAGTAGTAGAGAAGGAAATCTGCGGATGGCATAATGTTTTAAGCGCAACGAGATGATTTTGAATTAGGATAAGTAAACGGCGAAGGGATAATTCATTGTAACGAAGAAGACCATCGATGTGCCTAAACACATGTACGTTTTTAATTGTAATTATAAAACAAAAAACAGACGAAGGAGCCGTATCTTCATTTTATGTAAAAACAAAAATAATATGTAGGTTGAAGCTGCGCTCTTTTATTTCCTAGTCACTTTATAATAAAAATGCGAAATTTTCGAAGATGATGTTGTATTGCTAGAAAAGAAAACTTTAAACGCAGCTTTATGCTCTTTCTTCTCCAATGTTCGAATACAACAATGTCAAATAAAGTATTTCAAACTTACGCCATCTGCTGCTATTAATGCCTTTACCTTTACCTTCCTTTAAATATTTCTATTCCCTTCTAAGTTTAAACATTGGTAATAAAAAAAAAGAAATTAATAAGTACTCTTGAAAAAATCGTTAAATATTTTAAAATTAAAATTGAAAAAGTATTTTTGTTCAATTTATTTAGCAACGTTTTTTTAATTACTTTTATAAATTTTCTCGAATCGTCAAAAGATTTAAAATTATCCTCATAAAATCAAAGTTGTTTACGCAGACGCAGACAATCACGTGATTTTTGGCTAAATAAAAGCAGCTGCTACGTAAAAGTATATATAGTTGGCAAGTCTTGCTACTGCTTATTCAAGGCGCAGCGAAATAAATAACAACATTTCTTGACAGTTCTCGAAATCATTTGAAACCGGTAGTCCTTTATTTTTCTTTCTTTAAAAAAATACCTAACAGATACGATTGTAAATGTCAAATTTTTTGGCCCGTAAAGTAGCAGGTGAGTCGTGGATGTAAACAAAAAATCACAAGTTTTCTGTACAAAATAAATAAATCTACACGGTTCTTCTTTTATTTTTTTACTTTAATGAATTATAAAACATAAATAATCTTTTAGTCTAAATAGCATTCTAATATGAAAAATTGGTTGTCTCATTTGTAGGTTATCATTCATATTCGAACTTCATTTTTCGAAGTATGTCAGGTTCGATGTTTGAAAAACCTATTGAAAATGTGATAAAAAAAAAGTTGAACGAAACTTTTTTACCTATTCACATGGATGTCATAAATGAGTCTTATATGCATAATGTACCAAAGGGCTCTGAAACACATTTCAAAGTTGTGGTTATTTCAGATAAATTTACAGAAATCCCACTTATTAAGGTAGATTTTGATTTTTAGCTCATGCGATTAAAATAAAAAAATGAATTGTTGCAAAAGTGATTTATTGTTTGCAGCGACATAGAATGATAATGGATTTGCTGGGCGATGAATTACAAAATGGAGTTCATGCTCTTTCGATAGTTGTACGTATACAGTAAATGTTTTACATTGAAACATTACATTAAATTTACATTAAAATATTAATTTTATATTTTAAGGCAAAAACACCTAGCCAATGGGAAGAAAGTGACAAAAATGTTAAACCCAGCCCAAATTGCAGAGGGGGTTTTGGTAAATGAAGTTATCATTGTTCATTGTACATATAATGTAGATATAGAAATTTTGATATTTTTATTATTAATAATTTTGCTTAGAAAAGATTGATTTGTAAATTTTTTAAAACGTCTGTATCACAATTAAAGAAAAAGATATAAGAAAATTTTGATTTATTATATTGTACATATTTAAATAAAAAAAATATATTATTCTTACATCTTTTTACAAGTGTTTTGCTTAGAAAATTTAAAAAAGATATAACACTTTAAAAATTTCTTCAAGGTAAACATTTTCTAAATTTAAATTACTAAATGAGAAATGTGAACAAAGGTGAGAACACAAGGATTGACACTTTTTAATTGAAATAAATAAAATGAACATACGAAACAAAAAAGCTTTACTAATGTCATAATGTAAAGGTGTCTAATCTCAATTTTCCTTCGTTTTCAGTAAAATAAAGTATATCTGCCATTGACTGTTCTGCTATTGCCTCTTCAGCCTTTTCATACATCTACAAATTTGATTAATTGCATTAAATAAAGTAGGATTATACTTCTGGAAACACCAACTGAAAGTTTATATTTAAACATCAAGAAAAAAAATCAATACTCACCCCTCTAAAATTTATATCTTTTTGAGGAAATTTAAAATTTGGTCCAAAATTAACAGAAACTGTTGCACTTTTATGAATTGACACACTTGGAAAATAAGCACCATTATAAATGTCCAAAAATGCTTCCCCTTGAGACACTCCATTTTTATAATATATTATCTTACTACCTATCAAAGGTTTTAAAGCTCTAGTAGCTTCAGGAACTTGATCCTTTTCTTCATAATACAAATGACTCTTAAATTTTACTAATGGCTAAAATCAAAATAAATTTTAATTTCATTGCTACTTACATCTTAAAAATAAATTATTTTATTTACCCTATCTTTATAAGTATTAGGAATATGTTTTGGACTGTGTACATCTGGCAAAATTATTAAAAATCCCAATGTATCTCCTTCCCCATATCCCTGACTATAATGTTTTCCTCTGCTTTCGTGGAAACGTGTACCTTTCCTGAAAATAAATGATTTTTTAATTTGAGTTCTTCTTTTCTGCATAAAATACTACAATGCATATTATACTTTCCAAATATTTACCTAGATCTCCATGAATAACCAAATTTATCATAACCTAAAGGTGCCTGCAGGTTGGCATATTCTTGACCCCACCCAAGTCTAGTAGCAGAACCTTCTGGCATCTCTTCTATAGTTGCTTCCCAGTACCATGTCCCTCTGCAAACAGCTGCAAAGGGTGTAATTTTAACTAGAAATACTAATTAATTAAATTTTGTAATATACATTTTGCTACCTACAGTGAGTTGCTCTAATCATGCAGTAGCCCTTATCGCCTGATACTGCCAATCTATCTTCGGCAACTTTCAGTTGAGGTGCTCGATCATGCAAAGCAAGAAGTACAACACTGGCACTCAAAGGCCTGTACAGCCAGCCAGGAATAGGTTTACCTGCCCAATCACTGCTCTCATCAAATTCCTAAAGCAAATTTATCATTTCTTTATTAATTCTTTTATAACATAGAACATCAAATCTTAAAATAACTATACGCTATTTAATTAGACTTACTTGTCTAAAAGGAGCATGTGGATCAGGTTCTGCTAAAATATACCTGTAACCATCTTTATTGAAAGGATGCTCCAGTGGATATCCATGAGCAGGTAACTTTGGTGTGGTTGTATCAGTGCCTCTACCTTTCTTTCCTTGTCCAGTTCCAATTCCTTCACCAGGAAATTTACGTTTGGCATTTCGACCTCGAACTCCACCAGGCATAGGTGCTGTTTCCATGTTTAATTTAAATCATTATTTGATTAACAAAAATCAAATAATAAATACAATTATTTGGCATTTATCAAGTTATAAAATCTTTAATTGTTTTAGAAAAAATAACTTAATTGAGCAAAGTTCAATTGTAAATACAATCGTTAATAATTGTAAAAAATGAAGGTAGTAACTGATAAAATCCTTATCAGTAAGATAAATGAAAAAACTGCATCAATTATATAAATGCAGTTAATTCTTTTAGACAAATTTATCATTAAAAAAGATTAATTAATTATAATTATGTAAAATTTAATATTTTATCATTTATCTGATATCTAAATTTATGGAACTTAATTCAAAGTTAATTATGTCTCATTAATACTTTTGATTGATAAAAGTTTCTATACTGCCGACTCTCCAGTGTACAAATTTACTGTGCCATACTCTTATGTCTCTAAATGTTGGCATACCTCCTTTAATCATTGCTTCGTAATTAGGTCTAATTGTTACTAAATCCGAGCTTACAAGTCCATATAGTTGGCCTTCATGTGTATTTTCATCCATAATAAAAAGAGTTCCTAGGTCTTTCATTAAAGCTTTGTGAATCTGTAAATTTTGTTTTATATTAATAATTAAATATAATAATAATATCATTAAATAATACACTTACTCTTGAATGCCAAGATTGGGTTACCCTTCGAGGCATTGTTGTCATACTTTCCCAATGACATTCAATAAAAGGAATAATATCTTTATCTTTATGAAAAAGTATTTTATTGCTACTTTCTTTTTGGCAGTTTTGAATTAAATTTGCAATAGCTGTGACACACATTTGTGGAAATTCTAAAAAATACAAAAATTTTTTTTTATATCAGATTTTTCGATATAGTTTTTAATCTAGATACTCGACTTACGAGCTTGATTCTTTTTAAAACTTTCTAGGCCAGTTTGGGAACAGTTTTTACAAGTAAAAACATAATTTGTCATAAAAGGAACCAGTTTTCCTAATTGATAACCAATGCAAGATTCGTGAAACCATCGCATACAGCTTGCACATAGTAGTTCTGCTATATTTAAGTTTCTATCTTTTCCACTGCAAAAAAGAAATAATTTAAATTGAAACCTATAGAAGAAGTGGACTCATTGTAGTAAAAGTCATTGAAAAATTACCAATAACAATTTCCAACTTCAGTGCGCCCATTTGGTTTCTCCAAGAGTTCTTCTGCTTTAACCTCTGTTTTGGACGTGAGCATAAGTTTTTCACTCGTTTTCTCCTCTGGAACATTGTTATCCACATTTTCTGCATTATTTTCCGTTGAGGTACTGTAATAACAAAGTTCATATTAGGTATTAGAGACAAGTTAAGCTTGTGTTTATAACCTCAAAATTCTACTAAATCAGACGCTACTCGTGTGAAATGTAGAAAATCTTTTATTTTTCTTCCATTTTTTTACGCTTCATGTGCTTTTTGAAGTAAATATTAATCTAAATAGAGATTTACTTCTATTACCTTTCTACTTTTTCAACCGACATCGTGAAAGCGGCTTCACAGTTTGTAAACAAAATAAAATTCTGCCGCTTCGGAGTTTCTGATATTACAGTTGCGCGCTGCGCTTTGGAAGTAGATTTTTACATATTATTGCTGATGGTGCTGCCCTCTTGCATAGTTCCATTTCATTACGAGTTTATACCTATATCATTTTGCACATGTATAGCTAGTTATTATAAATTACAATTTCTTGCTAGTATTCGGTCCGAGTATTTATTATGTTATGTTATATAAGAATAAAACTAATGCAATCATTTCATGATATTATGTAAAATTATTAATTTAATATTATACTGTTGTATTGTTGTATTAAAAATTAAAATTAAATTAAATGTTGCAAGTGTTATTTCATATTAAACGTTTGAATTATCACATTGCGACATTTACTCAATTGAAGCATTTATTTTTCAAGTTATTTTTTGTTTTTCATTTTTTATCATGGCTTTTCAAATATATAAAGATCATTTACATAGACAAGCAAAATTAAGAAAAAAAGAAAAAAATCGTTATTTTACGAAAAGCAATAATTTGAGTAAAAATGAAGTACATGTTATCTTATTTTTAACGTCGGAATAATATAATTTGATAGCCCTTTAACATCAACATGGCAACTTTAATACCGATTTTCTCATGCTATAATATTTCATTATAGCACAAGGTTGGAAAACGTCGTCCTATGGGGCGTCCTATTTAAAAGGTGGAATATTAAAAAAAATGATATCAGCGACTTAAAAAGCATTCATTACGGAATAAAATGTAATATCTATTTAAGCGTTTAGCGACTTTAACAAATGATAAATTCATACGTGGGTAATACAATAAATAAATAAAATGTGAACAATTTAAAAGCTAAAGTTATTTTAAAAATACATTTATTAAATATTCTCTAAATACATTGTAATAAAATAGTCACTGTAATTTAAAACTTAATTGTCAATGACAAATACATAAGTATATAGAATAGTGTTTATAAAAAGCTTTACTTTGCGTCAATTAACGATATAAACGCTCGCACACTCATCGTATAACAGGAACTCATAATTTAGATATCGCATGAAGACAATATTCAATTGTGCGCGCACGTCCAATTGACCAAATCTAAATATATCCTATAATCGTACAATGACGCCTTAGCACTCGTAAATAATAGGCGGTATCTTGCGTTATTTGATTTTTTTACATTTTTTTCTTCAACTTTTGACAAATTGACGGAGGTAGCGCTCCGCGCTAACATCAGGGCAACACTGAAAGTCTAGTGTACGAGGTGACGCGGAATTTGGAGCCTTTGCTTTTTGGCCAGTCACTCGGCTTTTGGCTTTTTATCAGTTTCTTCGGCGGCAGGGACGTCGCTCTCCTTCTGGCCCAGGCTGATGAAGTTGGTCAGGTGGAGGATCGACACGACGCTCGCCATGTAGTTGGCCACGTCCTCCTTCTTTACAGTCCTCAGTTGCGCGGCCACAGAGTGGTACACACGATTTGCGGTCTTCGTTGATAGCTGGCCGATCGTCTGCACGGCGTGCAATACTTTGTTTTCTTCGGCCGATACTGGAGCTAGAATAATCGAATACCTTTAAAATTCTAAGCGACGTCTCTATGTATAAAATTACCTTAAGATTTTATTAAAGGTTTACATGCTGGGCAAGAACTCTTAAATTTTCATCAATTGATCGAATAGTATAATATAATAATAATATATTACTTTTGTTTAGAAAAAAAAGTAATATATTATTATTACAAAGCATCAGACTGAGGATCAGAGGTTGTTGGTGATCTTACCGGGTTGGGCCTGCTCACCATGGACCGGTGGGAAGTAGTGGTCAAGGAGGCGATTGACGAGGACGCTGGTACTGTCGACGCCTTGGACGGCGAGCGAGCCGTACTGCGTGCTCAGGATTTCGTTGGCCTTCTTCACACTGGCGTCCTTGAGAGCCGTAGCTTGCATCGTTGCCGATTCCTTCGCCGCGACCAGCTTCTCCACCGTCGGCTGCAGCGAGCTGTTCATCACGTTCTTAGCAGCGTCATAGATCTGAACAAATTATCCTCTCGTTAGTCTACTTTTCTCTACTGTAAGTTCTATTTTTTTTAAATTCAACAGCACTATAAAATATATGAACATTTATTTAGACAGAATAACTGACGAATTTTAAATCGAGTCTGATATACCGATAATGTTATTATCCGCAGTAGGTATACTTGCAACGGAATTGTGCGAGTTTCACGTTACGTAAAATAACGATCGTTCGCTCTTAAAGCATTTTTCAAACTTTTCAAGTGAAATACGTGATGCATTAGTAAAGCGATAAGTGCATTTAAATTGCTGGCGTAGCAGAGATAACCAGCACAGTCAGGATGAAAAAATGTTCGGAAGTAAAAAAAAACACTGTACCTCCTTAGGAGGCTGCTTGACAATGGGCACTTTCTGCTCAACGATGTCGAGGCCCTGGCAGAGCTTTTGGTCGACGGTGCTGATGGGTCCCTCGAGTTTCTTGGCGAGGGGCGCCGCCGTCGCAGTAGCGTAGTGCAAGCCTGCCTCCGCGTAATTCAACGCCCAATTGACCAGATGATGGGAGTCCTTGACGTACGAGTAAGTTGAGCTCGTCTTCTCAAGGGCCGTCTGCACCACCGGTATGTTCCTCACGCGGTCCAGCACCTCGAGGTGCGGCATTGACTGCTCGTGATTCGGCTTGCTCGCTTCTTCCGCCATTTCAACAAATTTTCCTAACTGGCTGAAAATTAATCTATATCAATACGTGCCAATTACTACTGTTCTTCATGGTACGCATTACTCGGAGAATATTTCATACTTGTATTTTTTCATAAATCATTATTAAAAAATAGCTACATTTTTATTAGTTGTAAGTAAAAGAAAATACGTATAACAATAAATTATATTAATAACTATAAAAAGTTTTACCGTTTTAATTTTTTTTTTATTTTCTTATCAATTCTTTTTTGCAAGCAAAATGTACTTGATTTCGGAGTTCTAATATCTCACGGTCAACCGATCGCGAGTAAGCTTACTTATTTAGAGGTTAGCCTTTTGGTTGGTGTACCGCAATAATACCAACAAGGGCATAAAATAGTGCTGGCATGAATCTTAAAAAATTCATACATTTTATAATTAAAAATTATTTCACAAATTTTTTTTCACCAATTATATTTTACAAACAGAAAATTATTTTTTTATCGAGAAAATATGACGGTTTCCATTTCTTTTAGTTAACATATTGTCAAATCACATTTGACATTTGTATAGATAATTTAGTGCACAAATAATCTTAACCATATGTACATAATTGTAAAGGAAAATGTTTAAATTCAAATTTTTCTTATATTAATTAAAAGGAAAGAAGTGTTACTTTTTGTTAGACGTATAAAATACTGCAGTAACACCCAGACTTGTCCTAGTGAAAACTGCTCGAAAGATGACCAGTCTTATCCTAAGAATGGAGTTTTAGGTTAACAATTATTTTTCAGTGATATGTGCTTAACGTAATAAGCGGTGGGTTTCCATTAATAGTATTGTGTAATCTTACACCCTTCAAACGTGAACACAAGGTTCAAAGTCTCGTCGGTTGAAAATTGAGAAAAGAATCAAAGTATATGGTTTCTTTTCAAATTTAATTACCGGTATTTTAAGAAAATAGACTACTTAAAATCGTAAGATAAGTATCGAAAAATGTGACGCGAGTATTGCTTGGAGGTCAAACTTCAATTTAATTCTCTACATGCGTGTTTGCGTAGATGATGCAACGACCATTTCATTCACTGAAACAAAATAAAAAAAAACTTTACTCTCATCCTTGCAAGTAAATAATCACTGATTTTTTGCTCGTAAACAAATATTCCGATTCATTGTCCTTCGCAACGTACAATTTCGTTTGATAAGAGTGAGCAATCGCGTGCTGGAAGTCTTGATATAACCAAACCGAAAAAACAGGATGCATTACACGATTTATTAAAAAATGCTGAAAAAGTGCTATTAATAATTTCTCAGGATTCTCTCTCGAAAATGACCATTGGAAAGAAAGTCGGCGTTTTACGAAATGATGGAGAAAGTGCCGGCACTCGTAAGAGGCGGCAAAAAAGTTAGAAGGAACAACTCGACCTGGATAGCCGTCAATAAACATTACAAATGAGTAACAAAATAATATTCTGGAAAAACCGCGAGTCGTTAAAGAAAAAAACCTCTAAAGCTAAATAAGCGATTAGTCAATCGTTCACGATGAAAATTTTCCACGACTTAGAACGCAAACTGATGTATGATTTGATATTAAATGTAAATGCATAACGAGTGCTTTAAATGAAATGTAATTTATTAAAGACGAGAAGTCCAGTTAGCGACTAATCTGTACAATCAGCCGAATCCGCTCCAATTTTGTGCGCTTATCAGGCCGTAGCCTTTGCAGGTTATGGACGAAGATTCTCCTTGATCGTGCGACTTCCCCGCAATGACATGCGGACGCACGGGGATAGACTGTTGCGGGAGTCGATGTTCTACTATGAATGTACTCACCTTTTATTGGTGAACTTGTGCGACCCTAGCTTCGTGCTGATTTGCTCAATTTCTGAGTATTGTGTACGCGTGTCTGCTCGCCGGAGTAACTCGTCGATTTTGAAGCGGCGATATTGTGCGTTGCCGGTGCGGCTCGACTTGTGAAAAAAATGAAAACAAATATACGAACTCTGAGAGCGACGGATGGCCGACTGATGCTGGCAAGCGTGGCGCGGGCATTCGTAGTCGCGAAGCTTCCCACACTCCACACCGGCTTGGCAGGGCCGTATCTTCAGTTGCCGCGTGCCCGCTTCGGACTTTTGGACTATCGCTAACATTTTTATTCATTCATTCGAGAACTGTAAAATTCCCAGGAGTGCTGCTTACTTTATGAAAATTTCACCAACATTAACTCAGCAGAACTAAATTAAGACCTCTTAGTACAAATTCTAATCTATCATTAATGAAACGGCCAATTTCATTGTTTATACCTATCGTACGCACAACAGGATGAATTAGTGACAAATGCTTAAACTGAATCATTGAAATATTTTACTTGATTAAAAAAAAAAGTAAAAAACAAGCTAAACCGATGCCATTTGTAATCATTTTAATTGTTTTTTAGAGTGACGAATCGTTCAAGATAAATATAAAGTACATTTATTCGAATTTAACTTAACGATATTTTGCAAATTTTTTTGGACTTCTGATAATGGGAAATGTGACATTGATAGCGGAATAATTAAAGAGTGCGATGAACCGTTGTAACGTACGTAAAAATAGAATTTAATAAGTTAAACAAAATAATTGATTAAAAAACGTAGTAATCGTAATTGTTTACAGCTATCATTTAATTGTGTATATCTCATGTACTGATAAAAATGTAATCAGTCAGATCTACTAGACGCTACTGCGGCGATAGTCATGACGTGGGGGTCGTTGAATTGAAAGTTGGAACTTGTTACTCATCAGGCGGTCAGCGATGACTAGCAGCGCGCTTCTAGAAATCTCGTGCAATCGTGCACGTAAGTTGTTTCAGAAGGTAATGTAAGCGGCCGATGTGCGTACCAGTGGACCCGGAAATAGCGGATGGCTCCAAGTTATCAGGCGACCGTGACAAAATGTTTACCCATTCACCTTTACGGGACCGAATATTTTTAATTAACAGATGGTCATGTAGAAAAAATGAATACTTTTATTGAATTGGACGATACACACAAACGATAATCATAATAGACAATGAATTTTCGCAATACAATTGTATAATACAGAATTTTCGTATACTTAACGAGTGACAGGGACGAAAAAAAAACGATTGAACATGAAACGACGGTTGACTCTGAGAGAAAATGTTGAGGCATGAGAAGTGAGAATGAGCGACTTAACAGTACGAACTTCGAAGAATAAGTATAACGGCGCTGCAGAAGCAGGCAAGCAAGAGGACAAGCAGAATGGTCCGCTGCAGCGCCGGGAGTACCGCGACGGACCTCTTGATTAAAGGAGCTTGACGCAGGGGAAGCCGCCGACGGAGATGTCGCGGCTGAGGGCGAGCAGGGGGAGGAGGCCCAGGCTGGAGCCGGCGAGGTCTCGGCGCCGCGGACCCGGGGATTCGCCGTCAATGCGCGGCGACGGGCTCGGTACTCTCGCGGGGCCGCGGGTAGATGCGCGCGAAGCGCGCCACGTCCAGCGTCGACGGCAGCGAGCGGTGCAGCGTGCTCAGAGCGTAGGAGACTCCCAGGAGCGCAAGCAGCTCCGACAGGCGGTGCGCCAAGCTGTTCGGGTCAGCGATTCGCAGGCGCTGCTGCGTCTGCGCTGCTGCGCGGCGTCCCATCTTCCTCGACAGGCGATCCACCGTCTGCAGCACGCACAGCAGCCGGTCTTCGCTCATCACTGGCACGTCGGCTGCAAATACAAGCGACACTCGGTTATTTTCCCTTTTTCGCCTTAGCTTAAATAGCAAATGTCTCGTTAGGCTTCTGACCTGTCGCTAAATTTTCATTATCCGTCGGCGGTATGTATTTTTCGACGACCATGTCTAGCAGACCAGCGCTGTTCTCGATGTTCTTGACGCACAGCGCACCCAACTCCGTGTTGAGCAGTGCATTAACAGAGTGCCAGCTGATGTTCAAAATCTTGGATAAGTATTCCTTTACTTGATCGCTAACGAAATCGTAAGGTACGGCCACTGTATCCTTGGCCTTTGCGTAAGCGTTGCCTAGTACCTGCAAAAATGGCAATTTTTAATATTTCTGTACATTGGCAGCGCTACGAAGTGTAAAAGGATCCCGCAGCCGTAACCGCAAAGAAAATATACTGTTTCTTGAGCCGCAAGTGAAATACAAGCTTTAAGGATAAGTATAATGTGACCTGTTCCGGTTTCTCCTTGACAAAGGGCATCTTCTTCTCGATCTCGTCGAGGCCGCGGCAGAGAGTAAAGTCGACGATGTTGATAGGCATTTCGAGCTTCCGGGCGATGGGAGCGGCCTGGCGACTGGCGATGCTTAGCGTCGCCTCGGCGCTGCTCAGCGCCCAGTACAAAAGTGGATTGGAGTCCTTGAGCCAACCGTAGGTGGAAGCGGAGACGTGGACCGCCCGCTCGACCACTGGTATTTCCATGACCCGGTGAAACACCTCCAACTGCGGCAATTCTTCCGCCAACATGTTGCTGTAATACAAAGAAAAGCAACGCGTCGCAATTTAAAATTACCTCAACAGAAGCTTTCTTTCCCTTCTGTTTACTTTCTGCTTCATTGAATTTGAGAATACGCTTATCTAGAACTCGGTTGCTCATTAGCGACCTATTGCTCATTTCCAATGGATGAGTTTATCGATCGATGAATAAATGGCTCTAATAGTGAGACTTGGAAGCGTGCGTGCGACTCGTGCGCTTACCGTTTAAAGCGAAGAGAAAAAGAGAAGATCCTCTGGCGGAAAGGCGTTGACGACGTCTGTGCCTCGCGTCGTTCTCCTCTGGTCGCGCTGCTCGCTCGCACTGCCGGCTGACCGACCGGCACTAGCGACGATCGAGGGATCAAAGTCCGCCGTCCCCCTCTCCCGCCCCCGACCGGGATACTTTTCCTGGTAGCGCACCTTTGCAACCTGCTCGCTCCTCTTTTTTTACCATCTTTCCCCTTTACCTTTATGTGCTTCTCTTTTACGTTATGTTCTTTAAAACATTCAATGGATATTTGTAAATTTGTTCGTATATTAATGTAAACGTCTTTTCGTATCTCCAGCGAAAAGTGTATTTTGAATCATAGAATTAAGTAGTAGAATGATTTGAAATATTTAGCTTAAAGTATTTTGGGCTAGTGCTAGTACTTATTGGATCCCGTGGCGTGGTCACGGCCCGCGCGCGTGCACCAAGTATCTCGTGGTCTGAGTCAGCCACGCGACAGATAGCGAGCGGCGCCCGCTGCAACCTAGTCGCCGGCTAGAGTCGCTGCCACATTTTTTCGCATTTTTCTCTGCGACGCGCTATCGTCTATCGGCGGTCTACTCGCGACGCGGGGCCAATGGCACCGTCGCTCACGTCTTGTCATTTATGCTCTCTTTTTTCCTCCAACTTGCCGATAAGCCATCATTTTGTCGCCATTCATTCTTATTCTCTCTGAGTGCGCGAACGAGTGGAAAAGGACCTACTAAGGGTGTAAAGAAAATATAACGTTAGCTTAACATACACATTTTATTAAATTACTTGCTACCAGCATTTTAAAGGCTAATTCAACTTATTTTACACTCATATTAATTACCTTAGCTAAGGATAATATTGAAATATGTGCCGTATAATGATATAATTAATTTACTTGTACTGGCTTTTAAGTAATTCAACCGAGTAGCTATTCGTTTTATCAAAGTCCAATCTTTTGGAGCCTCGAGACAATTTCATATTGATTCATTGCGTTTTTTCAAGCGAACAACAAGATACGTTGGAAAGTTAGCTGTATCGCATAGTGTCGCTTAATTAATCAGTTAATTAAATTTGTTTTCAATTGTATTACTGTTGACTGCCGCTAATGTTCACTTTCCTCATTCTGCGACACTGTCGTTCCACTATTTTTCATTTTTACTTACAAGTCAGTGCGTAGTATTGATTAAATTTATTTGTTTATTAAAGCGATGAGTCCTCAATCAGTGGTGGTTTTATTCCACCATTGCTTTACTATGCGCCACAATTGGTTATTATTATTCTTTTGTACATTATAGTTGTGATTACAGCTCGTGCTAATCAATTCCGTTTATGATCGGAGTCGTCGAGTTCGCCATGTGATGATTGTGATTCGCTTGATGAATCGAAACGCGCGCATTTTTTTTTGCCTTTGGTCGACCCGCTAAATAAGCCGCCAACTGTTCCTATAAGCAGGAGAAATTTCAATAAACATTGTGAGTTGCCATTAATTCTTCATTATTCTTCTTTTCTTCATTGAGTTAAAAGACTTACGAGGAAATGATTCGTTGAGGAGTTCAGCCTGAAGATAGCGTGGCGTAAAGCATTGAGTTTTGCGCTGGAAACCTCACTTTTTCCTGCAAACGATACCACCTGCAAGACAAACAAAATTTAACTGTCAGCCTAGGGATAAATACACTCAAGGTCAATTCAATGTTAACATTAGGCTTCTGCTTCGCTACAAATTAAATGCTTTCATTTCTGATACTCGTTTAGTATTAAATGGGGAAACAATGACAAGGCAAGGGAATCCAATTAAGATTATTTATTAAATAGATATAATTAGAAATATATATAAGAATTACATTGTGAGTAAGTTAAAAAAAGAAAATAAAATATAAGATATATTTTAGGCAAAAGTGACCGGCGTGAAACTGTGATTTTTTAAATTTAAGCAAATCGACTTAAGTAGGAAGTTCCATTTTAAAGAGAGAATGCGCTATTGCGTGGCAGAACGAGTAAATATTGATGATGAAGATAAAGTATGTACGCAAAGGAAAGAATTTATTGAAGAAACAAATATAACTGGCTGATACACGGGGAAGTGCACAAACAACAAAGTGCTGATGCATCGTATCGCAGAGATAAAAAGTGTTATGTAAATACGTCTAATTAAAAGTGGCACTAGTGCTTTGTGGATGGACACTGCGGGAGCATTAAACGCGAATAGTAAGAGAGTGTGGTGGGACGAATGGAGGAATGGTGCGCCCCTTGAAGTTGCGGAGGCACACCGCGACGGTGGGCTGCACGGCGAAGCTCGTGTCGGAGAAAGGGCGACCCGAGGAAAGGACGCCGCTGCTCCCCCCCGCGCGCGGGGCCGGCCGCGCCCCCAGCGGCACGATGCTGACGCTCGCGACGAGGGAGAGGCAGCTGCCGGCCCGGCCGAACTCCGGCCGCGGCAGCAGGTCGCGCCCCTTGGGCTCCGGGCCCAGCAGCAGGGTCGCGGCCTCGAGGAGCTCGGCCAACAGGGGGTAAAGCGACTCTTTCGTAACCTTGAGCGCCTTCTCCGAGATGGCGAGCAGCCGGTGGGAGAGCCTGAGCAGGGAGCGGCCCAGGCGGGCGGGCGCCCGGGCGGCCAGGCTCGCTGCCCCGTTCACCAGGTGGACGATGCGCCGCGCGGCCTCGCGCGTGAACAGCACCAGCAGCTGCTCCAGGTTCGTCGGTCGCGCCTGGTTCTCCGGCTCCGGCAGGCTCAGCGACGCCCACAGCTCCTTCGCCTTCTTCCAGGCCAGCTTCGGATCCGTCGCGATCTGCGGACAGCGGAAAGCTCTTGGCTCTTTTCTTTGGCGGTAGTCGAGGGGATCTTACCAATTCGACAACGTAGAGCAGCACGTGAATGCACTCCGTACCCTGTTCTTTGAGCGCTCGGGCCTCGGCGAGGGTGCGTCTCGTGAGCCTTCGCTGCAGCTTCCTCGAGAACCTGGCGCCGTGCTCGATCGTCCGAACGGCCTTGTTCGACGTCTCGGTGCAGTTGGCCGCGTCGGTGCAGGCTGCGTCGCAAATAGCCACAATCGCACATCGTTAAAATCTTAAGAGAATTCCATCGAGATCGATAATTCGCGTCTTACTCTCAGCGATCTTGTCGGCCGGATCGGCGGGCAGGTAGTGGTCCACGTACTGATCGGCCGCGTTGATCGCGCCTTCCAACCTCTCGACGGCAGCGTTCGCCGCCTGGCTGCCGATCATCTTCATGCTGTCCGCTCTTATCAGCACCGGCTTCACCAACTTGTTGTTCACGTACTCTCGCGTGTTCCAGTACATCTGCGCATCAAAGATCCGCCGATAACTCTTGCTTTCATTAACATTTACTTGTCTAGTGCTTTAACTCACGAGATGCGGTGGCAGGTGTATAGCAGGTACGCGCTGCTCCACGATGTCGATGCCCTTGCACAGTATCTGGTCAATGGTCATGATGGGCACGTTGAGCAAAATCATGGCTGGTATCGCGGTCGCCGTAGCGGCCGCCAGGGACTGCTCCGCTGTATCCAGCCCCCACCCCATCAATGAGTTAGATCGCTGCAGTTTACATTAAATGGAGTCTTTAAAAGGTCCCTCCAAGCAATTTAAGAGAAAGCGTTAAAAACGTAAGGACACGTGGGTAAGCACCTTAATTTTCTCGTAAACATTGCCGGCGATGCCGATACCGCTCTCGACGATCGGCAGGCTGGAGAGCCGTGCCACGGACTCGAGCTGCAGCTCGGTGTGGCGCCTCTTGATGCTCGGCCGGGCCATCCCGCCGGTTGCTTCTGACTCTTTCGCTCTCGCGCCGCCGCCGCGGAAAAACGAGGCGCTCGACTGCCTCCTCTGGCCTTTCTCCGACGCCAGCACGCCTCCTCCTCCTTCCGCCGTCGGCTGCCTCCCCCTTTCGTCGCGGCCGATTTGCTGGAAACACGCGATTATTTACGCACTGCGCCGAGGGTGGACCGGAATAGATTTTCCTATTTCCGAACGCTCGCGATGGAAGCACCAGCGCTGCTGGATGCCCGTTTTCATTTTCGGAGGACCGCTTCTGCTTTGTCGTCAAAGTCAGCAAATGCGTGCGAGCGATAGCAGCTTATCAACGTAAGCGTTCGCGACGCCTCGAGTTTTTCTGCGCGCACAATTTATTAGCTCCGCCACGATAGGAGCGGCTCTTGGCCCTGGGAGCGCATTTGCCTGCATCGTGCGGCTTTGTCAACGCTGCCCGCGGCTTTATCGAGCTCCCGGCGAGTTATCGCTGTCAGCGAGTCGTCCACGCGCGTGCCGGTGTCGCGGATGCGTGCGCAAGCGAGAGCGGCACAGAGGAGAGAGATGCTCGATAACAAAGGTTATAATGTCATACTGCAGGATCTTCCGCGCTCGCTAATTCACTTTCAACACTCTGCGAGTTTTTTTCTCCTGAAAAACAAGCGGATATCAGCGCGTCGATGCAAACTCGTAAATAAGAGTTATTAGAAAAAAAGTCGGATAAAGCGAGCGACTGCGAATCGTCAAATTTACTGGCAATTGGCAATTCGGAGGATCGCGCAATAATCGCCACGATAAGCCTAATCTCATAGAGTCTACTGCCAAGGTGCAAAGTCCCACCGATGCATTATCTTATTCGATAAGATTATACTTACTGTGAGTAGCCGTCCCGTTATCGTTGCGAACTTCTAATTAGGGCCCGGAAGGGAAAAAGCAGTAATTTGGCAGCGATAGCCGTTTCAGTGCAAGTACAGATAAAAGCCTCTCCCATCGGCGGCAGTAAGCGCTAACGAGGTGATAGCGAAGCGTCTGGGTGACAGAATTGTACTTTTGATGAACTGGACTCGCGTCGCTTTATTTATCGGCCGCCAGCGGCAAAGAAACGAGTGGTTAACGGGCGCCGCTTTGCACCGAACGATTTGGGAGCGGAGCAGATAGCTCTAAAAATAAGGCGATGTTTGCCGAGGCAATTATCGTTCGGCGTACTGCAGGATCCACGTTGGCGCCGCGATAGTCGACGATCGCGGATCTGCAACGGCTACCGTTAAATAAATGAAATGTTGGTCATTTTGAAATCCCGGCCGATCGGCGGATAAGAGGGACTTACCTTGGAGGGCTGGCGACTGCTCTCCGGCTCGGGCCGCTCGCTGCAGAGAAACACTTTGGCGGTGACTGGGTGCTCAGGGCCGTCGGCCAGGCGGCGGCTATCGTCGCTCGGCTTGACCTATGACACGGCGATTGCGCCCCTCCGCGCGCGGCTGCCCCCGCCGTGGCGCTCGCGATCGCTGCGGCAGGAGTCGCACTCCTGCGAGTCTCGCGTGCCGGCCGGCGAACCGACCGCTCGCGTGCGCGCGCGCACGGCTTCTCTCACGGCTCATCCCGTTAGGCGCTTTTACGGCTTTCCGCCTCCAAGCGCTCAAGCCTTTTTCCTTTTTCGCCACAAGCCAGACTATGCTTTTCATTGAAGCCGCACTCCTTCGGATATTAGATCAAACGTCTATGGGATACTTATAACATCAATTATCAAATGAGATTTCGATAGGGCAAATTCTCTCGCGTTGCGTAATCAAGTAAATGATGTAAACGCTAGTATTACATCAAATTTATATAAGAGCGTGTTTATTTAACTACTATCTATTCAGAGTTCTGCCACTGATACGAAGATGAGAAGATACTAAAGTCAAAGTGCATCGATTACAAAATACTGTCAGCGGTTCGAGAAAGCAATCGCCAACAGACACTATAATAGTTGCTGGCAAAGTCCAAGTAATTGATAATAAAGTGTCACATGTTTATAGAACAATTAGTTTCGCTGTAACATCTCTTATCGGTCTGAGACAGTAAAGAGACGCACACGGTTTGCCGTTAAAATCAATTAACGGACTGACTGCACTTGAGATCGGCCTTTTCTCGCAGTTTGGCAAACAGCACGGAAAATCGACGCCTACAGGATAAGAAGGTGCTGGCGCGACTCCAAAGCGTGCCTCCGCTCTGAGGGAGGCGCACCCAAGTAAACACTCAAAATCGCGTTTGCCGGGGATCGTAACTTCATCGACCGATTAATCGGACGCGGCGTTGACTAATGAAAAAAGTACCTTCTTAGAGAGCTAGATGACTCAATAGTTAACACTTGCCTTATCGACGATTCATCTTGTTTTGCACTTTTCCGCAGTGCTTTTTTATTTTCCCACTTTGTAAACGAGTAACGTTCTCTTGTTTAGAAGTTGCAATGAAAATAGCACGATAAACGATTTTTTCCTTGCTCAGCGTAGACAAAACAGCATGCGATCAAATAGTTATGCGTAATTTAAACTAATAAAAAGATTATTTTCATTCACAAAAGCTTTCCAATAAAAAAATGACAACACTGGCTTCGAGACATCCGTTGAAAAATAAATAACCAAGGAAAAATATTATTTTTATTTATATGACTAAACGATATATTTTATATTTGCAAGCTTTCAAATACTTTCATAGACATAAAAATGCGAATTTATTGGCACATTAGCTTCTTTGCAAATAAATTATTCTTCCTGTAAATACTATATATACGGAGATAACATATTTTTACTTTAGTTTTTAAGAAAAAAAGATAGTAAAAAAGTAATGTTCTAAATCAATTGTGTATAACAAATAAACCTTAATAATCTATAAAGGTAAGTAACTAAAAGCACATTATCTCAATTATAATACATGAAATATCAATTAAAATAATCGAAATACAGCAAAAAAAATTATAACTTCAAAATTGTTGACTTACGAAAATTGCTGTAAAATGGAAAATAATTAATGAAATTACTTGAAATATTTTAGCGAGCTAACGACGACCGATTCCAACTTGCGTGCAAAATTTGGACGGAATCGACTGCGTCGCCTAAGTAGTAGTGGCTATGAGGAAACAACATTCGTATGCACATTTTTTAAAAACCACTTTTTAGGTGTTTCTGAATACAAATAGGTGTTCTACGTGAAAATGTAAAGAGAGACAAGTTTGCTGATTCATAAAGCATTCTCCATGAAAAACAAAAAATATGAACAAAAAATATGAACAAAAAATATGAATTAAAAAACGGCAATTTTTTTAATAAAAAACCACTCAAAAAACATTTAAAACACGTCAATGTAATGTGATACACGTGACATTGAGCCTAGCCAGGAGTAAAATTACATTTTGTCACTTTAGCACGTCCCAGTCCATTAATCTCGAAGAAGCTCAGTTTTATTTCATTGAACACTTTAAATAGAAAATTGTCATCGCTCATCTCAGTATTCAAGTTCAGAGGGTCTTTTTCATCAATATACATTTCACAAGCATTTCAATTGAATTTTCAAATTATTATATAATGTTCGATGATATTTTACGAAAACGAATTTTTTCTGTTTATTTAAAAGTGAAGAATAGAAATTCCACATTTGTAAACTAATGAAAATATTGAACAATACCATTTAGCAAACATTTGTTTCTGTTTATAAGTACCCCGTGGAAATTATCTTATAAAACACTATAAAAATGTACAAATTTTATAAAATCCGATAAATTATTTATCAGATTTTAGGCGGCTTTTGCACCATTTTATAGAGTTTTATAAGATCCTTTCAATAGGATATGTATTAACTTTAGGAAACAGAGTATATCATTTGTTTACAAAGTACTTTCGTGATTAAAAAATCTGATTCTCTAATAACTATCTTGGTAAATATTTGTGTGTGTGTTTATGTTATTTTTTTTGTTTTTGGTCCTCTTTTAAAAAAGTGATGAACGGATGTTGCGAAGCCTCGAAAATGTGAATCTGATTGGATAATTAATAATTCTAAAAATAATTTATTTTGAATATTATATTATTGGAAAGTAGTAGGATACATAATTATTCATTAAAAGTTGTTTAATCTAATGAGAAAGAAGAATTCAAGAATTCCTTACCCTGTTATGCGTTTTTAAAAGAACTCATTAATCTTGATCCAAATATGCACATGTAATAATAGCTGAAACTGAAATTTACTAACATTGGCGACTAACAGTGCGTGCTTTAGTAATTGGAAATGTTGCACCATATGGCTGTGATCTCATCCTCCAATTGAGGATAATAAAAATGGATCGTTCGCGCTTTTTTGTACAATAATGCTATTATACATTTTGTTAATTAAGATTTTTTTAAATTTCGTAAAAATTCTCTCGTAAAATTCACAATTGAGTTTGCTTATTTAAAATATTCTCAATAGGTTGCCATTAAAGATAGCACAATTATGTCAAAATAAAAATTCATATCTTTTTCGTTGATTTGCGGTACGTGCTATTTCATGCATTGCTTAATAAGCATTAATCAATTCTCTGAGCATTGTGCGCGCCACCGTCAAGCTGAAGCTTATATAAAAGAATGACGTACCTCCGTCCGAGCTCTATTTCGTCCTGATCGCGCTTCGCGAGATTTTACCCGTGAAATTTTACGACATTTTTCAAAGTGGCAAAGCTGCAACCACTACTTCCGACTGCTGAGGAAACGGGATTACATTTGCGAAATTTAAAAAAGACTTCCAAGTGATCTGTTCAGTTATAATTACGGTTCCAGCAGACATTTTGAATTTTAATAACGTGGAACTTCTGATTGCTTTGCAAACACTGCATTCCGGCACGATTCTTCGGAGGAATAATTTTAAAGAAGAAAAAGCGTTGAAAATGAGGCAACGACAAGCTGATAAGATCCTCGAGGAGGAAGAGTGTGCCGAGATAATCCGCAAGAAGTTGATGCAAGATTCACTGGAGGACTATCGGCTAATCAGCTACGAGTTGGTCCCGCTCTCGGCGGTCAACGGCTTTATGGGCCAATATTTCAAATTGCAGGCAACGGTGTCGGGACCGTCGGGAGAGCGTCGAATCGACTTCTTCACGAAGCTGCCACCGAGCGAGAGCAGTCCATTGTACGAGTTTAACCAGGAGATCGGCGGCTTCACCAAAGAGGTCTTACTCTACACGATCGTCTTCCCCAAGGTGTTCGCGCGACTCGAGAAGCTCAGCATGCCCCAGTGCTTCCTCGGCCTCGAGGACACAGTCATCGTCATCGAGGACATGGCTCATCATGGCTTCGAGATGCCCAGCAAGCACGCGCCCTTCGACTACGAGCACTGTCAAATTATTATGCGCGCCATCGCCAGCTTTCACGCCAGCTCTATGATTTTTGAGGAGCTGCAAAAGAGCAATGTGTACGACGAGTTCGGTTGCTACATGCGTGAGACTCTATGGCCACTCGATAGGGTAAGGATAGAATCATTTTCATTTTCCAGAGTAACTTCTTTTATATAAAGTACATTTTCTTTTTGCGCAGAAAGCAGGAGTCCTAATGCTTGACGCAGCCGTAAAAGGTCTACTTTCCTTGGTTGATGTGGTGGAAGAGCTAAGCACTGAGCAAAGGAACAACCTGAAGGAGAAAATAAAACGCCTTGTGCTCGATCACGCGGACAAATTGTTGCCATCGAAGAAGCACAAAAATGTCATTTGCCACGGTGACTTGTGGCCGAACAATATTCTCTTTAAATACGACGCCAATGGAAAACCCCTCGATTGTTGCCTTATCGACTTTCAGTTAGCCAGGTAATTTAACGAAATGAAATAATCCAAATTACTCAGAAAAAACGTACTATTTTTCTTGATGCCTAGTTTCAAATACGTTTCCATTATCGAAATTCGATGAGTTCAAGCACTATTAGGTTGTAAAGTTTAAATATACTTTTTTTCGATGCCCGTCCCGACATTTGTGGCACGAGTGCAGCGAATGCTGCTGAATAAATCAGTTCAAAGACATAAAAAGCAAAATAGATGTACTATTTATTTTTGGAAGAATTTAAAAACTTAAACGTACAGTTATTAACTGAGGAATTTTTAAACAATTTTTTTTTTACATTTTCTCTAGAGTTTAAGGTTTATTTAGCACTAACCACAATCATTAAAGGGTTGGTGGCTTCATTTTTTTTAATTCAGTCCAATACACTATTAAATTATTTTCTTCTGAGTTTGAAGGTGAATCTTCGTTTTTAGTTTTCCAATATTGTTATACGTCTTGTAGACCAGTAAATATTAATATCCGGATTTTTTGGCAAACTTTCTGTTTGTATCAATATTTTCTGTACACTTGTGCCTCATCTTCAGACTCGTCAGATGAAGAAAATTGTAATCCTTTAATGCAGAGAAGGTTTCGTGCAAAAAGATCAACTATTTAATTAATTATTCACTTTCGTTTTTGTCAGTGCGCGATTTCTTTTCCTTTTCGTTTTAGTATCTCGTTATTATTCTTCGTCTTCTCCCCCGGTCTAGTTCTATAAAGTTCGGTCTTCTAGACTAGACTAAATAAATGGCCCTCAATTTTTTCCCTTTGTCCAAGTGCTGGGCGGCCGTCTCTATAGACGACGTCCCGTCGTCCTGAGGGCGTTCCTAGATGCCTGAACATCGTCTACAAAATTTCTTCCTCTGGTATTATTTCTTATTTGCAACATTGATAAATATTAAAAATCTAACAAATTCGCCAATTTTCAGAATAATTTTATAGTACATTTTAATACATGCCTATAAAAATAACTTTATAATAAAAAAAAGTATTGCATGGAATTTATAAATATTTTTGTACATTTACAAAAAAATAAAACTGAAAAAAAAATTCGAATTTTTTTAAAATTGACATTAAAATTTAAGCATTTTTTATTACTTTCTTTCGCAAGTATGAAAAGTGGCAAGTTTAAGTAGTGTTCATCAAATATTCTTAATTACTTTTGTAAAATTCAGAAACAATACAACGCAGACATTTTAAATGTTGCAGCTCTTTTCCACGTGAATTAAGACATATTAAACTAATGAAAGCACAGAAATCCATCAATAATAAAAGAGTCAAGTCTTATCTTTTCCAAGTTACAACTTACCAAATTTGCCAATTTATTTTTGATATAATTCATATTACTAAGTTACCCTCAAACCCCAAATTTTACAGATTTTAACTGACAGAGCTTAAATTGTTGATAAGTTATGTCATGCTGGGTTGAAGTGTTCTAGGATTCAGAATTACTTGATTAAGTACTTGAAAATTTTAAAAAATTGCATAAATCTCTTCATTTTTACGAAGTTTCTTAAATTTACTGAGTTTTAGAACTTGTTCAACTACTTAACCAAATAATTTTAAATCCTACATAAATTATCAACAATTAATACTCTATCCCATTAAAATTTAAGCACTGGTGGGACCTGTAGGTTACACCAAAGTGTCTGTTTTCTTGCTTTCCATAAAACAGCTTTGTAGTTAATTTAACTATGTAGTATTTACAAGTCAGAACACATTAATTAATCTGCTAAAAAAATTCTTTTTTAATATTTAGCAAGATTGAGAGTACTTGCAACTAAGAACTTGTTTCACTGAAGGGATGAATTTTCTTGCAAATAAATGGAAAACTTAAGAAAATTCCTACTGCATCTTAAAATTTAATCAATATCACTAATATGAGAATATTGTCAATATGAGATTTAATAAGTTTAACTCTTTATTTATTGAATTTATAATTTGAAAATGAGGTTATAGAGTACCTCAAAAATAAATAGTAATGTATATAGTGTACTGCGTCAGCGCCACCAACGATACACTCATAATTATTTTGCTCGCTTATATTTAAATATATGGTTACTGATACCAACGAATATAGACGCTTATAGAAGCGTAGGTCTAATTGAAATATGACAGCCTATTTTTCTCGCACTGCCAGATTATGTTCAAATGGAAAAGAGCTTGCGCTATTGAGATTTTACAAAAACATTTTTATAATTTTTGTCTTTACAGATCAGCTTTTAAAAAAAATGAGGAAAAAAGTTATACTCACTCTCTAAATTAAAGTAAGTGAATATGCACATTTTTAATAAGTGAGCACAGCTTTCACCTATGAATAAGTGAAATTACACCCGAATTATGCATTTAGATATATAAAACATTTACTTATTATTATATTTATTGATAATCAATTAAAAATTAATGGCTTATCCAATAAAAAATTATTTTTAAAGTAAATAAATTATTACGATTATTTAATAATAATAATATCCAATGATTTATTTAACTTAAAGATTTTGTTATAAATCGGAAAAATTCATAACAATTAAAAATCTTAAACTGTCAACGAAAATTATAATCGTGAAAATCACTTAATCACTTAATGGTTGCGATAGTTAGCTATTGCAACCTTTAAGTGAAGTAAGTGATTTTCACGATTATAATTTTCATTGACAGTTTAAGATTTTAAGTTAAATAAATCATTGGATATTATTATTATTAATTAATAATAATTTATTTATTTTATCTAAATGCATAATTCGGGGCCAAGATTTAATTTCTATAGTCCTGATTTGGCTTATTTTATAAAATTTTATCACTTATTCGTTAGTGAAAACTGTGTTCACTTATTGAATATGTAAATTTTCACATTTTCACAAGTGAAAATTACATTACTTTTTCAATAAGTGAAATAAATTTATTTTTAGATACAACGTTCGCTACGCAATTTTTTTTGTTTATATCTTAAATTTTGCGGCTCGCGCTAGACTTCCTCTGTATCAACATCATCGAATCAATGTTTTTAAGACATAAATTCTCAGATAAATCGACCGTATATGGTTCTCGTTTATTTCACGATAAACCGCACCGGCTGGGATTCGAACCTGGGTCCACTTGGGCAGCGTTGTTTGACAAGCACCGACTACCCCTACACTATATCTATATATACGTAGCGCGGTTAGCGCCATCTTTCCGCTGGGTAACAACACTAAACGGCTGTTACCCAGTATAATTGGTCCCCATTTTGTAACCCAGCAATTGCCTTCTATAAGCGTCTATATTCGTTGCTGATACTTATTGAAAAGTATTATTACAAACAATTTCAATATTATTCTAAAATTTAGAGATAAATTATTAGTAATTATGTCCTAATACGAAAAATAAAAAATTGTATTTATTTGTTTTTTTTTTATATTTTGAAAGAAGAAAATTTTTTGTAAGTTCAAAATGATGTATACAAAAAAAAATTGATTTTTTGAAAATTTGTAGATCCAAACCCCCCTTAATTCGTATGAAAAATAACGACAACATTTAAGATCTTTGTATTGTAAAGTTTTTAATATTTACATAAATATTTATGAATATTTGGTTTAGACTTGCCTCTTTTTATACTTTCGTAATAAAGCAAATTCCAAAAAGATTTTGTCAATAAACTTCGAATTTTAGTAAGTTATAACTTGGAAAAGGTAAGACTTGTCTCTTTTATTATTGATGGATTTCTGTGCTTTCATTAGTTTAATATGTCTTAATTCACGTGGAAAAGAGCTGCAACATTTAAAATATCTGCGTTGTATTGTTTTTGAGTTTTAAAAAAGTAATTCAGAATATTTAAGAATAGGAAAAGAAATGACGCAGTGAAAAAAAGGAACGTGAATAATTAATTAAATATAGTGGATATTTTTTTACGAAAGCTTCTCTGGTGTTTTTGAGGTTAGAGTGGAGAAAATGAATTTTCAGAATATATTGAAGAAAGCGACGTAATCTGTGCAACGTTCCAGGTACAATCCACCGGCGCATGACATTTTGTGTCTTCTGCAGTTTTCGACGATGCGCGGGCTTCGCGCCTCGCATCTGGACGACTTGCTGCGCGTTTACCACGCGACATTGTCGTCGTCTCTGCGCGACGCATCGCTCAGCGTCGAAGTGATTTTTCCCTGGGAAGAGCTGGCAGGATCGGTGCGCGACCTACGCACTATGTGCATGATCCATGGCCTCCTCAACACGCCTATAATGTTGCTGGACGAGGGGGCCATTGCCAAGTACTTCGTGAACGAGCCTCACATGGTCAAGGAGATCCTCTTCGTGGATCGCTCGCCCCTCATCTGCGCCCACTTTCAGGAGATACCCGTCTATAGGCGACGCATCGTCGACGCTATTCTTGAGCTTCACGAGCAACTCCAACCTTGAGCTATCCCTACAATTTAATCCCTTCTTTTTTCAGCTGCTACTTTCTTACCTTTTTCACTGATCGGCAAATGAAGGCTCGTTGAACGGCTGCAATCCAGCCTTGTCTCTCTGCGTTCGATGGAAAAAGAAAAGGAGTAAAAAGTACTTTGTACAGAAAAAATCATGCATTTTTGTATTGTAAATAAAAGAGCCTACAGTGACTGATTATAAGGCAAAGGTAAATTAACGATGAATTAAATAAAAAAATGAGCTTTCTATTTTTTTCTGCAAAGCTTTATAAACATTTGAATAACTACGAATGACGATCAGTGGTATGTAGTACAAAACAAAACGTTGAGAAAGTTCATTTTATTTTTTACGCAAAACTCGTACTTATCACTTTAACGAAGATTTTTCAATTACACAATAGGGATCACATTAGACATTGTCGTGTATTTGGGTTTGACTGGGAAAAAACAGGAATTTTCCATGCTTTTTTGGCGGTCGCTTTTTTTCGCTCGCAATTATTTGCCATTTATCGTTTTTTCAACGGGTACGAGGATTTTTGGTGGTCAAGTGGTGGGGCGAGCGTGATCATGTCCTTGTGTGTATACGTGTAGGTGTGAAAAACCATAGGTCAGAATGGGAATTGATGGCATCACTTCTCTCAATCTGTTTTTTCACTTTTTTCTCTTTATGTATATAATTATTTATATCATCAATTATAATGAATATACTTATGTACAATATTGAATCTCATTCTTTAACAATAACATCAACAACATGATTAAACAACGTTCCTCATTGGTACACAAATTGTAAATGTACAGATAAAAAAGCATTAGATGAGGTTCAATGAGGCATTTTAAAGGTGGCATACGCTCTGCGCGCCTTTAATTCTTTACAATTCTCCACGTATTACATTTTTCTTTCTCGACCGTAAGCTTTTCTTTTGTTTATTTCTTTGTTTTTCTTAATTTCTAATCCATCGCAGTCCACATCGTCCGTTGCACCCTTTTTTCTTCATTTCTTACTCTTCTTTTGATGCAGCGACTCTGCGCCGTTGCATTGAATTTTGTCATTTTTTACCATCGAGTCGTACGGTTCTTTCGCAATTTGCTTCACTCCGCTAACACATGAGTAATAAATGGATGCCGTATTTTTTTTCGTTACATCAAATTTTACTTTTCATTGCGCCTTACGCTTTTTATAATTATTACATACGATTCACATACATGCAAAATGCGCACCACGATAAACGTTACCCACGTAGTGTGCGCGAGAAGTTTTTCTTAATGGGATAAGGATGAATGAATCGATTCAATTTGGTGCATGATTTAATTATTTAAAGAGAGTGCGCGAGTAACCCGCGCCACGCGACCATCGACGATCCCTTTGTCCTATTATTTACCTATTTAATTTTTTTTTCTTCATGGGACCTTGTAACAATAATGTGAAAATAAAAATTATTGGGCCAACGATGAGCCGTACCGAGTGAAAAGATGCTTATAATGGTCATGGGACTTTCTTGCAATTTACAATGACGCCACTTTTGGATGCTACGCGTCAGTATTGTACATTGATACGTGAAATATATTTTTATTTTTTTATAATGATCGTAAAAAATTGTACAAAAACATGTGATAATTGTGCAAGTATCCTCAAACGTTACACTCGATAACTTATACGCGAGGCTAGTTTAAGTATAGCAAATAAGGATTCAGACATATTGTTAAAAAACGAGGAAGGAGGAATAACAAAGAGTTCATGCAAAATAGGTACGTTTCTGAAAAAATCTTATGAAAAATTATAGTTTTTTATTGTACAACGATAACTACTGAACAACTTGTTGATTCGACTGTGAAAAAGAAAAAACATAACCAAAGAAGAAGTTCACTTGAATTAAGCCTACGTGTAACTGAGAAAGAAAATAGACTAAACTGACGATTTACAAATGATAAATAAAGAAGAAAGGAGAATAAATGAAAGAACACATTATACATGCTACATGGATTACATTCGCACGCCGCTATTGGTATATATTCCGCGGTAGATATACCCATTATATAATTCACAGAATTTGTTTAAATTTTTTTTACACAGTGTTCTTTTAGTTTATTCCTTACGCAATGCTGCAGACAGGCCACTCGAAAAAAATCGCACGCTCCTAACGCAATAAGAATAATGAAAGAATAATGACTGAACGCAACGGATAAAAATGTAAAAAGGGGGAAGCAAGGGGAGAAGGTGGTCGGCTGTGAGCGTGGAGCGCGCGGGGATCGTCGGACAAGTCGGCGAGGCGAAAACGCGATTTCCTTTTTCCTAGTAAACTACACAAGGCTTTCACGATTTAATGAACGACTTGCACGAATCTAATGCGCGAATTTCTTTACTCTTTTTATTTTCATTTCATTTAGTTGAGCATGGCGGGCGAGGTCGGGATTTCCAAGCGATTCGCCGCTTATGCATTAAAGGTCCTTTTCTTTTTTTATGTAATTATTATTATTTTTATAACAGCCTTGGACGAGGAGAGAGAGCGTTTAAAGGGGGCAAATCTCGAGAAAGACGAGTCCTTATATGTATTATATTTATATTTATAGATCCTTTGCTTTCCCTTTTTTAATATTCATTCGACGATGTGGGCGACGCGTATCTTTAATTTTACTCTTTAGTTGATATACGTGTATAATAATACCTAAGGATTATTTTGCCGGTTGCGAAGGCTCGACAAAGGTCGCGCGCCTTTTCTACGAGTTACGATCGAGTTTGCAAAAAAACGATTTTCCTTAATTTATTTAACATTTTTTTTCATTTATTTTTAACCGTTTACGTACATATTTTAAATCAGCAGTCTTTAGTTCCCCGATGGCTGCTCGGCGAATGGATTTAGATTATTTTACCTCTTTTTTGCGTTACTTTTTCTAATTCTCCTAAAAGGTTCGTTGGCGCGATACTCTCCGTCGGCATCCGAAAAATTTTCGCAGCACTGGCTTCTGAATTTTATAAAAATGGATGATCGTCCAGTAATCTGGATGAGTCTCGGTGTGTTTAAACGGCGTACAAAAGTAAGCGTACGTTGAATATAGAAAGTTTGACGATCCAATGCGTAAAATGATTTATTAAAGTGCCTCGAACGCTTCTCGCTGCAAGGGTGAGTATCGGTGGATTATGGAAAGCCTAGAAGTTATCTCCGTACGTCTAGGACAAATTTACAGAAATCACCTAGATCGATCAGACACGTAGGAGGACGCGCTAAACTTTTACTGGGGATGCTTGAAACAATGCTATGGAAAATCATTGCTACGGGTACATTATAGAAAAGCGCGAGCGTATTTGCCGCGACAAAAATAGAAGAGAAATTGAATTTGTCAAATTGTCATCTATGGGCTATTTCAGTGAGGATGTACTCGCTAGACCGAAGATAAAAGTGAACCGAGCGCGGGGCTGATTATCACCGACTCATCCGCTGGCCGCGATGCCTCATTGCGCTTGTCACTCTCCGTATATCATCTTAGAGAGTATGTCTTTTATACGCGTCTCGTGTAGAGGTACAATTTTTTTTTCTCCTTATATACGTTAAATAAGACGAACTGCGGTGGCAGTGAACAGTGCACGTGGATATTGCAACAACAGCAACAGCAGCAGTAGCGGTATTTATCAATTTTTTTTACCTTTTTACATTGTTTTTATTTTGTCGCTTTGAGATTTGTTTGAAAAGAGCCGCTTGCCTCCAGCTTGCCGGAGGGGGGAGAAGGGCTCCGCTCCAATTCTTTTTTCCGCTGTCGGTACCTTTTGCGTTCTGGCTTCGCGCCTGCGCTCCCACCATCTTCCGAGCCCAGCACTCTCCATATAAACAATTTCTTTAGCTTCTAGCACAGTAACACTTATTTACACCCGATTTCCATTTTATGTCTGCAGCTTTTTTATACTTATGTACACAGCATCAAACGGAATAAAAGAATCGGATCTTTTATCGATTTATGTTAATTAATTCAATCCAATGTACATGCAGAGAAGGTGCTTTTTAAACTGACATTTCTTTATGTTCACTAACAACACGCGATAAAATATCACATCGATCCAACATGACAATTACTTTTAGCCGGTTACACGTCGTTTAGGGACTACTTAAAATTAACGCAGCAATGAAGAACAATGATATCTAGACGTCTCGGTGGTCGGGGAGTCGCGAAGCGTCAAAAGTAAAAGGCGTCCCTCCTCTCCCCCCAGGCTTCGCTCTATCGTCTGACCGTGCCGCGGTCGAACCACTTGCCTCGCGCGCAGCCCATTTTCCCTTTTGCTCCTTACAAATAGACCTGTTTGCGGCTTTAGATTTAATTTAATTTTTTTTTAACTTTTTCTTAGCTTTTTTCATTTAACTTTTGGCTACACTTCACCTCGCGTCTTCCATCGTACACGACTTATGACAGATAAAGATATACGCATATTATAATGAACGTCCGTATATATACACACGTGAGTTTCACAAAAATATATAAAAGAGAGAGTGTCTATGTATACACATATATATGTGTGTGCATATATAGCTATGCCGCATATATACCGATATACAAGCGATTTTATTCTTTTATACGCAAAATCGTGTGGAAAAGGGTGTCTTTTTACCTTAGCGGTTTTTTATCATTTTTTCTTCTCTTATTTATATTAATCATCGTCTGTATGTATAATTTGTATATAGAACCTGTACAAAGTGCTTGATTGAAAGTTTTCATTTAGTCCCAGAGGCGAAGACGCGACGCGAGGCAAAGACTGTTGCGTCCGCTAAACGGCGGGCGGCGCTTTCTCGCTCCCTTCCTTGTCCGCGAGTCTGGGGATGGGCGTCGCCGGGTGGACGTCGCCGTCGCCTCAATCTCAATTCCGCGGCACGACGCTCGAATGACGCGCGATGTCCCTGCCCCGCCCTTGCCCCGATCGCCGCGTCTCACCCAGGAGATGCGCTTATGTATAATATTTATAATTATGTATAGGTGTGCGGGAGGGGGCGGCGGTCAGCCCCCCTCCCCCTCTCGCGGCTCGAGAGGGTGCGTTTCCGTACATGGTACCGCTTGGTAGTTGAGCGTCTGCACAATGAGGCGCGCTCGCTCGTTCGACCGTTCGCCTTGGCGAGTGTCTGCGTTCGCGGGTCCTCGCCTTCACCCTTTGCTTCTTTATGGTACGTGTAGCTGCCCTCGGACCGTGACGCTCGTCGTGCCCTGCCGTCCGCCTCCTCGGGGAGACTGGGCCTGCCTCTCGGCGCCCGCGAGCCAATGTGACGGGCAGTCGAGGACGGAGCCTCCTGCGTAGGCCTCTGCGGTAAGCGGCCGGGCGCCGAGAGGAAGGCCGCGCGTCCCCTGCGGCGGCACGAGCGCCGCGTCACGCGACCGTGCGCGCACTTCCTACAGCTCGGCGCTTAGATGTAGGAGTACGGTCCGTCGGTGAGGGCGCTACACAGCAACAGTCAGGAGGCGTCGTCCTTGCCGCGCGCCCCTCGGCTGGGCCTGTACTCCAGGCCTGGGTCGAACTGCATCAGCACGAACACCTGCAAGCAAAGCCCAATGTCTGCCTCTTCCTTTCCCTCCTCGCAAGCAAAGCCTCACCTGGTCCGTCGGCAGCAGCGTGAAGTCGTCGGGAGGATTCGTGATGACGTATCGCTTCGAGGACGCGTCGCACGACGAGCTCGTGTCGCGAAATCTAAAACACCCATTTTCACATATATTAGCCTTGCGCTTCACTTGCGTCGGCCAAGCTTTACACACGTAGACACACATATATGCATAGCTCTTTTAGATTCTCTGTATCTTCTTCTTAAGAAGTAGTAGAGAGCCAAAGCCGTCAACTAAACAAACACGTATAGCTAAAACTAAATCACTATGCGGCAGCGAACTAAAACGATAACTGTATGGTGTTAAAACACAAAGGATAGAGTGGCACAGTAAAGAGAGAGAGAGACAGACAGACAGACAGAGAGAGAGAGAGAGAGACAAAACACAATAGACAGAGACAAAAATTTAAAAAATGATATTTTTTGGATGGAGAGACTTACTGCGCGTGATTCACAAATCGTTTCATCGCACTCGTTTAACAATCCGACATATATATAATATCTTTTTTTTGAAAACTTTATAAAAAAAGGTTAAACGCATATTTTTGTGGTTTGTTTTGCTTGTCGATTCTTTCGTTCGTGACGTGATGCAAAAATGCAAAATGCAAAAAGGTGTGCGGCAAAAATGAAAAAAGTCATGAGAGCACTGTAGACTTGCGACAAAATAGAAGGAATGGTTGAAAGAGGCGGTAATACAAAATATGAAAAGTTTAAATAATAATAATAAGAATAAGTAACAAGAATAGACAGACGGCCAGTGGCCCGTGAGAAATTGCTCCATCGTTTTGCATAATGAAATAAACGGCTGGATAATCCAATAAATACCATCGAAGGAAAGAAAGTCCGATACCTGTACCTGTACAGACCAATGCACAGCATTCCATACGACTTTAATGCCGCGACAAAGAGGTCGCCGTACTTGCCTCCCTCTCCGTACTGGGCCAGAGGCCCGTCGTACAGAGAGATCTGACCCACCCTGCACCTATCCCGATTCGCTAAACTGTCCGCGGTACTGAAAATAAAACAAAGACGATTATTGAGAAGCAACTAAATTTTCGAGAATTCTCCTACCTGTAACCACCCCTTAATCCGGCACCTTCGGCTAAGATTAATTCGAGCTCGGGCGTCGCTCCACCGGTGATTAGGGATCGTATGAGTGTCAGTGCGTTTTGGTTGAAGTAAGTCTGCAAGGACAAAGGATCCATTTGAGGGAGTCATTTGGAGAGTTTCGTCGGAAGCTTACCGTCGACATTAGAGAGTCCAGCACGCTGACAGCGAAGGCGGTGCCGCAAGCAAATGGTTGTGTGAGGTAGAGCTCCGTGTCCGGGTCATCATCGTCGTCTTGGTCGAGAAACTGAACGTTGCTGTCGTTAACAAGTTCTGCAACGTAATTGTATGAGCGTTAGCTCGCAACTTTAACCATGTCAATTTTCTCCATCGTTTCGCTAAAGCTGCTAGAGGGAAAAAGTAGGCAAAACTATCTGCAACTAATTGTACATTACATAGTTCAGCAGGTAAAATCGGCGTATTACAAACGTCTTATTTTTACTACTCGTCAATCTCTGCGGAGATAAATTAAACAATGCAGTTGTTCTTATTGAACGATTACCGTTACCTGTTATCATCGGCACATTTGCCCCGTAGACGGATCCTCTCCTTTGTAACACGATGGGACTTCCAACTGAAAAAATATCCGTTGGTACACATTGGCAGCTATGAAATTGTCAGCAAAGTGTTTTTTAGCCAGGACCAACCTTGATTGAGCACACCGATCGTGTCGTCGAACGTCATTGCCTTGATATTGAGGGATGCGAGGATGGCCTCCTTGTCGGCGAGGGTGGGGTCATCATTGCTAGGCACTTTTGCCGACAGGATGCAACACATATCGCATAGATTCACGTTGACGGCGCGAAGATCCGCTCTGCTCAGCGGGGAACCCTTAAAAATCCAACATCCATTTAACGCGCTTGGCTCTACGCCATTCTAATCGGAGTGGCAACTTTTGAAACGAATAAATTTTGCCACTTACATTTAACACTGAGATCTTGGGCAGGTTCTGGAGCATTTTCCACTCGCGCCTAATGTAATCCACGGACCCGACTATCACTACGTGTTTAAGCTCGTGGTAATGGAAATTGGAAGCTCGCAGCGGCATGACGAGGTTTCTCAGTCCGATGAGGGGCGAGTCTGGATCGGCGAATAGGCAGACGACGACGTGGCCGTTGAGCACTGTCATGGCCGCCTGATTGCGATCCAGTATGCAGTCTTCGAGATTGCGGGCGGGGCTCCAGTGGAACATGCCCGTCGAGTCGTACTTCATCTCCGTTTTCTCGAAGTCGAAGTCCTTGGCCTGGTCGTCGGCGATGCCGATCTGCAGGCCACCGTTGTTGTTGACGTTCGAGCCGCCGGATGCGCGACTCGTCGGCCTGTGTTGCGCGAGTGTCGCGGTGTAGTCCGGGAGCGAGCAAGACATTTTTTTAATAAATTCCAGCATCGCTCACTTCAAGGGAGCTTAAACGGCGGCGTTCGCTCGCGCTCGCAGACACAGCTACGAGCGGGACCGACACCGCCTGGCGTATACACATCAAGCACACGCACGCTGCATTCACACAATTCTTTACGCGCCAGCTAAATTCGCTTTTTCATACGATCCAAATTGTTTCCAAATTACTTAATTAGCATTTTAATCATATGAAGCGCCGACTTTTTCAATCTTCTTGCTTTTTCCTTTTTAAATAATTATTCAATAAAAAAGATTCTTTTTACAAAGTAGAAATCGATTAGCAACTCAGTAAAAAGCAATTGATTTAATGATGAATCGGATTACGGAATGATACTACTCTAAAAACTTTCACGGAACTTTTTAAATTTATTTATTTATTTATTTTTATTTAAATAGAAAAAGTTATATGAACTTTTAACGAAGTAATTAGTATTACATTCTAAGGGAGCATCTATACACTCGTGACTCCATAAATGTTCGTTAAGATAAAAAAATTATTAGCTGCATTTTTGTAATGAATGCACACGTCTGACTAGCTGCTGGTGGATTAACACTTTTTCTAGCACAACTTACTAAAAGCATAAGCAACTACTCACATCAAGTTTACTCAAAGGAAAATTCAAAAAACTAACAAAAGTATATAATAGTCAAAGCAAATATAGCGAATAATTGCAAATTACTTAGAATATGGGAATAATCACCTATTACTCCCAAGGTGCTTATAAAATGTTCACCCTATACACATTTATAAGTCCACTTTATTTGACAATAAATAAAAAATATTTCTTTGAAAGCTAAAATATGTTTGCAAAAGTTAAAATCTAATTTTATGTTGGGAGAATAGAATGTCCCACCGAGGAGTAAAATTCTGGATGATTAGGATGAAAAATTTTTTTTTTCTAGAGCAATTAAACGAGTGAAATTTGTCCCCATGTTAGATTGTAAGGTGAATAAGCTCGGTGAATTCTTAATCATTAATTCGGACACTACTCAGCACCGATCCAATCAAATCAATTGAAAAAATCCCCGCGAATCTATAGACACTATTTTCTACGACGCGCATGCAGGCTTCCACACACTAAGTGAAAAGATTGACAAAAAAGAAAGAAAGAATTAGAGAGACAGAGAAAATAAAAATAAAGAACGACTGTGATTACAGAAAACGGCGTTTTAAGCGTACATGAGTTTTTTCACTTCGTAGGCGAGATGGTAGCCAGCGTATGCGGACTCCTCTTGTTGCGATCTGGAAAATCAGAAGTTGAGCGTACGTTGGTTTCCAGACCTTATTCTTTTCATTTTTGCGATTTTTATTGTCATTCAAACTACGGCTAATGATAATTCGTGTGATAACGCTATATTTCTAGCGATATTGGTATACTCAATGGTTCGATGACGTGTCGTGACTGTGAGATTGACGAGACAAAAAAATCTTAAAACTAGCTTTGAAAAATTATTCATGCAACTCTATAGATATCTTTATTGTAATAAAAAATTGCACAAATAATATGAGGATGATGTTCGTATGATAGTTGTGTTGAGTTGGTAGGTTTTACGTATTTTATAATTGTATTTAAAAATTTGTTTTATCGTATTCATGCACGTCTCTAAATTGTTTAAATAGTAGGAGGAATGGCGGTAAAGAATTTGGAAAAGGAAAATATGAGTTGGCGAAGGATGGAAAGAACTGGCGTGGCTGCAGAAAGGTGCGCCCGGTGCGTCCATCTGCATTCGTTCAATTAGCCCTAATTGCAAGTAGTCGAGTGAAAGCGCGAAAAAATAGTTGTGCGAAAAAAGAGGGGGAGAAAGGGAGAGAAAGACTCGCGTGAAGAGTGTGTTAGGTGAATATGCAACAAATTGCGTGATGAAGGGAGGCGGCGGACGAGCGTTAATGGGAATGGCTGAAATTTCGCGCGCGACATGAACAGTAGCCTTGGGAGAGATATAATGATCAGTCTTGTTTCTGACATTTAAATTGCTAAAAACGACAAGTAGCGCAGGATGTTTGCTCGTTCGCTCGTCATTTTGTCAGCGGAATCGAGTTGCATCTCGTTGTGGAAGTGCGCGTTAATCACAAAACAGGCTAAGCGCAGCTGCGAGTCAAACGTTTCTCGTTTCTTATTTAGCTAAAGTGTGCACTTAAAAATTGTAAAAAAGTATCGAAAGACATTGTTTGTCGCACGAGCCAGTTAATTACTCGCGGAAAAGTTCGCTGTGAAATTTCGCCCGTTCCCGCGGACCTCGCCTACCTCCCATGCGTGAACATACGATGTAGAAAGTAAACAAATGTATAAAAAAAGAAAGGAAGATAAATTTGATTGATATGATCTATATGTAAGAGTGGAGCGAGGAAGGGATGAGTGAGGCGGTACTCCTCTCTGGCGGGTACCTCTGATTGTAGGGCTGATTCGGACTCGACAGGCCATCGTTGGCGCTCCTGTTTACGTTCGGCTTCACCTTGTTCACCTGCTTCGTCGAGTTCATCGTCGTCATTCCCACGGAATTTCGGTGGTTCCGCACGGCTGCAACGAACGCAAACATTAATAGAATCCATGTTTACCACAAAGCTTCCATTTTACCGCAATGCGCAAAATCTATAAGTGTACTCACCATTCGGATCTTCGCGATCGCGACTGATTTCACCTAAAAATTGCATTAACGTAAATTAATAATCGCTCCCCTCTCATCTCCGCTCTCAAGCTTTTAAAGTAGGAAAAAAGCAAAAGACATTAATAAGATCACTTAAAAGTAGGTCAAATATTATTTGGACACTGACAATAATATATATATATTTAACTGCAAAAGTTCCATTTGAGTAGATATATATACATATGGAGCTTGTGGTAAAAAAGCTCCCCCGTACTGCGCAATGCTTCGTGTTGGGCGTGTCTGTGTGTGCGTGCAGGCGAACCGTCGACCTACAGCCCCTCCTCGAGCTTGCAGGCCAGCGACAACGCGCTTGGACTCCGTTGTGCTGGGCGTCGCATTGTGCGGGCCTGCTCGCCCGATGGAGAAACTTTACTTTCGAGCGGTGGGTTGCTTCGTTAAAAAAACAGAGAGAGAGAGAGAGAGAGAGAGAGAGATAAAGAGAGAGACAGAGAGTGAGAAAGAGACTGCCGTTACCGTCAACTGGGTCATTTGTTTATTTTATTCCCCCCTTTATTTTCCCCATTTCCCTATATCGTTCTGGGTCATCGTTTCCTCCCAAAATTCAATTGTTAATACTCGAAAATTAAATTTATTCAATTACGCGAGGTTGACGGTAACGCTTTTTTAAATTTCTATGTCTTTGTCTTTTTTTAAGACTGAAAACTATTTGTGAAAGATATACACTGCTTTGAGAAAGAATATAAAAAGTAAAATAAAATTCATTGGTTCTTTTCTTTTCAATCTACTTTATAGTCGGTCTGTGAAGTACTTATTTGCTTTATTTATAAAATAAATTGAGCATGCGACAGTATCGGGGAAAATGGACTTTTTTACTCTAAAAATGGAAGATTTTGTTTAATTATTCAAATTGATAGATACATACTTACGAAGTTTTTAAGAAAAATAATGTTAAAAGTATGCTAAGCTAAATGTTTACAGTACACACTAATTCTAATAAAAACGCTAAAGCTAGAGTTACACAGATAAAAGAAATATTAGAAGTGAGAAATGAGAAGAAAAAAGTGAATAAAGTGGTATTAGTGATAGCTGGAGCAGTTAAACGCAAGAAGAAGTGTGAGCATGTTGAGTGTACGAATTTTCATAACGAAAATCATTTGAAGCATTGGTTTAGTCGGTGCTATTTTGAGCGCAAAATAGACACGTCGTAAAGGTTGAGCGCATTTAAAGGGAAGCCTTAAGATTAACTTTACATTGGCTTTAAAAATGATTTAGATCGATTCGAAAACATTGGCAGAGGTAAAGATTAAAAGTTGTTAAAGTTCCCTTTAAAAAAGAATAAACGTTTGGTAAAAGGTAAAGGAAAGGAGAAATCGGCATAACAAAGTTTGTTAGTGCTGCTGAGAATTGTAGAGAGACACAGAGAGCAAATTGCGAGACTGTAGCATGGTTTGACTGAGGTGTAACTGTACCTCTCACGTGAACCATCTTGGGCAGTTCTGGCGGGGTGAATGTGGGGGGAGGATGGTGGTCGTCTGTAACAAATGACTACACATGTTAGCTACCCCTAAACTAAATGACTTATTGCTTAGGCTACGCTACTACTACACTAAAGTTTGAACAGAAAGTCCGGCTAATCCGCTACTTGCACTACAGCAAAGTGAATGTCGCGAACGCTTTTCGAATCCAGGATCCACTTGTAAGATGAAAGCATGCTCTTCGAAAAGCGCGCGCTCTTTCAAACCAAGTAATTCATAAAAACACATAGATAACTAAGAAATCTCTAAACATGTGCAAGTATACTAAGAGCACGGCTAGCGCACTTCCATTATACAGTACGTATAGTATTTTCCAATGTTTTTACGCTTTTTCTGGATATTGCAAGTGCTTCAGCACTCTTATTACCAGCCTGCTCTGCGCGCAATATTTATACTCCGTGTACTGCTGTGTACTCCTCTGGGCATGCAACGTGCACAAATTCATTAAGACAGTGCCGCTATTCGCTTTCCAATTTGGCGCAAATTGACAAACAGAACGAAATTATAAAACACTTGAACTTTCGCTCCTTCGAGCTGTATCTACGCAAGTGCGCGCATTCCTAATTAACGAAATATCCATCAAACGTGTTGCATTAAGAAGGAAACTCCCATTGGTCTCATGCACTTCGTGCCAAAGCTCTTTGGAGTGCGATTAATAAAAAAGAAATAGGGCTGGTGTGATCCTTCTTTTAATTTCAACAGGAGACTAAAGCTAACAGTGCAAAAAGCCTATATATAAAGAGAGAAAGGTGGAGAAAAAGTGAGAAGGCAAGAACAAGAAGAAGATAGAGAGAAGTGAAGGTATCCGCACGGAGAAGTGGTAAATTAGCGCGTTCGAGTGCTCTCTTGTACCCGCGGAATCGGCTCTTTCAAACAGGGATCACTTTTATTATACGCAACATCGTTTTTTAATATCTGCCTAACAACAGCGATACGCCAACTTGGAGCTCGAAATTTATAAGCAAATTAGTATATGCAATAGAACAAGCGTTATTTATAACGACATAATAAAGCGTGAAAAAAAGAGGGAAAAAATAAGGTGTAAGAGGCTCCTCGCAATCTAAATGCGGTAATTTACGTAGTGTACAACAAATGACGGAGCAGAAAGTTCTCTTAAGTAGCGTTGCACTGTGGAAAATGCAGCTGCGATCGGCTGCGCCAAGTAACAATAATACACTCGGATGGTCCTAAGCTCATAGCCTATGCTCATGTAGCTTCAACGTACAATTAATGTGCGAGGCACCGGCAATACTTATACACTAGCTAAATATTGTACTCTCATATCTCATTATACGCGGAGTAGGCTGCTTTAGTACACGCAACAAAACTTGGAGTCATCATTGCAAATAAAAATACATATATATATATATTTGGATATAAGTGTACATAATTTATCTGCTACATGTATACGTGTAGCAAAGATAATAGTGTAATAATATATACCCTCCACAATTAATTTTGCGGACTTACTTGCGTACGAGAAGTCGTCACCTGTGTGTGTGAAGAAGACGAGGAGAGCGAATAGAGAAGAGTGAAAGAGACACACAGACACATAGAGAAAGTTAGTTACATTTTACATTTTCAACGTCCGCTTGTAAATCTATGCTTGTATACGTTTACAGTGTTTCGTGTGCGTGTGCATGAATGAGTGTGGACATTTGAAATTTACGTAGAACGCTCATATATATAGGAGACGAGTGTCGAAGCTGCTCATTAGCGATGCTCGAGCCCTGTATATAATGCGCGTCTGAACATTATACGCAATGGTCTGTACCTACACTGGTATGTTGCCACGCATTGGCAATGTGAACGCATGAAAGTGTGTGACTCAATGAGATGCGTCGTTTTTATCCTTTCCAAAACATTCATGATGCAGAATGACTGGAGGAAAAGTAGGGAAAATTCGCTTGAAAAAAAATGAAAAACTATTCTTCCAGTTTTTATTCGATTTTAATTAGTAAAATAAAAATAGCTTCATTTAAAGTATGCGAAAGAATGTTACGCCAAGTGACAGTAAATATTTTTTAACATTCATTGCACGCGCGAACAAATAGAGTAAATCATAGTTGTAGTAATGGTGAGCGATTTTATTTTAGACGAGAGAGCAATTAGGTACGCTTAGAACGATTCGTAAGGCAATCTCATGAAATTCTCTCAAGACAAATTATGTTAAGGAGTACTTTTAGAAAAGAATGTGAAAAAAAAAGAAGAGAAAAGACATTTATAATTTTCAGGACTATTTCTAGGATGTTACACATATATGTTTATGCAAATGCGTTTGTCATGTATGATATATCATATATACACGCACAAAAGGATGAAAATAATAATTTTGATGTATGCAAATTATCCTCCGACTTTAAATAAAAAAGGACACTGAAACGTAATTGAATGAACAATAAACGTATAAGGAAGTCATACATATATCCATTTACAGCATTTCATAAATTATTATGAACTCCTGGATCTGTTAAGTTCCTATATTACCAACAGTAACCATTGAAAACACTTAAAAACTTTCATGTATATATGACAAAAAAGCTACATTCCTTACGACATTGATATATAGGTATACAGAGTGACGTAATGTATAAATCGTAGGTTGCAGACAACCAGGAAAACACCACATCAATGGAATTCTTTCAAAACACTAATGTATTGGGTTTTCTACGTTGGATCCAATCGGTAATAAATGATTGAGAAAACATTTATGTTATCAGTGCAAACCAACATTGTGTATAAGATTATTCATTTTAAACAATTATGTACTTGAAACTGTCAATTATTAAATTTAAAATGTCAAGATTGGTTTTCACGTCCCTAGTTACTAGTATCCTACGTTTCATTTCCCTTTGAACGATTTTTTCCTTGTGTTACGGACAAAAAGATGATCCTCGTGTGTTATATTTTATTGTGTGAGAGTAAAGTGTACGAATGACGTATCGCATTAGAGTTACGACAAAGGCATTTCATATCTTTTAATGTAAATTTACAGCGAAATTGAATACGCGAACGATTGTTGTAACTCTAGTTTGTAATGAGTTACGATTTTGAAGAAAAAGCAGATGCATCGTTAATCCAATCCATTGAATTAATTTGTGCATCTGCTTCATCATCAATGGACATCAATAAATATAATATCAATTATAAATTTGATTATAAAAATAATGGAGACAGTAATGGAGGGGACATGTATCGTGGACGGAGTGGGAGTCGATCGTCGTGTTTGGGTAGTCCATAATGAGGCGTGGATGAAAAAAAGATTTGGAAGGCTGGAGTTTGCGTACTTGGACCGAGGAGCAAGATAGTTTGGTCTTCGATCGGTAGTTTCGTCGACACTATATGTGTTCGCGCAAACTGGACGCGGGCCCGCGGGGCGATAAATCCCGTCCGAGGCTGAATAATGCAGCCGCTTTGTTCCACTTCGGGATGATTCAATGGAGGCAACTGTGAAAACTGCACACCAGGACCTTTGTACCCTTGATTTTTTATGACTTCGATTTCGTGCTCGCCTGCCTCCAGAAATTGCCCCGTCGAGTATTGCTTCGCGCTCGATTAAATTTTGTCGAGAAGACGACCTGACTATTTGCTATAACAGTGAGTTTAGCAACTTTCTAAACAGCTTGTGATGTATAGTTCACATTTAAAAGTGGTATAATTGTAATCTACACGGCGGAGAATCATTTCAATTTTTGCTCTATAAAGCAATTGCTTGTTTCATTGAAGTGCAGCATTAAAACATTGTAGAGTGATGTAATAGTTATAAGCACACATCCATCAAACGTAAAACATATATTATGAAAATGTATTTACAATATCTGCAACATCTTTCGGCAAATACGTCAACGGCGGCAAGACACTTAGATTTCGCGATCGAAGGCCAGTGACTCTGTGCGGGATGTTAGTGTGTCGGGTAAATGGCTTGGAGAATATGTCAGTGGAATGATGTTAAAGGATGATAATTTATTACATGGGTGAGACAATCTACTCTCGGAGGGATACGTACTTGCTCTTCCAACCATTTGAACAGCCCGCACGCCTTTCCGGAATGTGGCCACTGCCCGAAGGAAGAAGAGAACCATAGCTATTAGTCTTGACATGAAATTAAAGTCGACCCAGATGCAAGGGTCAATCGCTAGGGGTTTCGGGTCTTCGTATCTTTTTGCTTAAGGTTGCTACATTTTTTAAACCATCTGATGTCTTTTGTCCGAATGATTTAGAAAATTGCTTGACTGAATAATTTTCTGAGTAGCGATCAATCGCATCGTACTAATTCATTTGTATATGGAAACAATGTCACTGTATGTAGTCAATGTTTCTTTTAAAGTTATATAAAATCTTTCAGTGTGTTATAAACCAATGAGATGATTAGTTCAATACTATTTATACTCTTCAGTGCTAAAAGTCAGCACGCTTCGTTGGAATGGTTTTAATGAAAAATACGGCTAGCTATAGTTAACGGACTGACCATTGACATCGTCAATAGAGAAACACGTGGGTCACAGTCAATGGAGGTCCGGGGAGAAAAGCAAAGGATTAGGTTAATTGAGGACAACGGCTTGGGCGATTGTAATGGATGGTGCGGCATACAATTATTGAAACACACGCACACTCTCTCGCACGCCCACACGTGTAATTTGACAATGGACCTCTGTGATTCGTCGCAAGTATATGAGCTCGGTCGGCGCAGCTCCCATGGAATGAGCGTGGATGAGGACTGGCGAATTGACGAAAGGGCTGAAGGAGCCGTAGAGTCATTTGCTACTCTGCGTGTACATGTGGTGTGTTGAAGATGCAAAATCAACGTCGGTGTACAACGGCTTTGAATTGAGTTCGCTAGTTCTCATGACGAGTATCCGTCCTAACGAGTATATGAATTTGATATACCTGATTGAAAAAGACTGGGCAGCCACTGTAGAACGTAAACATTGCGAGCGCTCCATGAAGAGTGAAAGTGTTTTCATTAGAGAAGATGGAGAGCTACAGGCGTATTAACAAATGCGGGTAAACCCTGGGCATGAAACGGAACACCGAGCACAGGTTGTTCCGCAGCAGTTGCGTGCGCGAGCCACTCTTTGTACCCCTAAATCCTAATATAAGTCAATCCAACGACGCGAGCGTTTCCATGTATATTTTTGGCAGTTTTGCCGCAATGGCAGCCGCAGCACGCTGGATGGCATTGCGCTAAATGCAAGAACTGACCTTTTCAAAGGAACTCGCCTTTAGCAAATGCTTTTCTCTCGGCTGACAATCCGCCATCAATTTTGTTCATTTATATTCTTTGAAAAAGTCGGTTTTTGCTCCTGAAAAGTAAGATACAATAGTCGTTAAATATGTCGCAGATTGCGGAGGCATACGCATCGACACCAGTACCAGCAATTGGTAGTAGAGCCATAAAACGTCTGTCGTATGGTATATAGCTAAAAATTATTTTGCGTAAACTCTCGTCAACGTCTCGCTAATAGTATATCAAGTGACTTGTAACCTCCCAAGCTTAACGAAACAGCAATTGTGAAATAATATTTAATTAGTGCGTAATAAATCTTGTCCATTTAGAAGCCACATTTTTAAAATTAATATAACTGAAAAAACGATAAATAAACACACAGTTACCACTTGAATAAACAGTTACATAATCGATACTTTGAAAAAACAAAAAACTATAAACAATATATCTTTTACGAATTGTTCAACATTTTTACAAAACATTTACTTGAATGCGGTAACATTATGTTTAACGTGCGTAAACGAGAAGATGCAGTAAATAATTTCTTTATTTGTTTTATAACCATATTGCGAAAGCCGTTGCAGAGCGATACACATTTCTTTCATTACTTCTTGTTCTCGATGTCGCGTGTGTAAAATGAAAAAGGTGTAATACAAGTTAAAAAGTTGTCTCTTTTAGGATAAAGCGAGCAATAATGGGACACGGATGACATTTCGATGAAACTTTCATCTTCCTAAAAATCTTAATTAATCTCAGATGCTTGAATTTTGTCCGTGTACCTTTCATAAATCGCTTTGAGCCTAAAGAACATTTGTGTCGATTGATAAAAAATTGTAGAAAGTAGTATAAAAATAAGGACTGGAATGATATAATATAACATTGACCGCGCGTACAGTAACTGATAAAGCGACGTTAACGCTGCATCGTGGCGATAACCAAAATAAAAGCTCTGAACGTTTTACAGCTCCAACGAATAAGCTTTTTCAATAATAACATTTGGTGTACACATTGGAAGGGTTTAGGTCGAACGGAGCTCCCAAGGAAGAGCGATGACTCTTGCCTCGCCGAGGAGAGCTCCTCCGATTTACTGGAATCGGCCAGAAAAATAACCAGAGAAAGGATTTGCGGTTCCTTTGACGCGGATTTTTCTACTTTAATCAATAAATCAATTTTCCCCTCCTCGACGCTCATTCATCTTTGGCGAATTTCAGAATTGAAAAATGAGAACCGGGGCTGGGGGAAAACTTTCAGACAGAGACGATCGTACAGCGAGTCCGCGCACAAAGGACGCGGAGGGACTGGGAGTAGGTAAATCGGCAACGAAATTGGCTGGGACGGTGTTGTGAGAAGCAGAAAACGGAAAAAGAGCGTACCGTCGAGGTATCTCTGGAAGACGCTCGGCTTCACCATACCGGACTGCATCATCATCATCCCCACATCTGCAAAAACACAGCGATGAGCAAGGAAGCGTCTTATAGTTTACTCTCGAATACGCGGGCAAACAGTGGGAACGCAACATTTTTTTCTCCTACTACTTCTTTTACTCGCTGTCTCCACGATTCTTCTCCTCGGCAACTGCAATTATTAAATGAGGCTCCAGCTGAAAGAACTGCAAGGAGTAATTGCGATGTAGCTTCCAAGTCCGACGGCCTGTCAAATGGCTCAAGATAACTCGCGCCGGCAAAGCGTCACGCGAAAAGGACGACATCTCGTTGTGCCATGACATTACGTCACGGGTCGAATGAGTGCAAGTTTTGTGCGAATTTTGCCTTTTTAGTGCCTGATCCGAGTAGTAAAGGTCACTGGTCAATTTCTCGAACGTTCGATTCCTTACTTTTGCCCAGGGTTTATGTTTTGCGTTTCTTGGCTGATGGGTGATCTGTGTGACGTGTGACTTAAAGTAGTGTGAAATCGATCGATTGTGCGGTGCGCATCTCGGTTACTGAACGCCTTCATCCTTCCTAAAAAGCCAACTACTGATTCGAGCTTCGCACACTCGCTCGTCGAGCCCCCCCCCCCCCCCAAACAGGAGACACAAAAAGATACATACACGTTGATCGCTGAAACGAAAAATTCTTATATTCGATAAAAAAAATAGAGCCGAGATATAGGTGTGTAGGCAACAATTAAAAGTTGCAAATGGTTTAACTGACAAATCCTTGGAAAGACGGATAGCCGTTATGGGGTGAGTAAAAAAATGCTTCATCGTATGTTTTGCGAATTAGTAGCCGATGCTTTCTCGAGCACTTTGAGGTAACCGAGCCGCGAAATCGTTTATCGGGCAATCTGAGCGTTGGAAAATAAAGGAGAAAAGTGTGAGCAGCTTATGCTGAGATATGATGCGACTTTTCCTTTGACGTATTTAGGAAAAATGAGCATATCTAAGCCATAAAGCAGAGGTAGAAAAGGGAGAAGTCTATTAGAGAAAGAGAGATTAGTGGCGAGAAAAGGCGGCGTTAAAAAATGTCCTCTCGAGGCGTCACGGCAGTGACAGCTGGCACGCGGTTATGCGAATCGCGTGTGCACCGAAGCCGCTTCGATGCCAAAGAGCGCCGAGACAGAGACGTGGACCGACAGCTATTCCATGCATGCAAGGCGTCCGAAGACGGGCGAAAAGAAAAAGAGGGGACAGAGAGAAATATAGAGAAATAGACAGAAGAAGTATATGTAACGCACTATGGGTGCAAGCTAAGTTTTTTAAAACCAACTTCCCTCGGCAATCATAGTATGAAAAGAAAAAATAAAGGGTAAGTGGGTCAGGTGGTCATGCGCCAGCTGACTGAAAACGCTAGATTCTCAGTGAAATTTCAAACGCACGCTTAAAATTTTTCTGCTCCTTCTAACATTTTTATGAAATTCAACTTTCTAGACGATCAATCGTCGAAGTGGCAGTGGATCAGAAAAAAATTAAGTCATCTAAAGGCAGATATAGATTAAAGGAAGAGTGGAGCGCAATATATCTTTTCTTAAGTGTCGCATGTTCATTTGAGTAACGACGCTTCGTTTTTGACGAACGATTCTTCTTTTATAATTAACGGACTTTTTCATTTACATCTTCAAGAAGGAGATATAAAAAGAAAGAAGGGAAAAAGCGAAGGAAAGATTAAGAGAAAAAACGAAACGTCATCACGAGCAGCATTCCAGTGATATTTTTCTAGCTGAAGGTATCTGCCGAAAAGGAGTAGAGTGTAAAAAACAGAGAGAACTAAAAAAAGGAAAAAAAAGACTGTTGTGGGGCAGGCTGCAAGGAAATTGAGATTAAAATGCAGAGAGCTTCATCGCCATCATCATAATCATTATATAAATATATAATAAAAAACGGACACAAGAAAAAAGTCTTATACAAGGTGGTGTTAGCAAAAAAGGTCGCAAACTGCAAACGGTGAGTCTTAATAAGTAAAAGAAAAGGAGCGACATGAAAGAAAAAAGTAAAGAGTAAGAGGGGACAAAGAGAAAGAAGAGACAGATGAAATAAATAGTGAGTAAAATTAGTCGCTAATGAGAGTAGTGGATTCGGATTTGCAGACAGCCAACTGAGAAAATGGACCGACGCAAGTGAAAAAAAGAGAAGATTGGAAGTTGAAAACGGGAAGAAGGTGTAGAGAATTATAGTAAAAAGTATTCCATAATGAAAAAACGGTTTTTACAAAAAAGAGAAAAGAGAGGGAGAAGAGGTGTAAGAGAAAAACAGAGAGACAAAAAGAGAAAGATAGTAAGAGGGGAAATAAGATAAAAGAAAGAGTTGAAGCGAGCCAGAGAGAGACGTTACCTAGGTCCCGGCCCCAGGAGCGCTGCTGCTGCCCCACTAGACAATGTATCACAACAATATTGTCACAACCATGTCACTTTTGTTCATTTGTCGCAATTGCATCTTTTTTCTGGGACTTTCTCGTTAGCATTATTGCGATCTATGCCTCTGAATTACGCAAACTAGGATAAAGGCTAGGGGAACTGGAGAAAGATTTTCTTTTACTTTTAACTTGATTTCTCGCTAAAAAGGAGCTCCTTCGTTTTTACAGTTTCGCCGTACTTGCGAGCAATTCCTTTGCGAGTCTCATATTTATACCAAAATGAAAATCCACTAGTTTTCACAAATTCCATTTAGACGCGATTGCTAAGATAAGACTCGCGGTTAAGAAGACGAGAAAGTTGAATGTAAGAAAATAATTGATTATTCATCATTGGAGTGGCTATTCTCAATTGTAAGTGGACAATTTAAAAGTTCTTTTAAGAGTATGCTTCGACTAATACGAGTGGAAAAACTTACAGTTTTTGCATTTGCACTTCTTGATCAAAGTCTCGTCCTTGATGTCTTCGTGACAGGCTTTGCAGTAGAACCATGCACTGAAAAGAGGAAGGATAATTGTATATTTGTACGTGTGGGCTAATCGGTAAGGGGAGAGCTTACCGCTTCACTTCGTCGGCCGATTGAGCAATGAAGAATCCCTGAGTGTTAGCAGCGATCTTGGCACCACGTGGATTTATCGAGATCTTGCTGTCGGCGCCACCTTCCCCCTTGATCTCGATTGCCAGCAGCAGCAGCTTCAGTTTCGTGAAGCACAACCTAAGGCGAATCCACAAGGTAATATCACCTCTGACCTCGGCGTGCGTTTATTGTTAGCTGTTAGGTGTTGCCTCTTTTTCTGAGGGACTGTTGCATTGTCTTTTTGTGCCGGTCTTTCGTGTGTGCTACTTAGCGGCTGTGCAGTGTGCCTCGTACAACAATCACAACTACTTTTCCAAGCAAACTTTGCCTTGACAATTAGCATGCACAATTATTGGCACAACTTCATACTTTTAAAGTGAAATCGTGGAAAACGTCGGTGCCTTTAAATTCTTTTTTATAGATAGGGCATGCCCTTTAATATTTTCATTTAAACATTTTAAAACATCGACGTTGCACTTTTAAGCTGGAAAGTTAAACAATGAAATACAGACACAAAATGGAGAGGTGCATGCGACTTTTGCAACTTTTGTACACGCTCTAATCTCTAACTATGTTAATCTAATCTTGTATACGAAACTACTTGTAAGAACATTTAAAAGGATTCAAAATTTATTAAATCAATTAAGTATACGTGGAAATAAATGCTAGTATAAACCTATCGTTTTGCAAAAGGAATTCATCCAACTAAAGCCTAATAACATATGAAAATCCTAAGGTAGTTAAAGAGCGAAAAAAGTCATTGTATACAGACGCCAAGTATACAGCAGAGAATCTTCCTCTAGAAGGAAATCTAATGTACGCATAAGTAGCAGGTAAATGCTATGTAAGGGTTGTATCCTAAAAAACTAATCCACTCCCACACACACAAACGATAGAATAATAAATTTTACATTTTACAAAAATGAACATGTGTGCACAGGTAATTAATTAGCTTTGCAGTAAACTAAAATAGGATTTAATAAAAAATATGAAGAAAAATTAAGCGTACGCTCTATTTATTAGTAAGTGAACAAATCGAGGATTGTTTGTTAATAATTAATAATGAAGCAAATAAAAAAGTGACGAGTCCGAAGAGCTAGAATAAAATAAAATGTAATCCAAGGTAAAAATTATGATAATAAATGAAGAGCATCCCTATGTTTACAGTTTTCCCTGAGAATGTAATTCGTCATTGAGTGAAAAGGAAACTCGCGATATTTGGTAGTTAAAAATTGGTTGAACTGGCGGATGGCCCCGATAATGGGCAGGTCGAGACGCTGTCATGGCGGCTCGATATTAATAAAGCGCATAAGGCAACGAGCGTCAAAATGAAATTCAGCCCCGCCATCTGCGAACAGAGGCCGGCCTAACAAAGCCATTCAGAAGTAGTTGACGCACGCTCGAAGCGAGATAACTCGCCGCCAGGCACGTCCTCTCTATCCCACGCCCACCCTTACAGTCCGCTAATATTTACCCTAATTTCGCGTACTTTTCGCTTTTACATCCGCCCTTATGTCCCATTCGTTCTTTCAATCTTATTATTAATGTAACGAAAATTTACACAAATGTTACTTTTTAATCACCAACACAGATTAGCTACAAGTTAAACACTAAATACTTTAGTCAATCATTGAGAATGAGCTGGAAACAGTTCGTTTCAGTGTGGACTTAATAAACGAGGCGAAGGTAAATAAGAAAAAGGAGAAAAAATAAGTAATGCCATAGAAAAATTGGTAAGAAAAAAACCTTAAGTGATTAGAAAAGAAAAATGGTGACACTACGAATAAATAAAAAGAAATATCCACTACACTTGTACATAATGGACACTCGCGTGTAATAAAAATGAAAAAATTGTCGGGTAGTTGGAAGAATGAGAGACTCAGTCTACATAAAAAGGTAAAAAAGGTACCGCTAAGCGAGACTAAGGGCTAGCTTCTACTGGGTATTGACTAATCACGAGATCTCAAGGAGAAAATACGCAGTCGGACGACAAGAGGGGAAAAATGGAAGGTAAACGAAAAAGACAGACGTGCTCTACTGTTGGTGTATTGTTTCATGTTACAGGATGTGTCCAGACAGAAAGACAGAGATAGAAAGTGGAACGTCTCGAAAAGAAATAGACAAAAAAGAGTAAAGAACGAGAGTGAAAGTAAAAAAAAGACAGAGATAGAAGTAGATGAAAGAAAGTAAAAGAATATAGAATATACATTTTTGACGAGTGAATCGCCGTTCATCGCAAGTTTGACCCTCCGCGCGAACGACAATTCACTCGTAAGAACTTGTCGTACGCAGAGGGAAAGAGAGAAAAAATGGAATACAGAACTAAGACACAGAAGAGAAATGAGTAAGAGGGTAATTGTCGAGTTTGCATGTGTGGTAGCCGAGGGCAGCGAGTGACTTACTCGCTGGCTTGGGGGAATGTCATCCCGGTAAAGGACGGGGAGAGGGTTTCCGTGTACATCTCGCAGCCCGTGCCCTGCAGGTAATCGTTCTGCCATGCCTGAGTGTCCGGCGACTGAAACACCAACCAACCACATGGCTCCACGTCATCATCACCAAGTCGTATCGAGAGAGTGATAGACAGAGATAGAGTGAGAGTAAAAGAGAGAGAGAGAGAGAGAGAGAGAGAGAATAAGCGCAAAGTCAGCGGATTTTGTTCATCGGGTTACAATATCCTTCTACCGATTACGTACTGACACGTAGCTAAAGGTATGTCGCTCCCAATCACGAGAAGAAACGAGGCGTACAAAGACATCAAAGACTAGCGATAAAATTGCTGACGTGCCTCTTCTCGTAGATGGGGCTTGCTCCATGTTATTTCTTTCCGCTTCTTATTCAGACATGAAGTACATCAAAATTTGTCTACTTTTTCATAAAGCAATTTTAATTCGTGTCTGAATAATTGAAGTAGCGGTCAATGTTAATTTTCGGTATCACAAATGAAAAATCAATTGTTTTCTATTAAAACTCAAATTGCTGTATACAAAACCAAAATCAGTCAACAGCAATGATTGAAAAACTGACCGGAAAATAACATTGACGTCGAAAGTCAAATTTTCAAAATCCATTGGAAAAGTTCTCCCACGAGAAGTCGAGATATAAAAAATTATTATTTCGCTTTTTTATCTGTCCGAACTCGTGCTTAAAAATTAGTTACGATAAAAGTGCAAAAATCAAATTTAAAAAAAGGAATGTTCTGCATCTTCTCGTAGGTCAGACTTTTAAAAATATTGCTCCACAAGTATATATTTATTAATATATTTGCGTATTTGAACCTTACAATTTCTAGCAGATTCTTAAAAAAACTACTTAAAAAATTGGTAAAAAATATCTACTCTAGTACGAATGTTTGTGTGTTGCAAGCATCAAGTATTAAAAGTTGACATTTAAAATTGTAATTAATTTCTTTGAGAAAAAATTGGTCGTTGCTTTTAAGTAAATTAAGAAATGACGTAAATGAGCTGGTCGATGCTTCGATACATGCAAACACAAAAAGATATTGCCCATTCCTATACCACTTGTAATTTGGCAGTAAGCATGCCAAAAGGAGAAACCTTGTGAAAACTGTCAGAAAAGTGCGAACTGCTCAAGAAAATAAAGGGGAAGGGTCCCATCTAAAAGAAGTTGATCCACCTTGTTGGCACGTTCCACGCTCCATCTGGAAAAAAAATTGTGACCCGGCGACGAAAGGGAAAAAGTGACATCGCGTGGCCTGCGTATAGTTTTCCTTGTGGTCCAGCTAGAAATACCAGTTCCTGCGTGTTCGGAATGGTCCGATACGCAGAGGCCGCGAAATTTGAAAATTATCGCTGCCCGTTTTGCTCCTCTGGGCCCCCTGCCGGGTGGACAGTGATTAAACGGAAATTGGCTCTTGGTTTGCGCAATTTTCCTCCACCTTTTTCATGCGGCTTTAGTTAATTTCACCAAATCGCGAGCTGTAAATTTCCCAATCGCATCTTTTTGCAAAATAAATGTACCTCGGGCGCGTATGATTTGTTTCCATAATTTGGAGACCTGCCTCTAAGTTTATGTGAATTTCAGGACAAACTAGTTCAGACAAAGATCATGCCGTAGAGAAGTCTAATCGTTTCTTACGTTGATTTTTAACGCGTTAAGCTATCCTGAATTTTCTTAGAAAACCTGAACGTGTACTCGAGTGCTACATCATAAACATTCATTTACTGTGATTTCATGTGAATTCTATAAACAATTTGATTAACATTTTGTCTATGAGTGAATACTGCTTCCCAGTGTGCACAAACACATTTTTGCCTTTTTCTGAATCTTTATTAATTTTGTAACTCTTATGAAAATAAAAAAAATGTTCGCAGCTCAGTTAGCGATTGAAAAAAAATGGAAGACACTCTAGTCAGAAATTCTTGCTGAAATAAGAAGAAACGCGCAAAAAACGTGTTCACAGCAATAATTGGCTTTGAGTGATCTCACAGTGACAAGAGAGCAAACTAATTTGGCGCTCATTACTCATTGCCGTTCAATAAGGAAAGACTTAAAAAAATGAGATACAAAGATTAGTGATAGAAGTATACAGGACGTTACTGAAGCGATGAAGGGTGGTATCACATTGATCAGGTGGTGTAGCACAGATACTTATTGCCATTTCGTCGTTTTGTACACCGTTGACACGTTCATGTAAGTATGTATAATGATATATACATATAAACGAGATGGAGGTACTGTTAGAGATAGAAAGGTAGAAAAAAATGACGACATATCAATGAAAAAGTTGATGTAACCAAGTGTGGAGCTTAGTGAGAAATAGTAAGAAAGAGAGACGGAGAGAGAGAAAGAGAGATAGGCGAGAGGCGAAGCTTCATATCTCTTTTCATCCGATTCAAGAGACTGACCCTCTGAGTCTGGCGAAAATGAGGAAGCCCCTTTTCCTGTGTCACCGAGTCGGCTTTTAAATAATGAGACTGCCGAACGCGTCAAAGGTGCAGACTTTTTAGATCTAATCAATTTAGAATGCATTATATACTTCGTATTTTGCCTTTTGCCGAGAAGCAAGAATGACTGAATTATTTAGTAATGTTATTTCATAGCAGCGTTATTATGGTATCGCTTTCCACCAACAATTTGTTAATAATGTAGCCAAGCTGAAAAAATACGCAGTACATGGTAGCACTCATTGATACTTTCGCTGCTTTCGCGAGTCAAAAAGTTACGAGTATGTAGCAGCGAAAGTGTTAATGATAATAAAAACCAGAAAAATATGGAGTCCAGTCTCTTAAATCGGTCAGTAATCGATCGTTAGCTGGACGAGTAAATCTGCATTATGGTTAATCATCGCTTTTTTATATCGTCTCTTAAATTTGATCATAGTCGTGTGATTTACTTTGATGATGGACCGACTTACTCAGTGGCCTTGGCAAAGGGCATCCCAATGAAGGTGGGGCTCAGTGTCTCGGTGTACATCTCCATGCCGGTTCCACGCAGGTAGTCGTTCTGCCAAGCCTGTATTATGGGCGACTGATACGAATGAAGCAACTTGTTTCTCAATTACGCACGCCTATGCATGTATAGTCCGACTTTTTTGCCCATTCGTTCGCTTATTTGTTAAAACGTGTAGATACGACGTTAACTCATTGCGGCAACCTTATTTTGGCGCTGACGCCACTTTCAGTGAGAATCTCAAACGAATGGATTAACGTCGAGTACACGAGGAGGAAAAATCAGTGTTGGCGTAATAGTAAAATATTGTCTGATGAAAAAAAGAAAGTCGCGATCGGCGCATGCATAGTTTTCTTTGCTTGGTTCAAACAAGTTGTAGGACTCGCATTCGCTCGAATTAGGCGTCGACCACTGAGGGTGGACGCGTCATCCGGCGAACGACAGCTACTGACCGTCTTAAAGGAGCGCATGGCGAAGAGGTTGGCCATCATCGTACTGAAGCCCGGCGCCAAGCAGGACTGGGCTATGAAACCCAGCTTTAGCTCCGCCAGGCAGATCACGTCGTCGCCCTGTTTCCAGTCCCACGATGGAATGTTTAATAAGTAGGCCTACAAGCATTTCGTATTAACTTTTACATCCGCATACTCGATTAACTTTTAATTTTGAACATTACCTTATTGTGATATTGCATCAACTGTATGATAACGCGTATATCATCCGAGTAGTTCTTTATGGAGATGACGCGCATAATGTTTGCCGCATCCTCGGCGTCTGGGTCCTGGCAATACTTGTTGGCCAGAACTAGGCACGCGTCAGCTTCGTGGACCTAAAATGTCATACGGATACGTCGATTTTTCTAGCGAGCGTCCAACTTAATTTCTTATCGTCGGGTCTGGTATGTCATATTATGTACATGGATGGGGATTAGTGGCTTCGTGTGTGCGGGTCTGCTCGAGAGTGAGAGTGAAAGAAGATGTAGTCGGGGAGCTCGATAGGTGGCGGCCTCGGGCCAGCATTTTATTCTACAAGAGCGCGGCTCCAGAACAGACCGTCATTTGGATATAGGACGTATTCGTGTCGCTCGCATTCGGCTCATACGAAATTTCCAGTCCAATTATTCGTTAAGGTCTGTTCTTGCACAATGATTAAGGTCCGCTCGGTGCGTTCTATACATGGTCAAAGGGCTTTCGATCAAGTGAACAAAGCTCGTTAATTTGATGTACCCTACCTGCACAAAGTACCTCTCATCGTTACGTCAACAAGCAACGCATGCAATTAGATGCAGAGATCTGCCATTAGTCATGCAGACACACGCCACTCTACAGTTACGTATGAGCACGCGATCGTACCCAGGATCACTACAGCTGAAGCATTTTATGCCGTTACACACCGTGTCTTCTCTACTTCTGATAACATGCGACGAATAAAATTAGACCTAATATCGTAACGAACTATACTTTACCGATGTACCTTACACAGATTGACGCCTGCTTCTGTAACTTCCGGCTTGGAGTTTGTCGAAAGAAAAGAGAGTGAACTACTCGAAGGTAAATGAGAGAAAAAGTAGCATGCGTGGCAGTGCACTCATTTGGAGCATCTGACCCCTGGTGAATGGAGATAAAAATTCCGGACTAGATCTACGTATCTCCGCAGCTTCCTGGCTTTTTAGCGGCGGAAAATTAGCGGCGCTGTTAACTCCGCAGAACTTACCCGTAGGCGGCCTCGGCTCCAGGCTCCCGCGCAGCTTGCTCGGCTCGTTGGTGTATCTTACAAGTGGGCTCGTGTCTTGGTGTGAGGGACTTTGTCACCGCGTGAAAAGATACGTATTGATCACGCGAACGGGAGGCCAAAGCCTGCTCGAGCGTAAAAACATATTTTCTTTTGCAGTATTGTACCTCCCGCGAACCAATGTAATACGCGTGCGTGCGGCACATATGCATGAGCTCGGAAGGAGCCGATATCGTTAGACCGACTGGAAGCTTGCACACGTGTGTGCGCTAATCGACGCTTCGACGAAGCTCAAAAAGTTCTGACAAAGGGAGACCGGCGCAGTCTATACATCCGTCAGAGGCTCAAGGAGGAAAGAAGAAAGAGGAAAGGGGCTTTGGGGCGTGGGCTGGATACGAGAGATCGTCTCGAGGGCGTCTTTGAGACGAGGACGCGGCGCGCCGATTATGACGGATACACGTACGCGAAAGGAGACACAAATCTACGTTGGAGGTCGCTCAAAGAAGAAGAAAGCCAGAGATAGAGGATCATTAACACACAGGCAACAATCATCGTCGGAGAATAAGGATCCTTCGCCGTTACACATAAACCGTTTCCTTCCACTTTCTAATGCTCGATTATTTCTTGTCAATTTCAAAGCTCGTTAAAGCGTTAAAATATTGCGGTTACTTGAAAAAAAAAGAGAAAATAAATTAGTGGTTAATTTGAAAATCCGATTTAGTTATTGTTACGTATCGTATATAGTCAGAGCGTGAAACGTGCGTAACCTTCGAACAAAGAAACAACAAACACCTCGGCAGACGACAGACCGATCAACACAGAAAAACCGTGTACATATAAAGGCGTATGTACACTATTAAAAATTTCGAGAATATGGATTATTTCTGAGAAAGGGGTAGGTGCGTAACATTAAGGTGGGCCTGGTACCCGTGCAAACCCGAGGTAAAATTTCTAATAGTGTACACCCAAGTATATATACATCGATACACCAGTTACACAGCGTCACGTTAGTTTGTTGCGATCGTGTCTTGGTGGGACTCTGATCGTGGAGGCTCACCTTGACCCGTTGCAGATCGATCGGGTTCATGATGGTGCCCTGAAAGAACTCGACGGTGGTGAAGTGCCGCTTAAATAGTCCCTCCAACTCCAGATCGGGCGGCTTCCTGTTCGGTCCCCAAGAGAAAATCACAGATTGCTCGCTTTAATTCTCTTGTCTTTGATCTTAGCTTTTCGTCACCTTTATCAATTCATTTGCCTGCTCAGCCTCGGACGCCTTAGCGACTCGTGCTCCATTTTCAATTACTTTATACATTGCGTTTCTTATATTTCTCTTAACCTCTATTACCAATTAAATCTTGGATAAAAAAAAGAAAGCACTCGCTTCTTAACTAATTTTACAGGAGTATACCGCATGAAGCAAAAGGTTAAATCAATTTTGATTATTTACAAAGTAGCGTGAGTCACTAGATTTTATAAGTATGCAACATTTGTGCACCTCGATTATTGCATTCTTTCATGAAAATAACCCTCGATAATGCAGTATACTCAATAATCAAATTGTATAATTAATAATAGTAATAATAATAAATATATAAAAAACTAGATAAATCTAATAATAAAATAGTAAGAGTAATAATTCTAAAGTAATACTAGCTACACGCTGTTCCGGCCCCATATTTCAATACAGCATAACCCATGCACTTTGCAGGCGTATGGTGATTGGCGAGCAAACCCGCGGATAATGAAAAGCTAACCATGCCATCTTTTACAGAAACATGGTTTGAACCTTAGTAAATGTTTACGTATAATGCTTATGTAGGTGTATGCAAAAAAACAAATTGGAGATTTACTGCGGATTTGCTCTTAAGCGCCACGGCGCCTTTGACATTTCGCCCATTTGGCGTTAGAACTTTCGCGATCGTGGAGAGATGGGAACGCTCTAAGCCGAATAAAAATATGGATCTGAAAATTTTGCGATTTGTTAAACCGCACGGGCGCGCCAAGTTTTTCCACCATCCTGAAGAAAAAAACCGAGTCAACGCGACGTGCATTATGGAGATAGTTCGATTTTTAACACCTTAATAATAATCGTGATGGTGATAAGCAATGAAGCAAGTTGTGCGAGAGAGATTTTTTCAGAAAAAATCGGGCGGAACAATTGTTATAATAGTTTGACGTAGTAATAAAATATTTAGTGAAAACTAATAATTAAGTCGATCTATCTAATGGAGAAAACGCTCCAAGCGCTTTGGGTAGTCGCTCTCAACGATGTCATAAGAATGTCATCGGAAAAAGGGTACAGCGATGCTAAACGCATTTAAAAGAACTGCAAGGATCATTCGCTTAAGTCGCAAATTTGTCAGTAATGAGCTACAACGTATGTGTGCAGAATCTCCGTAGTTATAGAGTGACATATGAAACGATCGGTGGTTTCTGTTCGGGGGGAAGCGGCAGAGAGGATGCTGGCGAAACTGCACCTCGCTCCCAAGTTTAAACATTTTCACATTTCAATAGAGATTTTTTCCAAATAAAGAGAAGTACGAAACACACTCTCGCCAAAACGTTGCATCCCTTCTCGGATCTCAGAAGGTTTAACGTGTTAAACGTGTTAGGTTGTAAAAGAGGATTGTAAAAAAGTCGCGTGTGATGTTGGATGATGTAGGATGAGGGTTTGGGGCTTCGAGGGTACCTTCACGCGTTCCAGATCCACGGCATTCATCATGGTGCCCTGAAAAAACTCCACGGTCGTGTAATGCCTTTTGAGGAGGCCCTCCAATTCGAGATCGGGCTCCTTCCTGCAAACACAGGCCAACTATTCTTTACACAAGCGATGATCAATCGAGATCATTTTCTCCTTTGTCTAGTCTTCTTATTGCAAGCACTTGCTTCATTTCTTTTCGCAAGCATTGCTTATAAATCTTGTGCACACAACCAATACATTATTTTATATTACTCTGAAGCAAAAATGGTTTCATGTATTAATTCTTTCATAAAGTGTGAGCATGAATTATAATTTTTACAATTTCCCAATGCGATGAACGCGGTGAAAACGGCTTTGAAAATTACTGTGCATCGGTGAGCCTGATACTGACCAAATGACGTGCTGCAATTATTATTCAGTTTGGACGCGAATAGAGTTTTATACAATGACGCGCCACGCCAGAAGTTAATTTAATCTCTCTAGGCAGGAGACGGCCTTTTCAAGCTTTTTTTTTAAACGAGAGCGGCAAAAAGAATAGAGTCGCTGGCGTCAGCGCGAGTTACTTTTTTTTCACTCATTCGCTCTCTCATGCTTGAAAAGCTACAGTCGTATGCGTTCGCGAGACTGCAGCCTCTTCCGGACTACATTTGCTATTTTTACTAGTCCCTATATATGTATATATATATATATACGTTGCTTCACGCAATTTCGCTTCTAAAGGTTTGCAACAATAATAATATCCCTGAAAATTGTTGTCGTTGTAGAAAATTTAACTCCCCAACAAGTTCCATAGATTTTCGCTTAAAGTTAGGAGATGTTACTGCTAGTGGCATACCTGTGCAAGAAAACAACCTCCACGTCGACGTCCTCTCTGTCCTCGTGCAAGAAGTCCTTGAGAAAGTGTGAGACGGACTCGTAGGTGATGTGACCGCACACAACAATGTGTCTGGCAAACACAAAGAACATATTAGATCGTGTCATTGCTAAACTTTATTTTATCTTTTTTACTCATTTTTTCTTTCTCACGCTGATATTCGTTCTACATTGGATTTTAACCAAATGTAACGAAGAAAAAAGCACTAGAATTTTGAAAGCGTTATAATTTCAAACGGCAGTAGCGCCTTCGATACTGTCCTTTGAGCAGACTTCTCTTGTATTTTTTGAGAGAGTTACGACGGAAGCACTTCATGTGTACAGTACAACATTGACATTTTTAAGTTTCTTATTGTCCATTGCTCACTCTCAACATTCTCTTAACTTTGACTTTTTCCGTATCTTCCTTTGCACAACATTAATACAGACTGGTTGAGTAACATTAGTGAGAAAGAAAGAGAGAGAGAGAGAGAGAGAGAGAATGATTGAAAGTTAATGGAAAAATGCACACAAATTGGGACGTCTATTAGTTACCATTTTAGTCTGCTCTCTCAATACAAGAATAACGCGTTAAAATTTAAAAGCCAATAAGGATTATGAATTATTATTTAATTGTTTTCCACTTGAAGATAACAAATTCTTCTCAATGAAAAATTGAATTTTTCTTGAGAAGATTTATATCTTGCCAATCAATAGCGTAAACAATGATACGTGAAGAAAAATGCCTGGAAAATGTGGAAGATTTTTCTTCACGCAGGTTCTGATGGATATCAAGACTAACTTACCGGGATAATGCGATAGGAATTTTTGGAGTGAGTCGTATTAGTATCGACTACTTATTAATCGAACAACTAACGTGGCACCTAATGTGATTATTCTACTTACATACAGGTTAACATTGGTGATAGATGTAAAGGTAAAACAATAACTTCATACATATACAGAATAAGTAACAAATTGTTCAATGTGAGCTCAGCTGAGTATTAGATTCAAACAAATACAGAAAAAAATGTGATTCGTATAGAATGAGTGCAGGCTCATTTGTGTCGTATATATACGAACTTGGCAAGCATTTTGTACATCGACATGAAAAAAACTCAACAAGTTAAATCTACTTTGAATCGCTATTTAGTAAATAAAGAACAATATAAATACCAAGCGAGTCCTCTAAGGCTTAAATAAAGTTGCAATGCCTTTGCAAAATCTACTTCTCTTTCTTGCGGACGAATGGGGAAAGAGCAAAAAGAGTGTCTCTTGGTGCTGATTGCTGCCTTTATCACAACGAATGGTGATTTTCTTTTTTTATCATTATTGCAATATCTACTTACTACTACGTAAAATGGTATAAAAAGATTATAACAATATAAACGCTTTGCTTCGACTGCACTTGTAAAAAAATTGAATAAAGAGAGACATACGCTTTTCATTCCATGCTGCCCGCTCTACATCTTGTGAAATGTGTGTGCGCGATGTGGATACTGGTCGGCCGATCTTGCGCGCGCCCGCGACGATCAAAATCGCGGAATGACGCGCATCAAGAGGAAAACGGCGTAGAGCTCGTCGTTTTCGGAGAAAAAAGCGCAATAGGGTACACGAGTCGCGAATCCCACGCATCTCAGCACAAAGGAGAATCGAAGAAATTGACGGTACGCGTTTGCTCGTTTCCTTTCAGCGCAAAGACGCGAGGTTGACAGAATAGGTAAGTAGAGAGAGAGAGAGAGAGAGAGAGAGAGGGGGAGAGAGAGAGATAGATCGAAAGTTCGTACGCGTACGATCAGTCGGGCCTGATTGAATTGAGAAGAAGAGAGTACGCGCGACTCATACTGCGTATAGACAATCCCCGGAGCGCGCGGACCCGCAGTTCGGTATGGACGGAGATGCGTCGGCCTAACGTGTCTGAGGTGTTTTCTGTATTTCCTTCGCCTGCTCAGTTTGCCTTTCCTCCATTTGATACACCGCTCGACATCGTAGGCTCGATCTGCGTCCGGTCATAGCGGGAGCCTCGTATGTTCGCTTCCCTTCGAACTGACTCGATCGCTCGCTTAATGTAGTATATGTGCATGAATATTACAGAGAGACGCGAAGAATTTACATGAAGAGGTATCTATATAATTAGAAAGAAAAGAGAAACAATCAGTCGAGCCGGATCTATGGAGAATGTCGCATAGCGCTCTCGCGCAAGATTCTTTATTTATCATACTAAATTAACTAACGAACAATCAATTTTTTTCCTACCCCGGGCCTAACTCAGCTGCAGGTCTAATGATTATTCAAAATATGTATACACAATATACCCGTTTGTCACTTTGGTTGCTAAAAAAATTAGTTTTAAAAGAGACTTAGTTTGACAGTTAAATAAGTGGGTCTTTATTAGGACTCGCGCGAATAGTATTCAAATACTTTCTACGAAAAAAAAGAAAAAAAAAAGACCAAGGAACGAAATTTATATCCTTTGTCATTAAACGCTGACGTGGTTACAACAATATATATTTATATATACCGGTTGATGCATGAAATGTTTGTAAGTTTATAAATATATATAAATATATATAAATATATATAAATATATATAAATATATATAGATATATGCAGGTTGCATGCTGGACATTGAGAGTCGTGTGCGCAGCTCGCGAGGTAAATACCACTTGCTTGAGAGTTTGGGGCTGATTAAAACGGCGTTGCCGGTCAATTTACGCTTGTTACACGAACAGGTACAACGAAGACGATTTTCCGTTGAAAGCGCGACGATGGCTTGCGGGCTTGCGGGCAAAGCGGTATTTGTCTCGAGTGCGGACAGTACGTGTGACTGTGTGAGTGTCTCGGTGTTTCGGAATCTGTAGGTGAGTGAGTGTGAACAAACAAGCGAACACCAGTTGCTGAGTGGGTATACAAAGTCTCGGTGAATCTGTGTGAGTATGTTGGCGTGTGCGGAGGTCTGTATAGTGGTGGGTTTTATACACAAGAGCGAAGTTCGAGAAGAGGCATAGAGTGAAACAAAGAGGATAGGATGGGAGAAAGGTGACGGTCAGTCTAGGCCGGGATGATGCTGGCTTCTTGTGGCGTGTTTAAGGTTTATCCTTGATTCACTGCTCAAAATGCTCAGGCGGTGGTTTTACAGCAGATTTCGATACACGCACATAGATACCGAGTAGCAGCAGGTCCAAACTTCTCAAAGCTTCAATTCTTTTTCGGCGAGATTACTCGGACCTGCTGGTACTCACGGAGGCTGGTATGGCTGGAGCTTGGGGAGAAGGAATAATTGGAAACACCGTTGAAAACAGTTTATCGTTGTATTTTATATAGTAACGTTAATATTTTTATGTTTAAAATCCAAACAATATGCAGAAGCAATTTAACAGTTAGATATGTAAAAGAAGTTTGGAAGAGAAAAAGTGTTAAACGACCAGGAAACGTGAAAGCATACAACAACAGTTAGAATAATATTGAAAATTGAAATCCGAAGAGGGATAATGTAAAAAATTTTCAACAGTGAAATGGGATTTGAAGGCTTTGGTAAGGACTTCACTAATGCCAAACTAGTGCACTCGCGGCTCATGAGTCGGCTTAATTAATTCAGCGATTCTGAGCGTTGCTAAATTCACCGGCCACTATAAGATACGCAACACAGTTAAAAACCGCAGAGCTGGCAAACATGTGTGATTGTTGATAGTTTATGGTAATTAACGAAATATTCCTGCATATTATTAAGGAAACTTTAATGATTCAAAAGGGATTCTCAATTTTGGAGGAATTAAAACACTCAATAGGGATGACAAAATGATTAACGATTAAAAAATGATATATAATATATGATGATGTTAAGGTAGAGTGTAATTAACGATTAAATTTTTAAGAAAAGACACATCAGGCACACAAATAATGTTCGATATACAGGATAATTTCCTCGACACGTGTTATGTCCGTGTCTCGAGGATCATAATTGGTGATTTGGTAGATTGAAGTACAAAAGGAGAGCTAAGAGAGAAAGAAAGAGACAGAGAAAGAATGTTGAAAAAGGAGGATTTCAGGATACGGATAATTATATCATTTTTTTCACGTGTCAAGAGGATCATATGTAAACTTTAGGATAGCTATTTTGGCTTTTTTGTGTCTCACCTGCGACCTCGCTCGTTCTTCAAAGTGCCGCCATACTTGTTTCGCGTCCCGATCAGGTCAATAATCTCGGGGATACAACTGGCGAATATGGCCTACACCACGTGATAGAAAAAAACAGAATAACAACACTCGCATCAATACACTTGACTGTGGGCATAATCGCTGTTTTTTTATTTAATTAGTTTTTTACTTTTATTTTTCAATGTACATGACTTTTAAGTAAAATTCATTTCAAATTAGCTTGCAACGGGACGGACATAGTTAATCTATTCTCTCAAATATTTAACGCTACGATCAAAGTACACATTTCGATCGACAGAACAAAACGCGAGCTTCGTCTGTGTGCGTACAAATCGGTCGGCGAGAGACGGAGAAAAAAATCCTTTCATACGGCAGGAGTGTGGGGGGGGGGGGGGGTTTCGCGTAACTTTTTAACGACTCAGCAGCTACGAGACAGCGCGACAACTCATAGAGACACGATTAAACAGTGCTGTACCACTATGCGTGCCACGGCCGGTTGACATCTCTCGTGTGTGCTTGTGTTTATTTTCTTTCTTTTAAAACATTTGAATAAACAGTTGTAGAGTTTAACCAAGGTATAAAAAAGAAAAAACGGCGATTAGAGAAAAAAAGTGGTAATAAGGTAAATCATATACAGAATAAATAAATTTAACAAAAGTTGGGCTTTACGAAGGGCTTGTGTCAAGGGGGTTCTGGGTGGTACCTGGGTGAAGCAGAGAATCACGTTTAATATCCGTTGGAATTTATAAAAATAATAATTTAATATTTATAGAGAAAAAGACGGGGGTCGTGGTGGGTTTGATATTCTTTAATACTATGCCTAAATCCTAAGTTCCTACGCACTCATCCTACAATGTAAGAACGTATTGGAAAAAAGACGGCGTGCTACACGTGCCAACACGACTATACCTAAGATTCTCTTGGACATTTGTCGTTGACTCGTTAGCGTTTTTTATTTGTAAATAATTTTGCGCGATGCCCTAAGTTTGACTGGCTATCTAAATTTCTTTTAATTTGCTTGTAGCGAATTTGGTAAAATTGTGCATTTGAAGGGATCGCGCGTAGGTGCAGTGTCGACTGAAGAAACTGCGCACGGAGTCTCGCCAGAACTGTTTGCGGGGGTGTGGTGTGCAGCAAGCCGCTCGCCGGGCGTGAGTGTTGACAGTAAGATGGGCTCGTCGGCACGACGCGGCCGATAGGCGGCGAGGCGTCGATATTACGGAGAAAGTGCTTAACGACGGGCGAACTCGTTAAGGAGGTAGGAGAATTAATGACCGGACCGCAAACGAGCGAGCGAATTGACCTCGTTCACTTGCCACGGAAGCGGCTGCGCGATCCGCCGGCCCGAGGAAAATGTACGGCTCCGCAAGAGAGTAGTAGGTGAAAGACAGTAAAAGAGTGAGAAAGAGAAAAGAGAGAATGTCGAGAATTACTTTACGTGATGATTCGACAAATTTTTCCTGATAACGCGCGAGTCAGATTCGCCGCGCTCCTTGTCCCTTCTTTTCCCTCTCTTTTTAGCTCGATCGATGAGTCGCACATTCTATGCATATTTCTTATCGTTACTTCGATTATTTCGACCTTTTCCTCTGGCTCTCGTATATTGTAATATAAATTGAACGGCACTTTCAAAAGTGTCACTGTTAAGATAGGAAAGGTCGACGTAAAAAATGCATTTTTAAAGGCAAAAGTCATGAGGAAAAATGCGAAAATAATAAATAATCAGAGCGGTAAGAAGAGATGGGAAAATAATTGACGATCCGCGAGCAAAAGAAATTTTCTCCGATGACGAGAGCTTGATACATTATATTTTCTCCTCAATGTGTTTACCGCAAGTTACTTGCATATATACATATGTACAGGACGTATATAATAAAATACGAAGTTGAAGGGCCCAACGTGACTTGCTTTGTAATAAATAGACTAAATTCACTAAATTTATTGGCTACTCTGTTAAAAAAGCACGCTAAACGGACGCAGTAGAATTTCTCTTTATTCGACTTGAAATAGCATTTTTGCCAGTTTAATGGACTGTTTAGAGTAGACTGTTGACGCCACTTACCTTTAAAACTTTATTTTCCTTAATCAATTATTTCTTAAAGATGCTCCGCGGCTTTTACGTTAGATTTTGCACGCTTGAATTTTAAAGGTTTAAAAATAAATGAACGATACTCTGTAGATATGTAAAGTCGGTGTTGTTACTGCGTTCGTCCGCGTGCAACTACTGTTCTCTCGTTAGCTCGCCATGATCAGTTATTATGCGCAGAAAAAGAAAAGTCAAAGAGAAAAATGAAGAAACGGAAGTATACAGCTTCTACGCCTGCACCCTAACTACTGAAGATGAAAAAGAAACGAGTAGTGGTTATATTTGTGTAACCTGTTAACCTGTGAAATGTGTGCGTGTCATGTGGATGTAAGTGTGAATATCGGCGAGAGCGCGCGCGAGCGTCAATTGCGGAGACCGCGAGTAGAACGATTGGGCGTACGGCCGGACGCAAGTGGAACGCGGCTACGCGAAAGCTCATCAAGTCGGTGGATGTACGCTATGCCGATTGCGGCACACTTTTCGCTCCCCTGTATATCTTCCATTTGGCGAGTTTCGACTTTTTCAAAAACAGCCAGAATATTTGATTGTTGCCTTCTTTTGCTGCTCCCTTTCGATTGTTTACAAAGTCCCAAAGTAATTTAACAGTGCTGAACAAGTATAAAATTGCAGCAGTTGCAAGAAAGGGGTGGAAAAAGCCTATATAAGAGCTGAGTGAAGCGGAATCGGCATAGCTTATCTACCGGAGTCGCTCTCGCGATTTGTCGAAACGGGCGCTCGTTCATCCGCGCCGCACGTCAAAGAATAAACGAACTGTCGTCTATTATATCCTTCATACCTGGCACACACCATCAATTTCACATTCGCGAGAATTTATCGCATGCTGTAGCATTTATAGACTCTTCTTACTATGAACTATGGAAAAAAGATAAAGTAAAAGAGACAGAGAGATAGAAAGTTATAGACAGAGATAGACGAGAAGTAGATATATATAAAAGAGAGCATGAGGAAAGATAGACAGTTGAGATAGACAGACAGACAAACGCTTATTATCTTATGCGAAACTTTCTCAATAAATGTGTGTGTATATATATATAACCAAGTAACCGTAACTACGAAAAAGTTTCTATTCATTACGTAATTAAAAAGAGATGTAAAAAATGATAAGTTAATTGACTATTGCTACTGACTGCATGTATCACGAGTATTTACGCAAACGCGTGCGCGACTCAATAAATATTCAAATATTTTAAGTTAATTGCATGCGAAGCGGACGTTACACTTGTGACCCTACGTGTATAGATTATACTGTTTTGTGTATATTCTTACTTTGTTTATCCGGATTAATTCGAGAAAAGAAAGCGATAATATGTTTTTCCACTGTTCGTCGTGTTTCGATGGAAGACAGTATGTTCGCAGTGGTTATTTGTGTAATACCTTGGAAAAGAAGCACGCATTATAGGTAAAGGGAAATTCATCTGTTCTTTTTGAAAACTATTAGTGTGCTTCTTTTTGAAGGCGCGCCTAGCAGTGCAAAAATTCTTTTGAACGACCGTTTGTGTATAGGCTGCCGTCTAAGGGAAGGATTTGTTTAAGCCATCTGAGGAAAAGTTGAAGTAAACGAATCCTTGTCTCGACGGCAGGAGACGGCGAATCTCGGACTACGAGGAGCTTAATTTCGCACTAGCGTGCCGAATGAATTTTCGCGAGTACATGTATACAGCCAAAGAGAGGTGAATTTATATAGACTAGTCTCGATCCTGCGAGAAATGCAAAGCACACTGTCCGCGCGGATTAGCATGAGTGAAGTGAAGCGCGAAAACCCGATGCAATGTGCCGACTCGTAGGTAGAGAAGAGGAAAGAAAAGCGAAGGAAACAGACAGAGCGGAATGCGAGAATCCAGAGAAACGGAGCCGACGAGCGAGAGAAAGAAATTTTCCACTCTCTTGGCGAAATCTCGACGGCGGGAAATGAGAGAAGACCTCCGAAGCAGAGGCGTATTATATATACATAGCCTTTCCCGCCGAGTTGACGAAGATTGCGCAAAATTTTTAATGCGGCGAGCTCTCGCTCGACTTTTCCAGTTGGCGCGCTTATAAGCGCGAAATTAAAATGCCAAGTGGACGCGAATTTGCTTTTAAATTGCATTTCGGTCACTTATTTGGCGAGCACATCCGGGAGAGATAAAAATGAAAGAAAATCTTTATTAAATATTGACTTGCGCTTCCTCCCGATATAAAGAGCGAGCCGTTGCATGAAATGTTGCACCCTACGAAGCAACTGTCGAATAAAAAAAATAACTACAACAGCCTCTGCTGTGTGTTTTGGTGAATTATATATTTAAATGTGTTCCAGCGAGTGCAACATTACTCTAATTCGCTTATGTCTCTATTAACGCCGCGTGTACTCGTGTGTGCGAGGGTGTTGGTTTTTTTTCATTTTTTTAAACAGAAAATATCGCTGAAACGTGACGTGAGCCGCGGATGTGTGTGTGAGAGTGTGTAGGTATAAGAGCGTGTGTATTCTTTAGTTTTCGTACGGAAGACTAATTTTCTTTTTTCCTCTCTAAGGCGTGTTTCGTTTCTTGCTGAACAACGATAATATTGGACGAACACGGCGGTGTGGGTGTACGTTATATTCTATGTATGCGTGAACACAAGGTATCTGAATTATACAGGTATACATGTATGTTGATTGTTATAACACGACTCTGTGTGCTGTTTATAATTGATAATCTTGTCGCAAGATCTTCAAGCAAAGTACCAGCACGTGTTTAATGCACATATATATGTGTGTGTGCATATAGAAATATATAATTATATAAATATAAATCTATAGACACACTTACACCCATACATATGTACGGATTTTCAATGTCTTGTATATGCGAGCTAGAATTGGTTGTTTATCTATATATATATACGATCAAAAAAGTGAAGAAAAAGAAGCAGTGAGTCAGCGCAAGGGCTTAAAAAATATTTGGGGCTGGGGGCGTTCGGGGCTCGAAAATTTACTTCAAATAAATGAACAACGAAAAAGATGTGTATATTGTGAGAGGGCTTCTCATTAAAGTTCTGGGATGCGATCTTTCTAATGTAAGTTATATACGGATTTCTCAGGTTCTCAGGATATTTTACGCTAGTTGTTAAGCGACAATTCAGAATAGCTAATGTGGCCTAGAATATTTTCAGTTTACAGCTTTATCAATAGCCAAAAGTACTTTTTAAATTCGACGAGAATACCGCCGAGAATGACTTAATCGGAGTACAATTTTTTTCTTCGTTCATTATGAAAAAAAAACTTTAAATAATAAATGGCCTTGCGTTTAAAATTTAAAAAAGCAGCAACTGCGCAAATATCGAACGGAGGACATTGTAACGCGCAAACTGAGGACCGAAAACAGAAAACTCACGAGAAAGTGTACGCAGACGCGAGTAGCTGAAAGAGGAAGGAAATGGCGGATAAATAAATTGGTGGAGCCTTGCTCTGTCAATCGGCTGTGTTACGAAGTGTAGGACACGCCGCGGACTCGCTGCGGAACAGTGACGTCTATGCGAAATTAAACGTACGCGCTCGGCGAGTAGTTTAATTGTAGCAAATACCGGCATTTTCTTTTACTTGTTTTCTTACTGCAGTGAGAGAAAAAGTTGTGAAAGAATATTCCAGACCACTATGCTATTCCTCAGTATTCGCTCGCCACTATAGTATATGTGTACGTGAGAGACTACCATTATAATAATGAGGATATCGGGGGGGACTATGAAGAGAATCGAAAGTATATTTAAAAAAAATATAGATAGAGACAAGGGTATTTATATATAATGAAACGAGAAAGAAAGGTGACAGTGGGCACAAAGATTCTTTGTATCATTTGGAGAAAAAAATAAGAAAAAATAAAGATTATGTTTGCTTCTTTTTGTTTTTTTCTTAAAAAATATTGCTATAGTTGTCCGCCGGCTCGCGTGCGTAGTACGCGCGCGGCGGACTTTGTAATCTGGGGGGTACCTGCGTCCACGCTCGCGCTTGTACTGGCCACCGTACTTGCAGCGGTTCGCGGCGAGCTCCGTGATCTCGGGTATCCAGCTGGCGAACACCGCCTACACATCCCACAATCACATCCGTTGCCGTCAGAAAATGAGAGAAAGATAGACCACACCCCTAACGGCTCTCGTCCTATCAATTTACTTTTTTTCTCTACTCTTTTCAAATTATGTGTCATTCCACTGTTTTTTTTCTTTTTTCAATTGAATCGCACTCTTCGCCTTATTTACAGCACTCGCACTCAGCGCCGCGGGTAGATACACAGACCGGCAGTGTACGTGTACTTCAGCTTTTTCATAGTCGCGAACGCAGCTTCTTCCAGCTCTCGAATCTCGCGGAGTAAACTCGCCCCGACCGAAATTCCTCGCGTCGCAGTATCGTCTGTTTTGCTGCTGCTGCACCTGCTTGCGCGCTCGCTCGCGATTATCTCTACCTTTTTATTATCTTTTTCTTTTCAGAGGGAACACTTCTAAGCATATTATGACTTAACGCAGGCCTAGCTTTTTCTCTCTCTTATCTTCAAATTTTCAAGGACTATAAATAAAGTCTCGTAAAACACATTAACAACGAAATAATACAACAAACCACACGAGTAATAAGACCGTTCCGTGCCGTTCAATCTATTCTACGATAAAGAGCCTAGAAAAAGTACGTATTAGTACATATTTATGTTTTACATAGAATGTCTGTGTTGGCAAAGTTCGCGAACTCATGTTTTATTTTCTACTTTTTCTATCTTATTAATTTTTATTTATTTGTCCATTTATTAGTTTAGTGGTCTATTTATTGTTAGTAGCGCACATGAAGATTTGTCCTTTTTCTCATAGGGTATACCTCGTGCCGAATCACGTGTACTGTCGCGTGGTTGAAAAGACATTAAAAAAAGTTAAGACAAGTATACGGTATAAATAAATGCGTAGAAAAGGAGGAATGCCCACGGGTGTAGATGGCGACGAACGGTAGCGCGCAGCTGGCCGCGAAGACCGCCAGTTTGCTGGAGCCCCCGGCAGGGGCGGGGCCCGGAGTAAAATCGAATGGTGGAAGTTTGCCGACGCGTCGGGCGCGCGACGGGGGCACTTGCAGCGAAGTTGGCGAGACGCGAGCCGAACGAGCCGCCCATTAGTACATCGAACGCGACGCTCGCAGGGGGCTGTGCTGATAGTCGAGTCATCTCTACGATCACTCGACTGCAGCGCGGCAAATTATTATTTTCACCATGTACAACGAGCGCACTGTCCTCCCGCATGTCGCCAACTTCCGGCCGCGCCGGCGCGCCGCGAGACTCCGACGCGCGACAAGCTCGACCGCTCGCCGAGGCCTGGTGCGATCCCCGCGGGTCTGCGCGCTCGCGTCCGAGAGCTTGGTAAATCTCAAAGTACTTTAAATCGTGATGTATCCAGTATTTGCTTCAGTTATATCAGTGCTCGTTTGCTTGCCAGCACGGGGCTGCAAATCGTCTCTCAGCTATGCGCCAACAACGCAAATGACGAGAAAAAAAGAGTCGGCGGATGAAATGAGAATGAAAAAGAAGAAAAATACGGAGAGTGTTATACAAGAGTGAATTGTACGTTAGTCCTCTTTGGGAAGAAAACGAAAGAAAAAAGGGAGGTAGAGAAACAGATACTCGCTGTTGAACGTCAGGCACACGTGGGGTGGGTGTGAGGGGAGCTGGAAAAGGTGCTTGGTCACTAGCGGCTCTCTCGCATACATACCTCGGCAAGCCGGGCAAAGTCTTGAATCGCCCGCTTCCATCCAGTGGTCTATATTGCACTCTACACACGATCCTTGCTTTCTCTCTCTCAAGCCGCCGGAAACGAAAGATCGAGGACGCGCAGCGCCGCGGTTCTCGGACTGATATTTTATCCCTTGCCACTTCGCCGCGCACTCCTTCTACCTTTCTTTTCACCGCGGTCCAGCCTTGCAAACATCCACGATTCGCAGTTTAAGCTTCTTCGAGGAAGGAGCTGCTCAACTGCGCCCAGTAATTGCTTTTGCGCAAATCTCTCGGTTTGTAGCAATTATTAGGACTGTTACCCCCATTGCTAATGTCGGTATCGATCCAACTGCTTAGCTGCGATCAATACCTTTTGTTCCCCGATGCCCTTCCTTTCTGGATACGTTCAAATTAGAAAGCCGAAATTCTTACTCTACGTCTAAGTAACGAGTCTAAGTAACACGTGTAACTAATGAGAAAAAAGCTTAAGCTAATCTAAAAAAAAATCCATCCCCTACAAGTGAAAAAAAATAGCAGCGAAAATTGAGCAAACGTGCTAAAAAATATTTCAGTGAAAGTTGGTGCCTTTTCGCGGTGAATGGTGGCTTCGCTTTTGAGCAGCAGACTAAATTGGTCGGTGTGCTTGCTGCTGGTGTACACCAAGCGCATAAAACAAGGCAAAAGAAGTGATCGGGAGGCTCCTCGTGAGTTTGATGCGCCTTCGTTTTATCGAATCGATTGTCGCGTGCGTAGTGGATGTGAGCGTGTATACGCGTGTCATAAGCCGGGTGCTTGGCGGAGAGCGGGAGCGTATGCTGAGAGAAAGCTGATCCGCCAGTCAATCAGCCATACTCAATTCCCACATTTCTTTTAATCATACATTTACTATTACAACTTGAATTTTTAGATGTTCATACTTACCGCTGCGTATAATGCATCAATAAATATGAATTCCTATTAAATAGTCGTTGAAAGGGATTCATCGAAAAAGTAAAAATTATCTAAAGGGAAAAATGTTCTCTCAGTATACATGCAGAGCGTGCGTGTGATTGTGTGAGTAGATGTGCGAGAAAGGTTTGTCGATCAGGCGCTCAAAGTATAAGTGTCGCAGACACTCGGTCCGGACCACTTGACTTTGAGTTCCCTTTGATCTTACCCAACCGTGGGTTCGCGCCACTAAGAAGCCACACTCCTACGTCTTTTGTGTCGTGCTGATTATTCTGGGGGAAAGAATTACATCTGGCTCAAATGCTACCCAATCGAGGCTATTTCAAATAGCGTTGCTCGAAGGTAGTGCCGCACCTTCAACTAATTGAGGAAGGGCCAGTGCCTGTCTCTAACATTCAAACAATCTGTTTACTTGCTACGTGAAAAGGCAGCTATAATTTGGCCGACTACCTTATATGCGCCTACGATGGCGCGCGAAACAATATAACAAAGAAAAAGTATACCAAGTTCCGCTTTCCGCAAGGAGACCGGGCTGTAAGTTTCCGGTCGATGAGCGCGCTTCGCCGAGCAATTTTCCAGTGTTTGAACCTCCGCATCAGTCGGCGGGAGGGGGGTTGCGAGTGCCGCGAAGGGTCCTACCCCTGCGGGACTGCTGTTGCTCCGTAGAGTTCGATCGCCAGCCGCGCTTCGAGCCAACAAGTTGCATAGTCCAAGTCGATGTGTAAAAGCCGGGACTTGATTGCTTGGCACACGTTTACGCGTCCGTTTGTAACTTTAATCTTTTTTAAAAATCTCTCAACACTTAAACTTTTGCCACTTTTCAATAGGTACAACGAAATTCTTCCGAATCTAGAGTGTTTATTTACTACAAGCAGGGGGTATCGCCTTTTACCTTTCTAAAAAATTCGCTCGATCGAGAGAATATCGGAGGATCATAAGAAAAGAGTAGCCGCGCCTCTCAACTGATCTGCTGCGGTGCTGACCGGCTCAAAGGAGCGAGCTGACCAATGCGATCGCAGAAATAACATGTGCGTCCGATTGAGCGGAGAGAGAAGCGATGCGGATCCTCGCATCGTATATATGCAGCGCTTGCGGGCTGCGCGCGGGCTTTCGCTGGCGGACGGCGCAAACGTGTATACGCACGCCCAAATCAATAGTCCGCAGCGCAGCGAGATACCTACGTACTGGCGCACGCACACGCGATTGGACGCGCGCCTGTCGGTGGCCCGATCGTACGAGCTATTAACAATTCCATTTCTTTAAACAATCATTTTTATCTTATGCAAACGTTAACACGCCTCATAAACAATTTACTGTTAAACTAGCTGCAACCAAACAGTAATAGTAGTACAAGATGTAAGCTGGCTCTACAACTTTTCCCTATCGATTTTTTAATTAAACTGCAATTTTCTAATTAAACTACGAACGCCGGCTTTCCTCTTCGTCCGACCGACCCTGAGGATTTATTATTGAAAGCCCTTGTAACTGCGTCGATCCCGAATCGACTTCTCATCTGTACAGTACAATTGAACCACATCTTTCGGGTAATCTAGATAGAAAACGTAAAAATTTCCAATGCGAAGAAGTTGGTCGTTGCCCTTATAGTACTCTTGTATACAACTAAAAGCACGCGATCGTTATAACGAGGTGTTGGCGTTTGCGCCAGTTATTTCGTTTATTGATTAAAATTCATTAAAAGAGGATTCAGCCTATCCGCGAGGATCGTTGCCGACTCCTTGAATTTTGCAAATAAAATGTATTGTTATCATTCATTACAATTAATCGTTTACAAGTAAAAAATTAGTAATTAGACTTGCGTACTAAAAAAACAATAGGAGATGCTTTCGAACATATTTTGACTAAATACAATAACCGTGTTTTATTAAAATCTACTACTATAAGCACATACACATCCATACAGACATTTTTAGAAAGTATCATAAAATAATTCGTGAACATTCAAAATAAACTTCTAACGTGTTTTTTGAAAAAACAATGAAATGTCCTTCTAACAATTGGTTTTAAATAAGGCTTCGAAAAAAAACGGCAAAACTCCTGTATATGCTTTTTCTATGATGGGTAAAGTTTTTAAATATAATATTTTTAAGAGGAAATGATAAATTTTTTAGATAATACATTTGAATAGTGTTAATTTTTGTTGACAAAACTGAAATCTGCTTTTTTATGCTTGCTGACCTAGCGAATCACAATCCCCTACGTGAATTTTGTCTAATGTTTGTAAGTTGATGTACTCACGCTTCTGTGTAATTTTACGTTGGACTGTCATGAGCGAGTGTAAGCGTCATTATAGCAGTTTTAGAGCATTATGTAGAAAAGTGTAGAGACAGAGTATAAAGTGTAGAGAGTGTAGTGTTTTAACTCCCTGCCGCAATATATATATATATATATATATATATATATATTTGTTATTTTTCTTTTTTCAGAAAATGGCGCTATTTTAGAAAAGAATGTTTATTTGAAGCTTAAGATCTTCTTATTTGTTGATTTTAATTACAAGAGAATAAAAGAGCATTTCATAATCACATAATTATTCATAGTTGTATAAGTGTACCGATTTAAAAAATTGGACATAGCATCGTTACAATGAGACTGCCACAAGGAGTTAAAGAGAACAGACTATGTGAGCTGACTTGAGTTAACAAATTTCTCGAGCTCGTTATGAATGAAGACAAACCTACGGTGAATCGCATGTACATAAAAAACACTAATCGGTAAATTTTGTAGTTCAATACGATGATTCATTCATTCGGTATTAGAAGAGAAACCACAAAGGTTGTTAATAAAAATTATACACGCAAAAAATGGCGTACAAACAGTCGTAAAAAAGGACTACCGACAAAAAAATGAGTCACTCGTAAAAAAAGAAGGATCTAAGCTCAGGCGAAATTGGCTCACTCAAATCAAAGCCGTTCACATGTAAATGTATAGTATAAATTGTATGGAATAATACCTCTTTCCGTGTTCCCGCTTGTATTCGCCGCTGTACTTGGACCTATTGCCTACGAGCTCTATTATCTCGGGTATGCTACTAGCAAACATGGCCTGCAAATACAAAACCATCACTGGACGTGTATATTGTCGTCTTTTTTCACTGCGGCCTTCCTTGTCGTAGTTGCTACTCATAGACGCGACCGACTCGCTCTCTAGTGAATTTCGCGCTTCCAAGGCGCTCTACTCGAAAATTCAGAGGCTTCTGAAAATCCTTTCTAATTCTTTATTATTATTCAAAAATTCCTTAGTTAATTAATAGTTAATTGAGAGAAATCGCGTTAAGAAAGAATAGATATATAAATTTTGCTTAATGAAAGAAGAATTATTAATAAATCCAGAAATCTTGTCAAACGCTTATTCGAACGGTCACGTCAATTAGTAATTGCTCATAATATATATGTGAAATTGAATGGGATATGTTGGTTAAAAATGTCACTGGAACTACCGTGTACAGATTTAGAGAAATTCTAAGAGTACACACCCGATTCCTATCGTGCTATACCAAGTCGAGGATGCGCAGAAATTCATATAGGGCTCACAGCTGCCAATAAGCGGAAGGCTCTATTTAAATGTGAAGTCGATAGCGAGATATTGGCTGGCACATTATTCGGCGAAGCTTTGGCAACAACAACAACATTTTAAAGCATCAAACTAATATTCTATTTACTTTACTCATTTTCTTTTTTCTTTTTTTTTCGGCCTACTACGCAGTACTAAAATTAATTGCAGCACTATCTAAATTGAAATTCTCCAGTTCGAGATTAAACCACAATAAATTTGCTAATTTCTCAAAAGTGTATACGTTTAATTAAGAAAATTAATTCATCGTGCTGAACTCTATTGCAGTTTTTGGAAAATTTGCATTATTTTCATTCAATATTGCGAGAGACACATATGCAAAAGTAAGTAAAAATACTAAGTATACATTTAAACAAAAGGCATTTAAAAACGTGACATTTATGTATAAACATTGAAAGCGATATAGTGAAAAATTAGAAATAGTAAATTTTAATATTAAGTTTGCCGTCGAATGGACGCAGCAGGTCGAATGTCATTTTCCCATTACAACAGAGTGAACTCACTGCAGCTCTTATCCCCACACTGCATGCCGTTGTAATAAGTGAAAATCTTCAGTGAGATAAAAGTTAATGTATAAAGTTTTCGCAGGAACATGTCGTGCACAATAATTTGCAAGAAAATTCAAGTGCAAAATAATTAATAAGTGCGAACGGTCGAAACTCGAGTGGTAAATATACATTAGTAAAGAAAACCTTTGGACTCGCCTCGAAAGTTATAAACTTAAGCTTTGGCCGCGAGGCCGTGATTACTCGGCGTCCCCTCGTTAGTCTCTAATTCAAAACTCCTTCAACTCTCGGTAATTACGCCTTCTTTCTAGCCTCGTGGTTAATTCAAAATGCACATTTTCTTCCCCTGCATTTTTTTCCAACGCGTAAATGAAAAATGCAGTAATTCAAATTAAATTCGGGTATCGATTATCGCGACAAAATCTTACCAAAATCTCTTTATTTCTCATTTTATTGCGCACGAAGTGAGCAACGGCAGTCGCGCAGTGTAGTACTAATACGTATATCTCTTTTGCGAGGTTATAAATTTGAGTCTCCGTCATAAATCATCGTCGTACCACGCGATTCAATGGTCTCCTCTTTGTATTTGTCCGCTTTCCCAGCGGATCGCAACCCCAGCTCATCGAAATTTGTCGGCGAGAGGACCGATACCCAGAGCGAAAAAAAACAAAAATAATAAAAGCGCTCTGCTCGGTCTTCGCTTTAGGCGGAAGAGAGAGAGAGAGAGAGAGAGAGATAAGTGTGCGAGAGACAGCGAAAGAGTATTTCGGAGCGTCGAGTTTCGTGGACAGTAGTAGTGCGCGAGACAAGCGTTCCAGAGAGCCATCGAGACAGTTGCAGCGGCTTGTTAGCAGATAACATGGACACACACGCACACAGGTACTTAATAAAAACAAACAAGATGAAGCACGCATATTTAGATGTCGCATCTTCACGTGGAACTTGTGGCGCTCCTGTTGGCCTATGGGTGCTTGCGACACCGACCGAACTGTTAAAATATCCTTAACAGGAGCTCGTTAAAGACTTGGGGTTGTAAAATGAGCGTTGTAAACACGATAATTTGCCTCTCGCGACAAATTCGTCGGTCGTAAGAAAACAGAGAATTTTTTCGTAAAATTTACGGTGAAGCTCGACATAAAACATATAGGTGGAAAAATAATTGCGAAACATGCAGCATTGAATATTTTTCGTTCCAAGTCACCCCACAATTATTTTTTTCACGTATTTTTTACAATGGACTTGACTGATAATTGTATGAGAATTTCACCTGAACGGTACATCGCAAGCACCTGCCGAAAGGACCATCCAAAGAAGGAGGCAGGAGGAGGTCGGGTTACAGAAAAGGACGCAAGGACTGAAAGTACAAAACACACGGTGTGACTTCCGCATTGAGTAAATCGCATTTGAAAACTCCAGCGATTAACCCAGAGAAAAGAAATTTGCGTAAAAGAAAAAAAGAGTTTGGATGTAAGAGAGGATTGCTATGATTTTCACATGGACAACGTAAGTGTTATACGTTGCGGAAAGTGAGGCCTGGAGCGAGCGTACGCGCCTCTCTTTGGATCGGAGAAGAGAGACGGTGAGGGGGAGAAGGATGAAAAAAATGCATTGTCGAGTAAAAACTTTTATACAAAAGTCCTTGGCGGTATGCGTGGAGTGAGGAGCGTATCGTATATGTATGTACGTTACACTGGTTGACGCACAAAGCAAAAAAAAAAATGAGGATCGTCTGTTGTTTATATTACGAGCTGCAAAGGTTTTGTTGACACAGTATAGATGCTGACAGAGGCGGGGAATGTAAAAGAAGAGAGAAAAGAGTGAGGCGCTTCTAAAGGGTACGAGTCTGTAATGCGAATATACAGGTCGGTGTATATAGTTTTACGGTCTGGCATTCCAACTGCTCCATAATCGAAAAAAACCGTTGCGATGCCAGTAAAGGGGTCATCCGGAGCATTCCGTCTTCTGCACTATTTTCCCAAGGAGAATAATGAACTTTTATATTTGCTGCACCATTATTTTTAATATGAACATAAAATTTTGATTGATCAGCAACAAGCGTGAATATTAGAGACATAAATTAAAAGTTTGTCTTTAACCGATATTTTTGGTTTGAAAAGAATTTAATGATAGGTCGTCGCTTTTACAACAAAGTTCATCCACGAAGATAAAATTGAACTGCAAGTAAAAAAAGAAGCAGAATAATGAAGAAATTGATGAGCAATAGAAAAAATTGCGGAAAGCACCGGATACGCGAAAGCCTGGATTACGGCCAGGCGATGTAGCAAAGTGGCGCGGCGCCATGCCATTTTGCCTTATCGATGCGTCTTTGAATGGCGAGTGTTGTGAAGCGAGTTTTTTGCGATGCACAGAGTTAGTATTTAAAGATAAGTCGAGAATAATATAAATTGGATCGCATGGTAAGCTTTGTAGAGACTTGCAGCTGCAACATCCAACGGAATAAGACGAATACGAAGCAGTCGTGAAAGCGTCGACCATCGCCAGTTCAATGATGTGGGGGTATAGTTGAGGAAAGGTAGCCAGTGATGACATTTTTCTTTCTTTTTTCTTTTATGTTTTCTAATTTTTATGCTGTATTCTCGGGGTTTTATCGGGAATAAAAAATACACAAAAGAAAAGATTTTTACAGCATCTACTTACAGTATAAATCATGTTAAAAAAAAATTAAAAATATAAAGAAAAAAATAGAAATCTTGTAGAGCCGTATTTTTTGTGGCTTTGCTTCATCGTTGAGTCGTGATAATCGTATCCTTCGTTCACCGACACACGCGAGACCGTGATGGAAGAATACGTTTTTATCTGGCCGATATGTTTGTTGCACTCTGAGTCGATTCGCGATGAAAAAAAGAAAGCGTCCAAGTCGGAAAACAGTATGATCGGAAATTGAAAGACTTAACGATCTTTCGCGGGATAGATTCGCGCTTTTCTTTTTTATTCATTTAGCATTGATGCATTTTCTGTCCTCGTAGACGATTATGCGGGGCGGGGTAGCAGCAGGAGACGAGGTGATTACGCTTGTTGTTTGAACTTTTTTACTAAAGAAACCAACTCGATAATGACTACATGTTAGAGTATAAGGTGAAGCTTATTCAGTGGATGCCTATTTTATCTGAGTTTATGTATAGAGAGAAATTGAGACCTCTTAGTCGTTAATTTTCGGCGAAGGCTTTCTTTTCGAACTGCTGCACAACGCGATAACTCACCGAACGAACGAAATATCTTTCTACTTGCGAGTAAGAAAAACTGATGGAACAATTGGTCGGTTACGGCCGCTTGAAAATAAAGCCTTGGCGAGAAATTTAGAGGCTTCGGCGAGACACACGGTACCGACGGCGCAACGCTTCACTCACTGCTTAAAGCCTCGAGCCACCTTTATTGCGGCGACCACATAAATTTGCCAAAGAACACGACGTGAAAAGCGTTGCGTCCCCTCCGAGTCCTCCGTTCTCACGGCGATGCTTCCCGTAAAATGTTCTTAAAGCGAAAGGAGCTTAATAAACTCCCGGGATACATCGCCCTTCGAGCGTCACGACGTAGCCCATCGGCCCGTTGGCCCGCGCTCGATCCTCGTTTCTTTAATTTTTTCTTAATCTGCCGCGTGCGCTACCGTGAAAATAGCACGAAGGTGGCGCGCGGGTATTTTAGGAAATCGCGCGGAACGTGCCGATCGAGCGCGCGCCCCGAGGCCTCTGCATCCCGCGCCGCGTCTCTCCATTTGGGCGGATCGGACGTTCGCGTCATCGTCTCTTAAGTGAATAAGTTAATTGCGCCGATTTAAAAAAAGTATCGCACTTCGCACCTCGGCCAAACGAAAGTGTCACTCGGGAAGTTGCTGGCATGGATTATTTTGAAGCTGCATGTATTTACATTGACAGTTAGAAATCGGCCAGTTTGCATTACGAAAAAGGCAGCAAGTTCTCGAGGTTTGCACATTCGACAGCTGCACGGATAAAAAAAGAGAAAGTTAGAGAAACGGACGATGTAACGAGTTCCGCGCGTCGCGTCATACTCAGTCGTGAACTAGGCGAGCGAGAGATATAGACATAATTGTAAGACAGACAGAGAGATTCGTCAAAGAGGTCGTAATTAAAAGTAACTTTTAGCGAAATGCATAGAATGAGGTGGGCTTACCAAGCCGACGAGTAGAAAAAATACTAGGAATGTGCGGCCGAGTACCGTCTGGCAGTATACGTCGCCGTAGCCCACCGTGGACATGGTCACGATGAGGAAGTACACGCAGGTCCAATACGAGAGCTGTTGTGGATTCTTGAACTCGAAAGGGTCCCCTGAGTTTTCAAGCTGCGGGAGACCAACAGACAAAGCAACACGACACGTCGTGCGTTAGCACTCGTCAGATCATCCGCGTAGGCGTCGGCACGGCTCCTCTTCCTCTCCGACGTCCCTTTTATCCTTATATTAAACTTTGCCACCAAGAGCTCGCACCCTTGCATCGCCAGACTCAACGAGCGGCGCTACGGTTTCGCACCTACAGCTTATTTCTTGCTTGTAGCCAAATAATATTATTGAAAAAATCATAACCACTACTCTTACCAGCTCACTCTACAAAATCGCTACGACCCTTCAAAAGATTTTGATCAATCCCCTCTCGCGGTGTCTTGGCGATGCAGGAGTCCCTGAGACGTGCCCGCGGTAACGACCATTTGCGATTTTTCAAGTCAATTTTAATAGCGCGTGCGGCCATTAGAAAAGGCAAAGAAAAACAATATCTCTGTTTGCGCTTTCTCAATTTCCGCGACGAAATGCCTTTCGATTCCGCGAGCTCGTCCCTTCGTAAATTTGATCAAGCAACTGGAGAATACAAGTCGTCGATTAAAAAAACATAAAATACTATAGCGTGGACGATCGATCGATCGTCGACGGGACGTCGTTTACGATGCTAAAAATCTAAGGAAAAAAACGTTACGGTCTGTCGGATCGAATCTGAAAAAGTGACAACGTGAGCCTATAAAAATTGAAAATCATTATTTCTTATCACATTAAGAGTACTAATTTAATCGTGTAAAAAATCGTCTATCCTCTACTAGCTATACTTTCTTATTTCATTCCGTTTAAGTCGACGAGAAGTGGTCGAATTAAAGCGAAGAATGCCGAGACGAAGTGGAGGAAGAAGCAATTGTACTTACCAAATGTATGATGCCAGCAGCGGTGAGCCAGACGGAGATGAAAATGGAGACGAGTTGGGCGAGGCGAATGGAGCTCGATGTCTTTAGAATGTTTAGGTACTGGAGGATGTCAGGGACCGTCATCAGTCGAAGGGCTCGGAGGAACCTCAGTCCGATCCACGTCCGATCCAGATAAATCGAGACGAAAGACGGTGGTATCGTAAAGTAGTCCACGAACGAATACATCTCCAGCATGAACCACAGCTTGTCACTGGCGGCGATAAACTGATACGCAAAAAGCTTCGTTACAAGCATCAAAATGCAATCTGCGGGAACTGCAGACTGTCGCAATTCCTCGCGGCTACTGCCATTTATCGCTTACAACGCGCTAACCAAGTACCGAGCTTAGATTTTTAGATACATCGCGTGCGGGTCCGACAATCAATTTCAATTACTAATTGCTTGAAGAAACCTTCATTCCTAAGCACTTACATCGGATAATGCAAATTTCAATGTGCTTTCAACGCTTTATTACTATTGCAATTTATTAAAACTTTGAAAATGATGAAACTTAGAATGAATATTATTATGATAAACTGAATCTCTAGTCGCTTTGGACAAAGTGAATTTTACCGCGCAAAGGTTGACCGACCCGACGCGGCTTGTACTTACGCGTATAAAAAAGTAGACCATAAAAAATATATTGAAAGCTAAGTCTATCTGCTGAGTAATGTTGCTGCTCCACTGCTGGCAACGCTCCACCTCGTCGCTGCAACATAAGGCACAGGCGAAATTTCGCTTATTATCCGCAATGGTCCTGGAGGCTTCTGGACTGGGGGAATCACGCTGCTGCTGCCAGCAAATTAAAGAGTGAGGCTGCTCTTCTTTTTTTTCTTCTTTTTTAGTCCATTACCGTTCGCCGCTTTTGCTTCGGATGGGATTGCAAGCCCAAGCGACCCGTCGTTTGGCCGGTCGCTTCGCTCTGGCATCGCGCGTAAACTTGCCGAGCGAACAACGCGCGGTATATTTAATCCGACGTGCAATCGTGGCAGACGCGAGCGTAAACTACTTGAGATCGAGTGATGCAATCGCGAAAAGTGGCCGGCGGAGTGTTATTCGCAAGCTTTCAGATCTTTTCCACCCTTTTTTCTAGCTTACACCACTTTTATTTCTTTCAGGCCGGACAAGTAAAAAAAGCAGAATAATAAGCCAGTACACTAAAGTTGATAGAGTCCGCGGTGCAAAGTTCGAGTGATCCGACACTGCGCGAGGCAACGCGAGCTGCGCAGCGTTGACCTGCTTTCCACGAGCATCGAGCGTTCCTTCGCCCCGAGTGATCACGTAACTCCCGAGTGGCACGCGTGGGGGTGCGCAATGCGCGAGCCGAGCGAAAGAAGTTACCCGACGAATGACTACTTTGGAATTGCCTTGCCAGCCTAAATCAGAAGCAGCGGAACGCCACGCAGACACGCCATATCTGACTGGCGCAGCGTACCTTTGGCGAAAAATTTTGCTTGCGCCAATTGCTCGGATCCGCTAATAATGGGGAGGAGAGCATCTCCCTGGAAACGCGGAAATTGCCAGCTCTGGCTTTGCAGGTGTTTGACCCACGGCTAACAAAAGGGCTGAACTGGCCTCGTGTTTACTAAGCCATCAATGCTAACTTCGCAGTGGACGTTTCACTGTGTAATCGCTCTAATAAAATAGAGAGGCCCCTTAATCTCCGAGTCAATTAGTATACGGTCAAACTGGCTTTACCATCACTTTTTCCGGAACTCTCACACGTCGATAGTAAAATATTTAAGATAATGGAGAAAATATATAGATGTTTTTAGTAGTATTTGGACAAATAGAGTGGGAAATTGCAGGAGATTTGAAGAGAAAGGCGATCGAGCGATGCATCTTGGCGCAGGCATCCGGGGGATCCGGCTGACCGCGTGGCGAATTGCCGGCGATTCGGACCGCCGCCGTGTTAGAAGGGATTCTCCGCGGCGTGTAGTCGAATCGCTTAGATCATAATTTGAGCTAAGAACTAAAGGCATTTGAATAAAAATACATAAAAGCAATTGCGGATAACTGAAGGTTGCAGAACGCGCGAAACTCCTTTACTCTATTTGCGAGGCGATACGCGAAAAGTGCATTCACGCGACCACGCCGTCGGGGTGCGATCTCTTCACCCTCATTTCTACTGGCAGCTGCTGCGGCCCGGAAGGGGCCACGTTAATTCCCAATTCCTGGCCTTCGTTTTAATGTTTATTCATCTGACGCTTACTTGGAGGCATCGACGAAGTATATTATAAGCGATGCTATGCTAAGGATGAAAACTAGCACCACCTGAAACAAACGAACATAATTGTGGCTTAGTCGTAACATTATAAATATATAATTCTTCAGCATCGATATAAATATGTTGTGCACGTAGTTTCACGTCAATTCAACCCACGAAAACAGTAAATTGTTGCCATTTGATCATTTCATCGCTCCGTAAAAAGAAATGAAGAAATTGTGTCTGTCCATAGTCGTCTGTTTTCACTTAGCCAATGCAATAGCCAGAGAAAAGTACGTTTGTAAAATAGACTAAAATTAAGTAACGGTTTCAATGTTTCTCTTTTTTTATAATAAAACGTTTGTAGGTTCAAAAAGACAATTTTCTTTCTCCTCTCTTATTAAAAAACCATCTCGAGCGCCAAGTGCATAATAAAAAGAAGGAAGCGCGCAGAAAATCGTCGACAATGCCTTGGACTTGGCGCGCCGTCCGGCGCGGTCGGAAGACGCGTGCACTCGCGCAGGTGGGTGTGCGTATATAGCGTCTATATGTGGAGGGCCGAGGTCAGGTCGGGTCGACTGGGCGCGGACTTCTTCGCTTTCAATTTTGTTTCTTTCCGCCGTTTGCGTCGTCGCGAAAGGAAGCCGTCCTCAATGAGACGCGGCGGAGCAGAAATTTTAGCACCGTAGTACCGCCGATTACGCCAATAATAAAGGATAATAGTTTAATTAATTTAATTAAATTCTCATACCACGCTTCCCTACCGACATTACTCAGGTAAAATGTTTTTATAGATATTTTTTATAAAATTACTATCAAACTTTTTTAACATGAGCTACTTTTCCGTGAAAGCAGAATAGCGACGCATTTTTGGTTATTTTTAATTTCTAAACATTAAACTTTTGTACCCGAAGATTATTCATTTTTAAATACCATTTATTATGAACGCTTTGTCTGAAATAATGTAAATGCCGAATAAATTGAAAGTCAAACGTTCAATATTAATTAAAAGTTTAAAAGTCATTGGAAACTTTTCACAAAGTTGTTTGTTTAAAATGTAAAAAATATCGGTTACGCAAGACGCAGTATTATAATTCATTATTTTACTGAATACGCGTGGTGGTACAGCTAAACGCGGCTGAGCGACGCGACGTTATACAACCGGTCAACGTATTGAAGCCGGCGACAAATTTGCAGGGAACTCTACTGCGACACATGAATATTGCAGGACTCACTGGCGCAGAAGATAAAATTTCAAATTTCAATAAGACGTAATGGTCACCTTTCCAGGTCTGACTGAGTTCCTTACCATTCGCGGGTTTACTTGAGAAATTTTGCGGAGGGGCTTTAGCAAATTAAGAGGATAAAGGTTAAACACGAGTACTGCATTTAAGAATCTCAAAGCAGACAACAAAGTAGACATTATTCCAACATCTTTCCGGTGAATTTAGAAGCGTTGAACTGGAGCAAATTAGAAATTGGTAAAACTTGGAATGCGCACGCCTCATTTTCGCCGATATCGACACGGAGCGATCAACGTAATGCGTTTACACGTGAGCGAACGCGGACCTTCAAAATTGGCTAGGCGAGTGTAGCTGGCTTCTTGATTGCTTAATTAGCTTCTCCTGAGAGCGCAATTGAAGAATTACGTTAAACTTAGTATATTTGCAGTTTGCAAGGTAATCGAAGTACAGAAGCAAAAGTTTGTACATTCAATGGGACTTAATAAGGATTAATCAAGGCCTTTTTATAGCTGCTCTTGATTACTTTCGTAAGTTGTGTAAAATTTAAGGGACCCTTCTTCTCGGAGGGTTGAAGGGAAGCTTCCAAAAAATGGGAAAGTTTATTGTACGTGCATGTAGCCGACTGTCCCAGAAAAATAGCGCATAAGATAAAGAAAAGCGGAGATCCCCAGAAATATTGACCGAAGCAGGAAAAAATGCAATGAAGATGCAGATTGCGGAGTCGGGGATGGGGACGCGTCGGCCCCGACCTCGGCCTTCCTAAGCTCTGCGTTCTTTCGCAAACGTCGGCGCGGGGCGCTGCATCGGGTGGAGCTTGCGCCCGTACCCGAGGCGCTTTATTCTCGGGCCGAGCGCCGCGTGAGAGCGACGCCTAAAAATAGGCGGCGCACCGAAATAGCAGGGCGCACGCGGCCTGAGGTCGCACCGCGCGACAAACTCGCGGTTTGACGCCCGGGCTCGGGATTCCGCAGAGCTTTGCGATCGCCGCTGTTCTCGTAAGGGTTTGCTAACATTCCATAAACTGCACTCGACTGATTGGCCGAAAAGCGATGATGCACCGATCGATGTCTCAGGGTCACGGCGAGCCGTGGAGGGGCGGCGATCGACGGGACACGGGAGGAAGAAAAAGCCCGAGAGGGAGCGCGCGCGCGCGTGCCACTGAACTCAGGGCTGCCGATCGATTGGGAGCGCCGGGCTCCTTATCGCACCTACCCGCGCGGCTCTCGCTGTAGCTGGCGCACGCGCCGCCCAATCCAGGGGAGCTGCCTCCTTTCCTTTCCTAATTCACGTCCACGGCTCTTAAACAAGCGCTCATTATTCTTTTAAAAACTACTTACTACAAACACCATAGTCTCACAAATATCCAGTGAAAAACCTTTTATTAAAATCTCGATTTTATCTCAGCTTAAAATACTACCGCAACATAGTCATTAGACAAATTTCCGTCTACTTTGTGCTATTCGCTTGACGACGTGTTAAATAATTTCTCGGCAAATTCGTTAAAGAGTAAGGTGAAAAGTGTGACGCCCTTCATGGTTCTCGTTAAAAAGTTGAGCAAAGCCTTTCGTGCGTGTGACGACGGTTACAGCGGGTTTGCTTTTGCATTTCACGGCTATAATGCACCTTCCTCGCCACATTTCATTTTTTAGCAAGTTCAAATAGAAAAATTTCAAGCAACATTCACCTTTGGTATTCAATTTAATAATTTCAAGTAAATACTTAAATATTTTTTAATAAAGTAATTATTTTTCGAAACTACTAAATTTATAAATGAATTTAGTTTTAAAGAAATCGGATGATATTACATTTAATAGGATCAAATCTATAAAACAAAGTCCATCTCTGCTCTAAAAATAGTCTTAAAGTTTAAATAAGGAAAGATAAGAGCATAATTTAATAGCAATTTTATTGCTAACTTTTATCGGTGGTTTTATAGTTTTAGTTTGGAAAGACTCGCAATACCCAGGAAAATTCAGATTGCATTTGAAACGAGACTTCAGCCACGGGGTGAAAACGCATTTGGTTCTAAAATGTTGACGAGAATTTTACAAGTTTTCCCTTCGAAATTTAAAATTTACTTAAGGGCTTAATGCAGCGTGCAAAGCAAGCGACCATTCTAAAGCGGAAATTTACATTTATATGCTGTCACCGATGGGTCGCTCCATTGTTTATTTAATAACAGTTGTTTAGCGTCGCGCAAAATCCCGTCATCTCAAATGGCCGTAAGCAATTTGCAAGTTTTTCATTCGATTAACTGGGAAAAGGTGGCGAGGTTTTTTCCATTACTCGGATACACATCGTTTAAGGTTTGTTGATCCTAGTGCGTGTGACGTAGGAGAACGCTCGCAATTTTCAAAATTGCAAAGGAAAAAGGTTTTATTCAATGGAATAGCGGATACTTAGGCAAATATAATATTCCTCTTAAATATTGCTAATGGGTGCTCGAATAACAGGAGGATTTCTGGCTTTCAACTGCAATTTAATATAATTTGTGATTATTGCTAGAGTACGTTGTCCTCTTTGTGGAAAGTTTCATTTGGATTTTATTTATAGAAGTATATTTCAATGATCAAACAAAGCATTACTTCATATAATGGAGACTTTAATAATAATAATCCGTTTTCTCATTAGTCGTGTCCGATGAAAAATGACGCTAGAGTTTTATATAAAAATAATCATTTACCAGCCGCGAATCTCCCTAATTCAGGACCCCTTTCACGTGGAACTCAGCCGATTTTATATATGAGCCCAGCCGCTCCTCTCACGGCTGCGGTATTCAAACACGACCGCCTACCGATCGATTATCGTTTTTCCGCAACTCGTTGGCTCGGCCTAGCGGACCAATTAAATTTTCGCAACGGCTAATTGGCATACCACAAGGAAAAATATAAAAAAAATCCTTCTTTAATAAATAAAGCGGCAATTTAGAATTAACTCTTAAAAAAGTGACAATAGTATACAGTAAAATTTCTAATTATTATTATTGTGATGTTATATATTTTACCATTACTCAGAGAGATTTTAACTATCTATAAATTTTTTAAAAAGTAAAACGTGAAAATGGTAAAATTGACTAAAGGGCTTGTTTCCGTGTATAATTAGCGGCGGTAACGGGCTCACAGGGAGTCTCCAGGCCATGGTGTTAGTTGCTGCCGGCAGCGGAAACCGGGCGACAGAAATAGGAACATCGCGTCGAGGTGGTCGTTAATAAATAAAAAGGCCGCCGTATCGGATCGATTTCACGTCGACCTTCTTTCGGACACTCGTAGGCGCTTGCTCGACCCCCGCGCGCGACCGGCTTCTGACTAACCCTCCATTTTCATCCGAGACATCCGCGCGAGAACAGCCCGCTACGAGATTCCAATAATAATGAGCTATGGAGCAATAACCAATCTTGCTTCACCATATTTAATTGGCAACACTGAAACAATCTTCGCGTAATTTTCCTTTTTCAATTCAGTCTTTTTTGACCAAAGTGTTTCGCGTTCAATTTAGGCGTCACCTATTCTATACTCTATAAATATACTACCTACCTTGTCATTACGACATATTCATAATGGACTTTAATCTGTCATATTTGTGTGAATAAGAAGAGGAGAAATAAATAAAAAATCATCTATTTATAAATTTATCTAATATACACGTATAAAGTAGAACGTTGGCGTAAGCGGTTAATGTTTAAGAATTTAGAAAGAACAATGCTATTGATAACGGAATATTTTGATTGATTGTCAAATAGTGATTTAATTTTAGCGGTCATCAAACTTTCTGCAAGTCAATTAAGTTTCATAGTCAGTTCATATTTTACTTTGTCGCCTTACTTTTTTCCTTACTCAGAACTTGCTAATTGCTCACAAGTTGCAAGCCACTTGCATTTTTTATTGGTAGATAACATTACATAGCTCACATATAAAATATCTAGGTCGCAATTATAAGCACCGGTTCGCACATCGTTCTTTCCACTGTGATCGATCAATCTGTTCAGTTGAATAAAATGACGTTTTATCTTATGTGTTAGCAAAGATCCTCGAAATTTTACCTTTAGCAAGGTCGGCAAACTAATTGTCGGTTAACTTTGCATTTTTCAACCCGAATGTTTTTTCTCTTTTTCTTATTTTCTTCGAGTTTGACGAAGAAGCAGCTCGCGAGATCGCGCGGCTATTTTAGCTTTTTATTGGGAAACTTCGGAATTGCGTAACCAGACGCGCTTATAATCCGTAGTTGAATTTAAGTAGAACACTGCATTATCTTGTAATATTCTTTTTTGATCTGTGCTCGCTTAAGCGTCCAACAAGTAGGATATTATAATCTTATTAAAGTAAATTGGAGTAAAGTGACTAGGAGCTGATCACATTAGGCTAAGTTGAAGCTTAATTAATAAAAGTGGAGTGAATGGCACGAATATAAGGCAGATTACGAAAGATTTTAATAATGAAGTTGACGTAAAAATGGGATAAATGGAGAATTTGGAGTATTTGATTGCCTCTAAAAGCATCCGCTGTAAAAATAAAGGCGCATCTATAAATTTGATGGGGAAAAAGACGGTCGAATAGGGGGATGGAGCGAAGTGGCGCCCAAATGTCGGGCCGATTCTCCGGGCAGGCAGGGGAGTATTGGGTCGAGACGTGGAGCGCGAAAGATAATGAGCGCGCGCTCGGGCCAGAAGAAGGAAACGTTTACTACGCGGCGTGCGCGCCGCCGCGGAGGCTAGGATCGCATGTAGGTCACTGGGTTATCGCCTCCGTTGGTCCGCCCACGCGAGAAGCAGGCGGTCGAGGGGGAGGAAAGCGCGCAAGCCCGCTTTTTTCCGATTAATTGCCTTGAACCCCTTGGCCGGCCTCACGGGAATCCACGAAGCCGATATGCTCAGCGGGATACTTTGCGAGATTTGCCTTAGAAAATGAGCCGTTTTCTTTGCAAAACTTGAGCCAAGTGCTTTTACAATTTGATAAAAATCCGACATGTAGCATCGAAAGCCTCCGACAGGACTACAAGTCCCTGGAAATTAGTGGCGGTGAAGATCCGTATAGTCCTCGGCGCGATGAGCGTCGCGCGTGCGTGCCAGCTGCCTATCGATCTGTTCGCTCCCTGCTTGCTCCACCTCATTCTCAATCTCGCTATCGGCCAGCCGATCGCGCAATCCATTCTTTTATTTTATTTTATTAACATTTAACTTTAAAATGAATTTTAATATTACAATGTTCTATTCGTTACATTATGGGGCAGTACACAGAGGATAGTCTGCTTCTATTTGAGAGTAGTAAAAGGAAGTCGGGCCGGCTGCAAAAAAATCAATTACTCTATGAATTTCGATACTAAATCCTAAATAATGCGACCTTCGCTAAAAGTACTTGGAGAGATATTTGAAAGCTATACTAGAAGAGTAAGTATCGAAAGAGCAGCTGTACGTCCGCGCTGGAAAGGTTCGTGCCGAGTATGGGCTTATTTTTGACTCTTTAGGTTTATTGTAAATTTGCACAAATTGAGAAGACGCGCGAAGAGTGGCTCTCGCGCGAGCGGATGATGCAGCTTATAAATGGAAATTATTGCGCTTATATTTAGCGAACGAATTAACCGGTGTGATCTTGGAAGCGTTGCTCGCGCCGCTGCTATTTTTAATAGGTTTATTTGCACGTGCGACGTCCGACGTCTTCGATCGCAGCCCGTCCGCGGTGTGCTCTTTTAATGACACTCGCACGTTCTCGTGACTATTATCGGCCTAATTGAAACGACTCGAATGAAAGCTTCTAGTCGTTCATTGCATCGCTAGCATCCTTCTTATTTCACTTACATATATGAGCATAACCAATTTTTTCGCCAACAAAATTTGTATCGTCAAACCGAGAATCTGATTTTATCAGAGTCAGGTGCTTGGCTCGAGAAAGAGCGTCGGACTTTATATAAAGATGACCCCTTATTTTGTTTTAGCTAATTGACCTCGAATAAAAATTGGCTTCTTTCGATACAACATTTTTTGTTCGCGTCATCCGAGGTACGCAGTTCTACTTCGAGCATCTTTTTCTCTTTTAAATGATCCACTAAACTTTGCACCCCATAAATAATAAAGAGAGATAGCATTGAATCAAGAGCTTAAGAGGGAATCGAATTTGGTCATCGATGCTCAAATTTTTTCCAAAGTCAATCCAATTACAAAGTTCGCGGCTCCCGCGGGCTCCCGGCAGATTAATCGATCCAACAATTTCCAGGTATAAAATTGGAAAATCGAGCTGAACTTGGCAGACCAAGTCCGTGACCATATGGTCGAAAACGCCTCACTCGTCGAAAAAAGCTTAAATGTCTCGACGCACTTTTGCAGTGCTTCAAGTCGAGAAGACGGCGTATATAAAGATCGGAGATTCCTATAATTTATTATTTTAAAAGAATAATAATTATTAAATTAAAATAATGCTCCCAGTGTGAACTGAAATAGCATGTATTTATTGTAAAATTATATGAAATACAATATTTTCAAACATATTTATCTATGCTTAATGCATTATTAAAGCTGTAGCGTATTGCGTGTTAGCGTCAAATGAATATTTCATATTGTTTGCCAAAATACCGGTAATTCAATATACGGATCAAATATTACTGAAGTTTGGGAGGTGATATTTTTTAGGCACAAAGTAATGCAATTAACGGACATATTAGATGTAAATACTCTTTTACTATCATTATTAAACAATAGCTTTTATCTCTAATAAAAGTTAATAGGGCAATGTGTTTAGATACGAATTTTGTTTATTTTTTCAGAGGCGTTTTCACATAGGTATAAGTAAAAAAAATCAGAAGATTCCTTGTTGTCATAAGCGGCTCAGGCATGCGTTCTAACAATTAGACTCAGTATATTCTACACTATACTCAGTTGATCAGCCAAGCTTCGCCTTTTTTCAACTTTATTTAATTTATTAATTTTTAATCAGATTGATATACGATTGATAGATGAGCGTTTTTATTATCGTGCATTAACGTCCAATTGGACTGGTGAACGTCGAATTAAGTTCACTATGACGAGGTTCGTCGTATGTAAAACGAGGCAATTCACGCGATTTCTTGTAATAACCTGAGGTTTACGAGGAGAGCGCCTCGGAAGAGGAAAATTCAATAGTGGGCCAGTTAATGGAGCGGAATTAACAATCGCATTGGCACGGGCAATTAGTAAAGCGATCGACCATCGCCTGGACGCGGAATAATACACAAGCAAGTCGTGCGCGACTGTTTGTTTTGCCGCGACTCAAGGAATGAGCAGACCCGTCGTCGCCGTCAAAGCGCTTAAGTATATTGATCGGAAATTGCGATGTTTCTAACACTGTCGTAACTTAAGTTTTCTTTAATGGCCAGTCTTGCCTATTCGCTAAATATTATTGCTCTTTTTCCAGGCAAAAATAATAAATTATTATAGAATTCAGAAGGAAATATTTCGTTGCAAATTACGAAAAAACATGCGGGTTTTCCAGAGCCATGCGACTGAAAGGCAGGTTGGCAAAAGCAAAGTAAACATCATGGCTCAAGTAAAAAAGAAAATCATCCACATAAGTTGGCGAGCCTACAAAAAGAAGCTAGAGCTCGACTCGCTATAGAGTTCATCTCTCAATCGTGCTTGTGCTCTTCGTGACGAAGAAGACGTCAGCGGCCAATAACGCGCCTACGGCATTAGAGAGTAGTCATGGAAGAAAATAAAATCCGCTGAGCGAGGCAAAGAAAAAGAGAAGAAAAAGCGGGAGCCGAACAAGTGAACGAGTCAACAGACAAATCACTGTGTGAAAGGTGGCGCCAGCCTGCGAGACGCTCGAGAGGGTGGATCGCCCTCCGGGGGTGCGATGACCTTCCCTTGCGCGCGCTTTTTTTCTTTCGGCCCCCAGCAGTTCCAACATCTGTCCCTCTTGCTTTGTCACTCTTTTACTTTGTCTTTCTTTTATCCTCTTTTGGCTCCACATCATTTTTCTCTAGCCATCTACGTATCCACGCGAACGGACACTGTCAGTCTTTTCTTTTTTTAAATCTATCCTTCCCATAGGTTTCAACTTTTCAAAGTAATAGTCACGGTCCAAAGTTACACGTAAGCAATTCATAGCAATAAAATGATATAATATTTTTATTTATTATTCAAATGTGCATGAGTGTATACCATTACTTAAATTAAGTGTGTCGTGAAAGCTATCTCAAAAAAATAATTTAATAGGTATAACTTGAGCGAGCAATAAAATCCGATAGTTAGTGAATAAATATTATTTTACTATGACAAAGTTGAAATAACATTGAAAATTCAAACTGCATAAGTTTGCACGATCGATAAAATTATTACGATTTGAATCTGACAGAAGCGAATGAAAAAAACGATCAAATAATACAAACTTGTACTGAATTTGAGTGTCTTTATAATCGATTAAAATCTGCGATTGAGAATTTCATAAATAGCCTTGCTCGCTTTCTTCTTGTACGCGTGAGAAAAAAGTTCCTCGACCTCTGCTTTCCGCTTGTTAACGAAAGAAAGAAAAAAAGAATTTGCACATTAAGCAGGACAATGGTCCTTGGCACGCTGGAAATCGTGTCAGTCGGGCTCGCGGGTGTGGGCGGAAGAAGGTGAACGCGATTATCCGCGCGGCAAGACAAATCCGTTACGTTCTTGGAAACGGATGCTGGCCAAGGGCCAAGGGCCCGTCGCTGCCCCTCCTCCGCCATCCATACCGAGTTATGATCCGAGCCCTTCGTACCCTCGGCCCTGCTGACTTGCTCTGGTCCTCGTTCGCCGCCACTCGAGCCTACGTAAGCAGTCGTTATCCAGCGCACATCCACAAAATTTAGACTTTGGCAAATGATGGAGTATAAGCTTTTGAACGTAAAACTGTGACAAATCCATCAAGTGACATATATATATGCATTTGATTATAAAAGAGCAGAAATGAGTAAAAAAGAAAAAGAATGGCAGGAAATGAGGTAGATACGAAGCTTCCTCGGAGTGTCATCGTGCCCCCGGACACTGGGAAGCCTTTCATCGGAGAGTAATTGTTCTAATTTAAAACGCCCGAGCCGCTGAACGTCTCGGCAGGGGGTCTCCATGCCAACAGCCGAGAAATCTAGGTTGTCCGGTTCCTCGCCCCCGTTGAAATACTGTTTTTAATCAGTTTACCAATACCCCCGCAGCCGCAAGCAGCGAAAAATTTGATTTGACGATAAATCAGTCGGTGCATGCTTAAAATTGCAGTCTCTCCGCTGAATCATCGATTAACCGCCAGTGCCGCCGTGCAATGTCAGCTAAATAACGGCGAGCAAGTCGCGGATCGAAGGGGTCAGATGTAAAAATGGAAGATTGGAAGATGAATTGTTGAACGATTGGCCGTCTAGCGCTCGCAACCAAACGAAATTATCGAAAGCAACAAGAAAAACAGTTGGACACCTGGACCTTGAACGTTCGACTTTGGCCCTCATTCATTGAATACTTTTTATTTTTAAAAGGAAACATTGGCATGAAAGATTGAGAGTCGACGTCGCGAATATTTTCGTTGCGGAGATAATCGATAACACGCAGAGCAACTCGCCGACCGAGATGTATTGGCCTCAGGATTCAAAACGAATGGGTCATTTAATAAATTACCAGCAGAAATTCATCCGAACAAGCAAATCTCCAATAATCTGTTCTCACGTGCGAAAATTAAATTTCTGCTTCAATTTTACAGTGAATTTATAACTCCCTTCATAAAGTCATACAGAGTGATTTTTTTCTCTTAATCAGAGCGAAAGACTTTACTCGTAATATGCTTTAAATCACTCTGTTCATGTAGAGTCAAATGAGTTTTTTTATATAAATATAAATGATTGTACACTCTTGTCTAAATCATTTTGAAACAAGTAAATAATCCATGTATTATGCTCCTGCTAAATTGAAAAAATCTATCAACTTATGTACTGAGTAAAAGCTACTTTATACTAAGCATTTTACTAAATTGTATAATAATTTTTACCAAAGTGGATTATAATTTTCATTAAAATAAATAAATTATGCGTTAAGTAATAATTGTTATTTTTAAATTACATAAAGAAAACTGTAAGATTAACTAGGTGTGTCTATCGCAGAATGTGGTGTTAACTAAATATTATTTAATTAGGTTTTTTAATATTAACTGGGTGGCTTTCAATTTTCACCAAAGCTATATAATCAATATTATAAATGACGCAGAAGTGTTCTGCACTGTTGCAAGTCTGCAGGACTGGGGAATAATTCACAGCTGGCCACTGGTCCTTCTGCAGGCCGGCATTGTTCGCAAGAGCTGAAAGTCAAGCATGACGGCAATAATAATTGTCCGCATAATCATGGCCGTTTGCAAACGTCCCAATCTCCTGCTCGCGCTGGTGTACGCCTTATCCTCCTTCGCTTCGAGCCATAATGTACGACTGAATGTTATGTCGCGTGTGAACCGACTCGTGAATGTCCCGTGGGACTTACGGGTGAAAGATAGCTTAGAGAAGTATATAACTATAAAGACAGAGCACTCCTAGTGTAGAGAAGCGAGGCGTGCAATGGGAATTTGCGCGCGAAATCGATCGAGCTGATCGGGGTTGAGGAAGAAGCGCCACCAGGCTCGGGGTGCTTGCTAGTCACGCGCGACCTTTCGCCCGAAACGCTGCCGCGATAAGCGGCTTTCGCAAGCGCCGGGGATCGATCCCGGAAATTCAGGCCTGCCGCGCACGCATGACGCCGGAATACCGCAATGGATAGTACACTTCCCAATAGGAGCGGCGTATTATTTTGGCCAGAAAATCCGGAGTTTACAAGCACTGGGACCTTTACACTTCACTCTGACAATACGCGCTTAACGATAATGTTATTATTGGCCTGAAGAATAAACGATAAGAAACTTCAAAGTATAACGTCTTTAGAGCTCTTCTTTGCAAGCTGCTGATCACTTGCGAACATATGCAATACTTTAGGAAATATCAATCATTGCTACCCCATCCATTTGTTCTTCAATTCAATGTACATATATTTTTCTGAGCTTTGTACTATTTGATACTTAAAAGACGCTGAATTTCTAAAAAATTTTCTTAATATGAAAGGAGATTTTTAACAGCACCAGATAAAAGAGTAATAAAGAATTCTTCGTGGTCGCTGTAATGAATTTAAAAGCTTTTTAAAAGCGTACAAAAATGGAAAAAGATTTAAAGATAAGCCGTGCATGCATTTGGTGAATATTCATGGAAAGATACTCGAGTGGTGAGGAGAATCGTAGAAATCTAAGTGCGTATCGGACTGCGAGTAAACACGTGATGAAAAGGCAATATCGACTGCAGTGCACGGAAGATGAAAATCCGCGTCGAGCCGAGATTGACTGACAAGCGATTGGTCGCTCTGGAGCTACTTCGTGCGCCCGAGCCCAATTCAATCAATATGAATGCGATCGCTCGAGCAACTGCTCCTTTTGTTTAATTAAACTGCATGCGGCCCGTGTCGCGTAGTGCTCTCCACCGACGCTCCCAATTCGATCTGTAGATGTTAAGTCTAAAAATAGTAATAGCTACTTTTAACAGAAATTTATTCTTGTCTTTGCAAACATCTATTAATTCATCAATTATTCTCTTTCCTTTTTTCATACACAATTTTTTTTCAGTTTGGCCTTAAATTTACTAATTGCGAAAATTCTCAGGACATTTGTCGCCAAAGCGATCGCTGTAGGGATTCTATATGGCGTTCATCGCAAATAAAATTCATGTAATCATTTTGTAAAAACACTGAAAGAATTTTCCTATAAAATTCACGCGAAATAATGTATTTGGTCGTTTAAAAATATCCGTTTTTTTTGCTGAAAATTTTTGTGAATTTTCATAATTATCAATGCAAAGTAGGCTAAAAATAAAAATTTTCATGACATTCGAGTTTTTGAGTGAACTTTTCCATTTCTTTGAATATAGATTTCAAAAGGTTCTAGGTCATTGATGCACTAACGTATAGCTTTTGTAAGCCAAATTTTCTGTATATAGTGTCTTGCATAGTTTAGAAGGAAAATGAGTATGAAAGATTTTTGAAATTTTTTTGCAAAATTCTGTGCTTGAAAGAGACATGAAAATTCATGGATTTTTTATCTGCGAACATATTTTATTATATATTTAGCATTATAATGGAAAGTTAGTTGTTAGTATGTGTTGGCTAGTGTGCAGGTATTTTGGTTCGCTGCTCATTTTGCAGAAGATGCATTAGTGGGATTACTAAATTAATGTGCATTAGCCAGAACAATTAACGATGCAAATTAAAAGCAGGTAGCTTGCTTGCATTTTCAAGTGCTGAAATATCGTTAATTCTGATTTCGCTATTATACTACTACTTGTGCTCGGTAAAAGTATGAGAGTAATTGAAAAAAATCGCTCGAGGCGCGACATAATCAGTCGCTAATTACGACTTCATTAGCCAATCGTGGCAATGAAAAGAAAGACGCGTTGTAGTGGCGCGGCTAGATAGCAGACAAAAGTGCGATTCAGCACGCAAATGTAGCTTGATCAGACAATGCCGAGGCTCCTTCACACAAAATTGTTGGTGCTCCCGTTAGAAGTAACTTTAATCAACAATCCATATGAAGCAATAAATTTAGTTAAATTTAGTCTACATTTAGTTAAATCAAGGAAACATTTGATCTTTGAGGGAAGAAAATTTATCAATTATTTTTGTTCCCACTGGCAAATCTGTTAGTTTCAGTTATTAAATATCTTATCGGTTTAGTAAAATATTTTTTTACAAGTAAATATTCAGAAAATTAATTAAATATATTGCACTACTTTTAAATATTACTTCTTATTCATTAGTTAAACTGAATAATTATCGATTTCAAGCATTCAACTTTTTTTTAGAACTTTGACGAATGTCGTACAAAAAAGATGTAAACTTACTGATAACGTGATTCTTATTTCATTTTAATATTAATTATATTTTAAACTTCATCTAGAATTGGTACGAGGCAAATTTATATAATATAAATTGATATTACTTATATAATATGCTAATTAAGATTTACGCTTATTTTCGCTTGATATGCTATTGGCTAAACTAGCTGGTCGATCCGAGGGCTAAGCCGTAGAGAGGGGAGTAAAAGCAAAATACAAACATGACGACGGTTACGAAGCAGTTGAATCAAACATGCCATTCATGTGCTCGTTTAGCAGTCGCAAATAATTAGCGACGAATTTTCGAAGTAGCGATCAATCACTAATATGTGTCTAATATACTAGAGTACATTGGAATTGAACTCTAATTCATATTTTTCTTATTTTATTAATAATTATTTTGTTTGCTTTACCAATCGAAGGAAATGATTTTAGAACGCAATAGATGAAAGAACCGCACCTCTTTACGTACGTCGTTACAAAAAATATTTAGTTGATTTAAATAAAAGGAGGCTATCTAATATTTTTTTCGATGCAACGGAAACTAGTATTTTTAAATGTTAAATACTTCTCTTCTATTTTACATAAAAGAATGCTCGTGCCGGTCCCTGCGAAGTGCTGAACCATCCATGAAAATTTTCTATTACATGTGTTCAAAGTGCAAATAGAATAATTAAGAATTTTTATTCTCAAACATTTTCACGCAAGAGAATAAGTTAAAAAAAGTGTCTTTATTTATTTGTATTAATTATTTTAGGCACTTATGTATGTCAGATTTTTCGTTTCTTTTTCTGAGTGATTTCGAGAAATACTTTCGTAAAATTTCAATATAATTTCAAACTAAATAGTGCTATATAGATATGAAATTTTATTAAGCGCAAGCTTCGCCCACCACAACAGCCAAGCTTCTTAGTGGGTACGAATGACTACACGAACGAATTGAAATTGAAGAAAATTATTCATTTTCATCTTGTTCAATAGAATGAATAAAAAATCGCCAATTATTACTTCAAAAGATTATGGATGAACCTATTAATCTAAGCAAGCTGATAAATATTTATGTGAGCTCCTTAATTATCGGCATGGAGAAAAGAGCAGTGCACAGGGATGTAATTCATGTTTATTATTGATACGGAAGTTGTAACGGACTAAAGTTATCAGCAAATGGCTAACAGCAATTACACAAAAAACAAATTTTAAGAGATTTTCACACAGTCTCCTTTAATTGGTGAATAATAATACTGACAACTTATCTAATCACCGATATCACTATAAAAGTTCTGATCGCTACTTAACGATATTTACGAGTAGCTCTCTATCGAACAAAAAGTTAAGTACGCATATCCGACGTTTTTCGAATACAATTTAATAATCTTTATCCTCGACTGTCTAAGCAAAAGAAAAGAAATGGAAAAATATGGATTTGAAGCTCTCAGAATGGCGAAGCCGAAAGAAGAAAAGCAAAGCTCGCACACGATGGGGTAATTACGCAAGTCGATAAGCCGGACACGGAGCTCTAACCTACTTAGAGCCTTGGGGCGACGGAAAATCCGAATGGAGGGTTTCGCGCGAGCGCGGACACTGGGATAATTCGCTCGGCTCGATCGAGGATTAAGTCCGCGCGCTCGGCGCACATTCACGCGTCGTCCAAAGGAGCGAGCGACTCGCTTTTATATCACTCTTGAAAAAAGTAAATATAGGCGACGGGTAAAACTCTCCGTTTATTCAGCGTCGGACTTGGAGCTTTTACTATTATTATTATTATTTTTTGTTTAAAGGCTGGATGAAAGAGGACGGCGATCCAGCTGGAATTGGGTCGCGGTGCAAAAGAGTGGAGGGAGAGAGGGCAGGGGCTGAAATACCCAATGAAGAGGCAACGCGGCAAAATGATTTACAAGTGGGCAAGCGGTGAGCGGGAGGAAAAAAGCGACGCCTTTATTTCGAACGGTTATAATTAGTTTGGTAAATATTTCCCCTTTTTCTCCACTACGCTGGCTCCTTTTTTTAATTTAAAAGAAAAAAAGTGCCTTTATTTCCGCATTTTTATTAATTAGTGCATATTTATTGTTGGCTAAGTAGGATACTAAAAAGCTCTTTAAATATAGATTGCAAATTCGTATTTCTAAAATCTTCATTTGTTCGCTGAGCACGAAGGTGGCTTCACTCCACTCTTTTGGAGTTTTTACCTTCCGACGTGTAAAATGCCTCTATTCTTCGTAAGTTTCGTATGCAAAAATTTTATTCGCACTCATTTGATACACGCGTATTATTGCTATAAGTAACATCGCGTGCTTCCTGTCTTTTGATAATTGCCGGTACTATGAAAATCAATAACTCACTTGCATTTTATTTTATTTAAAACTTCATAAATTTTTTTTCTAATGTTATGTAAAGTTTGAAGTGTCTTAAGGAGGTTCTTCGCACCGGTGCGTCACTAGCCAAAACCAAAACAGCGACTGCAGACTAATACACGTACATCAGAAGCTATACACTTGCTCCGTCTCACTCACACCTTTAGGCACAACGTAACCTAAGCTTCTGTGTTTATATTTATTTTCTCATTTCTGAGCTATCGAAAACTTCCAAAAATTTAATTGTAGCTTTATTAAGCTTCTAATTACAAATCTGTACTTTTTCATGGAATTCTCAATTTTGGAACAACTATATCTTTAGAAGGAATTTAGTTAGCATTCAATACTGTCGTGAATTGTATTTGTAAAAAATTTTGAAAACCAATATAAATTATAAAAAAATTGCAAGAAAATTCCCCTTCGGTTCTCTTTCTAGCAATATTTGTCCATGTCGTTGGAATACCTATATGCTGTTACCGAGATGCATTAAAATTATTTCTCAGCTCTTTTTTTTTGTTTTTCTTTACGTACACTGTTTACGGTTCACATTCTATTGTTTTTCAATAAATATTGTAAAAGTTTTATAAAAATTGTAGCGCAACATTAATTTGAAGCCGATACACGAAAGTCGATCAGCACTGGGGTCAGTGTATTAGCTTAACGATGCAATAAATACGAGTATTAGTGGATCTCCATATCCTCAAAAGTGCTGCAGTCATCGAGGAAGCGGACAAAAGCCAAGATGAATAAAGGAAAAAAGTGGAAAACTGTCCAATCCAGCCGCCAATAAATTCGGGCAGTAAACGTGGGAGTTAGAGGGGTGGGCTCAGTTCCGTGAATAAAGCGGCGAAAAATTCAAGAGCGCCAATTCGAAGTGTCGTAGCAGCGCAATCGCGTCGCGCTCTTTTCTCTCCCGTCATAATTTCTTCAGAACAAGAGAAAGCGAGAATAGCAGAGCAGAGTCGCTATGGTCCTTTTTTCAAATGCTCAATACTTGTGTACGAGATTGTCGATTCGATGTTTTTGTATCCTGAACATTCCAAACGGAAATTCTTCTACACCAATGTACAATCGCTTCAGATTCACTGTGCTTTTGCCTTTTTTGCCATATTCTTTCTAAAACTTATAGAGAATGCAACGATTAAACTTTAAATTACGCAATTAAACATTTTTCAAGAGAAAACTGGTTCAACTTAAATATATACCATAAGGTGAATTCTTTATAAGGGACCCTCGAAGATAATCATAACAATGTCATGAAATATTATTCTTTCTTGTTGCAAATAGCGACAGTGTAGTATCGAATGAATTTTGCACGAATAACTTTTTGAAAAAAAGATGTTGCAAAATATTTAAGGTAAGAGCAATCGGAAGCAGTTTTGTTAAAGCGCAATTACTACAATGTTTTGCTCTCTATACATTCCACTTGCTGAGAAAAAAGGAAGATCAAAGAGGTTCTTAAGCAAATGGAATAGAAAATGCTGGAAGCTTCGAGAGGGAGACAGAAAAGATTAAGCAGACCTCGAGTAAGCTTTGCCTTTTTGTATAAATATTTTATATTTTATAATAGAAGAAGAAATAATAATTGCCGAGAGAGCCGGAAAGGACGAGGGGATGAAAAGGGAAAATTGGTGCTGTTTCTGTTTGCGGGCTGCAGATGGTGCAAGGCGCCCTCTCGTTTCGTGGCACGCAGTGCGTGCGAAGCAACCCTCGTCTGCCTTGGAGTGAGTGGGTCCGCGCGAAAGTGGGTCAGCGGCTCTCTCGACGCCGACGAAAAGCCGGCGGCGCGCGCACGCGTCGTACTCTCCCTCCTCCTGCACTCGAGTGTCCCGATGTGCCGATGACTGCTCATTTTTCTCTCCCTTTTTATCCTCCATCGCAGGGAGCGAGAGCTGCCGAGACGCTCGGCTACCGTACAATTTTTGGCTAAGCCCGATGGGGCTCAGAGCAGTCATCGCATTTTTCTTTTCTTTAACAATAAAGGCCAACGTTTAATAAAAGATAATCTGGCGAAAGTTAAAGAATGCGAGCGGCGGGCGAGGCAACGTCGGAAAGCGCGCAGCATCCGCCTTGACCCTATAAATATATAGCGTTTGGAAAACGCCGTGAAGCACCGCGCGATCAGCGAAATCGACAGCCCGCGAGCCTCTGACGATCAAGTGGCCATCGAAACTTTATGCTTGCAAGCTGTTCTTTTACGATCGACTGTGTCCTCCCCGTTGCTCGTGTAAGCGGACCACTCGCTGGCTGCGCGCACGTGCGCGCTCAAGTATTTACATTTTCTACCATTTTCTTTTTCCCTTCGTATTTACTTATTGCCGTTGTTTGTTTTCATTCGGAGGACATCAATGAATTATACACCGCAATTTAAGAAAGTCCGCAGTTCCAATTTTTCGAGACTCTTAAATTTTCCAATCACTCTCTGTATAGTTAAGTTAACCAATTCGTATTAATTGATAGTGGTCTACTAAAAATTAGAAAGACATTTATTTTCGTACAGTGGCCACATTGGACGCGGAAGCTCTTCTTCGAAGAATCGGAAACAGTCGACTTTTTTTATAGCATATTTGCAGCGTAAGTGAACTGTACGTAATGGAATAAATGAAAAGTAGGCGCTAACAATGTTGAGAACACGGGGAAATTGACGTAGGAACATTAGAATGCAGGGAACGGTATGCGCGATGAGGTCCATGGAGGCGAAAGTGGAAGCGGATCTTTAGGCTCATTAAGTTTTCTCAGAGACACTCCTGCCGCAGACCGGCTGGAGCTCATTAAAGTTCGCTGCCGAGTGTTGGCGATCCAGCGATGTCATTAGATCTCTTTAGGCGGCCAAAATGAATAATAGAAGCTCTGCGGCTGCTGTACCTTAACGCGCGCAGCTTTTTTCCTACTTTTTTAACGTGCAGCCTTAAGATGAATAAGGGAGATTGAAGAAAAAGGAGTGGGTTATCGTCGTTCGCTTATTTATTGCCTAACGTTTGCGAGCGCGAGTGCGACAGTGGAAAAAGAGTTGGAGAGCGAGTAGATGGAGACCTCGTGCCGTCAGACATCGGCCGTGCGCATCGGCGCTGCTACTACTGGAACTCTGGCGAGTCACTGCTTGGCGGTATTGGGAAAATTTGCTCGAGCGAGCTTTTAAAGAAGGCGCTTGAAAGAGCAAGAGTTTTGACGGCGCTCTGCGACCGCGCGAAAATAACTCGCGCATATTTTTAGCCTCGGCGGCGCGGCTTCTTTCCTCGGCTCGTAACGCTCCGCTCGACTTACCAGGATGCGTCCAGTGGTCGTCTGTCCGGAGATGAGCTCGCCGGCCCAGTCCTTGGCCTCGGTCATAAAGGTGCCCTCGAACTCCTTGCCCTGGCGGGCGGCCTTCTGCTCCTTCTGCTTGGGGTCATTGGGCGCGAACTCGGGCTCCTTGCGGCAGCAGAGGAAGGCGAACGCCCGCCACAGCAGCACTATGAGCAGGCCCGCGAGGAAGGTGAAGATGCTCGACAGCAGGAAGCACCACCACTTCCGCACCTTGAGACACTCGGCGATCCCCGGGGGCTGCTCGCTCGTATCCTCGCACGTCATCTCGACGCCGCTCGCGCTCAGCTCGAGCCCACGCGCGCAAGTAGCCTCCTCCTCCTCCCCCGCCTCTGGCGAGGCAAGCAGCTGCCGCCGCTGCTCCTGCTGCTACCGCCGCCGCCGCCGCCCCCGTCTCGCACATTCACCGCAGCGGGCTACGTCCCGGGCCGGTGCCGCTGTCCTTCCTGCTGGCGCTGCTTCTTCGTCGTGACTCGGGCCGGCCGCCGATCTTCGCGCGCTTCATAGTTATCGCCCTGCGACCGACTGGCGCGCGCGGCCGCCTCCGAGCTCCGGCCGAGCTCTCGGGGGGAGGAGCTGCCCGTCGCCACTGCGGCAGCCGCCGCCGCCGCCGCCGCCGCGCTTCCTGCACCCCCGAGCGTGCCGAGCGCCCGCCTGACCTAGAGCGCCTCTCCCCGAGCGCACTGGGACACTGGCCCCGCTACCCGGACGACGCACTCGCGGACACCCGCGGCACCGAGGCGGCCTGTGTATGTCTGAGGCTGTGTCGCGACGACCACGACGACCACGACGAGGGGCGCGTGCTGCCTCGCTCTCCGCACTGTGCGCGGCGACGGTGGCGCGCCGTGGGGGAGCCCGCCGCGAGCGCCGCGCCGCCGCCGCCGCCGCCGTCTGCGAGTGCCCGCGCAGCCCCTCGGCGGCAATCAATACGCCACAAGGGGCCGGGACCAATAAGCTGCCGCCGAGCCTTCCGCGATGTGGAGCGCCCGCGCCGTCGCTCTCTGCCGCTCCATTTTCGTCCGCGCCAGACCGCTACCTGCCGCCAGGGGCTGCGCTGCCTCCGGCCAGTCCAGCAACGGCTAATTACCGAATCGCCGCAATCACCGAAAATCGTGCATAAGTCGACTACTTCTCCAATACTTCGCTTTTCATATGTATTCTCAAAAATTTACTTTTTACACCGCGAAAAATCTTATCGTTTAAAAGAAAGTCTTCTGATGCATAGGTGACCTACTATGACCTACTATGCAGTATCATTAACCAAATGCGAATGAATAATTATTTACAGCTTCTGCAAAATCATCGTCGCCAGTGATAAAAAAATAGCGCGCCTCTCTGTCTGTCTTGCGTAACGCTGCCCGTCTCGCACACTCCACCGTTACTACTTACGCGCGTCTTTCAAAAATTATACAGATTATGGCTAATGCATTCGATCTACGTAACTTAAGGAATGCGAATAATCAGAATCTCAATTATAAGAGGCTGAAACGAAGCGAAATCCAAAGTAAAGCAGTCTGTAGGTGATGTTGCCCACTCCAAATGCCTACCGACTGGACTACTCTCCAAACGATGCAATAAGGCAGAGGTGAAAGGGCCTAAAGCGCAAATTATGTATTTTACTACTCTAACAAATTTTTTGCGTAAATATTTGAAAGCTGGAAAAAGGTGATTATTTAATTTTAATATTACACTACTAAACTACTTCAAGAATACATTCAAAATATAAATTTATGTACAAAAGCTTGAAACTTGCATTATTTGGGGGAAAAAATATTTTTTACGCAGTTCCCCGAACTTTTTTTTTAAACCAACGTCTCCGTTCGATTGCTTGATGTTTTTTTACAGAAAGAACTATAGCAAAAATAATGCTCTTTGTTAGAGTTATAGCTGTAAAAGTATAGAATATATTTTTTGAATTTTTTGAATTTAGCAAAAATTTTTATAAAGTATATCATTTATTGTAAAAAAAATCATGAATATTTTCAAAAAATTTTCCATTAAGGCGCTATTTTGAAAATGCTAGCTCAAAAAAATCGTTCTTTGAACCATAGATTCTCAAAGTAGCCACTCATTCCACCGCTTAATTGAGTCCCCGTTTTATTACGCACTGGAAAACCTTTGAAAAGTTAATGACAAAAAAAGACACGTATTCTCGACTTTTTTGCCGTATTTGGCCCGGAAAAAAGTTTGCCCAGGGATTGGCCGTGCACACCTACTTATTCTCTTTTAAAATTACCTAAACAACAACAAAAATTGGTCTGGTAAGTGTGCTTTAAAAAAAAAATCAACTTCCAAAGCTGAATTGTTTCCTGTTGGCCGTGGATTTGCACATAATACATATTTTTTTATATACATTTTTTTACAAATCGAGAATCACAGTTTTGTAAAAAAATAGTCTAAATTAAGACAAGTGCACAGTGGCGTAGGATCACTGCACCAGTGAATAAACACATTCATAGAAAGCAGAGTATAATAAGCTTTAGAAATTCGATGTACCTTTAATAATAATATTTTTCGAATTTTAGGGTGTTTTAATAATATACTTTCCTCTATGGTATACTAGAAAACAGAGGAGAAAATAAAAAAAATAATAGCCACGAAGTAAACAAAAGCTTAGAGCGAAATATAAGGTTATTGTAAGATCTTTCTTCTATCTTGCTAGTTTGCTCATCTTTTCAGAATAAATAAATATTAAATATATCGAATAAAAGTTAATATGTTAAAATTTGTTTTTACACTAATTAAAAATAAATAATTTATTTCTGTTTAATTAATAGTGGTGTTCGTATGCTGAAATAGTTTTGTAAATGAACTTTGATCATCACCCATTATTCGTGTGTTCATTCTCTGATACAGAAAATGTTTATTTGTTGGAACATAATGTTCATTTCCCGTATTAAATAAAGTGTTAAGTTTAAATACTTAAAGATCCTATCCTAAGAGATTTAAAGAGGTCGCCCACATGCGTACCTAGTCAAAATAGCAACTGAGCGCCAACATTATACACATAGCGATTAGAGTGACCCTCGCTCTGTCTCACTCGCACGCCCGAGTATGACATAACCTATACCGTTTTTTATTGATTTTCATGTATTTATATTTATCCTCTTAGTATTTTTATTATCAATAAATGATTCCCAAACATTGCCTTTCTATTAAAAGCAGTTTCGTCGCAACTGTTTATTAATGATTTTATAAGTAAAGGAAATTAATCTCTCTTAAAAGCCTACACTAAAAGTGTTAATGATAAAAGTTCATTAATTGCTCATTAGGTAGTACTTGAACCTTTAAAAATTTAACTGAATTTTGCAATCAAGCAATTTTGGTGTAAATCGTTCATAATAAGGTAAAATTTTAAACAAACAATAAGTACAGAACAAAGAAACGAAATGCTTTGAGAATTCAGAATGTAATAATTAATTTATCAGCTATTTTACTTTTATATTCAATAAATAAGTCTGAAAAATATTAGGAATTTTATAGCAACTCAATTTTCACTCAATCATTGAAAACAAAAATAAGTAACTTATACTTTTATTTGATTTAACGTTTCGATTTTTCAGTAGAATCTGCTTTACAGAACTGGCAAATCTAATCTCTAGTAATCTAACTTTAAAATAACATCTGTTTTAAGAAATGTTGATTTTATTAATTTTTACGTTTTCCTAGTCTAGCAGATGCTATTGTTGCGAAATAGAAAGAAGTACTTTTTTCGGTTAACAAATTGAATTTTCGCTATTTCTACTTTTTAAATTTTTTTATTTTATTTCATTTAATTGTCGAGAAAGAAATTTTTAAAAGTACAAATTGTTGTTAACTTACAATTGTACAGGTAGTTGCCTCATTGAATATTAATCAAATCAAAGTGAATCAAGCGCGTGAGAGGTATAAATTTTAAATAAGTAAGTTTGGATTAAGAAAAGAAAAATTTTCGGAAATTTGTTTTAAAGATAAAAGAGAGTAGGAGGGAAATAAAATACTCTTAAGAAATTCGGTAGTGTTATTTCTCCAGCGGGCAATAACAGGCAAACAAACATTTTTCTTCGGTCGAATTTCTTTTCTAGAATTAGGTATTACCATTGACGGATGTTGTACTTTTGCGTCATGTAGTAAAAAATAAAAAACTTACATTTGGCGTAAGGTAAAAGATCCAATACCGGAACAAAACTAACAATAGGAGTAAGTCTTTTTATCATAAATGAAGCGACTAAGCCCTGGTCACAACGTTCTAATTATACAAAGTTTGGTTTGTCACGCTTTTCAGATCGTCGATGGCTAGTAAATATTGAAAAATTAATAATCTTCATAGTAGTTTTCGATATACTAGCGCGAGTCACAATACGACACACAAGTGTCAAACAATATATTTTATGCGACGAGGGCGTAAAGTACTGATTTATAAGGCGTAAAAATGCACAACTGTGTGTAAAAGTATTTAACGCAGTTGCATAAAAAGATATTAAATCGCTAAAAACTGGTTAAATAAACTGTTTAAAAAATAATTATAATATATTGTTCTCGTAAATGTACGATTAAATCTGGTATTTTAATTGAATTTTGATGACATGTGTAATATGAGTTGTTATATTATATATCGTAACCTCGAATTTATAATAAAGAGCAGGCGATGGTGAACGTTGATGAACCGCTGCTCAATTGCGACAGTATATATCGGCCAAAGTCGTTTGCCGACCACTGGTAAATAAGACATTTTGGTTGGTTTATTTTCTACCGGGGAGTATAAATAATTCCTTTCACGATTTCTGCAGAAACGTCTACAAAATCGTCCATTTCGATGCGGTTTCATATGAGTAATCTACGTTCAAAAAATAGATGTTATGTTAAAACAGTTGAACAGTATTTGTTAAGTTGGTTCCGTCAGTGGAATGTACTCAAGGCCCAATTCTTGCTTGATTATACTATCCTTTCACCACCGTAATTAATACTAATACGCCGATGCCTTTAATAGATTTATTGTGATTTGTTGAAAGAGCTGTTTTACATACGTGCCCTATAGATTAGGGTACGACCTTACGTTTTGTCCCAGTATTGGCCGGATTTTACCTTAATTAGATCCAGTATTGTACACTGCAGAAAGAAGCACCTCTAGTAATTTATGCAAGATTTTTTTTTAATAACAGCACAATCATATGAACCGCTCAGGGAGCTGTTGTGAAGTTAAGAAATTAAACGAATAAATTTCAAAGCGAATATGTCTATGGCACCAATAATAAAGCCAAGCTAATTTAAATGACGATATAAATAGGCAAGAAATATGTATGCATACCACTTTCCACTAGTTAAGACTGGATTGAACCGCACAATTTTGTGCTATACGTTGTTTGGTTTCACAATTTTCGAAAAATATTTTCTGCTATTTTGTAACATTGCAAATTGTAAAGCAAATACATCAAGGAAGCTTCTTGTACATTCTCCTATACAGATGTAAAGGTAAATGATTTGCATTTACCTTTACATCTGTATATTTTTTCATTTTATTTCTATTTTTACATGAAAAAAGAATTAATATATCCATAGGCAATAAAAGGATTTTAAAGAAAAATATTTTAATATTTTCTCAATTTCAATAGTGTGCTGCTTATTCAACTTTAATAACGAATATTTTTTTAACAGTACAATTTATAATAATACACAATAAATAGTATTTAAAAATAGTTTGGATTTTAGGAGCAGATGTCACCTGTATCCACTCTGCACTTAGCTAAGTACTGTCGGTAATAAAGATGCTTAAGCTACCAATAAATGACAATTGAAATAATATATAATTACTATTATGCCTTATTGTCGAGTTTCAGATAACTTAGTAAGTTTCATTATTTATTTTGCTTGCTCCTCTAGAAATCTTTGTAATACAGCAAAAAAAGTTGCTCTGGAATATTTTAGACTTTCTTTATCTCGTTGTATGATGGTTTTAAAAACTGTACGGACATATGTGTGCGTGTACGTGTATAATAAACATATGATATATTGAACCGATTCAATAATGTTTTTTCTTTTGGCGACTTTTCAATTTTTCGGAAACGTTTTTTCGCGTTTTGTTTGGTATAGTACGGTCAATGTAGCAAAATGCAAGTAATTGCATCAGAAAGGGCATACAATTCCCCATCTTTTTCCGTTTCAAAAATTAAAAAAAAAATATCATAGAAAATTATTATTAAAATGTGCTTTAAAAATGTAGGGATATCTAGGGTTAATATTATTTAGTTTTTGAGGAAAAATTATTTTTTGATAAAAATGCATCTTCTGTGCTCCACGTTTACTGACGTAAATTGAACGTATTATTCTGTAAATATTAAAATTAAAGATTGAATAGATAAATTGCCTATATTAGATTTAAGGCAAGAGAATTTGTTGTTGAGGGATCTTCTGCATACAGCGATCATTGAGAGCTTCTGTAGATTTAAAAAAAAATGTCCCGAGAACCTCTTAAAGTCTACAATTGTTGGCACTGCATTCAAGTATTTGATCCTCTTCAAAGAGATGGCGATGACCAAAGCTAATCCTAGCAATTTCTTGAGGTTAACCAAAGTAGAACTGGTCTACATCGTTCAATCAATTGATTACCTAGTAATGACAGATGATGAATTAACCGCAAAGGTTTCCTTACAACACTCAATCTCTTGTTCAAGGCAATCACATAGTTCTTAACGCTAAGCAAATAGTTAAGTCGTTTCTTCCTGTTACCTATTTTAGACTTGTGCAGAGATCTTTTTTTCTGAAGAATGTTATTCAGCTTAAGATTAGCTGTGACTGACATGCTCATTCCGTCCTGCCTTAAGAGTGCTCCACCCCCCTGGCGAAAATAGACGACATCCAATCAGAGCGTTTGAATTTTTGTGGACGGATTTCCTCTCGAATTTTTACAATGTGATCTCAAAACTGAAATAATTATAAGTTTGAAACTTGGATACACATCGGAAAACCGAGATATACCCGGAAAATTGTGTTCTAAATCAATAAAAAAATAAAGAAATTTCAGTTTCGCTGTCGTCTGCTCTAGAACTGGCTTGGGCTAAAGCAGACGACAGCGAAACTGAAATTTCTTTATTTTTTTATTGATTTAGAACACAATTTTCCGGGTATATCTCGGTTTTCCGATGTGTATCCGAGTTTCAAGCTTATAATTATTTCAGTTTTGAGATCACATTGTAAAAATTCGAGAGGAAATCCGTCCACAAAAATTCAAACGCTCTGATTGGATGTCGTCTATTTTCGCCAGGGGGGTGGAGCACTCTCAAACGAGAATGTAACACCATCAACCGTCTTGGACTTTCTTCCAATTGCGATACTATTTTTTTTTTCTCTAAGGAACTGAAAAATGTCCAAGTCACGGAATATTTAAATGCGTATAAGCTGTTTGATCCTCTCCAAATGCGTTTGGAAAATACGCTGAGAAAACAATCTGGTTGACTCAATAAAAAAAAGCTGTAAATTGAAAACAATGGAATATTTCATTGATTCCATACCAGGTTCCACTGCTGCAATGGCAAATCCATTGTTTCAATATCGAGTTTTATTATTTCAAGGTTAGAACTTTTAAATTAATTGATTTCATGTTAAAACAATTTAATTTATATTAAAACATAGAAAAGGTAGTTTTAAATCAGCTGTATACAAGTTTGTTATTTTAAATATTTTTTGTTATTGTACTAACTTATATTTGCAGTCAAAATGAAAGACAAATTAGTTAAAACAAATATAAAAGCATTGAATGATAAATTCAGTTTACATGATGGATATAGATAACAATGGATATAGATTTTTTGGAATTTGATTATGCATTCCGAGGTTTGAAAATAACCATTCTTATATAATAGTATTTATTTTATGCGACAAATTATATACCGCAAATAGATAAAGGCGTGACTGCCGAAACATTGGCGGAGTTGCCCGTAGAGTTGCAGAATTTGTTAAAAAAAAAAAACGAATATTTTGCTCGTAATAATCAGATAAGCATATTTATAACTGTATTAATTAATTTGTGCATTTTTCATTTGTGTGTATGAGTGCGCGTGCGTGCCGAACAAATAGTCGGGCCCAATCTCCCCAAGCCTTTTTTCTTTGCTCAACTCTCGGCCTCGTTCCTTCCCCTGCACCCACTCCCAGCATTCCATCCCGAGAACGTCGCACATTTCTTGCTCATACGCGGCTTTACACGGATTGAGCTTCGTGTCGATTATTGAATTAATAAAGAACATTTTTAAAATAAAATCTACCTCCTGCCAATAGGTGGCAGCGCCCAGTTTATTGCGCCCGCAAGTGGTTAGACTTCTCCACGATTACTATATAAGAGCGTTTTAGTGGATGTTAAACCTATTGTAATGCGTCCGATTTGTCTGCGATGTTGCGATGCGTCTTAAAATTAATATGTTAGAGCGAAATTTAAGTGCGTTAGTTCTCCCGTCAATCTCCCTCCCATAATATAAGTATTAAAAATTACAAATCAAAAATAAAATAAAATAATCAATTTCTGGAAAGATGTTCCCGACAAAGAAAATTTTTTACAATTAAATACAAATTTGTTGTTTGACTTAATAAATTTTCCGCATTAGTTTAATAAAAATTTAAATATAATAAAAAACATATACTGTTGATTTAACTACATAGCATAATTAATTTAATTACAAATCGTTTTTGATTTATCTGTGCATGCTCCTTTGATTTAACTACCGCAGCCTGTTAAATGAATGTAATATCCAATTGTCAGTATTCAACAGAAAATCCTATTGTTCTAACTATATTTTTTTCTTAGTGTACAACAGTAGTCAAACAACACTACTGAAACTACCTGATGATGTTGGCTGCAGGGGGGCCTCGCATCAGCTTAAAGACCACTCGAGTTTAGGACGCAGGGAGACGAGGGGAAGGAGACCGCGGGAGTGTTAGGCAAGGACGTGTAACGGCGGCGGGACGGGGGGATCTCATATACTGACGATGCTGGACGAGTCAGCTTTGAATGTTTGTTATACTAAAAAAGTCTAAGAATTATAATTTATCAATTAATTAAAAAAGTGCATATTTATATAAATGTTTTATTTAACAAATATTAATACATAATGATACATTTTTGTTAGTTCACTAGCCAAGTACAAACAATTTGAATATAGATAAAATAAATGATCTTAAACGTAGTGCAGAATTAATACTTATTAAGTAAAAATTAGCTAATACTGAAAAGAAAACTATCTACGTCGGATATATATACTATTCACGGATGTCAGTCATTCTTCAATAGTTATAAAAATTTACTATTGTCTTCACGCATTTAAATTTTTCTACATTATTAAATTTTTTTTCTGCATATAACTGTTGAAATAAAAGTATAAAGCGAATAACAATTATGTAACAGAAAAACATTTAATAGAACATTTTGATACTAGTGAAAGAATGTAATTTTGCGCCTCGTGCGCCGTTTGCGAGTGAATTCAAAAACATCACGCGGGGTTCAAATCACCTCCTCGCTCATATATCGAATAGTAATTTCTGATAAAATGTGCAGACTTAATTTTGTATAGCCGATTTTAAGAAGGCTTATAAAAAATCATGACTTAGCGCACGGTATGTTAAAAATATTTTTAGATTCATAACTGCACAATTCCTCTCAAAGAAACTTCGGCACGACGCTACATCACGTACTACGCGGCACTTTGCCGTGCACACTGCGACACTAGCGCCAAATGATAACGTTAATCTTCATCGAGTGGTGACAGTAAAAACTACTTAACAGAATACTGTGCGAATATATGCACACAGAGAGACATATGCGCTGTCAATCATCGTGTAAGCACGACTACACGCAGGTTATGTACGTACGGCAATATATGTGACTCTAATCGTGCACCACTCTGAACGGTACCGAGGTTTCTCCGTGCTGTTAAGTACAATTCTTAACAGCAGTTAATAATGACAATTTTTGGAAATTATTTCATATTTACATACAATAATCTTATTACATCGTCACTTCTGATTATTCGCCTGTATATGCAATATAATATTTAAGACCGATGTTATGAAGTGAATCTTTGACTCACGAAGCAGATTTCCGGTTGAGCGAAGGAAATTTCGTACTTGGGATAATAATTTTTCGCAGCCAGAAAGCCGAAAAATAACATCAGTATTTCTTAAATGACTGCAAATAAATTTAGTTTACATAAACAAGTATAAAGTGACTATGTACAGAGATTACAACAAAAGCTCACAAAAAATATGTGGTTTTGGGATGAAAAAATGGGATCAGAGATAACCTAAAAAATTGCTCAAAAATCTCCTGAGAACTAGAATAAATAAGAATAAATAAATAAATAAGTAAGAACTAAATTAGCTAACGCTCACTTATTCGTTTGTAATCGAACAACCTATGCAAAGGATTACTGCGCCGTTTTCTATTACATTGTACATCTTATTTAGCATCGAGAAATAGTCTACCGCATCAGGCTTACGTTTCATTTTCCTTGTCATCTACGTTCAAGTACCTTCAAGTACTGATGAAATCTTTCACCTTGTTCTTTACTGAAGTCCGCAAGGTTAGTGAGAATTCATCAATTTGTGAATCGAGAAAGTGGAGTGCCAAATTCATTAAACAACCTTAACCTTTAAGTTTTCTGCCATAGTTTCTACAATGCTCTTGTTGTTTTGAGCTTTATTATTACTGACTTCGTCCCTGAACATTTTACATATTTGAGATTGATCAAATATATCTTTCTTTAATTTAATTTCTGTACTACTATCAACTTGCATACCATCCGTTCCTTGTATAAAGTTATCTTGTTAAGCCATAATGATGAATTTCTTCTAAATCTGATAAGGAATATGGAGCATGAAAACTATGGCCAACAAAGATAGATTCCCATAGAAGTCGAATCCCCTATCCCGAAGTACCCCGACCACGCGCAGCGCTCGCGTCGATTTCAACCGTGCTGTCGGTAGCAGTGTCGGTAACCCGGTAACGCGCACGGTGGATAACACATCGGATCAAATAATAAACATAATTTGATCGAATGGTAAAAGACAACCTGCAGCAAAAATAAATTTGCGATATTTATTTCTTATGTTTTTAAAGACATATTTATTACTTTAAATGGTGAATCTAGGTACTTTATTATTTTTAATGTAATAATTAGTGCGTTATTATTTATCTTTTTAAATTTAAGTTATTTAAATGAACGTAATTAATTTACTTCAGATTGTAGACTGCAATGGAAGTATATATAATTGTTGATAATGATAAAAACAACAATAAAAACTAAATTATTGTTAAATCTGCAAACGTAAACTAAAACCGCTTCACTAATTTATATATAATATTCGATTACGTCATTTATATATTTGTGACACGTTTCTGTCGTCTCCACATATTTGCCGATCGTCTATTGTTTTTAAGAATATAATTCATCAGTTTAGCTGTGGACAGCAACAACGTGCAGGGACGCTTTCTGCAGTTAATTAATTAAAGTAAATATATTTGTTAGTGATGTATTTATCGTTTTGACTCATATCAACAAACGCGAGTATGCCGAAGACGAATACGTGTGCTTTGCGGCACTGCAAAAGTGCAAAATCAAATAATGTGCGTATAACCTTCTATCGGTTCCCTGTCAGGTTCTCGCAAATGTAAGCGTAGATATAGTGTTGTAAACAAGATGACCATTGTGAGTAAAGTTTTAAAAAAGTGTTTGCAATTAAACAACTACATAACAAATTAAATAAATTACAAAATAAAAAAAAAAATATGAATAAATTAAATTAACGAAATGCATAAATAAATAGTAAAAAATGAGAAATAACATAAACAAATAAATCGAATAATTAACGTGGAAAAAATATTAATAACTTATAAAATTAATTAAAAAATAGTTACGAAAAATATAAAAATTATAAAAATAAACACCGCCACTCTCCTTGTGTTGTGGTGTCGCGTGATTATCGCGGGACATGTCTTTTACGCCAGTGACAAGCACGCGACTCTCCGCGAGATCTGAGCGGCCGGCATCAGCTGTCCAGGAGGACGGAGCGCGGGCGCAGTAGACGCGCCCCGCGACTATCACGTTGTATACGGACGGCGGCGGTATACAAAATTGCGGTCGGGTGCACCCCGAGATAAGACCCTCGCGAAAATCAAATTAGATTATTAACAAATAAATTAAAGTTAAATTAATAAAATCTAGTACTATTTAAATTAAAATAAACTAATAAAAATTAAAACAATTTAAATTAAAATAAATTAAAATAAGTTAATAAAGATTAAGTTAATAAAAAATAAATTAAATTAATTTAACTTTGCTTTGATTAACTTTTACGTTAATTTAATTTAGTTTAGTCTAACTTTAATTTTTGTTTTGATTCAATTTTTTATTTCAATTGATTTGAATTATTTAACTGTCATCAGTTAAAGTAAATTAAAATAATTAGATTAGATTAAACTAGATTAGATTCAATTTTTTTCTTTTTTTTTTCAATTCAATTAAATTAATAAAAATAAAATAAATTCCAATAAAATCAAATAAAATCGAATAAAATAAAATCAAACAAAATGAAATAAAATGAAATAAAATGAAATAAAATGAAATAAATGAAATAAAATGAAATAAAATGAAATAAAATTAAAAAAATTAAATAATTTATTAGATTAATTTAAAATAAATGAATACATAAATAAAAAATTATAAATAAATAACAATAAACAATTAAAGGAATGTTTTTTAATTGACTTAATCATTTATTTTGTAGTTTAAACCGATGGTTAGAGGTTATTGGTGATGAGGATCTTTGCAAGTTAAGTGAGGATGTTGTAGGGCTTGATAGGTTGCAGGAAGAAAGGGTATGTAGCAAACATTTTATTGAATCTGATTTCGTTTACACAACTACCTGACGGATGCTGAAACCTGGTACAGTTCCTCGAAGGTCGGAAGGAAACAATATTAATTTTAATGTTTATGAAAATAATACTAACCATTCCGTAGATACCATTCCCGGACCAATTAATAGGGCAATTTCTCCGCTAGAGAACGGCAGCAATAATAACCATTCACAGGTAACAATTAAAAGAAAAAAACACGATACCGCCGTTATTAGTATAAAAAAATTAAAACTCTTAAATGACAAGCTAGCTAAGGAAAATAAAATATTAAAACAAAAATTATTTAGAGCCAAAAACCGCATACTCAATGATATAATAAAATTAACTGAACAGCAATTAATAGAAAACGCGTCAAAATATTTTAACCCGTAAAATATTAAATCATACTAAAAAACGGAAATGGGAAGAGGATGAAATGCAATTTGCTTTAGGCCTCTATTATAAATCTCCTAAGGCATATGAATATTTAAAAGACTCGGAAGGTCATGTTTTACCGTCAATTTCGTACATTCAGAAGTGGGTAAATATCATAAATTTAAAACCGGGTAAAAACGAAGAACTTTGCAAGCAATTAAAATTAAAATTAGCCGGGAAATCAGATTTTGAAAAGGTATCCGTTTTAATGTGGGATAAAATGAGTATACGGCCCGGATTAGAATATAACCTTAAAGAAGATTATATCAAAGGATATTATGATCTTGGCGAATACGGCGAACGGGATCCGGGAATGGTAAAATCGGTTGTAGTGTTTTTAGTTAGCGGTTTAACCTACAATTGGAAGCAGCCTCTAATGTTTTTTCCAACGAGTGGTCCAGTGTCGGGTAATAAATTGCAAATAATAATTAACGACGTTTTGCAAATAACTGAAGATATTGGATTTAAAGTTCGGCACATGGTTTGCGATCAAGGAACAACCAATCAAAAAGCAATTTCGTTAATAGATATTAATAAAAATCGTCCTTTTATAGAATTTAAAAACCACATATTTTAAAATGCATTCGAAATAATTTAATGAAAAATGACATTGCGGTACATAATGAATCGGTTTCTTGGAGTACTATTTGCGAACTGAGGGAGGTCGAACGCGTAAAATCGTGTAAAGCAGCACCAAAATTAACCGATCGTCATATAAATCCCAATAATTTTGAAAAAATGACGGTTAGTTTAGCAACGCAAGTTTTTAGCAATTCTGTGTACGCTGGCCTTATGGCAGGTGCTACTTTGGGCGACATAAAAAATCCAGCTGCCATCGCGACCGGTAATTTTTGCAAAAGATTAAACGATATTTTTGATTGCTTAACCCTTTAACACCCAACTTGACCATTTTTCGACAATATTTTCAGTGGTGTGTAACACTAACTTAAAATGGTTCAAGAAATTCTTGAGATAGCATTTTTAACGTAAAATTTTATGTACTTTCAGAATCCGGTATTAGATTTGTCGAAAAATTCAATAATAAATAGTTATAAACAATTTTTTGCAAAAAAAAAACGTGAATTTTTGAGAAAAAAAAATTCGTTTAACCCAAATTTTCGAATGGAAAGAGGGTTCGCTCGTACGTCTAACACGTATACATTTGGTCAATGGCATATATACTTTATTATAAAACAGTAGCAATACCGAAATTAAAAATGGCGGCCATCCAAACAACCCCTTTTCCACCAAACTTATCAAGAAAGGTTCGTGATTTTTTTCTCGATCAGGATCAACGTAACAAAAAAATTTATACAACAAAGAGTTGTTAGAATTCATCAGAGAAGACGTGTGAATTTTTTCAGACTTTTCGGAGCGACTTTTGGATTTTTGGATATGGCCAATTTTTGAAAAATCAAATAGTTGCTCCGAAAATTCTGAAAAAATTCACAAGTTTTCTTTGATTAATTTTAAGCACTTTTTGTTCTATAACTTTTTTTGTAGAGTCGGTCTTTATTGAATTAAAATTGTTGAACATTCTTAGCCGCTACTGAATGTAACGTTGCCCGCGTTTTACCACGTGGAGATGAACGTTCATTGAAAATGGGCTTAAAATTAATCAAAGAAGACTTGTGAATTATTTCAGAATTTTCGGAGCAATTTTTTGATTTTTCAAAAATTGGCCATATCCAAAAATCTAAAAGTTGCTCCGAAAAGTCTGAAAAAAATTCACACGTCTTCTCTGATGAATTCTAACAATTTTTTGTTTTATAAACTTTTTTCGTTAAGTCGATCCTGATCGGGAAAAAAAATCACGAACCTTTCTTGATAAGTTTGGTGGAAAAGGGGTTGTTTGGATGGCCGCCATTTTTAATTTCGGTATTGCTACTGTTTTATAATAAAGTATATATGCCATTGACCAAATGTATACGTGTTAGACGTACAAGCGAACCCTCTTTCCATTCGAAAATTTGGGTTAAACGAATTTTTTTCTCAAAAATTCACGTTTTTTTTTGCAAAAAATTGTTTATAACTTTTTATTGTTGATTTTTTTGACAAATCTAATACCGGATTCTGAAAGTACATAAAATTTTACGTTAAAAATGCTATCTCAAGAATTTCTTGAACCATTTTAAGTTAGTGTTACACACCACTGAAAATATTGTCGAAAAATGGTCAAGTTGGGTGTTAAAGGGTTAAACGCGCGAACCTTTCATGATTCGAATCCTTTGAGGCGCGGTTTATCTTTGCAAAACCCACAGGTAGAGATTTGTTTACGCGATGCAGTGCTCTGGGTTGAAAAATGGATGACCAACAGCGGTAAAAATCCAGATTGCTCCAACAGTTTCATTATAACTATAAATAAAATATTAGAGTTATGGAACAATTTAAAAAATGAAAATAAGCCGTATTTATTAACTTCGCGTTTAAATCAAGACAAAATAGAAAACTTTTTCGGTTCAATGACAACCCAACAACCATGCAATTTCGTGAAAACTTTCAATACGCGTTAATGTAAAATTACTGGTATCACCCGTTGGAGCAAATTGTGAACCCGATGAAGCTCGATTATTAATTTCTAATTTTAATAAATATGACGACGATAATAAAAGTGACTTTAAAGATAAAAATGATGCTCAGATTTGCGTAATTAACAAAAGATTAGAGGACAGGTTTATGAATAAAGATGCGAAATTATTAGTAAAAGAGGAATCGGAAAATTTATACGATTCTGAAATCGTGGAACAGTCCTCTAATCTTGAGAAATGCAGTAAAAAATACGTTGCTGGTTATCTCGCGTTTAAATGTTTAAATAAATTTAATTGCGAAAATTACGCTGAATATTTAATAAACAGTGACAAATCCTTAGATTCATCGACTGATCTACTATTACTGTGGATAGCTTATCCTTCTGCACAAGGGCAACCTTACGGAAATTTAAAAGTTCCTACATCTGCTTTCCTTTCGGATGTTTTTTTTATGTATGACATTTTTGAAAAAGAATTTGTAAAGATAGCTCACCTCCCCAATGTTTTAGAATTCTTTTATCAATTAATTTTCAAACAAATCAAAAATTCTTCTAGTCAATTATTGTGTAGCAACGAGTGCATAAATCATCGCGTTTTCTTGGTTAAATTTTTCCTGAAAATTCATATTTTTTATCATATAAAGTGGATATCAAAAGATTATCGCGATAGAAAAGCCAAAAACGTTTTAATTGTAATTTAGAAAAGCCTTTAAAAAAATTGCTTAAATTAAATTGTTAATTACAGCATTTATTTCCAATCACTGGCAGCAATTAACATTTTTATAATAATTTTTTTTTCCTTTTTAGGTTTAATTAATCAATTTTTTATTTAAGTGGTAACCTTTTCATTTCCTTTTTAGCACCGATTCCAAAATATTTTTCTACCTAGAACAAGGTCACGGTATTTTTCTGACGCTGATGTGGGTCTAGGTAGTCACAGGAGGGAATAATTCCTTCCTCATTGTATGTAGACTATATGTTTGAAGAGAATTTAATTTATCAAGCATATGTCTCCATAAATGATCTGTTGATGATGATACGAGCGTAATAATTCGCATAGTTAGTGTAAGATTTTTTTCAGGTGCAGCCACGGATGCCAAAGTGTTCAGCATTTAGTTTAATTAGTATCAGTTTTTTCATATGCAGCTACGGATTCTCAAGTCTCCAGTAATTTGTTCAATTAATATTAGTTTTTTTTAAATGCAATGTTGCTGAATTTTCGTGATTTGTGTAAGGCTATTGGCGAAGGTCTTCACGTTTTATTTGGAATATTTATGCTAATTTTTTTTTATTTTAATATCTATGTATAATTTATTCAAAATAAAAAAAAAGACCAACGCACTGACAACAGTACCTCAAGGTAGTGCGGAAATCTGTTGAATTCTTCTTATTTTATTAATAAAAATACTGCAATAATAATAATAACAAATATTATTATTTTAACATTATTAATGGTAGTTGTTATTAATTTAATTTAATTTAATTTAATTTATTTTCATTTGATTTAATTGATATAAATTTTAAGTAACTTAAATTTTAAACTGATTTGAACCCGCATCTAAAAGTTTCAACTCCATCACGTTAATTTACCATTCGATCAAATCGTGTGTATCATTTGAGCCTATGTGTTATCCACCGTGCGCATTACCGTGCTACCGACACTGTCACCGGCAGGACGGTTGAAATCGACGCGAGCGCTGCACGTGGTCGGAGTGCTATTTTTGCTTCACTTCCGGATAGGGCATTCGGCTTCTATAGGTGTCTACCTTTGTTGTTATGGCGGACTCTTGCTGAATGCTGAAAAAGAATGTATGATCTACTAAAAAGCGGCGTAAAATTCTTTTGTAAAGGTCGTTTGATGATAAACTTATATATGCAAGCCAATTTAGTTCTTATGCAGAAGATATTTGAGCAGTTTTTTACATTATCTCTAGAACCCATTTTTCATAGCAAATTCGAATTCAGTGGGGTCAAAGTACATAAAACCAAGTAATTTTGATGTGAAGGAAGTAGAGTTTTTGTTCCGCTTAAATTCTTATCAGAGAAAGACGGCTTTTAAGCAGTTTTTTAGGCTTCGAAACGGTAAACCGAACGCTTGTTTTTAATCACGCATAAGTAAAAAAGTAGACTTCATCCCAGTACCACATGCAATTTTTTATGCGTCTGTGTAATCATTTGCTTGAAATAATAAGGTGCCATCTCATTAGCAATACATGATATATATCTTCCATCTGGATTCCGAAATAGCACCTTTCATTCCAAACTGACGATGTATGATATAAGTAGATATATTTAAATCAATTTGTTTAAGACGCATGAGACTCACCGATTCCTTTATCACTCAAAAAAATTCAAATAATTTCTGTAATTACGAATTTCTATAACAACCTTGAAATAATTTAATATATTAAAATCTAAAGAATACTGGTGAATCCCATGCGCAGCATTTAGTTAAACAGTTTTTCTGAATTAAGTGCATTTTGATTTATTTTTGGGAATACAATTCAAGACATCACAGCCATTTTCAAGCATTCGTTACAGTATTTGGCTTCGCCGTCATATAGTGACTGTGACGTTACGAATTACATTCTTAATAGAGTATGTCAAATAATCATACCAAATTGATTTTTCCACTTCGGTGGAGCTAGCTCATCGAGTCTTCGATCTAAAAAACTTATACACGTTGACAATTCATCAGCCTTTTCATCTACAGCTTTTAATTGAACAGAAGCCAGGTCTGGGAAGGAGTTTTCGACATTTATAACCTACAATCATTATGTACATAAATAAACAAATTACATAATACATTAAAATCTAATCTGGTAATTTTGGTTGGTACAAGTTTAGCTTATATAAGATTTTTTTAATATTCTACGAAAAGATGAACTTTTAATAACTAATTTCTTAAAAAGCGTTGGTAAAGTAATTCTGTGCCATTCCTGGCATTTTTTTTAATAACGGACCGAAATTACGCATTATTATGTGAAATCGATATACTTTAAGTTTGTAATAACATGGATTATTCAATCATTCTTTGTAATACTTACTCGTTTTTCAAGATCTGTCAGTTTGGATTTCAAGGCATAGACGTAACCTGGTGGAAGTGTTCGTTTGTTTGCTGGGCCTAGAATCATATATTTGAACTCTATTATATGACTATATAAATATCCTCTATCCTCTATCCTCCATTATATTAAAATGTTTATTCTGTTGGAAAAAGGTATTTTGAATGAGGGAGCAAGCATTAATTTAATAGCTTAGAACCTTTCCTTCTCCCTCTGAGTAAACCGACGACCCCTCATAAAATCATAATATACCCTCTCTTGTTTCTATCCTCAACCGAAGGCGGGTACGCATAGTCATAAGATTAGGGCAATAAATGTGCAGCGCCCTGCGCTCTTAGGACGGATGCGTTTTCCAGTTAGTCTAGCGACAACCGCTGCGAGAGAAACAGCGTTTTGTAACAGAGTTGTCGCAAATTAAGTTTTCTGTACCAATTTTACTGTCACTTAAATAAATACTACTTTACTCAAAAATTAATCGATTGAGTGTAATTTGTTTTGCTAAACACATATATACTCAATAGGTTATGGGCCCAGTACGCTTCCACTGCGTCATAGAATTTGTTTTATAGACCACGCTGGTCAGTGACAGTGAGTGAACGCGTCGTTAGTTTCTAGTGATAGTGAAGTCTTCTTTGTTCAATTCACGATGAATGACAAAGATACTATAGAACTAACGAAGCTCGATGGCACAAATTACTCTATATGGAAATTCGGAGTAACGATAGCCCTAGAAGCAAAGGAACTTCTAGAGATCACAATGAGTCAAGAAACTTTAAAAGTAGATGCTTCAGAAGCCGACAAGAAAGTTTTTAAGAAAAATTCATGTCAAGCTAAAATGATTATTATGTGCTCAGTGAACCGTGATCTACACTCGAATCTCGTAAATTGTTCATCGTCGAAGGGAAAGTGGGACAAACTATCAAAGCTATACGGTGACACAAGTATAGACTCAAAACAGACGATCTGGCGACAGTTTTATAGTTTCCGCATTAATCCTGACGAACCTGTAGCTGTTCAGGTAGTGAGATCGAGAGCATTTGCAAACGTCTCAAAGATGCTGGGTAAGCAGCAACTGAGTGCTCGATAATGACTAAGTTGTTAGATAGTTTGCCTGATAAATTCAAAATTCTTCACGCCGCATGGGATTGCACTCCCAAAGCTGAAAAGACAAAGGAAAGAGCGATTGCTCCGATGATCAGGCACGATAAACGACTTGCTGAAAAGGAAACTGAAACACTTGGGCTTCATGTTCAAAATTCTTCTATAAGCGGCACGACGAAAAAGAAACGTTTCATGAAAAAGAAGGACTTTAAAGAGTTAAAAAAACGTTCGCGCTGTGGATTCTGTAAGAAAATTGGACATTGGGTACGCGAGTGCCCTAAGAAGAAAAATGCAAGTAAAGAAAAAGAGGACTGTGGCGGTGGGAAAAGTGATCCAGTTAAAGCAGAATTGCTTGTGTGCGATATTGTTAACACGTACAAGTGCGCAACTGAATCTGACGAAAACGTATGGATTGCCGACACTGGCGCTGCAATGCACATGACATACAAGAAAGAATTTTTCTCTGATCTACGAGCGAACATCAAAGGTCACATGGTGAGGGTAGCCGATGATAGAATTCTCCCTGCGGCTGGCTTTGGTGTAGTGACGATTCACGAAGAGATTGACAGTGTAACATATGAGCGAAACTTACAAGATGTATTCTATGTTCCCGAATTGAAATGCAATCTGTTCTCAATTGAATCAGTGAATAGGAAACGATTTTCCTTCTATTCGTTTGAGGACAAGTGTGCGACAAAAATAGCTGCTCGAGGAATATCACAAGAAACGCTTTTCCGCATGTGTTTTACAGTGAAAGAGCCCGTTAATTGTAACGCAGTGCAAGTAACGGATACCCAAAGAAAGCTAAAGTTGTGGCATGAGAGGATGGGACACGTCAACGCTTAAGCCGCAAAGCACACGTGTGAAAATCTTGGCATCACCGAAGTTGCTCGGGAAAAACCCGAATTTTTTTGTGAAGGATGCGTCATGGGTAAGCAGTCCCGAAAGCCGCACTATAGTATCGGGCTAGAGAGCAATTACGCCGCCGGCGAAAAAATCCGCACAGATGTGTGCGGGCCAATAAATGTACCATCAAAGAAAGGTACACGTTTTATTCTGCTGTTCAAGGACGAGAGGACAAGCTTCCGCAAAGTTTATTTCCTGAAGCATAAAAGAGAGGTTTTCGACAAGCTGAGGGAGTTTGAGGCTTTTGCCTCTAATCAATTAGGGACGAGGATTAAAGTCCTACGATCGGACAAGGGGACGGAGTATACCTGCAAGAAAGTGCAGGCCTTCCTAAAAGAAAAAGGGATAGTGCATGAATTCTCGGCCCCCTATATCCATGCACAGAACGGAGCTGCTGAACGTGAAATCCGCACGCTTGTGAAAAGCGCACGTTCGATGCGCCACGCCAAGAACATAGATATTGCTTTATGGCCCGAGGCAATTAACATGGCCTGCTATGTATTAAACAGAGTCATATTAAAGCCGAAGGAAACGATCACTTCCTTCGAAAAAGTAAAAAATGGTATAAACGAAAGCCCATTATAAAACACTTGAAAATATTTGGTGCAGCTGCCTAACTAAATATGCCGAAGGAGAAGCGGCACAAATTCGACAGCAAAAGCAGAAAGACCATTATTGTTGGATACGATGGCGAGTCAACCAATTATAGACTCTGGGACTCCGAGAAGAACAGGATATTCATCAGCAGCGACGTGACTTTCGACGAGAGCCTAGATGAAAATGATACTTCAGGTACTAAAAACGAAAATAAGCCGGAAACATGTTTAACCGATTTTGGTCTCTAGAATGATGCGGAAGAGGAAAATGTTGGTCCAGAAGAACAGCAAATTAATCCTGAGTCACTGATCGAGGAAGCAGCCGGCAACGGGGAGATTCTCCAAAGACGCTTGCGTAACAGAGCTCAGATTCGATCGCCAGATCGATATGGCTTTCCAGTTGCACATATGGCCAAAATCATGCCAGCAAGTACCGAGTTCATCGATATCGCGCCGATGTCGTATCAAGAGGCGATGTCGAGTGACAAGGCCAAAAAATGGAAAACTGCAATGAACGAAGAGTTGAACGCTCTTGCAGAAAATCACACGTGGTCAGTATGCTGCTTACCACCCGGGAAGAAAGTAATTGGATGCAAATGGTTATACACGATCAAGCGTAATGCAGCAGGAAATTTGCAGCGTTACAAGGCAAGGCTCGTAGCAAAGGGTTTTCGTCAATGCAAAGGGGTTAATTATTTTGAAACCTTTGCTCGTGTTATCCTCCTTACTATAGCTGCGAAGGAGGATTATGAGATTATGAAATTCAACGTTAAAACAGCTTTTTTATACGGAGAACTTAAAGAAGAAATCTACTTGGAGCAGCCTCCAGGATTCATCAACGAATATCAATCAGACGCAGTCCTGAAGCTGCATAAGAGTTTACACGGTTTGAAGCAGTCACCGAGATGCTGGAACAAGAAGTTTACAAAATTCCTGGCAGAATTTGAGCTCATCAATATCTCAAGTGATAAGTGTGTGTTTGTGGGTAAGGTTATGAAACATCAAGTGTTTCTAGCTATATGCAGGGACGATGGACTGCTAATGCGTGTTGAATTACCTTAATAGTAATTTTCAAATTACCTTTGATAAGACTAATGAATTTCTCGGATTTGAAATCGAACGCAATTGCGATAAACGTACGCTAAAAAATTCACAGCCGGGCTATATCAAGAAAATTCTACGAAAGTTTAATATGCATGACGCTAATTCAATAAGTGTACCTGCGGAAGTAGGACTTTGCCTTCAAAAAGATTCGATATCCTAACGAAACCTCTATCCAAGCAACAATTTCAGTATTTAAAATCAAAATTAAATGTAATCGGTCACTCAAAATAAGTGGGAGTGTTGGAAAAAGGTATTTTGAATGAGGGAGCAAGCATTAATTTAATAGCTTAGAACCTTTCATTCTTCCCTCTGAGTAAACCGACGACCCCTCATAAAATCATAAAATACCCTCTCTTGTCTCTATCCTTAACCGAAGACGGGTACGCATAGTCATAAGATTAGGGCAATAAATGTGCAGCGCCCTGCGCTCTTAGGACGGATGCGTTTTCCAGTTAGTCTAGCGACAACCGCTGCGAGAGAAACAGCGTTTTGTAACAGAGTTGTCGCAAATTAAGTTTTCTGCACCAATTTTACTGTCACTTAAATAAATACTACTTTACTCAAAAATTAATCGATTGAGTGTAATTTGTTTGCTAAATACATATATACTCAATAAGGGGTTTTTTCGATCATCAAAAGTTCCTCGATAAATGATTCTTGCAGTTAATTGGACCATTATTTTTTCTTAATTGCAAATGCATCAAATTGCATTTTTCAAGTGAGGGGTGGGTTTCGTTGTAGACAATATCCCGTCCTCCTGAGGGGGTTTCTGGACACCTGAATATCATCTACAGGGCAGCCCCCGATTATTTTATGGTTGACCAAGTACAAGATGGGATTCCCTGTAGACAATGTCCCATCCTCCTGAGGGTATTGATAGACATCGTCTACAGAGACAGCCCCCCAATTTTTCTCAATATAAAATAAATTGATCTTTTACTCTATGTTATAACAATTTGACCATTGCCCATTGCCCTTTGCCTCCTTGTGTCATCATTCCAAATATTGCTACCCATCCAAATGATCTTACACCCACTGAGCTTAAAAGTCGTTTATCCTGTTAAGCTCTTACTTTCTCCTGCCTATAAGCTGGATCTTTTTATTAAGCCAATAAGGCCCGGTACACTAAAATTCCTAACATCTTCGCGTTCTAACATGAAGTCCCCACACACCCTTTGCTTACTTCCATAAGTCTAGGACAGTTACACAAAAGGTGCAAGGGGGTTTCGTCTGTTTCACCGCAGAACCTACAAAGATTCTAACGCGTTTCTCCTATCTTATGTCTGTGGTCCTATTTTAGGTCTGCTTTCCACCAATGATACCTTTGATGTGTTTACACTTCTGGCTGTTACTCCATCTTTTATGTTGTTCCTTTTCCACCCAGGTCTGAATTTTCTTCTGTAGGTGGCTAAGTGGTATAGCGATATAGGTAGCAGTTGCCCTAAACTTCTCCGCTCCTCTTTTCACTAGTCTATCTGTTTTTTCATTACCCAGAACACCCGAGTGCCCCGGGACCCACCTTAATTCTATATCACATCTCTCCGCAAGCCTATCTAAAGAATTACGGCACCTTTCAATGTCTAGCAAGGTTACCCCCACTTTACTAACAATGAGGAGAGCTGCTTTGCTGTCTGAGTGTATGTTGACCTTGCGGTCTCTCCATTCCCTCTCTAGCATATGCTCTGCTCAGCTCCTGATAGCTTTCCGCCTGAAAGATCGTCGTGTGGTCCTCCAGGGAGAGTACTAGCTCTGTGCTAGTTCTTTTAAGGCACGCCACAGCTCCTGTTCCTTTCTTATTTTTAGGCCCGTCGGTAAACCAGAGGCTAACTCCTGTTCCCAACGGCTTGACCTTATGCCTTGGCTGCATCTGCAGTTTAAACTTACTTCCAAAGAAGAACTTTCTGAGGGTTCTGTCAAGTTCCTTGTTGCTGTTTGGGTCAACTCACTTGACCAGTTCAGTGTCCTAATATTCGGCTATTGCCCCCGATGACCGGGCCTTGCTTTGAGGAAGCCGCTCTTATCATCAGCTTTAGCGGGTGAAGATCTAGCACCATTTCTAGAGGTTTTAGTGGTGTCGACCTCATCACCCCTCGTGATGTCTCTCACAATCAGTGCTTGCATCCTGTATAAGATTTCCGCGCCTGTTTTTAATCTGCGTCTAAGTCACCAGGCCACTGCTCCATGTAGCAGTCTTGATCTCAAAACGGCCGTATACAGCCATTTCAGCATTTTAGGCTTGAGACCCCAAATTGCTTCAAAAGTTCTTCTGCAGGCCTGCTATGAAGCTATCCTTCCTTGCCTGCAGGTGTCTATCCCAGTTAAGCTTGTAGTCGAAGGTCACTCCCAAGTAGTTTGCTTCCTTGGCTAGCGGCACTTCTTCCCCAAATAGCTTAGTCAGTCCTAATGGTTTCACCTTATACCTGGTGGTAAAATTCACCAGCACCGCCTTGCTTTTAAATGCAATTAAAATTCATTCCAAATAAAATTCAGCGAAAAAAAGAAATAAATTATAAAATTTCTAAAAATTTTAACAATATATCTCTTATAAATAATAAATTTATTAATATTTAAACATTTAATTAAAAATTTAATTAAAAATTTATATATAAAATTTATTATTTTAAATAAATATTATATTTTGATAAATCCGTTTTCGGTAATATTTTTTTAACATTTAAAAAACTATTCGATAAGAAAATTTTTATTTATTTAAGGTAATTATACATCGTACGCTGAAGTAATTAAAATTTTAAATTTTAAATTCTTTTTATTATACTATTGAAATTTTGCATACAGCACAATTCTGCCAAAAATTTAATGGCAAAACTTTTTAAAGATTTTTTTAGCTTACAATTTAAAGCTTATAATAGTAATTTTGAAATAGAAAACATACACTCAATATAAACTTTTTCTTCAAAAAATAATAACATTAAATCTTAAAATTATTTTAACTGACCTAGCGGTAACGAGGGAGGTATAGGACATAATGGGACGAAAGAGGCTGATTCCCGCGCATAATTATTTTTACCAATATTCTTTCAAAAAAAATTTTTTGAAGTTATCTTTTGACGGAAACATAAGTATATGATACTAAAAATTATAAAGAAAAAATTGTTTTTTTTTCAATTTATTGTCTAAAAAATATGTAAACGTTTAATTAATCTTCACTCGTCTTCCCCCCCCGTTTTCTCTACTGCTGCTTGACGTATATGTCTCAGATGAACTGAGCAATTGTTTTACTTCTTCAGGGTATTCATTTTTTTCTTTGACATAGTTTTTTCGTCTGTCTGAGCTATTAAATACAAGGATCTGTCGTGACCAAAAAATAGTTTTAATAAAAATTTTAGCTTTTTAGGTTAAAAAGTTAGACCAATAAACAATTTTAATCATACGTATAATATTTAAAAATATTTAAGGGGATGCCGAACATAATTTCCGCGCTCTACTGTACCGACAATTCTCTATATTCTCTGCTACAGCATGTAATGTAAATTTGATTTTTCAAATAATTTTGAAACGGCTTGCTTAATGGCAGTTCTGTTTGCATCAAAATATTATTTATAATTCGTAAAATGTGCGTAGACTTCTTTTTTGGCTGAGTTCATTTCCTATTGTTGAAAATACTGACTTATTTTTCAATTGGAATTGAAATCAGCCAAAAAAGAAGTTTACGCCATTCTACGATTTATAAATAATATTTTGATGCAAACAGAACTGCTATTAAGCAAGCCGTTTCAAAATTATTTGAAAAATCAAATTTACATTAGATGCTGTAGCAGAGAATATAGAGAATCGTCGGTACAGTAGAACGCGGAAATTATGTTCGACATCCCCTTAAAAGCGCGGCACTGTAAAATTATTTACTATTGAAAATAGCACTCATTTAAATTTTAAATCAAATACGTGCCATAGAATTTGTATGTCAGTTGCACCAAAGCGAATGCAGTTATTCAACTGTATAAAGCAGTATAAGGTCAGTGTTCGCGATTTGCATTTTGAATCGCGCGCGTCCCTATGTTTATCGACCGAGCGCATGCACGCATCGCTGCTCTGCTGCGCCGAATGAAACTACATTCAGGCACGCGCTTGCTCCGACGATTTGCGCGCCTAAGGTAGCGTCTCTACGCTACCTCCGCCTCTTCCTATTCGCCTCTCGACTAGCTCGGACGCTTCTACACCCGCTCATGAAGACGCTCTTTTCGCCCTGCTCATCCTCAGCTTTATTCATCACCGCATCATTGCATCACCGCACCAGTTCAACTCTCAGACAATTGGCTCAGCACTCAAGTACCATTCTACGCTCAAATATCTCAAGCCAATTGTATTTTGAGGTTAAGGTACGCTCACTCTGTGAGCTTAAAATAAATCAATCACAGCTCAAAACCTGCATGCATTTATTCAATCCCCGCCCTCTGTAACTACCATGATCCTTATATACACAAAAAATCTCAAACAGTCAGGTATAATTTCTGATGTGTGGTATAATACTACTGTACTCTGCAGAATATTATATCTAACATGTTTATAGTTTTTTTAAATATTGAGACGTAAAATGCAATAAATTGCAGACGAATCAATATTTTTCTTACAGTCTAAGGAAAGTACATTAAAAAGCTTCGTCGGTTGAGATAAGCAAAGATAAGCAAATATTTCTTTCTAATAGCAATGTTAAACATTTTAAAATTTAGAATAAAGGGAGTGAAAAAGCCGCAAAATTTAAATCCGTTTAAATTCTAGGGATCGCGAGCGTGCAAAATTATGGCGAAAAATTAGATTTTTTTAGGAAAAGAAAGGGGGGGATCAGGGGATTTTTTCCAAGTTAGTTAGGTCGAGAGAGAGAATTATGCGTTGCGGCGAACGCTTCTTCAGGTGGAGGGAGCGCCCAAAAAAGTGAATTTACTTGTTTTTGCCATCGGATTTATTTGTAATTTTTTTTTTTTATTTTTTTGTGTTCAAAGCAATAACTCGAACAAACAGTTGCAGCCGTGACCTGCTCCTGTCAACTTTTTTTTCCCTTTTAGAAATTTCTGGAGTAGGTTTTGCAAAGCAAACAGTTGCAGCCGTACCCTGCTCCTGTTCGGAGGCTTTGCGATACTGGAATTCACGAAGAGTTCTAGATTCAGATTAAATAAGCGAATGGTCGCAGTCGTGCCCTGCTTCCGTTTAGCACGCTCTTAATCACTGAACACACTGGATGTTTAGATACATTCAACAACATGCAGTCGCAGCCATGACCTCCTTCTGTTTTTTGAAATTTCAGTAGATTTAAGACAAAGACAAACGTAGAGTTCACATTTTCGGAAAGGGAACCTTTCGTGTTGGCTAGATAGCTAACACTTGTACATTACAGATATTGTAATCTACTAACACCCGAAGCACGTTGAAGAGAAAATTCTAAGTAGGAGCTTCTTTTTAGTGCCTAATCGACATGGGGGTCACTCGCATACCTGGATGAGATAGACATAATGTCGAAAATATACGAGGAGAATCTCGAACACCTTCGTAAGATATTAGGCCATCTAGTGGAGATGGGCCTAACGATCAACCGGCAGAAAAGCCACTTCTAGACGCAGAAGACGGGAGTTGTGTGGATGCGCCCACGTCTTCATCAGCAGGCGCTGATGAAGAGAAGAGCGTTGCCAGCGGGCAAGCCGTTCAGGCTGGCGTTTCAGGCTGGGAGCGCCCAGGCTGCAGAAGGAATTGTCAAGCGTAAGCGCGGACGCCCGCGAAAAGCGTCGTATTCCGTCGGACAGACGAAAAGTGCGACGGGAAAGCGAGAACCAGGACGTCCACCTGGTTCTACGAAGAAGGCAACTGCGGCCAAATCGTAGAAATCGGCGAAGGCGCGACAAACGCGAGAGAATCAACTCTGACAGTCATTCCTCACCTTTCCTTTCTTCTTTCTGTCCTTTCCCCAGATGGATCCCTACGAAATGGAGGAAGGAGTCGCCAAACTCTTCCTAGAGGACGCCGCGGACCAGGCGTTCGACAAAGGTTCCGGCAAGCAACCGCCGCCGGAGTCTCCGGTAGGAGTCACCCTGGAGGGGACCCCCGAGGAGGCGGAAGTGATTGGGGAGAGGCCCCAATCGCCGCCAAGCCTACCGGAGGCGGCAGCGAGCGACCAGGAGGTCGCCCGCAACGAAGAGGCGAGCGGTGAAGCCGCCTTTTACCAGACGAGTGGCCAGGAGGCTGCCCGCAACCTGCGACGGCCCCACATATAAAAAAAAATTTCCGGGTATATCTCGGTTTTCCGTCCAGCTGTGTATCCGAGATTCAAGTTTATAATTATTTCAGTTTTGAGATCATATTGAAAAATTCGAGAAGAAATCCGTCCACAAAAATCCAAACGCTCCGATTGACTGTCGTCTATTTTTGCCAGGGCGGTAGAGCACTCTTAAGATAGGCATCCCCTTAACTCCCCCTGTTAAGGGGAGATCAGAGTTCTGGTCGACGTACTTTCGTTTTTCTCATCGATTACTGTACAGAATCATGTAAGATTTTGCAGACGTTAGTAGTCTAAATCAGATATAACATTGCACTCGGTTCATTTCTTCATAAAATAATAAAAAAAAATGGTTGTTCTTAATGATAATTTTTTTTGTTTTTTTTTTTTAGTACATCTGCAAATTCTTACATGATTGTGCACAGTAATCAATGAGAAAAACGAAGAAATTCCACTGCTCTAAAGGTTAAAAATATGAAAAACCAATTTAGAACTAAATGTATTAAATTGAATACTAACTTTTAAATAGTTAAACTTAAAACTAATTATGTAGTTACTTTTCTTATAAATATATTTGAATACTTACAAAATTGGTGAACTTTAACAACATCAATGATGAAAGGTCTGCAAAACAAATAATTCATTAGGGAATAATAAAGGAAGAAAGTGCAGTATTATTCTTCAAGGGCAGTGTTCTAAGCAAAGTAAGGGCTAGAAATTCCCAAAACAAAGCTCAATTTGTCAGTTAAGGGGGCCAGCCTGGGTTAAATTGAAAAAAAATACACTTTCCAGTATAATAGGTATAATAATTGTATTCATCACTTTTGATTACTGGAACATTTTACACTTTAACTACTCACACAATTTAAGCTATTTATTCATTATTAAGACCCAAACAGTGTTCTTTACCTCTAGTATTGTTCCATCAAAAACATTTAAAATTTTTATTTATTTGTCCACTTGCCCTAACTTTTTTCTCAATAAAGTAACTTTTATGTCACCCGTCCAGGTTTAAAATACTCTTCATTACCTGCACTTCAGATGTATCGGTAGACACTTTTTGTCCAAAATATTAGGCAATTACTAATATTTTACACGAAGATGTCTACAATAACCTTTTATGTAATTTTTTTCAGAAAAGTGATCCGATACATCTGAAGTGCAGGTAATGAAGAGTATTTTAAACCTGGACGGGTGACATAAAAGTTACTTTATTGAGAAAAAAGTTAGGGCAAGTGGACAAATAAATAAAAATTTTAAATGTTTTTGATGGAACAATACTAGAGGTAAAGAACACTGTTTGGGTCTTAATAATGAATAAATAGCTTAAATTGTGCGAGTAGTTAAAGTGTAAAATGTTCCAGTAATCAAAAGTGATGAATACAATTATTATACCTATTATACTGGAAAGTGTATTTTTTTTTCAATTTAACCCAGGCTGGCCCCCTTAAGGGAGCTTACACCTAAAAATTTAAATATCAGCAAGCAAAAAATAACTCCCTAGAATCTCAAAACTCATACTGAGAATATTACTGATTGTTTATATTTTAAATATTTATTTATATTTTAATTTTGGGGTGATTTGTGTGCGGTTAAGATTTTAATAGCCCCAAGCAATATAAAAAATTTAGCTATGGAAAATTTCAATTTGTGATATGCAATCCCTACAATATCTCTCAGCAAAACTACCGTTTTTCCGTCAATTTTTTGTATAGATATCTCTAAAAAAATAGATAAACAATTTGCAAAATAATAAATAAAAGCAGATGTGCATCGAAACATTACCAAAATATGTAACAATTAATCTGAAGTTTGTTTTTCCATATTATTTTCTTATAACGTTTGATACTTTATATACGGTCTTAAAATTCATTTAAATTATTATTAGTAAAGTTGAAAATCAGTGCTACTGATGAACTACCTTAAGGTGCAATACTAATTTTGTAAAGATTTTAATTTATTTTCAAGGAAACTCATTGTTTACATGATCTTAATAATCTGTTAATTGTAAACACTTTTAATTTTACTAAATACATAAAGTTAAATTTAAAATTTTACTTACTATATTTACTTAAAATTATTTATAAAACTTAAATAATTCTATTGTTCAAGATTAATCAAGTTCAATAAATAAGTAAAGATACTTTTACTATTTCTTTTATTAGTGGTAGTTTATTAGCTTGAAAATTCTAACTAGAATGGTATATTTATGTTTTTTTATGAATATATTGTATAATAAAGACATAGTATATAGTAATCTTTAAGAAAAAGAGAATTATAAAACATGAACATTCTAAGAAGAATAATTTTTGTATAACTATTTACTGTACATAATAATTTAATGCAGTTTATTGATAATAATAATTACTTAATTTATCATATTTAATGTTACACCTTATTAAATTTTTACTACTAAGAAATAATATTACAAGCCAATTTATTTGCAATTTTTTGAGAACTGCAGTGGTTATATTGGAGTTAAATAGTTGAATCAACTTACTTCTCTTTCAAAGAACCTTTAAGTAAAAAACTGTAAGGTATTAAAATATTATCATATCGTCTAAGTTTAATGACTCTAGAATCATCCTCCACATCAACATTTGCCCATTCATAAATAGTAGACTTTAATTCTGGAAATGTCAAAATTGATGGCAGTTCCACTTGCTGCAAAGCATTATTTATATCTTTGAAATTGGATCCTGTTGACAAATAAAATACATTAATTAAAACAATTAATATCTAGAAGTAATTTAATGTAGATTAGATATTTAATAACCTTGATGATCAAAGTGGCGAATCAGTATCCAGACAGCTTTTTCTGTAATTCCCATTTTTATATTACAATGGAAAATACATCAGACGTTCTTACAGTTTTTATAGAGGAAATATTTTATATTCACAAAGTACTAGCATTGAACTATGCTAATTATTGTTCTAGTCATTTGTCACATATAAAAAAACATTGAAACGCTTATTTTTATTTATTGCTAGTTATAACTTTATAAATAGATACATATGAAAACATATGAATATTTATGTTGACAAAAGTAAAATATTAAGGTTTTCTCATCGTTCCCGTACAAATGTACAATAGAAAAGAGTAAAAGGTCTTACGCATGAATTGTGACGTTCTAATAAGTATAATACGTAATGATATATGACGAGAGTATTTTTAAAGAAACGAAATTAGTTATTGGACAAAATGTTTGTTTAATTGAAATTGTTTATAGTGAAAGCGGTCGCTAGCAAGTGAAATATGGGCTCCGTAAGAAAAAAGGATTAGGAACAAGTATAAAGAAGAGGGATATGAATAAGGAAGAATTAAGTTATGCATATTGCTGCTCTTATTCCTTTTTTCGTAACATAGACAATTGTTCTGTGCGGTACAAGAACTCGATGGAACGTCCTGTATACCTTCTTTTAAATTGCCACGTAAATCGGTCGCGTGTTCGTAAATTTATATAAAATATGAAATGTGCCGGAACTCGGAACGAACCACAACATCATTCACGCGTTCACACTGTCCACAGTGTAGCAGTAATATGTATATAGATATAGAAATTGCAAGCCATGTTCTCGTTTGCTATTCCAGCATCGTGTCAACGCCTTCACGTTACATTTCCCGCCAACATTCATTTAGAGTTTTGAGTAGCGTTTCACGAGAAGTTTCAATTTTTAGAACTTTCGAAATATATTTTATTTTCATATCAAGTAAGGATTATTTAGTGTTCTCATCAGAAATGGATTTAGGGGATGTACCGTCACGTCAAACTAAAGTTCGAGACGATGTCGGAATTCAGTGTCAAAAATTATTTCAGAATTTTCTTGAAGAGTAAGTCATTCTCATTTTATCCAAACAATTCGTAATAATAGTTTAGTAAATTAACATCTTCATTGTACACAGATTCAAAGAGGATGGAGAAGTAAAATATTTAGAGGCAGCTAAGGAGTTAGTAAGTCTCGAACGCAGTACATTAGAAGTGTCGTTTGAAGATATTGACAAATATAATCAAGAGTTGTCTACTGCAATTATTGAAGAATATTATAGGTTCCATTTAGTTTTATTTTTATTCACATTTATAACGGAAAAGCTAATATAAATATTTTTATTTTTATTCTTTAGAGTTTATCCTTATCTTTGTCAAGCTGTATGCAATTTTGTAAAAGATCATGGAGGTCTTACAAAACAAAAAGAATGTTATGTCAGTTTAGTCGAGGTTCCAACAAGACATAAGCTCAATGAACTTACAACTGCCAAAATTGGAACTTTGGTTCGTGTTTCAGGACAAATAGTTCGCACTCATCCTGTGCATCCTGAATTAGTGCTTGGAACATTTCTTTGTCTTGATTGTAATGCAGTAATCACAAATATAGAACAACAATTCAAGGTAAATTTTTTAGTTAAACAATAAAAATTTTAATATTAAGGGTAAAATAAGGTTTTAAAATAATAGAAAAAAATTCTTTCATTTTATATTACATAAATTTAAAAATATTTATGTAATATGAAAATGAAGTAAAAAGTAGTAAAAATTAGGGTTCAGCAAATATATTTCTTGTGGAGAACCATTTGTTTGAAGACTCTAATACTATAACTTTACAGAGGCTTTTAATTTTAAGTAAAAAAAAATATCATTTTCAGAGTAGTAATAAAAAACAAAAACTTTAAAAAATGATTTATAATTAATATTATTTGAATAATATTAAATGGCACTTTCGAACTATAAATTAAACACTTCTGTCAAGTTTAAGTATTGGATGAAACATTGGGAATTTTCAAGTTTCAACAAATGGTTCCGTATGTGAAACAATTTCCTTGACTCTTATTTGTACTACTTTTTACATTTAAAAAATTTACACTTTTCTTTATTTTCAAATAATATAACAATTTTTGTAAATGTATGTTAAAAATTATAGAATTTTTTTTCTATTTTTTTTAAAAGACTTTACTTTTAAATCGATAAGGATTTTAATGTGTTTTAATTATTTTAGTTTACAAATCCAACTATTTGCTCAAATCCAGTATGCAGCAACAGACGCAGATTTTTATTAGATGTAGATAAATCAGAATTTGTAGACTTTCAGAAAATTCGAGTGCAACAAACCCAAGAAGAAATACCAAGAGGATGTATTCCAAGATCTCTAGAAGTTATTTTAAGAGCCGAAGCAGTTGAATCAGTTCAAGCTGGTGATAGGTTTGTTACAAAAAGAATTTTATAAAAATGACTTGTAAAAATTATTTAAAATTTCATGAATGTGATTAAATTCATAATTAAAGTAAAAGAATGTGTATAATATTTAAAATGCAGTTAAAAGTATTTTATTTTTTTAGAGAATATTTTTAAATTTATGAGAAACACTTTTAATTATTTAAATATGTAATTATTGTAATCATTTATTTCTAGGTACGATTTTACTGGAACATTAATTGTAGTTCCTGATGTTGGTGTTCTATCGATGCCTGGTGCAAAAGCAGAATTGGGTTCAAGGCATAAAAAGGGAGATCAAGGAGAAGGAGTTAAAGGATTAAAAGCTCTTGGAGTTAGAGATTTAAATTATAGAATGGCTTTTCTTGCTTGTAGTGTTACTGCAACCAGTTTAAGAGTAACTTCTGAATAATTTTTTAATAATTTTTAATGAAGAAAAATAGTACTTTCTAAGCATTTTTATTTTCTTTCTTTTTTTAGTTTGGAGGAACAGAAACTGGATCAGATGAGATTTCCCAGGAAATGATGAAGAAACAAATGACAACTGATGAATGGAATAAAATTTATGATATGAGCAAAGATAAGGAACTATATAAAAATTTAGTTTCAAGCCTGTTTCCCTCAATACATGGGAATGACGAAGTTAAAAAGGGAGTAGTGTTAATGCTATTTGGTGGAGTGCCTAAAACAACAACAGAAGGTACTAAATTACGTGGTGACATCAATATTTGTATTGTTGGAGATCCTAGTACTGCAAAGTCGCAATTATTGAAACAAGTTACTGAAATATCGCCAAGAGCTATTTACACTTCTGGAAAAGCTTCGAGTGCTGCTGGTCTCATGGCTGCTGTTGTTAGGGATGAAGAATCTTCAGATTTTGTCATTGAAGCTGGTGCTTTAATGTTAGCTGATAATGGAATTTGTTGTATTGATGAATTTGATAAGATGGATCAAAAGGATCAAGTTGCTATTCACGAAGCAATGGAACAGCAAACTATTTCACTTGCTAAAGTAAGTATAAGTTGTTTATACTATATAAATAAATTATTAAATTATAATCAAGTTTATTTATTTCAGGCTGGTGTTAGGGCCACCTTAAATGCTCGTACATCAATTCTTGCAGCTGCTAATCCAATAGGAGGTCGTTACGACAGAGCTAAATCTTTACAACAAAATGTTATTTTGACTGCGCCTATTATGTCCAGATTTGATCTCTTTTTTATTTTGGTTGATGAATACAATGAAATTATAGATAATGCAATAGCTAAAAAAATTGTAGAATTACATACAAATAATTTAACTTCCATCGAAACTGTCTACACTCAATCGGAAATTTTAAGATACATAAACTTCGCCAAACACTTTAAACCAATTATCAATGCAGTAAGTAAATATTATTATAATAAAAAAAATTGAAATATTTTTAATTAAGAATTGTTTATACAGAGTGCAGGGGATCTTTTAATAAGGACGTATACTGACTTGAGACAAAGGGAAGGAATGGGAGGTGGTAAATCTACTTGGCGAGTAACAGTAAGACAATTGGAAAGCTTGATACGGTTATCAGAAGCTTTGGCAAAGTTAGAATGCCAAGATGAAGTCACAGAAAAGCATGTAAAGGAAGCTCGACGTTTATTAAGTAAAAGTATAATACGAGTAGAACGACCAGATATTGAACTTGAAGAGGAAACAAATGAAACAGAAGTTGATGATGCAGCTCCACCTCGTATGGCTGCTTTGAATGAAATTGATAATGATGATTCTAACAAAGGTAAATTTACTTTTTTAAATAGAATTTTATATTAATTTTTTAATGAAAATGGACTAAACTAATACATATGTATATACATAATTTCTAGTTGATGATGGGGAGTTTAGTCAAGAATCACAGCCTAAAAAGAAGTGCTCTATGTCTTATGAAGAATATAAAAATCTCACAACCATGTTGACTCTATTCATGAAAAGCGAGGAGGCACGGATGGCGCAAGAAGGTAGAGAACTTTTAAATAATGTTTACTTACTATATCTAACAAGTTTTTAAAAATTTAATATTTTTTATTTTTAAATTATATAGAAACGGAAGGTGAAGATAAAGGAGGTATCAAAAAAACAGAATTAGTTGCTTGGTATCTAGATAAAATTCAAGATCAAATTGACTCAGAAAAGGAATTGTTGGAGAGGAAACATTTAATTGAAAAAATCATAGAAAGACTGATTTACGTTGATCAGATTATTATTCCAATAATAAAAGAAGGCGAAAAAGAGGAGAATTCTGAAGATCCTACATTGTTTGTCCATCCTAATTACATTGTAGAATAGTATTTTATATTATTAAAAACTACAAATTTATTTTATCTCAACATGAATTTACAAAAACAAATGTATGGATTTTGCAATTGCAAACGTGTTTTTAATAAGAAGAAAAGCCTTAGTTTGCATGAATATTTTAATACAGTACAAGATGGAATTTGTGATAATTTTACATAATTTTTATTAATAAAAACAAGTTAAATTCTACAGTACTTGAAATTTCTATTCCTAAAATAAAAAAATAATTGCATTAACTCAACTATAAGTATGATTTTATTTATGAAAGTGCATTGTATATTTTTCCATTAACATGCACTTAAATAAAAAGTTTATATGCAATAACTTATTAAATAAATATCGAATCTTCAAATTGTTTTCGTCGATTATCTGATCCTAATAAAATTGATTCAAAATATTGCAAAGATTTAAAAAAGGTAGCCATCATTTGATTTGCGGCATATCTTAATTTCCACGCTCTACTATACCGACAATTCTCTATATTCTTTGCTAGCATCTAAGGCAAATATGATTTTTCAAATAATTTTGAAACGGCTTTCTTAATGACATTTCTAATTTCATCAAAATATTATTTATAATTCATAGAATGTGCGTAGACTTCTTTTTTGGCTGATTTCATTTCCTATTGCTGAAAATACTGATTTATTTTTCAATTGAAATCAGTCAAAAAAGAAGTCTACGCACATTGTACGTATTATAAATAATGTTTTGATGCAATCAGAAATGCCATTAAGAAAGCCGTTTCAAAATTATTTGAAAAATCAAATTTGCCTTAGAGGTTAGCAAAGAGCATAGAGAATCGTCGGTACAGTAGAGCGCGGAAATTATGTTAGGCATCCCCTAAACCTTCAGGCAGCCGGCATGACCCCTTTCGGGGTCACCTGATGTTGGCCACTTATCACTAGATATTTTTGAAAATTTAGTACGGAAATTTAATTTAAAGTATGACTTTAACAATCTAAACCACAACCGATATGTTTTGTATACTGAGAGATATTTTCAAGTTAAAATTACTATACTTTTGAGGAGTTGAGACACAAACTTTGACTTTAGCTAAGTAAATTGAGTACCCTTATGTAAATATTTAGTGCATATTGCCATAAATAATACTATACAGTATAGCAAAATTTTTTCAAATTTTCCTCTATTCAGTACAGTAAAATTTAGGTGATTTGTATCAAATAAATTTTATTGATACTGCTGTCAATACAAGAGTTTGAGGTTATATTTATATCGATAAAAGGCTATACAGAGATCTGCTGTCAAGGAGTCATCGATACCGCTAGGAGGCGTCTGGTAAAATCGGCTCGTCAGTGGATAGATCACTACGATTACTATATAAGGAAATCTATAACTAAAAACGCCTGAGACGGTTCACCAGAATAAAAAGTCGGGGCAAAGCTCTGGTCAAATTTTTTTCTCTATTCCGAGATAGGTATTTTTTAAATACAAAAGTCGTAAAATTTATTTTTTTCTTATCCAAAAATTAATTTATTACTCAGCTGTAAGTACTTATATATAATGATTGCACTGACATTTAAAAATATAATAATAATAACAAATGACAAAGTAATTGTTAAATAGTGTATGTTACGCTATTTTCGATCAAGGTATTTATTTCATTATATACCATTTGTCATATCTTACACAACGCAATGACCGACTTTAAAATTATTTAAAGATTTATATTAAAGAATTATGTACAATAGTTTAATTATCTGAATTATAAAGTATTACATTATTGTCTAAATTATAATGACTACAATGAAAGGTCAAATAACATAAGGCGCAAGACAGGTTTCGAAAAGACAAACTATTATCATAAACAAACGATCCCATACAACTTGATGAACACATCATGCTTTTTTAGTTGAAGAAGAGAATTTTCAATCAAACGGTGATCTGATACTTAAAACATTAGAAACAATCCAAAGAACATTAAGTGTTCATCAAATAATGTGGGATCGTTTATTTTTTCGAAACCTGCCTTGCGCCCTATGTTAATTGACTTTTCATCCCGCGTAGAAATCGAAAAGATTGGCAAGACATTACCAATGTATTGGACATATTGATTGCGCATATATTGCCAATACATTGGAACAACAATATCCAATTTATTGGCAATACTTCGGCAAAGCTACATCCGCCAATGCTTTGCCAATATGCTGCCAATATTTAAAAAAAAATTTATTTAGCTATTGGAACTGTTTTACCAATATATTGGATATACCGATCGCCAATTTTACACATATTATTTATTGATTTATTATTTACATATTTTAAGTAAATACAAAACATCCCGTGTAAAAAAAAAATTTACTTCTATCTGGATTTGAACCCACGCACTTCTGCTTTCTAGGCTAACGTTTAGCCAACTGAGCTATTTGATTGTTTTCGTTAAATAATTAGATTCAGGTTAAAACAGAATTATTAGACTTAACCTTCCAAATTTCGTTATATTTGGAATTTAGTCATTTAATACAAACAATCAAATAGCTCAGTTGGCTAAACGTTAGCCTAGAAAGCAAGAAGTGCGTCGGTTCAAATCCAGATAGAAGGAAAATTTTTTTTTTACGCGAGATGTTTTGTATTTACTTAAAATATGTAAATAATAAATCAATAAATATAATATGTGTAAAATTAGCGATCAGTATATCCAATATATTGGTAAAACAGTTCGAATAGCTGAATAAATTTTTTTTTTAATAATTGGCAGCATATTGGCAAACCATTGGCGGATGCAGCTTTGCCGAAGTATTGCCAATAAATTGGATATTGTTGTTCCAATGTATTGGCAATATATGCGCAATCAATATGTCCAATACATTGGTAATGTCTTGCCAATCTTTTCGATTTCTACGCGGGATTGCGATCATTATACAATATACAATAATGTACCAGATACTGAAAATATTGTACATACCCCATATAAATCTGAAAATAATTTTAAACTTGGTCATTGGCTTGTTGTAAGATATGACAAATAGTACTTCGTCAAAATACCAAAATTGAGAAAAAAAATTCCTTAGTGATTAAGATTTTCAACATAAATGAGAAAATTTTTTCTTGGTTCAACAGGCAAGACATTGAAACCGTGTATCCTACACAAATTTTATGCAGAATTATTGCCCCCCCCCCCTCTCCAAAAGAATCCTAAGAGAACATTTAAACTTTAAAGTTAAACTTTAAAGTTTAATATCTTTGATGAATATCAACGTACAGAGTCGACGGAAAGGACTTTCGAACGGTATAATTTGCGATAAACAATTGTGATGCATATGTAAATACCCTATTGAAAAGATCTTATAAAACGCCATAAAATGGTGCAAAAACCATATAAAACCTGATAAATAATTTATCGAATTTTATCAAATTTGCACATTTTTTATAGTATTTTATAAGATTGTTTCTACGGGGTAGGACGAAAACTCAGTGTTTCATAATAATGAAGTGTATAGTATTATAAGCGATTGGCAAAAAAAAAAAAACAAAAAAAAAACAAACAATATAAGTAACAAGACAATGTGCAAAACTCGGAATGTAAAATTACTCGCTGCGCTCGGACGACAAGTGTGACGCGTGCGTGTATCCGTTGGTTTGTGCAATAGTTACGTAATGTACTTTTTTAACATTTTGTGCGTAAAATAGTATCGATATCCTGTCTTAAAATAAATTAAAAAATTCATTTTTAATTAAAATGAGGTAGGAATCGCTGTTGTCGCCCGAGAACAACGAAGGTGATAAAGAAAATGAGTTCTGCTGCGGATAGGGGGTTCAGGGGGCGGACTCCCCCCACCTCTTAAAAAAATAATTTAAAAAAACGACGATTTTATTAAAAATAATAGCCAAACACTTCAAGAATTTTTAGTTAAAATAAGAATAATTTCTTTCTGCAATATACTAGTTTTTATCAGCATTTTGGAAAAGAGGATCATTGGAAGGATGAGAGAAAATAAATGCGGAAAACGGCCAATTTGAAATTATAAAAGATTGTTACGAACGCCGCATTTAGACGTCTATTACTGCAAATGAAACTAAGATTAAATTAAATATTGTTAATAGAATAATATAAGTTTTTTTTCAATATATGTTTAATAAATTAAAATTTAATTAATATACAACAATAAAAAAAGGGCTTACGTTATTCTATGCGTTGTATCACGCAAACTGCTTTACACGCTCGTACGTGAAAGTAATGCTTTAGTCACTTACAAATGGCTCATAAGTAGTGTTTTACGCACTGAATGTTGAAATAATACATTACGCAACGAGTGCGCAAAGCAGCGGATTCACCCACGAGTCGCGTTTGTCGCCCGCGCGCAGCGAGGGTGACAGAAAAGACGAGGGCGTGAATCGGTTGCGCATGTGACGTATACTATTTTTAACATTTTGTGCGTAAAACAGTATCAGTAAATTAAAAAGTTTATGTTTAATTGAAATGTGATAGGTGCACGAGTCGGTTTGAGCGCAGGGACGGTGACAAAGAAGACGAGTCCGGGAGTCTACGGGAAGGGGGGTCCAGTGGCGCAGGCCCGGTGGGGATGCAGGGGGCAAAGCCCCGCCCGAAGGTTGGGGGGGGGGGCGGAGACCCCCTCCAAAAAACCAAAAAATAATAATTTAAAAAAAAAATTTTTATTGAAGAGCATCAAAACCAAATACTATTTCAAAATATTTGTGTTTATCAGTATTTTAAAAAAAAGAAACTTTTTTTGTACAATTTTAAATTGTAAAGACCTAATTGTTTTCAATGTCGCACTTGGATTCAAATAAATGTTATCAATGGAATAATATAAATGGCACATAAGTTCATTAGGATTTAAAAGCTTTAAATAAAAAAAAATCTTTTCGATAAATGTTTAATAAATTGAAATTTTTTATTAATTTATAACAATAAATAATTAAAAATGCATAATTCTATGCGTGGTATCACGTAGTGTTCCCAGTGCTCAAAGCAAAGTGCTTTACACACTCAGTGCGTAAAGCAAAGTACCCGCTTCGCTCGGGCGATATCCTCCCACTCGTCCGAGAATCACTCCTGACGCACTAGTATCGAAAACTACTATTTTTAAATTAAAGTAAGAATACTGAGAGAAATAATACAATAAAAATTATAATATTTCTAATAAAAATTACTAAGTAACTTTGCAATTGGGACCTATACTTGATTTTAAAAGAAAATTGCTATGTCACTTACAAGGGGATGACCAGCGTTGCGGGTCCTGGATTTTACCAAAATTTGTAGAATGGTTCTTTGTCCCAAAAAAATGGATACGTACCGCGGGATTTTATTCAATGGAGCCTAGTAACACAATTAGGGACTTTTTTTATCCAATCTAGGGGTAATGAGCGTCTACAGCTAAATACTGGGAATCTATAGACACACGTGTAAAAAATAAAAATAAAGTACATTGAAAAAACTATAATTTCACATTCAATAAATTAAAATATAATTATTAGTTCAAAAGTTATATTTGATTGAACTAATAATGATATTTTAATTTTTATGCGCGCGATCATTTCCCCTAGATTGGTTAAAAAAAGTCCCTAATTTTCTTACTAGGCTCCATTCAACAAAATCCCGCGATACGTATCCATTTTTTGGGCCAAAGAATGATTCTACAAATTTTGGTAAACTCCAAGACCCGCAAACGCTACTGGTCATCCCCTTGTTAGTAAATTTTACTAAGTCACATAGTAATTTTTAATCAATGTGTAATAAATATAAAATACAAGGAACGCCTGTTTTTTTTTTTCGTTTTTCTTCGCAGGTCATGTGTCCTCGGGTACTTAATAACGAAATCCATCGTATATTTAACGTGATCGCCGCGCATCGACGGGGATTCGAACCTGAGCCCACTTGGGCAGCGTTAATTCTAGTAATCTAAGCCCTTAGACCACAAGACCACCGACTGTATTTAAGAATTTACATACAATTACAATTTTATATTAATATTAATAATCAATTTAAAAAAATAATTATTATTTCAGTATATCGTTAATATTAATATTTCTGTATATTATGAGGATAAACAAAATTTAACGGGGAAGGCGTTTATGATCTATCAGAACTGTCAGTGCTTTAGAAACAATAGCGCGCTATCAATTCTAACCTATTATTTGACTGGAGTCGCTGCAGCGCCGCGAGCGACATGTTCGGTGGATATTGTAAGAACCATAACAAATTTTACTAAGTATAACATAACAAAACTCACAGATATTGACAAATAGAGTACATTTTGTGAAGTTACTTAATAAAATATATTCAGGTGCTAACAAAAATTAAATTATTATTAATAAATTTTACATAATTGCGGTACAAATATTACTATTTAAAATTTTTGCTGTTACATAACAATTTTTCTTAGGCACAATAACATTATTTAATCGAAAATAAAATAAAAATTAATGAAACTATTGTGAAGTAAATTATAGTGCAAATATATGCGTCCCGATTCCTATTTTACTTAGTAATTATTTCTAGAATTCTAATAATTTTTATTAAGTATTTCTCTCAGTGAATATGAATAAAGTAAAACTTTGTTATGCGGTATAGTAAAATATAATAACAATATAATATAAATAAAATTTGTTATACAGTATATTACAGTTTAATAATTGCAAGGTTTAGTATACCATATATTAAAATTTAGTGTAATGCGAGTTTGTGTCCGCGTCACTCAAAAAAATAGTAATTTTTGTCAAAAATTGTTGCAGTTTTCACATAAAATTTTTTCTCCGTGTAATACTGCATCTTTTCGCACGAATCATTAGAATATCAATTATGATTGGAGAATAATTGACAGTAATAATTTTAATAAATTCAAGCAGCATTCACCTGAAATTCATCAGTTTATTCATTCTTAATCTCTGATAAAATAAAAGAACTTGCAACCACTGGTACAGAGAGAGAGAGAGAGAGAGAGAGAGAGAGAGAGAGAGAGACCCGAATAAGAAGTTTTACATGGCAAAATGATACGTTTTCCTAAGCATAAAAACATTATTTAATTGAAAATAGAATAAAATTTCTATAAAAGCCTATAATGTAAATATGAGGTTGGATTCTCACGTTATTTAGTAATTATTTCTAGAATTATAATAATTTTTATTAAATACTTCTTTCAGTAATTTTTATTATAAAATATAATATGCAAAACTTATATTTATATATGAATAAGTTAGATATTTTCACAAGTAAAACATTTTACATCTATGTTTTTGTTATAAATTATCTTTAAAAATGTTTAGAGGCAAAACGCTGATTTCCTTGTAAAATAGCTGTAATTACTTTTGTGAATTTCATTTTGAAAAAAATGTTATATATGAAAAAGTTGAATCTTTTTGAGAGAGAAAATGGCTAGAATAATAGAAAACTGTATAAAACTTTTGAAATAATTTATGTTTGGAAAAAAACGCTTGTTGATTTTTGATAAAACGTTCTGAAACTCCAAAAAAATTGTTTAGCTTTTGAGGAACTTATATTTCGATGAAGGTTTTTCGAAGATTAAACTTTCTTCGATTCTGTTTGAATCTAAACTGAAATGAACTAAAAAGGCGTGTGGATCAGTCAGCTGCAGAGATTTTAAGTGCGGGCTAAACGTTATACAGTCATTTTTTTATTTTTCATTGCGCTTTGTTATTTAACAATTTGCGAGGCATTTTGACCCTTCTTTATCATTGAATTATCTATAAAAGTATATTTGAATGACCTTTCTAAATCGAATAGTTAATTTGCAAATGCAGCCTCCACAGTTGACAAATGTCGTCTTCCTTCTTAATTTAACTAAAACAGTCACGTGATCATCACGTGTTGATCACGTGATGATGAACGGTTTAATACATCATGAGTTGCAGAACGCTATACACGCGCACGCGCATGCACACACAGTCGTACAGATATTTTTCAAAAACATCATAAAATGCTCCAAAACAAGTAAAATCAAACTTGTAAAATCAATAAGAAGAAAACAAGAAATTGACAAAAATGAAATTATTATTTACCTCGGTAGAGATATTTCCCTTCTGAAACATCATCAACATGAAGATCAGATGCGAATCGCACGATTCTGCTAGAATTGTCACATTTGTCACATGATAATCATGTGAGGTTTTACTGCAATATAAGTTGAAAAAAAATCATGAATCCCCTATAATATTTGGAAAATAATGAATAACAACTAGTAAAAAATTTTTTAGGAATATTCATTAATAATTGTTGATGTAATATTACAGACCGATTTTGCTTCCTCGTTGAAGAAGCTTTGTAATAGTAAAAAGAAAGTTGCTCCAAAAACATTTTAAAGGTTTGTTTTAACTTGTTTTGGGATATTTTATAATGTCTTTCAAATATGTCTACGGATATGCGCTTGCATGTGTGTGTGCATGTGTAGTATTCTGTAACTCATGATCTATTAAACCGATTTTATTGAGGTTGGACATTGTATTTTTTATGCGATGTGGGGGAAAAAAAATTATTTTTTTGTTTTCATACTGCATTTTTTCTTTTGGGGATTTTAAAATTTTTTCAAAACATTTTTTCGCGTTTTTGTGTACAATAGTTTATCAAAATGCAAGTAAGTGCATCTGAAAGGGCATACAATTTCCTACCAGTTTCCATATGAAATTTTGAATTAGCTATAGTCATTCTTTTGTTATAAACAGGTAGGTGTATTTAAAAAAAAAAAGATATCTTGAAAAAAATAATTAGCCAAACAATATTTTATAATTTGTTTACACTCTTTTATTAATTAGTTTCAGAAAAAAAAACTTTTTTGAAAAAAAATTATTCATTTTTTCTTTGTTCAACGGCTACTGGAGTCAAAATGATTAATTGTTTCCGAAATTTGGCATTTTCTCGGAACCTTTTTTATTTCAGCAAATTTAATTGAGCCATTTAGGAGAAAATCAACTTTTTATTTTTGTCACTGCTTTCTTTATATCACGATTACTGAGTTGAAAATGAATATTTCGGCCCAGCGGTCTGAAAACATAAACTTTCCTCCCGACGCTAGATTGTACGGATTATAATTTCGGCCTCGTTAGGTCGAAAAATAGAATGCGCTATACATGGGAGGTAAAAAAGAATGCCTCGATCTCATCTGACATTAATCACCTTCGTCAATTTACGTATGATCTGGGAACATTCTAATTTTATCTTCATTGTCGCTTAATCTACTATTTCTCTGCGTAAATTGGTGTGCAGTTTTACTTTAGCAATATCAGAATTGTTTTTCACCATTATTTACGCACAGATATATACACTACACTTGATAAAAGATAAATAATTTTGGTGATCTTTGCCAGAAAATTCTCCGTCAGTTATGTTCTTGTTTGTGGAATTTGAGAGTATAATATATATATATAAATTACGACGGCTTCTATAGTTCTTCACAGAACTAAGCGTAGAAGAGCCAGATGCACACACAACTGTTTGCAGGCTCTTTCTCTCTCTCTTTCTCTCTCTCTCTCTCTCTCTCTCTCTCCCTCTCTCTCTCTCTCTCTCTCTCTCTCTCTTCTCTCTTGTTCGCTTATAGTTCCAAAACACGTGGCTATATTGAATCGTTTTATATTTCGACATTTTGTTGCAGTGTTTAATAAAGCTTAATTGAAACAACTATTTACTTATTTTTATTTTATACAAATATACTTATTTAACTGAAATGCTGATCTTTCTGTCTTTTATTATGATTCATTAGTTTGTAGCCTTAAAGTTTCAGTGGATCTAGAGCATATTTGAACAGAAAATTTAATATCTTCTGACTAAAAGCTTGTTAATTTTTCTGAAAGCCATGTGCAAAGATATGATAAAAGATATGGTAAAATTGTATGTTGTATACGTTGTGTCGAAAAGAACGCCTCGATGCTTGAGCGAGAAGGTAATTTTAATCTCGCGTAACCTTTTCGGAAACCTCACACGAGGTTTAAAAGCACTTTCCCGCGCATGCATCAAAAACTATTATTATTTAAAAAATTGGCAGCATTTTTTTTTTATTTTGTTCACGGTTTCTCCCGCATAAAAAACGTTTCGTATTCTGCTTTTATACGCGGTTTAGATCGTGCATAAATGTTTCACAAATTAACAATAATTCAAATTTTTTAATTTTTCAAATTGAATTGAATTGGCCTATAATTACGTCAACAATTATTAAAGAATATTTCTAAAATTTAATCAAGGAAAAATGACATTTCAACTTGGTCACATTCTAATTGATAAACTTTAAAACAATGCCAAAACATTTGCTCACCAATTGATTAAATAACAAATTTTTAGAAGTATTCGACTTTCTCTATATGCGCGCTTTCAGGGATCGCATATGCTTATCATTTTTTATATATAAGACATAGTACAGAAAAACAAATGTAGTTTTGTTTTTCTGTACTATGTCTTTTAACTACATTTGTTTTTCTCGAAAATCAAGACATTTGAGTTCGAGATAGATTTCGAACCAATGATCGAAATCCGGAAGGATCTGGATCGATTAATTTATATGAAGGATTTATTTCTTTAAAGTCACAAAAAAACTACCAAGGTTTCGGATCCCCGATTTTGGCGAAACTTATATATGTTTGATCAAAATAAGTGAAGAAATTTTTTATTAATTAACATATGTCAAATCTAATAAATTGCTTAAAATTTAATAAAACTAACAAGCTTTAAATTGTATAGTATTGTACTTGTTTTTATTGTTACGTATTTCAACTTATACCATAAATTGCTCATTATCCGTAAATTTAAAAAAAGGTAGATGAATTTTATTACTAAAATGTTGAGATGCGTATACCTTATTTTTAACTAAAATATCATTCTACATTTTTTTAGACAACACCCAAGGTCCGCATGAACTCTCCTTATCGTTAACGTATTTTAATTAATTGTCCATATTGCGCCATTTTTTTTTATTTATGTTTTTTTATTTTATCTAAATGATGTTTTAGGAAGCGAAGTAGAACCCACGATCGTGTTAAAATTTGGACTAATTTTACAGTATCATAAATAAATATTACGGAAAGCGTACGGAATCGTACATAGTACGGTATATATAGAATCGTATGAAAGCGTACACTGTTAAAAAAAGCATTAAATTTAATGCACAATTCAAGCACATTTGCACTTGAAATTTAATGTACTTGGTACAGGAATGTAAAATTAAGGTGCATGTGCTAAAAATTTAATACATTTTCTTGTAAAATTACATTATAACTTCAGTAATAGTACAATAAATATTAGAAACACTATCACTTTAATGTATATATTACTCATATTTAATATAAGCATACATTACATTAGGAGTACATTCACAACAATTTCAATGTAAATTTTAATGTAATCACATTAAATATCAAGTATAAATGCAAAAAATTTAATGTTAAAATTAATAAAATATATTTTTTGCATTTATACTTGAAATTTAGTGCGTCTACATTGAAAAACTTTTTTCATTTAAGAGGATGCCGATCTTAACATATATTTTTGTATTTATATTATCAATTTAAAATATATTACAATATAATTAAAATATAATTTAAATCTATATAAAATAAAATTTGAAGTATAAAAATTGTTCATGAAATATATATGGTCTTAGGAATTAGACTTGTACACGGAGGGTTCAAATTCAAATCCGATCATTTTTTTTTAAATTGAACCAAAGCATTTGAATTTTAGTGTTAAGTGCATTAAATTTAATGTATATTTACATGAATTTCGAAGCATATTTTTTTAACAGCTTGAAAATTAATATACAGGTAAATGAAATTTAAGTTAATCGCAATTAAAAATGATGTATATTCATTATTTATCATTAATGTTCCGAAATGAAATTTGCTTCCAATAATTTTACATTAAATTTCAAGTACATTTTTTGTAACAGTGTATAATAGTAGTTTGGAGTGATTCTCTGACGAGTGGGAATCAGTTCTGACAAAGTGTCGAACAATATTTTATGCAACGAAGGGGAAAAGCAGTGCGTGAGGCACTTTTACGCACAGTTCCGCATTGTTACACTTGCTAAATCAGATCTTTACGCCCTCGTTGCATAAAATATTGTTGGACACTTGTGTGATTTTTGGACTGGTGTGAATGATCACCCTCGCTTCACTCGGGCGCTAATTTCCCACTCGTCCGAGAATCACTCCTGACGCACTATAGTATCGAAAACTATACTATTATGCAACGAAGGCGTAAAGTGCTGATTTATGAAGCATATAAGAATGCGCAACTGTACGTAAAAGTGCTTCGCGTACCGCGTGCAGAGTAGAAAGGTTGGGGAAAATATCGAAATATTTATAACAATGCAGAAACGTAAGAAAATATTAAATGTTAGGAAAACATGCAGAATCTTACGATTTGTTAGGTATTTTCGGTATATCTAAAATTTGTTTATATAAAAATATTGTATTTTCGAATTGAAACGTAGCCGTACGATTTGGCATAACGTTATGTATAAAAGGACGTCAGGATTATTATAAGCTTGACTGTGACTCTATTTTGCTAATCTTTTTTATCCCTTTAAAATGTATGCGCTTTTGCCGAGCAATATTACAAATGGCGCTGGCGGCAGATTTCCAAACGCAATAGTAATCGCTGAGTTGTCTAACTACTCACGAGCTAATTTTACGAGACGCCTCCTAGCGGTATCGGTCAATCCTTTACATGAGATTGCCGCTAATTTTTTTACCTCAGAGCTCTACAACTGTAGAGAGGCCTCGTACCGACGACCGTTGTAGAATTTTAGACAAAGCCCTTTTCATTTAGTGTACTGTCTTTTGACTAATTTCGATCGATTTTAATAAAAATGAAAAGGCAGTAAAATTATAGTTGTCAGTCTAACGATTGGATAATATGCGTGCTTAAACGAGCAAGTGAGATGTGGTACCCGTTCGGAATACCCGAGGCCACACCTCTTCGAGTGAAATTGGGGCGTTAGGGAGACCACCCTGCCGCATTTCTTGCAATAGCGCGATAGCCCGGTACAGCCCCTAGTTCCCCAAAAAGGAGTCATAGATCACGTTCCTCTGCGTCCAAAAAAATCAAATAAAATAAAATTTCGTCAAAAAAATGATTATAGAATACTTATTTTTATAATAGAACTTTATTTTTGTTTTGTGTTACAAAGTAAGCTGACAATGATTTATAATAGAATTTGTTATATATTTTTTTACACTCGTTCTTAACTGTACAAAATGTAGAGCTATACTTTGAAGTGTGAATTTGCTTCTGGTAAAAATGGTTGAAAATTGATGAATGAGAGGGAATGACAGCGAACGACAGCGAAGTAGCAAAAACACCGGGAGATGTTGGCCGAAGAAAAAAGGCATGAAATTACAATGGAGTCTTGTCTGAAAATGTAAGATGCTTGGAAAAGCAATGTCTAGGATGCATAGTTAGTCCCAATTGTATGCAGCACTAAAAATGCAATGCCGTGACTGCTACCTACTGCAGAAACTTTGTCTCATCTTAGGAAGCCGAAAGTCCGCTCTGTGGGGTCTTGCAACCTGCGTTGCACCCTGCAGGCAGGGCACACTGACGGCTCTACCACCCGCTGTCTCACTACTGGATTCCTGTCAACAGCCACGTCAGGGTCACATTATTACAACCTTTTCTCGCTGCTGAGTTATTTATTGCCCGCGTATGCGAGTAACGAAAGTTGTAAATTTTAAATTCATTCTAGTCAACAAAAATAGCTTATGCATCCGGGCATCCGGAATAAAGAGTAATGATCCTTAAGAGAAATCAAAATCCACATTTGTATTTCGATATTAGTCAATTAAATCCACTTTTAATCAATTTTAAACTGCACTTTTTCTTTACAAAGTACTTGACAAGTATTATATTTATTAACAACTATTTTTTTTTATAAAAACCTTTATTTATAAATTATACAAATAATAAACTAAGCGACATAAATCATCATGTAAAACATAATTAAATACAAAGTTCAAATCAATTAAATTAACTTTTAAAACTAAATTTGTTTCTAAAATTTCAAACAACTGCAAGTGTTCATTTAAACAAACGGTTTTATATTTTTTCACAATGAAAAGTATAATATACGCTTACTTGTACATCAACTAAGAATTTTTTTTTTTAAATAGACACCATTTTTCCAAAAGCTGACATTTCTATGTCAAGCGTATTAAAGTATGAATTACTAAATTGGAAAAGTATAAAACATACAGTGAAGTTTAAGACCGAACTTGGTAATATTACTGCAAAATATTTACTTTAAACAACGTTAGATTTTACTATAAATTCAATAACGAAAACTATAAATTGCGCAACCATTACGAAAATTTGGTTTACTTCGAAAAATAGCAAAAAAATGTCAATGACTTTTTTCTCAGTGCACTTTACTATAAAAGCGATAATATATTACCTCACGTTGAAAACCAATAACAACTTCACAATTTTTAAAATTATAATAATTCTTCTTAAAAATATAAATAAATACAATTTACTTTATTCTATATTATGCATCGCGTAATAAATGAAAGTAAAGTTATTCTGATAACGTTTAGATGTCCCCATTTTTAAAATAAAATTATTTCCTCTTGTAATCTGACGATTTTTAGTAAAGTGATAAAAGTTCATTTTTGATAATAGTACAAGCGAAAAAAGTTTCAGTTTTTTCTAACATAGTGTACAAAAAATAATGCACCGTAAAAAAAAGTTAGTAGATTTATCTGTGAAATATGAAGTTAATTTAACTTTCTGAATTTACAAAACTGCCAATTCTATACTTTACTGTGGGAAAAGTTAAAATTGCTTTGAACAATAGCGGTATCTACTTTTTTGAAAAAAGGAATCATGGATGAGATTTTTTAAATTAAACAACAATGGTTGGAAAAATGAATTGTATTATATAAAAAGTAAAATAATGCAAAAAATATAAAGATTTATAAATTATTATTGTAATATATTTAATTTAACATTTGTTTAACTGATTTTATTATTTTTTATTTTTATTTAGAAAGAATAATTCGGAAAGAAGAAAAGTGTTATTCTTACTATAAGAAATGTTAATTTTAATGATTTTGCAAAGGAGTTTTTAATAGGAAAATTGTATAAGAAAAGACTTAATAAGATGAAAAAGATGTTTAAATTTGAGAGATGAACCTTCTAATTACACACTCATGTGTAACGAAATCTTTTGCTGCTTCTTTTTCTTTGTTGGCTATAGACATGCCCATGCGGCCATCTAATCGCCTGGTGGTCTACTTGTCCAAAGAAATGGTGAGCTTAAGTAAAGCCAGCGATTCTTCATTTGATTGGCTCTGACGTGATCTGGTCATCAGTATCGGCATACTGCACTACTATAAAGACAAAAAATAAGCGAACAATAGTTTAATCTCGCAATAATCTTAATGTTTTACATTAATTCCTTTTTCTAGCAACATTATTATAGAAAAGTTTTAAAATCATTGTAAAGAAAATTTCATTAGTTTCCTCATTTTTCCATCTAATGAATTTTATAATAAAGTATTTCTTTTTTTGCTGGTGTGTAGTGAACCTGAAAAGTTTTTTTTCTCGAAGTAAGGCTGTAGAAAAACGCATTGAAAAAAATGATGAGGCGGACATATTGATGGCGTAGCCACGTAACAAATACAGTGAGAACAATTTCTTTGTTAAAATCAATAAATTTGAGTAAGTTTACGATTATAAGGTACATCGTCATTTGAAAACACGTTTGCGCTAAAATTAATGATACAAGCGATAAAAGCGAACTTCAAGTACAATATTTAAATCGAAAATTTTCAATGATCGAAAAAAGAAAAAAACTTGTCTCTACTTGAAATCAATCGGAAAAGCTGCTGATTCTTGTAGTTTTATTCAGAATAACAATAGGTTCGCAGCGGCGGATCATTCTGACTAATTCGCCTTTTTTATTTTCTTTGCGTATGACTGTAACAAATTGTATAGGAAAGTTAACCGAAAAAATAATAGACATGTATTGTTACTTACGTCTTTATGCTATTTCAATGTCTTTAAAAAGTTTGCTTATTCAAATGTCCAAGCAATTTCGCCATTGTATTTGTTATTTCAATACAGTAAAATAATTTCAGTAATTTGATTCACTTTTTTCTTAATGATAATATTTTTTTATTCAAAAAATCTTAGCACTATTTCTAACATAAGTGAATCTTCTTAATACAATTAATATCAGTTTGTAAAAGTGTATTACACCAAAATATTTAGAATCCAAAATTTTACAGGTTACAGTATTTACGATAATTGGTTGGCTTTACGAATAAAGTAACTTAATTAGAAAATTTCTTTTATATAACACAATGTTTAATAATTTTTGCGGAATATGTGACGAGCTAACTTTATGTTTATAGTCATGACTTTTCTAATAATTAGCAAACATTAAAAAATGCCGATTCTCATTTAACTCGTGAAATATGTAAAGTTTGAGAAACGAAAGAAAATAGTATTACAAATCCGGTTTGAACCGTACAGTAACAGATTCTTCAAAATTATTGCTAAAAATTGTGTTAATGCTCATAAAATTACTGAAAAGTGTGTACAATAAATACAGTTGATTAAATAATGTGACATTCATTGATGTCATGTAGATTTAAAAGAAACTATAACAATGCTTTAAAAAATGTTTAAAATTCGATTGTTTTGTGTAATACTTAGCATTAATAAAAATCATTGAGCACGTGATAAACATCAAGTACAGACATTTGTCAAACTGTTTATGTATGCAACAGGTGGTGATTGATAAGGAATATTTACTTTGAAAAAAGTTGTCCCGCCCACAAATTTGTTCTTGGAACAAATAAATTTTTAATGTTTTCGAAATATTTGTAGTAAGGTGTCTATCGAAAGTAGAATATAGATATTTTTGTTAATAGAGTGGAGAAAATTTAAAAGACTGAGGATGGCTAAAAATTAGTTTTTAACTCAAGAAGGCTTGCACTGTTAAATGATTATGCGTCGTTCGATGAACGAGAAAGATGGTGGAAAAGATTTGTGAATAATTAGAAGAGCAAATAGAGCGAGTTGGCTCTATCGAAGGAAATATCGAACGAAATGAATTAGAGATGTGTTGTAAATGTGCGTGCAAGAGAAGGTAGGGTAACGAGTGTAGGACTAGAAAAAAGGGAAATAAGAAAAGAGTAAAAAAGTGTAGAACATGGCGAAGAGTAAAAGTGTTGTTGTGTGAGTTTTGTTGCTCCTTTTTCTAGTGCGTATTTTTGTAAGCGCAGTTTGGTGATGCATCACACACGCGAGTCAGGGCTGAGCCTAAACGCTGAATGAGTAGGCAGGTAGTGACTCTGCGGTAGGGCAGAGAGAAAAAGAGAGCGAGTACAAGTGTGAAGGAAGAAGAGAGAAAAGGAAAGAAGGGGCGTGTAGGCGTGTCCTGGACCGCCGGCAGAGCTTATAGGATTGGGCCGCCGTCGGGCCCCTATTGGCTCGGTACTCGATCCCACGGCGGGCCTCTTACCTGATTCCGCCGGCGTGATCAAAAGCACCGCCGCCGCTGCCACCGCCGCCGTTGCCTTCGGTTTCACGCGGCTCAGTGTGGTGGGGATGAAGATCGTTCATGTCCGGCCCTCGCGGGCTACCATTTGGCTTGGCACGGCTACCAGGCGCAAAGCCGCGGAGAGGGGATGCCCCCTTCTCGCTCGCTCTCGCTTCAAATTTATACTCCTCTCTTTCGCCTTGCTTTCCCGTTTTGCCTCTCTCTTCTTCTGACTGACAGCCATATAAATGACTCTTTGTCCCTCGCCTTCGTACTGCTGTACCGGGCAATAGCACTCTGGATGCCGGCAACTTTCAAGCTGCACGAGTAGGCGCGGTCTCGTCTTTCGTGTCGACTAACATCCGAGAGCAGCCAAGTCCTTAGCTCAGTCAAGATCAGGAAGCCGATCTGGCGAGAAAGCAACGACCGATAAATAGAAACAGTCCAACCGATTAATCCTCGCTAAAGTGCATCGATCCAGTGACTTCCAGCCAGCTAGACAGTGACAATTTTAAAGTGCAGCGGGACAAACAAAGTAACTGCGATGGTGTAAATTTTCGCAGCGGAGCCGAGCAAATTCATTGGGGACATTGTTTGTCAGTAGTTTCGCGCTAATCCGACCCAACTCCTGGACTACCGCGCGAGAAAGAACAAGACAAACATTCCATCGAAAGTGTGAGATGACGATTACGTCGGTCACCTCAAATTATTCGATGATGCGACCTTGTTTTTCTTCCTACCGATACCCCGCAGGTAAGAACGCAACGTTATACATTAAACGAAAAAATCCACTCTAAAGGTGGAAAGCGCAAGCACATGTCTACTCGCGATACACGTGCGTTTTACGAGAGAGAAAGCCGTCGCCCACCCTCGGCGGTGCGATCAGTGCTGGACCATAGTCCAGATTTTTGGCTGCTCCTCTCTGCCTCGGAAAGCGCAGAGTATCCTAAACGGGAGAAACGGAAGGGCAGAAATGACGGTTCGCCTCTTACCATAGATATATGGCCCTACCTGCAGTCGTCCGGAAACACCAGAAAATTTTCACTAATGGCCACCGTAAATTATTACGAGAATAGACTCTTTCTTCTCTTCTAACGTTCGAAATTTCGTCAAACTTATCCGTCTTCGGTCTCACGGACGAGAACGCCGTTTCTTGCGCCTCCTTGCACAGTTCTTAAGAAAAAAGCCGTTTTTTCCTCGATAGAGTACCAAAAAAAATTTTCGCCTTTAGAGAGCGCATACTTTACGAGCAACCTTTTTCAATACTGCTGCATTCAATTCGTTTACTGCCCAGTTAAAAAAAAAGGCGTCGACAATTTTTTAAACAAAATAATATTGTAAAACGATTGCACCCTTCTCCATATTATATTTGCTCTTTACAATTCTGACAACTTTGCAAGAATATTCAAATTAACATAAATACTCCTCTTATAAAATTAATCTTTTTGCAACTCTCACCGAGGAATAAACTATATCTAAATTATATCTAAAAGAGCGGTTGAAGCCATTGGGCGAATTTCCAAAGATATTTTTATGCAATGTTAAAATTGCAAATTATTATTGTTGCGTTTGATTTAGAAAAAAATGAAGGTAGTTATAAAACTGTTTGCAGAATACTGTTTTTCAATATAAATGCTTTGGACAAAGGATGAATTTAAAACATGAGCAGCAACTAATTGATAAAGCACGTGTAAATGGAATAGTAAATGAAGAAAATAATTATTTTTTCAGAGTTGAATTCAATACCTGGACAAGGTCGCGTGAATCAGTTAGGAGGGGTTTTTATCAATGGGCGCCCATTACCCAATGCCATTCGGTTACAAATCGTAGAATTGGCGGCGCAAGGCGTGAGACCATGTTCGATATCAAGGTACAAGAATTGCTATTTTACATTGCAATAGAATAAAGTAGACAAATATCTTAATTTGGAGCGGATTGTAATATTTTTTATATTTTTCATTCAACAGAAGTCTCAGGGTTTCGCATGGCTGTGTATCAAAAATTTTAAATCGCTACCAGGAAACCGGCAGCATCCGACCGGGAGTAATTGGTGGCAGTAAACCTCGCGTTGCTACACCGGAAATCGAATCGAAAATCGAAAGTTACAAACGTGATAATCCAAGCATTTTTTCTTGGGAAGTAAGGGATCGATTAATTAAAGAAGGCATTTGTGATAGAACTACTGCCCCCAGCGTTTCCGCTATTTCGAGGCTCATAAGGGAACGAGATCCGGAAGACGCAAACATGCTGATGGTAAGTTTCTCTTTTTCATTTTTACAATTTGAATGTAGCTAATTTTAAGTTTATTACTTTCTTCGCTTTTCACTATTATAATGTAGAACATACTTTTATTAAATGCATAGTACTCGATGTACTCGATACAAGTTGAAGTATTTAATGATGATAATTTAATGGGACTATGATGAAGAGAATAGATGATAAAAAGAGAAAAGAGCAATGAAGGCGAAAAAAAAGTAAGAGAAAGGGCAAGGGGCGTATAGAAAAAAAGACGAAATGCGTAGCAGCGGCGAGAAAATTACAGAGCTGAGCGCGTTGCTACAGGGCTACTGTTTGCGCCAACTACGTACGGAAATAGTAAGAGAGTTTCAGCATTCCAAAAGCCTGGTAATTTTGTTAAAAGCATAAAATTTCCAGAATAATAGCTGTAATATAAGACGCGGCTCAAAACTTGTTTGTAATACACAAATTATTTCACTTTTATTGCAATTTTTATTGACTTTGCAATTAGGCCACTCTCATCCTGTGGAAACAAATATTTTTCTAATTCAAAATTTACTAATATTCCTTCAAATACTGCTGTCTTCCTTGCCTTTTTTCCATCGAAAAACTATATAGTCACCATTACCAGGAGTTAACTCTAATGTCTAGTAATATAGGGGTGCATTTTTTTAGTAGCAACTGTTACTCATACTAAGCCTGTAATTTTAGTGCAACTCTCTAGCTAATATTTCATTTTCAACCTATCAATAAAACAACTAAAATTATCATTATCGTTTTTAAGGAAAAAATAATTCAACTTTTCAAATGAGTGCAAAATATCGCAGATTGATCATCCTCTAAATCAGGATCTACTAATAATGCAATTTCAAACAATACATTTTTCCTTTCACCGAAAGCAAATAATATCTTAGGAATTAAAAAGGTTATCTTAAAAAATGCAGCAATTTCCAATACACTACAATTCCTTATACGAGCATACACAAAGTATGAATTTTATTTTGCACGTACAATTTTTTTATCGGAAAATTCCCAATTTCATAATTGACCATTTTTTCCGTGTATATATGCATCTTTATAGAATGCATATTGAAACAATTAAAGTAGCTAATTAAAACAAAATATTAATGTTAATCTTAAATATCTAACATTTGATTTATGTAACATACCGTCGCTTGAAACGAAAACTGACAAACTTCAGATTTCCGAAAAAGTCACACTTTTGATTTAAATTTATTTTTAAAAAATCGATATAATATTCAGTATTCGGATGGTACATTATTAAATATTTTTCATAAATTTTTTTAAAATATTTCTAAAACCTTTCTTCGCAATGAAGTACGTTAGACTCATAGCAGGCGGCGATTTGTATTTGATGGAAACCGCGGCTTTTATAAATGCTTCAAATCTATAATTCTATAGTATGAAAAAATAATTAATGCAATCTGTTTGTTGTTTCAATGAAAGATTTAACAACAGAAATATATATAATAAAATATGCAACGATTTATATTCTGTGAATATTATGCTTTGATAGGCTTTTTGATAGCTTTTTTGATTGATATACTACATAAAAGTTTCAAAGTGGATATTAAAAACAACTTGGGAGATGTAATAAGGTGTTTGTAAAACTCTTAAAAAATATGAGTTTTTAAGTAAATGTTGACACTTAGAACCCCATAAATTAGATCTTAGATAACTTTCGATCTTTTTATTTTGGGTTTTGGTAGGTTTATGGATCTTATAAAAGCTCAGTTATTAGAGGAACGAGTAGTAATTTGACATGGAGGCAAATTGACAATGCGACGTAATTATATATTTTCGTAATGTCTAATAAAGAAAAATAAAATAATCAGTCATAAATATTTAAGTAAAATACACGGAGAGAAGAGGCTAATAAAAATTGCTACATGTGCAAATAAAAAATCTTACTAGAAAGTATAGTAAAATGTGCTAGACTTATAGTAACTTTTACATTCCTTTTAGTAAGATTTTTCCTTTGTCGTGTCCATATAATCTATAAATTTTAAGTTTTTTTTCTGCGGAATATCTTGCTTTAAATTGCTTATAAATCGCGAAAAGAGCCGTGAGAATACCTTTACTTAGCGTCGTACAAGCGTTAAGTTCCCAATACCTCAAGCGAGTATCCGCGTTTGGGAGAATCGTTCACCCTTGAAATTGAAGACCGATGAAAGAACAGCGACATCTGCAAAAAGGATGCTCTGTAGAGGTTATGTCTACTCATATCCGTTTGCACTTAAACAAACCAAATTATTTCATTAAACATTCAAATTTGAAAAAGTTCGTAAACTTATACCTGTACGAGTCTGTTGAAAATAAAAAAATAGCTTTGACTATGAATTTGATTTAAAAAATAGGCACAAATAATACAATAATTAAAAAGCCTTACTGAAAAATTCGTAGCTAATGGTTTCTTTTAAGTTAACAGTATAGTTTTCAACGATTTCGGATAGCTTTAAATAAGCCACAATTATTATGACATTTTCTACGATTGCAATGGTTCATTCCGAAATTATACATTTTCGAAAATAATTTAGAGACTTTTGCTTGAACAGTAAATATTATTCAACCTATATTTTCCAAGTTTAAGTTAATTATTCTTGCAAAATTGAAAGTGTCATGTTAAAAATGTTATTACGTATTGCTCGCTAAAATGGCTTCGCAACTGCCTTCATAAATTAAGCTAAAAATATTGAATTTCCTACTAGGATTTTGTTGAGGACATAAAATAAACTGTAGTGTTAAAAAAAGATACAAGACGTAAAAATAAATTGGTTGAAAATGTTGACAATATTTTATGCGAATTATACAACTAAGATAATTTTGCATTGGAAAAAAGTTGAGAATATGTTAAGATGCGGGATAATAGGCAACGTTAGTTTCTTTCTTGGATTGTTGAAGAAAAAAGAGAGCGATTTAAAAAGAGTGAAAGTGGATTTCACTTTGAATGATGGATGCGGCGGTATCGTTGAAGTTCACACGATCTATTCGAGACCAATGGTATAATGCAGGTGCGCTGTTTTGTCTAAATTGCACAGTCAATCTCTTTTTTTTGACTGACCGCAACGTTGTTTTCATTTGCTTTCTGCAACTTCACGGCTTTTTTACCTGTATCTGTTAATTACATCACAATGATTAACAACTTTTTTAATAGAGCTTTGGAAAAAAATTATTATTACCGTTTAAAATGCTCTCCCTTCTGCTGTAATTAAAAAGTAAATGTAGCTTGGCAAAATCTTTCTAAAATAAAATAATAATTAGTGAAAAGTGAAGTTATAATTTTAGCCAAGTTAAAGCAACAAATGTTTTAGAGAAATTATTCTTGTTCTCTAGGTGTTGATGAATACACTTAGATTAATCGTTAAGACACATTTACCTAGATTTTGTTACTTTATTTTTCTCCCTTCTTTCGTCATTATAATGTTTTGGAATATTTTTTAAAGACGAAATGAAAGAAAAGGAGAAGGAAGGATAGAAAGCGAAATAGCACTCGCGACAAGATAAATGAAATGTGTGCCAAGGAAGGTTCATCGGGAGGGATCATTTAAAGGTAGCCGACGGCAAAGATAAAAGAGTCGGAGGAGCTATGTGGGATATAGTATGAGTTGGCCGGAGGGCGAGGATGTCTAAAAGATTGAGAGAGAGAGAGAGGAAGAGAGAGAAAAAGAAAAGTAGAAGGCGCATGGCTATGAAAGTCGATACCTTTGTGCGGTCTGGAGTCGGCTTTTCTGAAACGAAGTCTTGCACGACTTGCTCGCATTGAAAGAAAAGCCCGTGGAGAAAAAAAGGAGCGATGAGTGAGGGCCCCTGAAAAAGTGGTCGGCATATCAAAATATTCGATTGTACGGGAGTTTCCTCTATTTTCAAAAGAGGAAGTAGGGCCACTTTTTCTTGCACCTCGAGCCTGGAGGTCCGGGACTTTTGACTCGACAAAAAGAATATGAAGGGAAAGGAGGCGGAGGTCAGCAAAGGAACAACCAGTGCATGCCGGGGGGTGATTGATTTACGTGGATTTGCCGAAAAGCGTGTCAAATTAGTTTTTGACAAAATCTTAGGTGGTCTCCCTTTTACTTGCCGCCCGACTATCTTAGATCCTTTCAAAAAATATATTTTTCCAAATGTTCGGCAAGCGCAATTACTTTTCAATTAGACTGCGAATAAATATTAATAAATCTTACGCAACTTTTTTCTTAATAATACTTTCTTGGAGAAAAAATACTTTCTTTTCTAAATCACAATGCCTGTATTCAAATTATAGTCCACTGTATATTTAACTGCTTATTCGCCAGCCTATATTTACTGTGTCCTTTATTTCAAGTCAATAATTATTATAACACGCTACCGCAGCTTAAGCCGCTTAAATACGTACGTCAATTTTTAATCCCAAAGTTTTTTCACTATTCTCTACAATTTCCTTTTTTTTGCCGATCTTTTTAAAAATCCACATTTTTCCCCTAAATAATATACTATATTTGATAAGCAGTGTATAAATTAGCGAGATGTCAGTTACTTATTAGCTGCATCTCCATAGTATTAAGATTAAAATTTATTCAGCGTTTATTAATTGTTCCGTGTAGTTGAGTACATTATTGGTGGAATGAGCGCGTACCGTCGCATCCTAAATTTGCGATGGTACATGGGACGGTGGGTCGCTCCTCTTTTTTCTAGAGTGCTGCAGTACCTTTCAACTAGTAATTTATTTAAGTGAATTAACGGAGGGAAAAGTGTTAGTGTTATTAAATAAAGAAGCGAGAATGTTTAATAAATTTAGCAGCTGGAATTGGCAAATGCACGAAAGGTATATAGATTGCTGCATTCGCGAATAGCATCTTAGTTCTGTACCATGACGAATTTGCATTAGCTTGGGTGTCGTCGCCGAAAGGAACATTACAGATTACTGCAACGGAGCTTGAAGCATCAAGCGTCATCGTCCGATTAGTCACATGTGTATTTTCTGTCTCTCTAATATTCGTGACTGAACTTTTTTTTCTTTTATCATCTGTTCGCATTTCTTTTGCCTAACTATTATTAATACGGCGAGCGCTAATGCACTCCCTTCGGAGAATGTAAAAAACCTTCAAAGTACAACATTTGAAAATGTAGTAAGAGTAATAAATTATTTATCTTAGCTTCATTGAGAAGAGATCCGATAAAAATATGCCGAATTTTTAATGAATGTAGCATCAAGATATACGCGCAACGTAAAAACTTAAAAATAATATATTTTTCATTTTCTTTCACGAGAAGCCGAGTCGTCGCTCGAGGCATTACATGCGCGCGCGCCACTAATATTAAGTATCTATGGAAAAAATGTAATCTCTCAATCAGATTACGAGGAGCGATCTTAGCACGCGAAACTTCACACGCTCCACACTCGGGGCTAACATGCTTTTTTTATTTTTTCATTCTTTATTTCTTCTTTAACGTTCCACTCTTATTCTATCGGGAGTTTTGAATCTTTGGACGTTATTTAAAAGATTATTAGTAAGTTTATTAAGGTGTAGGAGGGATGTTGTCTAGTTTGCAGATTGTCCGAGTTGCATTGAGAAAAATGGCGGGTCCTCTTTTGATTTCAGGAAAACTGAGCTCCGGATCGGACTGCGAAAGCGAGCCGGGCATCCAGCTTAAGCGCAAACAGCGGCGAAGTCGGACGACCTTCACAGCCCAGCAGCTGGACGAATTGGAACGTGCATTTGAGCGCACCCAATATCCGGACATTTACACGCGCGAGGAGCTAGCGCAGCGCACGAAACTCACGGAGGCGCGGATTCAAGTCTGGTTTAGCAATCGACGCGCCCGAATGCGCAAGCAAACGGCTTCTGGCGGTTACGTGAACGCGGTGCCCTATCCGACGTCGGCCGCCGCCGCGGCGGTCGCGGTTGCGGCTGCCGCCGCGGCCTCCTACGGATTGCATCCATCAGCCCCTGGACATCCACATTCGCATGGCCACCCGCACGGCCACAGGACGCATCCGCACGCTTCCAGCAGTGCAATCACTTCGACTCACCCGCACGTTCCTACGTCGACGTCCGCCGGAGTCCATTCCTCGCTAACTCAGCCCATATCCGACTCTGCGTCTTTCTCACCGGCGCAAGGTATGTCCTTTTTATTCCTATACAAAATCACGTTAAACAACAAATTCAGGAAAAAACAAAAATAAAAATTATCGCAGCGGCGTACATTATTAACACTTTTTATATTTCCTTTCCTCTTTCTTTTTCTTTTTCTTTTTAACATTTTTTCTGCTCTCTCAGGCTTTACGTTTTGCACTTCTTTGCTTTGATCGGCCCGCCTGCTTTTAGAAAGGCTTTTTTACTATTTTTTATGCGCTGAGTGAAGTCCTTTGTAGGTGGAGGCACGTGAAAATAACTAATTTCGTTTCTCGGAATTCCATCTTATAAGATAGCTCGGATTCATAAAAAAATAAATGAATTTATTTAAGTAGAGAAATGCGCAGTGTATAAATAAAAAGAAGGCGTGTTGTTGTTTAAAAAAATAGGAAAAATGTTGTTGTTTTGTTGCAGACCTCTATCCGACGCAGCACGGAGCAATGGGTCAGCCCTTGCAAAGCGAACCTGTTCGATTATCGACAAATTTGATAGGTTCGACTCCGTCGTACCCCCTTGGAGGCTCGATGAATTACCCGAGTTCGTTGTTGCCAATCTCAACAAGTTCTTCGTGCCACCAACTGGTGCCGTCGCCTGTATCGGCTGTGTCATCGATCGCCTACCAGCAGCAGAGCATTTCGACGCACCAGCTTCCTCCAACGCCCAACTCTCTCGTCACAATGATCGGGCCGAATTCAGGTAGCTCCAACTCAGCGTCCGAGCAGTTGACGAGCGTTGAGCTGTCGGTTGATTCGGCGTCGCCTGTTCATCAGCATCAGCAGCAGCTTCAAGCGGAGAACTCGACTGCGCCCTCGTGGAGCGCTCTGCCGGAGAGCAGCGCCGGTACTCGTCTTAACATACCAAGTCCTTCGACACCTAGTGCCGCCACTTTTACCAGCACACCTATGAATCTTCACCCCCCGCATCAACATCAGCCCTTCGCCAATCACTACAGCCAAAGCTTTCAACAACCCAGACCAGTACCTCACCAAACCTTTTATTCCTGGTACAACTGATTCTTACTTTCTCTGTAAATACTTTTCTTGTACATTTGTCATTTTTCCTCTTTCAATGCCAGCTTTCATTCTTTAGATAATTCTGTATATAGACAATTTGTAGATACGAACGCAGACTAAATTACGAGAAAAAAATCATATTTTTTAATCGAAATTTACTATGCATATATTTTTAAAGTATATACCAAAAAATTTCTCACGAAATTCATAATAAGTAGTTAGAAGAGAGAGAAAGCGAGAGACTAAAAATCAATTATTATTAGCACGTATCGTTCCTTTCAACATTCATTTTATTCTATTTTTATCTATTTCTAATAATATTTATGCTTACAAAATTAAGTGTCATTTACTTTATAGCTTATTGAAAATACAATGAATCATTTAGAGGGTGTCCTTTCACTTCGTCAACGTTCTAATATAGCTGCATAACGCACCGATATGCTTACATAACTTTTTACAACACTGCAGAATAACATAGAAATTTGCCTAATTGCCTTACATTTTTTTAGAAAATCTTAAATATTCTACGATAAAGTAATATCTAATTGGACCAATTTTAAATAAACATTATTGAGTTCAGTTTTATGTACATACTTAAACTATATCTTTACGAATAAAGGTATTTTTGTATCTTATAACTAATAATGCCATGTAATAAATCATTTTATTAAAACGTTTGATAATTTAAAACAACCAAATGAGAATTATTTGATAAACCCTTACCTGCTTCCTCATAAAAAGTAATAAAACTACAAATCCTTTTCAAACATCCGTCTTTTGCTTAAATTAGCTTGCAGGCAAAACTTATTTTTCAATTGTTCCAATGAATTTCTTCAGTTCTAACCGTCATTTTTAAGCCCAGTCGAACTAAAAAATACGCGAGGAGTCCTGTATTAAATTTTATAATTTTCTCACAACATTTTAATTTTACTAGACTAGATACTCTTAGCCACCTAACAAATTTGCGCGTACCCGTGTAAAAAAAGTCTGACCATAGTCTGGCAATAGTCTGGCCATTGAAAGTCTGAGAAAAGTCTGGCTATGGAGACTATCTCAGACTTTTCATTAAAGTCCGGCAAAATGTCTTGCTAAATGTCTACCATATATCGCTTGACCTTTAGCTAGACATTTTCCCGTACTTTTTTTCTGTTCATTATGCCCACATAAAAAAAAATTTCATAAAAGAAAAATTTTTTACTTCTATCTGTATTCGAACCCACGCACTTCTGCTTTCTATGCTAACGTTTAGCCAACTGAGCTATTTCATTGCTTTTATTAAGTGACTAAATTCCAAATATAACGAAATTTGGAAGGTTAGGTCTAATAATTCTAATGTTTTAACCTTAATCTAATTATTTAACAAAAAATTTGCGGTACAAGTTTCGAAAATCATTTCATATGATAGGTTCTACCTGATAACATGGTAATTTAGTCAAATTCGTAGAAAACGGCAAATACAGAAAAATTTACAAAGCTGGAAAATGTAAAATTAAAAAAATGAAAATAAGTATATGATTTTTACGTTAACTCTATAGCCTTGGGAAGTTAGTATTAAATAACATTGGCAAATGGGTTCTATTTTGAAAGGTTTATATTGTCAGAAGTAGCTGACGCTACCTATCTTTTTTGTCCGACGGCTCGTTTCAATCTCGCTTTGTGTTGTAAATTGTAAATATGGGAAAATCGAGCATAGCTTATTCCATATAGAAGTAGTTAAATATGCGTTTTTACTTTAAATATTTAATAACATTAATGCGGCGCAATTGACAGGCTCGTTATAATGTTGCGTAAGAGAAAGCAGTACAAGGTGATATTGAATTCTATTTAGATGTAATAGGAGTAAAAAATAAAAAAAATGTTTCGATGTGGTTTATGTATGAGGCTGTTCGTCTGCTAGAATAATAAATAGTGCAGTTCACTTGAATGCACACGAAGGAAATAATGATTTGCTATGAGTGCATAGTTTTGAAGTAGGTATCCTCGAGGAGCGGAGGTCGACGAGCGGTGAGCAGAAAGCGAAGAGCGAAGAATTTCTAATCTTAATATAATATAATGCAGATATATATCATTAGGCTAAACACCTCGCTCGCCTGCGGCGCGAGGGTCAAGGGTCTCTTTCTGTCTCTCTCATTCACTCTCGCTCTCACTCCCTGAACCCTCAAACTTTACCGAGCCGCTTCTTGCCCACCCCGAATGCCTTTCACACCTCAAACAGCTGGGATTTCTTAATACAACAAATACCTCATTTAACATCACTATCGCATCATTCAAACTTGCACTGCTTACTATCAGTTACCAAATACGCAAACTAATCCTAAGTCGCTAGTAACCAGCTTATTCTTACTATTATGAAACTCGTCTTATTCCTTTATATAACAGTTTTCCATAGTTTTTTTACATAGATTTATTTAGATTTTTATAGTATTTAGGAAAATATATGTTATCGACCATCATCAAAGGATAAAATAAATAACAATGCGACGTATTTGTGAGAAAGGTTTAAATTACTTACAGTTATTAAATAAACATTTATATAACTTAAGTCAACAATAAAGTGCACAAACGTATGAATTATTATATATTTATTCAAACAATTGCTTTGTTAACCGTAAAAATTATTCTTATTTTTACACTACATTTGTTGTAAAACTTTTAGAACATATTTTTTTACAGTGAAAAATTAAGATTTTTATAAGCCGTGTAGTATTAAAGATTTACAATTTTTATGAACAGTATCTTCATATGACAAAAAATTCAATAACATACAAATAATGCTGAGTGATGTAATTTTATAAATTTTGATAAATACATAAAAATGTTGTTGCACAATCATGTTAATCTTGCTATTAGGTTATTTATCGAAGAAAAGGAATATGCGAGTGTTTATCGTCATTATTCGTTTGCGCAGTAATAAATTGAATGAAGAAACAATCATTGGAAATCTTATAAAAAACGATGTAAAAAGCTCTCATATTCACATGTTATTCGCGCAACCTTAGAGTTTTACGTTTTTCCGTGTTTGTCAAGTGATGCGAAACATTTTAGGCTTAAGTTATATCATTTATAATATAAATATTAAATTTTTAAATACAATGGTAATATACAAAAAATGAAGGTATTAACTTCAATATGCAGATAATAACATTTTTAAAAAATTTAAACAGTTTTTAAGATATAGAAGTAACTTTTTATTGCACCAACGTGAAAGTTTCTTGCAACTTAAATGTTCTATAGGAATATTTACTAATGCCTCTGCAGCTTTTTATCTTAATGTTATATTGGTAAAAGAATTGAAGGAAACAATTTATTTGTTTATTTTCATCTATATCTTAACGGCAGCGTATTTTGCTACTTATACTAATAGTATATATATATATGTGTGTGTGTGTGTATTCATATATTCATACATTGATATATGTATATACAAATATATTTATACATAAGGTGTAAATGAGTTTAACGTGTACACGTGTTAATTTGTTGAAATATGTGCGGAGTTATTGTCCCCGAGATAACTAACTTCCGTGATCTTTGTCGAGTTCATCGAGGGATTCGAGTCGCGCAATAGGCGCATCTTTAATGGCAAATTCCCAAGAGATGTCCTCGCTAGTTTGTCTCAATGTTTCTAACGTTTGCTGCTGAGCAAGGACCATTGCACTGTCGGTAGCGATCTCCTCCGACACCGCTGATATGCTCAAATTAGTAGTCGTTGTAGCTGTCGTTGACGAACACTTTGGTATCGTCATCATCGATAAAACATTGGCTTGCTGCTGTTCGCTGCTATCCGCAGCTATTCCCAAACTCCACGGCTCGTCGCTCTCCGTCTCCGAGCGATTGTTCAATGAATTATACCTGCCAACACACAAACAATTATTTCTTTTATTCTTTCGACCTTTTATTTTTTATCCATTCTATCGTAGTTCGTGTACTCTAACAAAAATCTATATTTATCACTCCATCACAGCAAATAGCTTTCAAATGCTAAGAATCTCTTAATCGCTGCGTAAAGTTGAGCTATTCAAAAGATTGGCATTTTATCTACCTCATGAACATGAATTTTTATCGTCAATTTGCTTGTCATTAATGAAGTACTCGAAAAATACAATGCGATATTTTGCTAAATGATCCGCTGTTTTCAATAAGGCATGTAAAAGAGGAGACCTATATTCAAGATGGCTAACGGAGAACGGAAAACTTTTATAATTTTTATTTAATTTCTTCTTTAAGTCAAAATCCCCATGGATATTCTTAAATAATGATTTTCTCCAAAGACAAATGTAAGTTACTTTAATAAAATAATAATTTATTCATTTAGTCTTAAAAGTAAATTTGTAGTGTTTTAATACAAAGGCACTTTTCCGTGCAGTTATTGGATTGTCTAAATAGAAATAATGTAAAAATGCTGAATTTTTCGATAGCTTGTACGTTTAAATATCGGAGGTGGGGGGATCGTACATAAAGAGTAATTCGCTCCCAAAAGCACCAGGCTGCCTCGATCTCTTTCCTATTGGGTTTTGTCTATGGCAATTGGCTACGCTATCGCAGCCTGCAAAACGACACCTGGATTTTCTCCCTTAGTCGGGATACTTTTTTCCTGAAAAATCTCTTTTCCGTTTGACTGTCGACTAAAGGGCAACTGAAAAGTGCGCGATCCTCGATATTTCCAGATATTAGAATGGGCATGCGCGAATAGAAATGCTTGCAATTTAAATGGCTGCAATCGGTACTCGTTAACGAGTACAGAGCGATGGCGCGCGCTCGAGGGAAGGGGATCCAAAGGCAGCTTGCAGGGGAAAAAAAAGAAACCACCCCTAAAAAGGGGCCATAATGTCCAAGAGACCAAAGTATTTTGCCGCCCATGCCACACCATAAGAAAGAGAGGGCAGAGGGGCCTCAGAGAAGGGAGACAAAAAGGGAGCGAGAGCGTAACTGGCGACAAATGTCAACGCGGCAAACACTCGCCCGTAGCAAATTAAAATCGGGCACGCTTCATCGCGGTAGAGCCGAAAGCCTTTGAAAGAAGGCGCAGCCAGCTCGTATAGGTGTGTGATGAAAAAGCCAGCAGCGGATGCAGTAAGAGAGAGAGAGAGAAACATTCCCTCCAGTCGTCAGACAAGCAAGATGTGAATTTTATATCACTAACAAAAATCTTTCTTACACTTTTTTAATTTAGACTTACAATTTTTAATACTTCAATAATATTTATTAATTACCTATATCTTTCTCATTAATTCGAAGGCCTACATTGCGCTCAATCAACAATCAAACATGAATCAAGTCGATGTTTATGTTATTTTCACATCGGTAAGGCACAAAAGGGGATCGAAAGCTGACTTTTTTCAATTCTTTGTTTCTATATAAAATACAACGAATAAAACCCTCTGTAACTTTAAACTTGACTTAAAAATAGTTCAATTCTTTTTGCTTAAAACGTTTTAAATGATCAACTCATATTTTTTATTCCGCTTTGTAGAGAATTTGCTACTTGACAATTGAAACGTATCATTTTCAATAAAGCCATCCTGTAGGGAAAGACAAAAAATACCTAAACGGAGTCCAATATATTATTAGAATTTTTTGCAGCGCCTTCTTTACGATAAATTCGACTTGTAGAATAAGTAACTACACATTTCGATATCATATAAAACCGCTGCAAATATTCCCTCGCAAAAATCGAGAGTATTGGGCACACGTTGCTCATACTTTGACAATAGTTATTGCCAAAAAAAAAATAAATAAATTTTTGCCAAATATACCATTTCCAAAATTTTGCCCATTTTTGCCTGTATAAACAATCTAATACTGTTGCCAACATTTTGACAATACTTCAAAATTATTTTTTTAAGAATGTTCAATACTTTGGACTTACTTTTTTATATATTGCCAATAGTTGAGCAATATTATTTATAGTAAGTATGCCCAATACTTTGGCAATACTTTGAAATTGATTTAAAATTATATAATTTGTATATAATTTAAAGATTAATAAATTCAGTAGGTCCTTACTTTTTTCGAACAATTATTTTCTAAGGTAAATTTATAATATATAATACTGTTTATTTTTTTACGGTAATTTATTACAGTAGTAAACTGCGCTACAGTTGCATTGAACACTTCTTATTAACATAATGTGCAAAATAATTTATAATATTAATAATGCAATATTGTTATATTATCAAGTAAGTAACCCAAATATTCAGGATCATCTGAAAATGAACAATGAACATAACAGAAAATGATTTACTTTATTTTACAGAGGTTACTTCACGTTCTTCCTTATTTCGATGCAAGTATTCCTCGCTGACTATAGTAGTCGTTTTTCTCCTTACCCAAAATACTAAGGCAAATATTTGTGCGCTATTTAAACACAAATAGATAAGAATATTTGAATATTTTTTCAACAAAAAGAAGTCTGCTGTAAATTTAACAAGTTAACAAACTTCAGAGATGTTATTCTTGTTTTTTAATTCCCATGTAATGAAGGCTATACCACAATAATACACCAAATAAATAAATGCAAAAAATATCAAATATCGACTTTGGACAAATGATAACAAATCGTTCACGGCTACATTACGGTAAATAATAACCTATCTTTTGATAATTAGTTTTATTTTATGTACAATTATTTTTTATTTATTCGTTCTTTTATTCGTGTCTTAGCAATCTGCATAATTTGCAGAGTTATCACGGTACACACTTCATCAATACATGTAAGGTAATTAAACAAAAATTTTATGGATTATCTTTTTATAGATAATTATCTCGAGGAGTGTGAAATTGATTTTAACGAAAAAGACAGTGACGTTGCTAGTAAATGCAGTAATGACGAATTTCAAGAATCTCAGTTTAAGTTAACGGATAAATTATATCATGTACCTACGTTTAAGAAAGTAAAATTCTTCCAAAAAAGTAGTGACCTGGTTGATTTATTAATCTTTAAATTATATACAAATTATATAACTTTAAAACAATTTCAAAGTATTCCCAAAGTATTGGGCATACATACTAGCAATAATATTGCCCAACTATTAGCAAAGTATTAGCAACATTTCCCCAATACCATCGATTTTTGCGCAATTGCTAGTTAGCTTCCTCAACGAAAATTAATTAATAATATTTATGTATCTTTCAGAAGCACAGTTACAGCAATGCCATTCTTAAAAGTAATGAAATTTTGTTAATATACACAGCAAATAAAGAAAAAAACCTTTTCGATTTTGTTAAAGGGAAAAATAAATACCGTACAAATTAAATATAAGATGTTACACATAAAATTTCAAAGCGTGTCAAATAAAACCTTTACTAAACTTGTCATTTATACAAAGATATAACAAATTTTTAAAACATTACATAGTTAAAAAAAAATTGCCACGCGCACATGTACATAAAGGGAGAGTTTCTAAAACTATAGTGTATTTGGCGAATAAAAGAAAAATATGTATAATTTTTAGGAAATTTTCAAATGTTTTTCTTAGAATTTTTAGCAGAATGGCTTGCATCAATGCGGAAGTGAATAAAGAGCGATTTTTCTCGAAAAATTGATTTAATATTGAAAAAACAAGAGGTTATAAAACAAAAATATCTGCAAAAACATTATTTGCAGTTTGAATGATGTTTTGTAGCAATATTCTCGATTCAGTTGAAGATCACATAATAAATATGTTTCTTAGGTCCAAAGATTACTTGAATAAAAATGCTTTGACTTGAAATTTTTGGTGCATTTTGAATGAGTTGGTCAACTTTTGAATGATAATAAGAAAAGTATATTTAGCGGCACATAAGTATACATATTTGCTTATGTAAAATGAATAAATGCAAACGGTTTCTATTTGGGGGGAGGGGCTTGCCCTCAAGTGACATTTTATAAGAGGCAGCTTCCTCAACTACAAGTCGTTATTTAACATTTTCCAATCTATTCTTCTAATTTATTTAAATTTTTTTTGTACACTGGTTTGTCTATAAGTGCTGGTTAAAAGGTCAAACCTTTATTTGCGATTGGTTAACAAACAGTTGGTTCATCTTTCTAGCTGGGTTCGTGCTCTTGCGAAGAATATAGTTCAAGTACTTTTCATATTTTTATAGCGTTGAATTATTCATTTTTATATAAGAATAAATCCTTCTATATCAATTATCCAATGGTTTATTTGTTGTTTATAACCTTAACTTTCTACACTTTTAAATATTACCATTCATTTATTCAGTCGCGATCATTCGTTTAAACTTTAAAAACAATATGGTATAAGATATCAGTCATTTAAAATAATGTTCAATTAATGTCAAATTTTTAAACTGGTGTTTGATGGAACCATTTATTCACTGACGCAGTTAACCACATATATATATATATATATTACTTCAAATAATTCACTAATTTGTTAAAAGCTGGTATGAGCCAGTATTAAAGCATTAGCTAATTAAAATCTCTGAAATTTTTAAATTTCTATTTCTATCAGCTATTTAATTGTTCTAAATAATTCATTTAATAGAGCACTTTTTAATAAAATTTTTATGGTGTATTTGTATATACACAACTGATTGAAAATATCAAGATATTTTATAAAAAAGTTTAGGTTTTAGTAATGCTTTGCTCAAATAACAGAGTATTACCCTAGCCGAAATAATGTTCGAAATCCAACATAAAGTTACGATTTCTTACAAATTTGTAATAATTTTTTCTATTTCTTGGGCTGTTTGACATTTTGTTACCATTTATTACTTTTTCTTACATTTTATAGCGTTTCTTACATTTATAAAATGTTTCGATTTTTCAGCAGAATCTTACAGTTTTTTATAGATTTTTATATAATTTTATTTTTCGTTACATTTTCTTACATTATCTTACATTTTTTTTTAAATCATTAAACATCGAGAAACCTTTAAATTTAAGAAATTGTAATAAAATGCTAGAAAACGTAAACAATAGTGAGAATAAATAATGAAATGTAAAGATCTGTAAAAAAATAAAATGTAGAAATCTGTAAGATATCGTATCTTTATATTGGATTTCGAACATTATTTCCACTACGGTAAAATCTGTTTATTTTTTATTTTTTCTTGAAAACAGTGACTTTTTTTCGCTATTTCATTCTTTTAAATTGCATTCGATGTTGTTGATTGTAATGGACACGTTTTTAACGTATAATTCTTTATTTATTTAATTATATAGTAAATTTTTGTTATAATTATGTGCATATATGCTATAATATAATATATTTGTTCTGAAAGGTTTAAATAGAGTTTTATTGGCATTACTGAAAGTATACAGCCACAACGCGAGTATTTGTCCTAAAATTTCAAGTGAGCCTTGGAACGCCATCTACTGGTATTTCATCGTACTCTCGCATCGTTGATTTAGGAACCGTCTACAGTGCACATAACCACCGTTAGATTCATCAAAAGTGTATCTTTAAAATCGGGAGTTGATATTCAATCTAAATTTTCAATGGACAATTCGGACCTTACTTCCTGCAACTTTTAGCAAGGTGAATTAAAAAAGATTTTTCGAGAAAACATTATAGAAATTTCTTTTGAATAATCATTTCGAGTGGAAATAAACATTTTTTAAAATGAATTGCTCTCTTGGTAAAAATTTGAAAGAAAAAATTTATTCTACATAAATTTTACTAAATAGCATAGTAATTTTTGTTAAATTGTTTAATGAAATTAAAAATAATAAACGTCGGTTTCTCTTTTGAGTTCACAATTTCGTAGTATTTCAGACTGAGTTATGCTCCTGTTCTTATTAGTCCAGACACTGAGAGACCAATTTGGTAATTTTCAGTAAATATTTACATACATAGTGATTGTTAAATATTTCTTTGAAACTAATTGAATTTATTTGTTTCTAAATAGATTTAGCATTTTCAATAAAATAATTAGTTGAGTCAAATAAATATTTAACGAGCACTATTGAAGTAAATATTTACTGAAAATTACGAAATTGGTCTTTCAGTGTAGGACTACAAAATTTTAACGCAACTATCTTACATGCTATCCTAACCTATCCTAATGTAATCGCAAGCAACTCTTATGAGATGAAACTGTTTGTCCGCTTGCGAGTTTTTGTGTATAGTTCGCCACCTACATGCTACGAAGTAAGAGTCTCGCGCAGAGGTCGGTAAACAAAATGCGCTATCGAGTAACCCAAATCAATTGGAGTCTTGCAGATAACTTTTGATCAGTAATTTTTGTAGAATTCCATAATAAAATATGTTCTGGTGCTAGAAAAATTAAGATTTTTCGCAGTAAAATTTGTATTAATAAAATCGTATTACTTGAATAAAATTCTATTAATTGGAATTTTTGTTAAATAAAAATATTTCTTAAGCATAAGAACATTATTTAATTGAAAATAAAGTAAAAACTATTAAAGCTATTATAAAATAGGTTATAATGTAAGTACGAGTTCCGTTTCTCATGTTACTTATAATGTTAATTAATAATTACGTTAATAATTGTTTCTAGAATTATAATAATTTTTATTAAGTATTTCTCTGTGTAGCAAGAATAAAGCGGTTACTTTATAGGAATTCTGCTGGGCGTACAGTACTCTGTTGCCGGATCGCACCAGGTTGCGCAGAAGATAGTTTTTGTATTTCTGCGCACAGAAAATGGAGAGTATAATGCAGTTGTGCTCAACCAATTCTTCTTTCTGTATTCGCCTTGTCGAGACCTCGGTCGCGCCCTCCTGTGGCCATCTATAAAATGTAAATTATTAGGGTGATCGCGGGAAAAAGCCTGCAAAAACATGGACTTGAAAGATTATTTTATTTATTTTAACGATCTAGTTAAATACGTGAGTGCAGGTGTACGACCATATGAAGAAGGAGAACATATTCACAAAGCAAATCACATTCTTTTTTGTAGGACCATACAGAAAAGTGCTAAAAAGACAAATTTTCTCTGTTTGTGTCTGAAGTTGTCTGCTATAACTGAGGCTCCGCATGAAATTATAGTACATATTTTTACGGGTGCGGAAGTGAATTATTTGCGTCGGGAGACGTTTTTAGAAAAAGTTTTTGGAACGTTTTTAGACGAAAAGTCTCCCGAGGCAAAGATTCACTTACGCACCAGTGTGAAACCGTATTTTTCTCCACGAGAGCCGCAAATCGCATGCAAACATGCGTATTTGAGATTGGAGTGGAGAAAAAGTATTTTTGAAAAAAGAAAGAGATGAAACTTTAATTAATTGCATTTGCTCTTGTGTAGCGGCTGTATTAGGGAGAGGTGTAAGGTGTAAGCACTCAGTGGGTGTATTAATATTATTATGTAGGTAGGTTTAAGAAATCAAATATTAAAAGCAATTTTGTTTACAAGAAGCATGGATTTTAAAAAACAAATTGCATTATTAACCTACCTACATAATAATATTAGTACACCCACTGAGTGCTTACACCTTACTCCTAACTAATACACCCGCTAAACAAGAGCAAATGCAATTAATTAAAGTTTCATCTCTTTCTTTTTTTAAAAATACTTTAATTTTATGCGGAGCCTCAGTTATAGCAGACGACTTCAGACACAAACAGAGAAAATTTGTCTCTTTAGCACTTTTCTGTATGGTCTTGCAAAAAAGAATGTGATTTGCTTTGTAAATATGTTCTCCTTCTTCATATGGTCGTACACCTGCACTCACGTATTTAACTACATCGTTAAAATAAATAAAATAATCTTTCAAGTCCATGTTTTTGCAGGCTTTTTCGCGCGATCACCCTAATAATTTACATTTTATAGATGGCCACAGGAGGGCGCGACCGAGGTCTCGACAAGGCGAATATACACGTTGGTAGTGTTGGTACTAACGTATATATAAAATTATTTATTGTTTATACATATATTAAATAAGTCATTTAAAAAAAAACAGAATGATACTTACTTTAAATATGAAATTGTTTAACCTACAAGCGCCCAAATAGCTCAAATTTTGAATAAGTATTCAATGTGATTATTTCTTAGGTAATCAGGTTTGAAAAAATTCTGCTTTTACATGTTCCGACGTGAAATTTCAGAGTACGCATTCAGAATTACGATTCGCAACCTCAAGAAAAGAACTATGGCCGATTCAAACATAAGCCACATAGCATGAAATAATTATGAGAAAGATTCACAGAAAGATTTGAATGAAACGTTGCTGAATCCTTTCCTGCAGCTTACTAATACCTCGCAATAACATTTCACAGAAATATTTCTTGAATCCTTTCAAGAACATATCAGAAAGGTTTCACTGAAATATTATTATTGAAAACATAAAACCTTTCTAGAAAACAAAATAAAATGTTTGCAAAAATATTTCAGAAAATATTTCACAAAATGCTTACAAGCACATTTCAAGAAATATTATTTTAAAGATTGCAGAAACCTTTTCACAAGCATTCAGCATAAAGGTTTTTTAAAATATTTTATAAAAGTTACTTAAACCTTTTAAAAAAGGTTTTATGAGAAGTTTCATTAAACATTTCACAGAAACCTTTTAGAAATGTTTTAGACTCATTTCAGTGTAAGATTAATTTTCGCAAATAAACATATCACAGAAACCTTGCTGAAAGTCTGCAGGAACCTTTCATGAAATAGTTTGTGAAAATTTTCCAAAATTTTTAGCAAAGTAATTTACAGTCATATTAAAAAATCTGCCGTAAGATTTTATGTATTTTAGGTATTAGGTATTTCTTTTAATCGACTTTCTTTAAAGAGTAATAAGCCATTTCTTATTTGTAAGTGTTCACTAAATCTATCATGGCTTGCTTGGTGTCACATCTGAATACTTCTACCATATTAACCTTTTGTAATCGATTTATATTCACTTATTTGTATATATTTATTGTATTTTGTATATAACATATATTCACTTATATGTACTTATTTGTGATAGGTAGCAGGCATGATGTTGACAGTCTTATTTTAATTATCTTTAGGTAGATATGTCGAATATCCAAAACCAGAAGATAATACTTATAGTAATGTAAAAATGCAGTAAAATTTTAAAAACACATGCATGTTCCCTATTACAAAATTAATTAACCATTTCAATTTCCTACCTAGAGCTTAATAAATTATTTCATTGACAATGAAGGTAATTGGAGGCGAAGAAAGTACACTGTTTTAAAAAAGACTTGAATTTTACAGCACTTTTCAAAGACAAGTGTACTGTAAATTTAATGTACTTGGTACTGGAAAGGAAATTAATGTACATCTGCATGAAAATTAATGTAGATATTCAAGTAGGCATACATTAAAATTTAACGACATGCATTAACTAAAATTAATGCACGTTTACATTAATTTTACTGTAAAAGTACATTACATAAATTTTAACATGAAAGTATATTAAATTCATTGTAAATTTACAACAATTTGAATGTTCATTTTAATGCAGTCACATTAAATTTCAAGTATAAATGCAAAAAAATTGATGTTAAAATACATTTTCTGCATTTATACTTGAAATTTAATGCGACTACATTGAAATTGTTGTGAATGTACTCGAATTTAATGTACTTCCATATTAAAATTCATGTAAAAATTTATTGCAAATAAACATAAGCGACGTCCTGCCATGTGTTACTATATGTTGTGATAGCTAAGTGGATAACATGCTGGACTTGTAACTTTTTGGATCGGGTTCAAATCCCTTATGGAGCTTTTTTTTACATCTTTTTTTTGATTAATAAATTAAGTTTTATTTATTTTATATGTGAATGTTAACCATTTAATAAGTTTAGTTTATTTAATTTAATTAACATGAAAACATTCAAACAATTTTAATATAGTCGCATTAAATTTCAAGGATAAATCCTGAAAATCTAACGCCAAAATCAATAAAATAATAAATGTTGTACAATAATTATTGTTTAATAATAATAGTTTTATTCTCATATAATGCTCAAACTCAATTTTGCGAATTTCTCTTGTGCGAAATAAATGTAATATACAAACAAGGACCCGTGGTCAAGTGGACTAGGTGTTGGACTCTGAATCTTCTGAACTTTTTGCTAAAATCCATAGTTTTCGAATAAAATTTGATGAAATTAAAAAACAAAATTGTTTTAGCCGCCAGTTTGTTAGAAATACGTTGTTGATTATTTTTATGAAAATTTAATGTCAAACTGTAACTCCCATGATCACCTCTGAACATTATTAAAAGGCGATACCTTGTGACGGATATTTTTCCCCGACACGACTTGCCCAGGCAGCAGTACACCGAGAAAAATAAAAATAAAATTTCTAAGAATTTCTACGAAAAATTAAAAAAATTATTTTAATTAATATTAAAAAATTGCATTTATCACATCTTGTTAAATATTCTATAAATATATTCTACTGCATATTCGAATTTTTACTAAAACGATTAGTAAATTTTGTATGCAAAGAATTAATATTTAAATTCATTTGAATTAAAATTTAAAAGAAACATTTATCCTTTTCATTTTCTTTATTCTTCGGGGACGCTATCACAGCTATTTAATTTTTATTTTTCAACACATGGTTTTGGCTTATTATTATAACAATCATTGCTTTTGCTATTAAATATTAAGCATTATTTATTCGCTCGCCCTATCGCACTAATTTAAACATCTTGTACTACCGTCGGTAACATCGCACACATTATTGAACTTTTGAAAGTCAATCGCCCTTATACACGGTGTTCAAAAATGAACTGGCACGACCAGTATATTCGTGTTCAGAATAACATTCTAAGCACTTTTTCACTTTTGGCATTTTTCAGAATTTGGGATAATTATGGAGTTATTGTTAGTTAAAATCTACAATAATTATCCAATCAGCGCTCGATTTGACGATGATCCCCGCATGACTCTCCCCGCGCGGCCCATGCTGCTCGAGTAAACCCCGCCTACCAGCGTCAGCTAGAGCGCTGATTGGCTAATTATCGAAGTTTTTGATTGATCATAACTCGATAATTAGCCACAATTACGAAAAATGCCAAAAGGGAAAAAGTGCTTAGAATTTTATTCTGAACACGGGTATACTGGTCGTGCCAGTTCATTTTTGAACACCCTGTATAACCGCGGTTGCTGAACACTTGCGAGTTACGAGACGCCACCTAATGTTTGGAATGATTTAAAACTGTCTAAGAATGCAGTGCGTCTCCAACAACCAACGACCACTGTTCAGGTTATGTACCGATATGTATTTTACATACCGATTTACAAAACTTACTCATGTTTTTTTGTATTATTTACTGAGTAAATTTCAATGTTTAGTAAATCCTTAGTAATTTTACTAAATAATATATTAAAATTTCTATAATATTCAAGTTATTTTTATAAATAATAGGTTTTCTCAAAATTGTATGTATATTATACTAAAATTTGAAACAGCATTATACAAATTTTATAACTTACAATTTTTACTAAGCTAATTAGTAAAATTTTACGAAGGGTTTGTAATATTTTTAAACGAAATAACAAAATTTAAAATATTATAATATAAATTTAAAATATATTAAGGGGAGGTCTGAGTCCTGTTTTACCGATCAATATTTTCGACTGCGTTCTTGGCTTGTCTTATCGATTATAGGATAGAATAGTCTAAGATTTTGTAGTTACACTTCAAATCAACTGCAGAATTGGGGACAAGTTATATTCTACTATATTTGTAACCTTGTGAAAAGCGAGAAAATTTGGGAAATCGTGAAATGCTTGAAAACGCATACCACTGCACGAATATATTTTATTTCTATATGAAAAAAGGGCTAATCGCGTCCTTTTAGTTTGTACTCTTCAAAACATTACATTTTTTCATTTGCACCTCCGCAGCAATTAAGATTTTATTAATGCAATAAAATTATAAGGTGTCTGCAATGGAATTTTGTTCGTTACATTAACTAAAAAGTCACACCCCACATAATTCCTTAAATCCAATAAGCAATAACCTAATTACCCTCTTCCATTTCCCAAACCGGACAAAATAGAATTATCTGAAATACTAAAGGTGAAATACTTTTGGGAAGCCTAAAAATCATCTTAAAGGTGAGTGCAATTTTAAGGTTATTGGATTATTGGATTTAAGAAATTATGCGAGGGATGATTTTCTTTAGTTAACGTAACAAACATTTGTAACGATACGCAAGGCGTGCGGTTTAATGTGTGCGAAAAACGGTATTGTATTTGGGTGGATGAGTAAAATCGCGAACCGGTGTTAGTCGTGGTAGCTCGGCCCATTTGCGGGCGACGGCGCCGAGGAGTAACAACACCTTCGCCCGGCTCCTCGCAGACGAGCGCACCGTCTTCCCGAAAGGGGTAAGTCCAAGTATTTTGTACGTGACGCGAAATAGTAGTTTTCGATACTATAGTGCGTCAGAAGTGATTCTCGGTCGAGTGGGAAGTTAGCGCCCGAGCGAAGCGAGGGTGATTATTCACACGAGTCCAGAAATCACTTCTGACACAAGTATCGAACAATATTTTATGCAACTAGGACGTAAAGTGCTGATTTACGTACGGAGTTGCATAAAAAATATTAATTTGCAAATTGTGGCAGGATTGGAGTAATCACATAATATTACCGTTGAAGTCGCGTTCCGTTTATTGCGCACTCGATCTGTGAGGTAATGTATGACGGATGAAGCAATGTGTTGCGAATTCGACAAGTCCAACCGAAAACGTATGACGACATTTTAAAATCATAATAAAAGTTTGTTTGAAAAAGTCTCCAACGCTACGATAATTTATTTACCGACTCTACTTATCCTTGCCGAGACACCTTACAATTTCATTGCCATAATAAAATCTTAATTTTTGCAGGGGTGCAAATGAAGAAATGTAATTTTTTGAAGAGTAAAAATTAAAAGGAAGCGATCGGCACTTTTTTTTTCGGAATTATATGACTAGCAGAGAAACTAACAGAAACACGACACAGCAAAATCGTACCTACAAATCGTACGTAGATACCTTCAAATGTTCTTTAGTATTGAGACTGAAGATATCTGACATGGGAGAGGAGAAAAATCCAATGTGACCGGTTAGTTTCAAATTATGCCACTGTTATCAATAGGGTTACCATATACTTTACCACAATATGTTAATAACAGCAGAAAGTATAAAGCAATATGCAGACGACAACATTTCACGAAAAAAATTATATAGAGAAGATGATCGATTGGAAATTATTATTTCATATGGAAAAAACGATGAAAAATCGAAACCCGATTTCGTAATCTTTACCACATATTGCTTATCAGTCTCACACCTGAAGGAAAAGCCAAAGAAAGTTACTGGCAAATTCACTGAGACAAGAGAAAAAGTCTTCTCTCTTTGCTCATGACCAGCGGGACTTGGGGAAATGTGCAAGCATATTATACTCTCTAAATCTGAATATGTGAAAATTTCACATATTTGATATGTGACAATTCACTGCTGAATATGTGAAAACCACTGTTGGTGAATGTCAATTGCATATTTCACTAAAGAGAAATGTGAAAACCACTGTTGATACATGTCAGTAGCACGTAAAGATATATAAATAAAATTATTTGAATTCTCTCTCTCTCTCTGTATTACTCTAGTCTAATGTTTTAATGAAATAGATTTTTTATAAAAAATGCGTATAAAATAATGTGTTTTCAGAAAAGCCTTTGATGTTTATATTACAACAAAGGTTTGAAATTTGTAGGTCATAACCTATAAGGTATTTTGTAATTTATACCTTCACTGAATTTTTTTTCTCATATAATCTTAAACCAAATACATTTTACTATGTGAATATTCACTTTTTCGCAGTGGACGAGATTTGACATTTTCAAAATGTGACTATTCACATCCAAAATGTGAAATTTATTCACATATTCAGATTTAGAGAGTAAGTATGTTTTTTGCAAATCTAATTTATTATCAATTTCTTTTGGTGATAAATGACGTTCTTCCTTAAACAAATCTGTTTACTGTAGCGTCTAAAATAAAAAAAAAAAGATATAAATAATTAGAATATTAGTATATAAATTAAAATATTATTTGACTCACCTAACCTATATTTTTAGATTATAACTTTAAGGTTACCTGGATAAAAATAATCTTCTTTCGTAAGGTGCAGAGAGCAAATTGTTGGAATAACGTTGCTTATTTTTAAAGCAACAAGCAACATCAGCGCGCTTTGCGCGCTCAATTTCTTTTCTCTATTGTTTATTCCGGATTCATTTTTGTGGTTAGAAATTTTTATTTCAACGCTATTTTGGAATTAACCTACGAACCAATCAAGTTCACGTTATCGAGGCTTCATAACATCCGGTGATCACTTTTTTAAGAGAGTATTTCCAAGCTTGAAAAATATTTTTTATTACTCCAAAATCATTCTTTCTCTATACTGTGCACATATTAGATTTAGGGAATCTGTTAAAATGAACTCTTGGGAGATGCTGTCGTGCCAAAGTTTTTACACAGCTTTTTATAAGCAGAGAAATCCGGTATTTCTATTTTCAATTTTATTTAAAAATATTTAGGGTTGTGGACGTATACAGTTAAAAAGTGCTCGAGTGCCTATTCAATATATAGTATAGCAATTGTACAATTTGAAACTGGCCGGCCATATTGCATGTTCCCCCTCTCCCATATCAGATCCCATATAGGGATCGGAGATGTACTTACATCTACTAAATCTTAGAGTAGATTTTTTTCATGCATATTTTTGTAAAAAATATGACAACTTTTCTTTCTGTATATTATTCACGTTTTTACGTAAATAACGTTAAATTTAGTATGAAAGAAAATGATTAGGAAACTTAGTAATGTTTCATGCGTAATCAATGTTGTGCGATTGTGGAACAATATATTAAATAAATAATGATACGCTAAACTTTTCTTACTTATTTTTAAACTCGCCACGTTTATAGCTTGCTGAAGAATGATGATGCGTACTATGTTGGAGACCTTGTTGATTATTTGATGCGGGCATGGCTAAGTCAACCGGTTGACTTTGAGATCTAGTTGGAATCATTCTTACGTTTAGAGCACACTCTAAAACATTAGCAAGAGCTGAAGTATCTGACGTCACTGTGACTCGGGACATTCCTGACAAGGATGTATGATCTCGTGGTGGCGCTCTAAAATATCAAATACATTAGGAATTATTTTATTATGTATTTATAAAATTCTAAATAGTTATGTAGACTTTCATCAAATACGCAGTTGCAGATAAATTATTTAGCTCCCACAAAATAAAAAAAAATTAATTTTTGCTTTATTGTTATATGCATTTTGTTGATGGAAAGAAATCTTGTAAGATTATTACGTTTAATTTAACTCGCAAATTAAGTTTAGCTTTGTAAATTTGTTACCTAAACAGTCCATATGAAGTACTTGGTTGCGCACCATCATGACCGTGGTAGTGACTAAGGTGAGATTGCTCTGAAGGGGGAAGCTGCTGTTGCGGATACTGCTTATAACTTCCATTGGAAAATATACTTGGAAGAGAGCTCACTGGCTGGGGTTCACTAGCTGAACGTCGACTTAACGCTGGCGGTCTAACACTTGAACTAGTGCTAACTGTAGCTATGGACGTCGACTGCTGATGTCGCAATGTATTTAGCATAGCTCCGGAAGTTATTTCTACACTCGAACTTTCTTTTGAAGAATTAAGTGTTTGCTGTAATAAACTTAAGATCAACCGAATATCTCCCATCATTGACTGTTCAAGTGAAGTAAGTTTTTGTGTTAATTTATCTATTCTTGCATTTATTTCATCTAGTGGTCGCCCTGGTCCGCTATGAAAATCACCTAGAAAAAAACAATAGATAAATTTAAAAAAAAATTATAACAAGGAATGTTCGATAATTATTTGATACAATAAATAGACGAGTGTTTGTATTACTTGGCTGTAAAGTATGAATTTGAGACGGAGAAAACAAGATGTTTGATTTAATTAAGGGATTAGCGTTCACATTCATTCAAATAAAACTTTTTCTTCTTTTTATTCTTTTTTTAATTGTTTCAACTTTTAAAGTAATAGAGCTTTTCAACCTTTAGAGGACTGACGTCACTCTATATGGCATTATAATTTGACTCGCCAACATCCGATCTTAATTTTGTTGTTACACAGGGACGTCAGATCACGTTTTAAAAAAAAATAATGAGCTTCTAATATTTTTGAAATCCCACCCCTTTAAAAAGCTTCACAGAATTTTTATACCAGCTCGATAGGAAGAATTTTATAATGAAAGTGTAATGTCTATTATAAAATTGAATTTCGATTTTTTATTAGATGAATGCTATTGAAATGGATTTTTTACGCCTTATTACACGCTGCAAATTATACGGAGTTGGAAATTCTGGCGCTGTCGAAGTCATAAGAATATTTTACACTGGTAAGAATGAAGTGTTATTAATATTTTTGATCAAATTGTTCCTATTTATCACATGAAGATCATACAAAGATCGCACCATCATCACGTAATTTGTTTGTAAAAAAATAAAAAAAAATGTTAAATGCGTTATGTTAGCACGATTAATGCTTGATTATCATATTTTCAGTAGATACAATATAAGAATAAAAAATGAAATTATATTTATTACCTTGTGAATTCTGCGGTGGAGATGGTGTAGTATAATGACTAGATGTAGTAGATGCAGCAGGAATAAAGCTAGGAGGAACTGTACTTTCTGCAGCTGCTGAATTCCTTCGTGACGGTTTAGGCTGGTTTATTAAAGTTGTAGTATCTAAATGAATAATTAAATATACATACATTTTCACAGTAAATAGTGGTAATAAAATAAATATTGAATTTATCATAACGGCCATGCTATACTTGTTAAAAATGCACTTTTTTTATTTCTATATGCAAAATATACATTAACCTTTAATTATTATCATCAACCATTTATTATCATTATTTAGGGACGATGAGTATACAAAAGTGCTTTATACACAGAGATGAAAAAACTCTTCCGAAACCCGGTAGGTCCGTGTAGGTGATCAAATTATAAGCCCTTTTTCCCTTTTGGCGTTCGGCGATATTTTGGATAATTATCGAGACATTGTTAATTGGAAATCACAATAATTATCCAATCAGCGCTCGAGTCTTCCGGGTGACAGTATTCGGGGTTTATTTAAGCGGGGAGAGATATTTTTTATTACAGAAAAATATCTACAGAAATTTCAACTCACTTTGTTTGGCAAGATAATCATTACTTGTCAATGGTTGAAGATGAATTTTGTGTTGTCGTAGATCCGGAAAACTGCGTTTAAGATGATTGAACATGCCTGTGTAAGAAATAAAACAATTTATTTCAATAAAATAGATATAATAATTCCAGAAAGTCATAAGAAATGTCGCAGAAACGCATGTACGGTTAATACCGCTATAACTTGCAAAAATGGAACAGAAAAGAAATTAAATGAAAAAATCGTTTTAATATAGGATTATATTGGTTTACAGTTGTCATAATAACAAAAACATATAACTAAAATTGTAATAATTGACAGTAATTTATCTACTCATTGAGTTAAAGCAGAAATTGTTACTTTCGTATGCCATGCGACTGGCATGTTTTTGAATTTACGTGACAAATTTTTTAGATACGTAAATATTTTTTAGAATTATAAAAAAAACAGAAACATAAAAAAGTAATAAACGTATTTCATTAAATTCCAGTATATGGTAAAGTAAAATTTTAGATTATTAAACTGTAATATATATTATACTGTGTACCAAATTTTATTATACTTTATATTAAATTTTACTAGACCGCATAACAAATTTTATTTATATTCTTATTTTCATTTCAAAATAATATTTTTACGAGCTTTACACACTGTCTTGCTACGAGTTTCAACTTGTTTTTATCTGTTGACCATCGCTTAACACTATTCACTTCATTATTATGAGACACTCAATTATAATTATCGCATCATTGAAATCGCAATTCATTTTGTAAAGTCTAAAATTCTCTTATACCTATAACTGTAACCTTTTATCGACATATAAACATAACCTCAAACGCTTGTACAAGACATAGTAGTATCAATAGAATTTTCTAAATTTTACTTTACTGAATACAAAAATTTTACGATACCGCATACTAAAAAGTACAATGTCGAATACTGTATAGTATTATTTATAACAATATTTACTAAATATTCATGTAAGTGTATTAAATTTATAATTAAAGCCAAATTTGTCTCTCAATTCCTCAAAAGTATAGTATTTTTTACTTGAAGATTTTTCTCCGCGTGTACTAATCGATTTTTAGATAGAAAGAACCTAAGAAATTTTAAGTTAAATGTTGTGACGTGACTACCTGAGGGATGGGAGGCGAATCTCCCTGATTTCTGGAAGACCACATATACACAAATCGAAAATTTAACTTTATTAGTTTTATTTCTCCTTGACTATTCATGGAAGGAAAAAGTCGTCGCGGACAAGTAGCTTGTGAGACTCTCTTTTCTCAGAGGTAAGTCTCAGGGGTCGATGACAGCTCACACTAAGCCAAAACCCCTGTTGAAAATATCCAGCTGGAAATTCATGCATGGACTGGATTCCAGCTGGATTCCTGGGGAATGCAGGTGCAATTTATATCTTGATTTCGAATCAATCTAGGTGGATTTAATGGATATCCAGATGGAATTTCCACCTGGAATTTCCATCTGGAAAATCTATCTGGATATCCAATAAATCCACCTAGATTGATTCGAAATCAAGATATAAATTGCACCTGCATTCCCCAGAAATCCAACTGGATAAATTCAACCAAGGCTCCCCAGAAATCCAGCTGGAATTTCCAGCTGGAAATCCAGGTGGAACATCCAGCTGGAACATCCAGCTGGAACATCCAGCTGGAACATCCAGCTAGAATCCAGTCCATGCATGGATTTCCAGCTGGATATTTTCAACAAGGAACTTTAACTTCATTTCTCTCATGAACTAGTGCCACAGCCGGGTTAACATTATTTCTTTTTCTTCTTTCTCATACCAGTACTCTTACTTCTCTCACTTTCTTCCTTTGTCTCATTTACCCGATTTATTTACTCGTACTAATTAGAGGGACTATCATGTCTGTCAGTCTGTGATATTTTGCAAGTCCAAGTCTCGCGAGAGGGAACTGATGTTTCTGCTCAAAGTTATAATCAATGTTACGTAATCCAAGGTGGAAATTTTAAATAATTAGAATCTTTTGTTATTGTTCTGTTAGCAGCATATCTGTATCTCTTGGAAACCGATATAATGGTATATCTTCTCCAGAAGCAGTTATGCAGCCTGTAACATAACATTTTCTTTTCTTTTAAATTAACATTTCCTTTTTATTCACAATGATGAATTAATTTTAAGATTAACGAACGAATATGTATAGGTTACGCGTGGTTTCGCTCTTGACCGTCTGCTGTTGCTTTGGTGTAACTTTAAGCAGTTCCAATTTCAACTACCAAAGGCCACCCACTTTGCTTGGACGTACAAATTCCGAAACTGGGAGAATGAGATTAAAAATGCTTATTCTATCCATATTAGAAATAGGATCATGAGAAAAATACTTTTTTTATCCTTATTTACTTATGCATTTGCGTTACATAATTTTGGTACGTGATCCTATTTCTAATAGGGACAAATTAATCATTTTTAAGTTTCTTCCTCCAGTTGGGGTATTCCATAAACATGATAGTCCCTATAATTGGCACGAGAAAATAATAGTGAAGGGCGCATTCTATAACATACATGTATAGCTCACAAGGACTCTCTACAGGGATAAGGTTTTCTGGACTCGGGACCAGTGAGGAGGTTAAATTTTCGCATATGCAGGTCTTTGCATCGATTGAGGCGGGGTCCTGCTGTCCTTCGGGCAGCGGAGACTCGTTGACGTCGGGAATGCAGCTTGACTTTGTGAAATTAAAAAGAAGGAAGCCCACCGGTACCGAACGGAAGAGACGGCAAATGATGCTAGAGCTGGCAATTTCTGGCGCACCGGAAACGGAAGTGCTAGCCACTGCTGGCATCGGCGCCGGAGCCACCCTCCATAAGAAACTAGGGGATTCCCTAAAAAGGAGCCGGAGGAAAATATCCTCTGGGGGATCCATCCCCGACATGTCAAAAAGATGAACGAGAGCGCTGGAATTACGTACACGGAAAAAAACAACGGCACGAAAGTTGTCTCATATGAGACGTAGAATATGCAAAAAGTGGAAACTCTGTCCTCCTGGATTTAGCACATGCGTTGTACTACTAAAGTGCATCTCGTGTCCAGATGCGGCGCCACAGCCGACTAGCCTCTCAGACTTCGTATTTGTCCCGGCCCCGCGTACGTCTCCCCAACCGTTATACCGTTTGCATGCCAAAGGTATATTCATCGATCGGGCTCTTGTCCGATGCGACTGGGAGCTTTAAGCTCCTGTTTTCGGCACGACGCATGTGCCGTAAGTGGGGAGAGAGCTGCGCGATATGAGACGGTGCACTGACGTCCTATGCCCCTTCCAGCAGATGTGCCGCTGTTTTTTTTTTTCGTGTACAGTCAGGGACGGCCAAGGATCTATAATTAGCGGTCATCCCTGAGCTGTACCCCGAAATGCGCCCGAAATGCGCCCGACATGGTGGAAAAAATAATCGACAGTATCGGAGACGGTCCCATTCCCTGCTACAGGGAGAACTCGCCACTGAGGGGGCACAACATTTTCACTGTCCCAACTCTGCTCAGAATGTGTGGATGAGGAGTAACGTTCCGAAGTGGGCTCCGTGGGAGAAGGTGACGATATTCGTCAAAGACAAGCATGCCGCGGTGATGGTCCTAAAGCGACTGAGCCTACAGAACAACACGCTGCAGGTCCGGGAGCGGAGGGTATTCACATTCTAGCAGGCTCGAGATGAGATTAAAGGCACCGTGGAGACGGCAGTGCGTCTGCTCATGGAGGAGTCGGGAGCTCCCGAGAGCGCTGAGCTTCCGATTCTTACCGTTCACGGTGGAAAGGGGGTAGAGAAAGAAACTTGAGGAGAGAGGAGGTTATGGACCTCACTCAGAACTCAAGAGATACCTTCCCAAAGGTTCGGAGGTGGAGGTCGTGGAAGCGGTCTCCATGCCTGACCATGAGCAGATCCGCTTTGAGCTAGGGGAGATAATCAAGGAGGTTTAGTCATGGAGAAATCCTAGAAACACGAATTGGGGTCTTTACTGTAGGCGTCTGGCTGATAAACTCCCAGACACTACAGGGAGGCTGACATCGAAAGAGGATATTGGAGTGTACTGTGGCATAATTCAAACTGCCATTGTTGGATTCTTTAAGGATAGCTGCAGAGCTACGGCGCGCAGACAGGATAGGAACAAACCGTGGTAGAATTCAAAACTGAGAACCATATGCAAAGAGGCCCAGATGAGCTGAATGCTTATAAGGAAATTTTATTTTTTAAGCTATTCCACAAAATTAAAAATTAGAAAAATAAAAATGCCACCATATTTTTCATACAATTGTAAGTCATAAATATTTTTAGTAATTTTTTTATTAGATGCATCCTTTTCCAGAAAAAAATTGAAGACTTTAAAAATGTTTAAATGTTAGAGAATTTTTTCTCGAAAACTATGCGTTTAGTTAAAAAGGTATTGAAGCACTTTTGATACAAAATTCTATGCTCTTTCCGAATCCGGTGTCAAAAATAGAGATTCCCATTTAAAAAAATCGCTTTGACCTTCAAATGAGCTTGAAAGTCAATCTCAAGGTCAAAACTATTTTGACATAAAGACGGACCCCATTGTCCTGAACTACTTTTGTCCAAACACTTTTTTTGTGCAACGTCAATTTTCCGAGATATTCGGGTGCATCGATTAAAATGGGTCACCCTGTATAATCGCAAACAATGTGTAACTAAAACCGGGAAGATTGTAAATAAAATCGAAGAGGTGTTTATTTTAAACAGTGCGACTCTCATGCTCGGTTTCGTTGCTTTCCGTGGAGCTCCAGCCACGTGGTCGACTCCGTAAGGACTCCGACCTCACCGCTAACGACCCGCCTATGTGACATTTTGAGAATCTCGTACAGCCCTTGGGCCTGGTACTACCTGCCGACTCTTGTTATTGCCTACTACCGAGCGGGGGGAGGACACTGCTCTGACCCCCCCGCTTAGGTGTGATGGGAGGACACGTCTCTACCCCACCCACCCTGTAGCCCAGCGTTTTTTCCCTCGACCTTCTCTGCCGGCAGATCTCTCGCCCTACGTCCCTAATCCCATTCCACATTCGCCCAGGGTTATGCCTGTGGAACGGGGAAAACCTGTGGCCAAACCTATAACCAGGGTAAATGCCAATTAGGAAAACCCGTTCCGGAGTGGGTCGGTATATTGAGAATGCTTAAATTAGATGCCCAAGTCACATTTCGTAGGCCTGAGCACCGAATTTGTCATTCTCATACCTCCCGCTCACTTTATTGAGTGTGGAGAAAAACACCTAAGAGATCGAGGAAGCATCGCAACTTCCAGCGTGGTCACCCATCCAAGAAGTGTCCACGCCGAAAGCTGCTTATCCCTCCCGAACGCCCGAGGTACATCTCCACCACTCAGCCAAAGCGTCGGTAGTCGCCTCGATATTCAATATTTATAATTTTGCTTGCCGATCAGCTATGACTTAATGCGGTGGATACGCCCTGGGAGTGATGACAAGGAGGCGTCGACGACAGTGGGGTGAAGGCATGCGGCACGGGCGACGAGCACGGACTGAAAGAGAGTCGGTTGCGAGATCGTACAGCGCACTCATACGGAATTGTGACTGTCGCGGGATATTCAAATTTACTTAATAAAAATTAGGCCGTTACAACGGGACAAGACTAAAGCACACTGGCGGTCCTAATAAACTTCGCATTAGGGATAGTGAGCAACATTATCAAATACAAGATAAAGAAGATAGAACCCATTAAGCTGTTTGGGAAAATACTCTTATTGTCGGAAGAGGGGAAATACTTGGGAGTAGTTTTTGACTCGAAGCTATATTGGGGGAAGCATTTGGAAAGCAAGAAGAAGAGCTTTATTGCTACTTTCTGGGCTTGCAAGAGAGATTTTTGCGCGACCTGGGGTCTCAATCCTAGGATGATCCAATGGCTTTACACGGCCGACCTCGGACCAAGGCTCTTGCATGGGACCATTGCTTGGTAGTCTCGTTGTAAGCTAAGAATGGGAACCTTGCTATTAAAAAGAATGTAAGAATGTTAGACTTTCCCCCTCTTGATGCTATGATAAGGAAAGCAGCCCTTAAGACGAAGATAAGGTTTTCTAAGGACTCGCACTTGCATAGTGACGCGGTAGTAGTCAAGTAAATTGGCTTTAACCAGAAGCGTGGGGCAGTGATAAATAACGTTACCCGTAAATACATTTTCGATAGGAGCTTTGTGGTAGAAACACGCCAACAGGTCAAGGAAAACCAGTTAAGCCATAGCAGGTTAACGGATGCATCGAAGAAAAAGAAAGAATAGGTGCGGCAATGTCGTTGGAAGGGAGCAATATAGAAATAGTGCTAAAGAGCTGCATGGAGGCTATGTCACTCGACAATTTGGCAAAGAAATGCGACGTGAAATTGAAATGGGTATCTAGGCATGCAGGCATTTATGGAAACGAGAAGCTCGACAGCAAAATTCAGACTTGGATCACAAAGAAATGAGCAGTGCAGGAAATGGAAGAATTGCCAGGGATGTAGACAAACCAAAGCGTTTATTGCGGTGTTCTCCGACAAAGTGAGTGAGCAAGCTGATAAATTTCCCCAAGAAAGATATTAGGAGAGTAGTATAAGATATTAAGAATAGGATATGACTAAGTACTGAAATCACCTGCAGACTCTGTGCTGAGAACGAGGAAACCCCATTTCATCTTTTGTTTCATTACCGTAGGTTAATGAGCGGAAGATGCAAGGTATATGTGGTGAGAGGCTGCTCGAACCTAAGGATATCTACTCGTTGTGGCTTAACAGATTTCGCAGTTTGTTAGGCTACATAGGGAGCTTGATGGGAGATGCATGATGAGAAGATTAAGCGTAAAAGGTCAATAGACATTGGTACATTGCCAACACTATCGACTATCGACTATCCTTATTGGAAAATCTGAGGTGAGGTCTCAACTGAGATCTCCTTTGAGATCTCAAGGGATATTTTGCAATAGGGATCCCAACTATAATTCTGTAATTGTATTGTTAATTAAGAGGATTTACTTCTAATTTGATTTTCTTCTTACTTTCTCAAGGGCAGTATGCTTTTCTGGCTTGGCACGCATAGCAGAAAAAACTTGAGCTGGCGTTGACTTCGATTCCGAACACGAGTCAATGCACGATTAGTTGCTTGTACTTCTTATATTTTCAAATCCACATTCATTAACAATTCAGTCAGCGAATTTTGGCAATTAGAAGAATGAGAGAGAGAGAGAGAGAGAGAGAGAGAGGGAGGTAGAGGGAGGGAGGGAGGGAAACTTTTCTGTCAATTTAACTACAGATATATTACTTTGTATTAAATAATATTAAGTATTAAATAATATTAAATATTGTTATATACTATTTTAAAATTATTAATAATGTATTACCTGCGATTGAGTTTAGCGTTGAATTATTTCTCTGTTTTGGTTCATCAAACTCTAGGTTAAGAGGTGTAACATCTCTACCAGCTTTTTCAGTACTGAATTCTAAAATTCCATGACCACTTGTTCTTTCACTAGAAAAAATAAATATAAAAAGATTCTTTTTTAAATATATTACGAAAAGAATTCCCTTTTATTTACTTAATAAACGATGCACAGGCCAAAGGGAAAACTATTCGTCTGCTGAACTGTCGAGCTGACTTTTTCTGAATGTGCAATAGACAAGAGGTTGAAAAAATATGAAAGTGAGAGACAGAGAGCTCGTAGTACACAGAGCTCAAGTAAAATGTACAAAAGCGCACGCGGAAAATGGAAATGAAATAACAAAACAAACAAAGAACGGTGGTGGACCTATTTAAAAACAATCTAATTTTTCTCTTTTTTTTTTATATTTTTTCATATTTGCTCAAGTTATACCCTATTGAAAAATCTCTGGTGAGATATCACATGAGATTATTTAGTAGGGAAGGCAAGAGATTCTGCGGAATACCCTTCCGAATTTAATTTGGGGAAATTTTTTTAATAATATTTTTAATTGTAAATGTGGGGAGAATTTCAATCATATATTTTCTGAAGTAAAATAAGGTTTTCTGAAAGCTTATGATTTATAAGTTACAAGTTAATTATTTAATACTTACTAATCGTCTTCCTCTTGAGCGTTATCTTGATGAGATGGAATTTTTGAACCAAACATTCCTGCAGATTGGCGATATCTTATCGGACGGAATGGAAATCGTTTCAGATCATTTACTTCCATATCCACTGGAGTATCAGCAGTTAGTCTTGTAGATAATGGGTCTACTCCCGCTTGTTCTTCCTGAATAGAAGTATTTATGTAAAAATGTATTTTCTTAATACAGAATATTTAAAAAAAAACTTTAACTAAAAAGTTAAGTATATTGAGCATCGTTCTACTTGTCTATATACAATGTCATAATTATTTTTATAATATCGGTAAAGTAAGTCAGGATTGAAAATGTATCACCATAATAATAAATTATCGATATTAAAGTGCGAATGAGTTATTCAATTTGGAGCCACCTCACGTCTCGAATATAAAGTAGAATAAATCTCAATCTTAGGTAGCAGCTCAAGCAGAACTCTAAAGTTAAAAGGAATTCCTAATATTAATTAAGAATATACAGGGTGCCCAATAAGTCTGAAAATACCCAAATAATTTCTCAGATACATTATTATTGGTAAATGTTAAGGTTACCTTTGCACTAACTTTTACAAGGTATCCAATGGTGACCTTGGATTTGAGCTTGACGATGACCATAAAGGTTATTTGGAGGTCAGCTTGGTATTTTTTAATTGGAAACCCTCTTTTTTGACGTCTAATTTACCTGAGAAATTATTTGGGTGTTTCCAGACATATTGGACATCTTGTATATACTAATTGAAAAGGACTCCCTGAAATACTAAGAATAAGTACTTATTATTCTAGTGCTCATTATTCTAAGCGATTAACACCATATCATCCATAGAAGATTAAGTACCAAGCTCTCCTGAGATTAACCTCTTTAGAGAAGTTGAGACTATTTAATTGGTGACAAGGCGCGTAAGCGCCAGTCAAATTTTCCCGCGCGAGTTTAGAGAGAAGGGCGCAAGCGCAATTTTAATTACCCGTCGCGAAACGGATCGTGCTCGCCAATCCACGGACGTGCGACGCGCTAGGAAATTGCGCGCGATGATTGGCCGCCGCTGCGCGACGACGACCGCAGTGGATCGGCGCGCCGGTTGCGACGGGGAGAATCGCCTGATCCAGCGCGCGCGACGGAGCCATTATTGCAGCATCGACGAGCGAATCTTGGAGAGGACGACATCCACGAGAAAAGTACGGTCCAGAGGCTTGAGTGGGTCATTCCGCTCGCCCCTCCCGGAAACCTCCCTCCTCCACGACGACCTCCCTCCTTAGGAAGCAGCAGTTAGCAGCGTCGGAAAAGAGGAAGAAAGTGAGTAGAGTGTTGGTGTGTGAGTGCAGGAGGAGAGAGAGAGAGAAGAGATCGTGCCCTCCAGGTAGGCCAGCGTCGAATACGCCGCCACTAGGAGTCGGCGAGAGAGATAGAGAGCGTTGGAGAAGAGGGAGAGATGTGATTACGCTGTTGGTGCGTAAGTGTAGAGTAGAGAGAGAGAAAGAAAGTGCGGGTGTCCTTCAGGTTGGCCGGCGTCTAATAAGCCGCCACTAGGAGTCGGCGAGAGTGAGAGAGAGAGAGAGAGAGAGAAAAGCAGTGCGCCCTGCAGGTCGGTCGGCGTCGAACCCGCCGCTACTAGGAGCTGGCAAAAGGGACAGAGAGAGAGATAGAGAGTGTGCGAGTGCCGCGTCCTCCTGGCCGGCGAACGCTGCAGTTCGGCCGCCCGGAGTTTACAGCTTAGCGAAAGGGTGAAGTACGGGTTCACCAGGTGGATCAGCGTCGTATACGCTGCCACTCGGTAGGCGTGAGTTAGAAAGAGAGAGAAAAAGCGAGAAGAATTCGGGCAAGTCGGCCGTGCAAAAACCGGCCGCCGCTAAAATTATCGCGCGGGCCGCGAACACCGCGGCGGGTCGTGAGTTCGCGGAATGAAAACATTGAAGAGGTATGTGTGTGTTCGTGAGTGAGTGTGTCGCAGTGGCAAGCGCGGGGGAAGTTGAGAGTAGTGGCAGTTTTATTTAAAAATTTAAATTTATTAAATTTGCGTCGTTTTCTCGGCGGCGCGCATTCCTGAGCCGGACTTCGTGTCCCGGGGATTCACTCCTACGGATGAGTTTCAAGCTAGCCGTTCGCGACGTAAGTTCGTGGAATTTTTGTTGTAATAGGCAGCGAGAAACCTGGCTGGGACTTTTATTAGTCCCCCAAGTGGCCGCGTTACAAATTTAAATAAGGTGGAGTAACTTAGATGGAAAGCCTTATTTAAATTAATATTTGTTGATACCTCTCAAGGAGTTCAAGAAATATTTCTCCTAAAGAGTATCACTTGGGGAAAAGTTTAAATCTGTAGGAATCAAATAATTTTAGTATGCACCTCGATTTAATTCAGTCTATTAAATTTGGTTTCATTATTTTAAATTCTAAGTAGAACCAAGATGGAAATTATAAATTGGTAATACTACTTTTCTTTCCAAAGTCAACAATGTTGTATAAAAATATCACGAACAAAATACACTAACTGTGAATGTCAGCAGTGCTGATAACAAAGCACACTTAAAATCTTGATCATCTTTGATGACGTTAGTCACGCGTTTTTCTTCTAGTAGAATTTAAAATAACCGACTATAGAAAAGTTGTTTTAACTCGCACGTCCAATCAAAGTGGGTGGCCTCTGGTGGTTGAAAGCGGAACTGATCAAAGTTATACCAAAACAACAGCAGACTGTCAAGCGCGCAACTGCGCGTAACCTATACATATTCATTCGTTAATCTTAAAATTAATTAATCATTGTGAGTAAAAAGGAAAAGTTAATTTGAAAAAAAAGAAAATGTTGTGTTATAGGTTGTATAACTGATTCTAGAGAAGGTATACCGTTACATTGGTGTTCGCGATTGAATTACAAATTATTTTAGATAAATTTCAGTGTGTTACAACGTTTTGCGCAGCGCGGAAAAATGAATTGCGCTGTAAAGACTGTGCCACGGCGGTCAAAAAGGATCGTCCGGGGGCATTGTTACCTTTTGATTGAAGGGCACCGACACAGAGAAACACGTGGTTCCCTGTCGGCTGGGGTGTCACAGACGCGTTGAGAAATGGTTGCTATAGCAACAAATGTTTAAGAAGAAAAATAATTACGCGAACGTCTTTTGTTTTTTTCTGACTCTTTTTTTGGAGACGCTGCCAATAGCAACGTCTTTGTATAAGTTGCAAAAAAATAAATTCGGTAACAATCGGTTTTCAAGAGATATAGAGATGCTACTAACAGAGCCACAAAAGATTTTATGCATTTAACATTCCCACCTTGGATCGCGTAACATTGCTATAACTTGGTACATCAGTGTCCTCTCGCGGGACTTGGACTCTGCTACTGAAATATCTAGTTACTTGCACATAATTATAAGGGATCAAGAGGTAAGAATTTTGCAAGATTTCATATAACTAAAGTTTTTCGTTAAATTCTATTGAATGCGACTCTTGAAGCAGATAACAAAGCGCGTCTATAACCTTTATTACACTTGTAAAGCCGTCTGTATTCAGAGTTTAGAATATTTAATTAAATGAACTTAATTTAAAAATGAAATATATTTGAAACTTACGTCTCTCGTGTTGAATGTTATTTCAAGATTTTGACTGAAATTATTGGCGAATTCTGGATAAAGTGCTAGCACACTAAGTAAGTCATCCCGATGAATTTTATGTAAATCACAAGATGTGAGAGCACAAACATTGCATGATGATTTTCCAACTGTTGGATATATGCACGGATTCTCTCCAAAAATGTCATCCTTGCTAAGTATGGCCATCACAATATCATCCTTTAAAATTTCAATATTTCCACGGGATATAAAATACAGTGATGTAAGTACATCACCCCTATGCACCAACGTATTGCCTGGTGGGGCGTGAGTTGTTTTGAATTTGAGGGACAATGCTCTACGTAATAAAAAAACTATTATTAATAATTTATTACTGACATATGTAATATGTATTAATGATTATGGTTTAATACCGACCAATCATCGGCGAATAAAAGGTATTAAAAGATGTTAACTCCGCAGTCATTATTTTTCGATAATAAATAAAAATAAGTTTAAAAATATTTCGGTCAATCTAAGTCGCAGTAAACATGGTAAAATTTGAACTTTACATCAAAATCATTCCTAACCCCCCTGAGCTAATTTCTCAGTTTGTTTATAAAATAATACTTAAGAAGTAATTAAAGTATAAATTATTTGTATAAAAATGTGTTTATTTTAATAAGATTAAAATAATTCGATAAGTATAAATTAAATAGCTTAAATGGACGAGTTAGACTAACCTCGATCAACTTTATTTATCTCAATTTATGTTACTTTCAAAATTGAAAAATAAGTCGGTATTTTCAGTAATAGCATTTCAAATCAAATTTGCCTTATATGCTAGCAGAGAATATATAGAATTGTTGGTATAGTAGAGCGCGGAAATTAAGATAGGCATCCTCTTAAGTGAATTATTTGAACGTGATCCTGCAGACAACAGGACATTTTGCAGAATATCCTGTCATTCTGCAGATAGTTCGCGAGCTTTCGGGAGGTATGAGAATGACAAATTCGATGCTCAGGCCTACGAAATGTGACTTGGGCATCTAATTTAAGCATTCTCAATATACCGACCCACTCCGGAACGGGTTTTCCTAATTGGCATTAACCCTGGTTATAGGTTTGGCCACAGGTTTTCCCCGTTCCACAGGCATAACCCTGGGCGAATGTGGAATGGGATTAGGGACGTAGGGCGAGATCTGCCGCCAGAGAAGGTCGAGGGAAAAAACGCTGGGCTACAGGGTGGGTGGGGTAGAGACGTGTCCTCCCATCACACCTAAGCGGGGGGGGGGGGTCAGAGCAGTGTCCTCCCCCCGCTCGGTAGTAGGCAATAACAAGAATCGGCAGGTAGTACCAAGCCCCAAGGGCTGTACGAGATTCTCAAATATTAAAAAAAAAAAAAAATACTGCAGGATCACGTTACATAAAAATGTATAAAATATCGAGCTATAATTTTCTGCAGGATATTGCTACTGGAGCTTCTAGTAAAGAGTAAAGTAAACCACAATCATATTTGTAATTAAAATAAAAAATGATTTACCTGAGACATCCTGGGCTAGCACTCTGAAAAGCCCGACAGTTGTTTAACAAATTTCGATTAAGATGAAGACATATATCCGCTTGCAAGCATTCTGGAAATCCCTTTAAAACACTATTCTTATCGATACCATTAGTATACGTCCAAGCGTGTTGAAAGTACTCTTCTAATCTTTGACGAAGAGGATTGGGAATCTGATGAAACTTAATGAACTCTCTAACACGTAACATTTGCGTGTGATAGCGGGCCGTTCCACTATATAATCTTTGAATAATTGCTGAGACATTACCAAATATACTAGCATACATGAGAGCTGAAATATAAAATAAATATAGTTTTAGACAATTAAATTCAGTATCAATGCAAATTTAAAAGAATATTGCCTTTACTTACATCCGATAAGCATCACAATTATTGTGAAAATTTTTTCTGCGTCTGTATTTGGAGCAACATTTCCGAAACCCACTGATGTCAAACTGCTAAACGTGAAATAAAGAGCTGTCACGTAACGACTCTGTAACAAATGAATACGCATTATAACTAATATACAAAATATATAATAATATATTTTATCTGAAATTATGATGTTGCAAACTACAAATAACAAATTAATTGTTTGTGCAAGAGAGAGAGAGAGGGAGAGGGAGATCAGAATGGAGCGGGCGAGAGGCCCGACTCATACGGTGGATTTTGCGAAGAACCGAAAAATATAGCCTTTATTTTGCCAGTGTCAAGCCTAAGTCCAGAGCGCCCAGCCCACTCTGCCACTTCCTTTGCCGCAAGAAATAGCTGAGTCAGTTCCTCCAAAAATCCTTCTTTAGTGGTATGAAGTTAAATTTGAATATGGTCCGCATAAAAAATATGTTTAATTGTAAGGCCATTAAGTGAGTCTTTGAGGTCATTGACATACAAGCAGAATAGAAGAGAACCCATAACGGATCCTTGTGGAACACCCAGATTAGTTTCTATGTAAACAGAACAACCATTATTTTGCGTAACTACCATTTCAGAGCGGTCTTGTAAGTAAGATTTAATCCACAGGAGAGCCATTCTAAAGAAGCCAAGATGTCTGAGCTTAGATAGCAATTTAGTAAGTGAGATCGTGTCAAATGCCGTACTAAAATCAAAGAGAAGTAGTAATGTCAGCTTGCTTTCTCAATGGCGTCGCGAATGTCATCCGTCAATGTTAACAGTGCTGTTTCTGTGCTGCGATGTTTACGAAAACCAGTTTGAAGGGGGTCTAGAAGTTTATTATCTGCAATATACTTCGTGATGAGGACAAAAGGGGAGGAGAAGGGTAAAAATAAACCCCTTATTTCAACATAACAATTCCTGACACGACGTAAGTTATTCAGAGATTAATGTGTAATCTTATAAATATTTTATTGAATTTTGAAGAATAATATTTTAGCTTATATTTTATAAATATAAAATTAAAGACGGCGAGTTGGCGCGCGTAGCGCTAGTATTATTAAAAATTATGGAAGGCCTGCGGCGAAAATATTTATTAATGTTTCATTGTCAATTCTTGTTTATTAAAAAATGAGCTTAGAGTTCGATCTTCTACAAATATTTACCGGTACCTGGAAAGATTTTTGACCATCATATATTTGTAATGTAAAAAGTTTATATTATTGAATTTAAAATTCCCGAGAATAATTACTAGCGGATTAGGGGTTTATTAAAGACACTTTTATCGCTACCCCACACTTGCCATACCATTCAGGACATTCTTATACCATTACCAGGGAAAAAGAGTGGGGAAATGCAATCGAAATCACGACTCAAACATTTATAATATACGCCACAATATTTCGTATCATAATATTTTGATCTAAAATGTTAGAAAATCTTCGTTGGTAAATAACGAACACCTTGTCGTGACAAGCTTTCAAATCGAAATTTCCATCGATACTTTTAACCCTTAGCACTCCGAAACAACGAACTTTTTTTTTAATTATAAAACAGTTATACACGGTGTTCAAAAATGAACTGGCACGACCAGTATATCCGTGTTCAGAATAACATTCTAAGCACTTTTTCACTTTTGGCATTTTTCAGAATTTGGGATAATTATGGAGTTATTGTTAATTAAAATCTACAATAATTAGCCAATCAGCGCTCGATTTGACGATGATCCCCGCATGACTCTCCCCGCGCGGCCCATACTGCTCGAGTAAACCCCGCCTACCAGCGTCAGCTAGAGCGCTGATTGGCTAATTATTGTAGATTTTAATTAACAATAACTCCATAATTATCCCAAATTCTGAAAAATGCCAAAAGTGAAAAAGTGCTTAGAATGTTATTCTGAACACGGATATACTGGTCGTGCCAGTTCATTTTTGAAAACCGTGTATATTATTTTAAAGACTGCGAAAAGATTTACAAAATAATATACTAGATTTTTGTTAAGAAATGTTTAATGACTATTTTAATATCGCGAGCTGAAGACAAAATTTTATTGTTTGTCGGGTTAGCAAAAAATGTCGTTTTTGTTAAATATCGCTAAAACGAATAAACAATCAATAGCAAGATTATGCGCAATGAAATTCTCTATTGATTGATATCAATCATTTTTTAATTTGGACATTTTCAAAATTCGGACTTTTGGCTGTGACGTGTACTTCCGCGGAGACGAGGTTCCCCCAGGCAACGAGGACACCGATCAACGCCACGCAATCGCTCTACTTATTTATTTTATTTTAACACTAACACGACGCACGTTTCCGGAGGTTTCGCGGATGCCACATCGCGACGACGCCAAGGCGAACACACCCGGAGCACAGATGAGAGGAAGAGGGACGGCGCGACGCTCAGCGGGTGCCCTGGCTGTCACCGGCCACACGAAGACGACGTCCACACGAGACGGCGAGCAAGCTGACAGCCGGCGCCCTAACCCCAACTGACGCACGAGGCACACTTGGAGCGCTGGGGAGCAGCGCCGACGACACGCACACTCACACGCACACTCAAACAACCGGCGAAGCAACTACGTGAGGGCACGACGACCTGGACATCGCCCGCGAGGATAACAGATTGGCGGCAAATGAAGATGCGGCGAGCACGTGGTGCCCGCCTAGCGCGACACGTGTTGAAGCGGGACGGCGTGAGAGGCGCGCGTGCGCCACGAACGTAGGCGCCGCTCGAGCTCGCCGAGCTCGACTATAGGCAGGGCCGTACGGAGGGCCCGCGCCTCCGCCCGCGCAATTAATGCAAGCGGTGGCGCAGCGCACGTCGCCATGTTCGCGAGTCCTAGCGAACACACGGCGCCTCCGCCATAATGAAAACACTCGCCTGCCGTCCGGGAATAGAGGGCACGTGCATCGCGAATAGATCGTCCTGCAGGGCAATTCTAGGCGCGATAATGAAGTACTCGGGCGACACCTCACGTTCTTTTTTGTTAATTAGGCCGATTGAAGAGAGACACTAATTACGAAGTGCGAGTGCAAGTGAGAGGGTAAGAGACACTCACCCTACGTTCAAGATCGCCATTTTTCGGAGTTCACTCGTTGCCTGGATCGCTATCTAAGCACACCTCCAGCCCGAAGCTCTTTATTTAAGTCTTTGTCGAAGTCCGTATCGAAGTTTAGTCATGTCGCGAGAAGTCCAGTCGAGAAGCCAGTCGAAGTCATCGGAAAGTCGTCTGTCGGTCGAGCGTAGGAGAGGACGTACTGCGAGGAGGCGAGAGAAGGACGCCGGTGAGTGGAGCAGAGCAGCGGGCTGAGGGACGATCGTCGCCGCTGCGTAGGTGAAGTGTCGGCGGAGTGTTGTAACTCAGGTAATTCAGCCGTCGGGAGGCTGTTTGTCACGAAGGTGCCGCGGTCCGGGATGCGAGTCGTCGTGGAGTAAATTAGTGTCGTAGTATTGAGTTGTCGAGTCCACGCGTATTTGAATTGCGATTGTGTGGCGTGCGGGAAGCGTATTTAGCGAAGAGCCAGCCAGGCCTTAAATTTGTATGCGAAATTGTATCGTCGTGAAAGCCACTGGAAGAGGCGAATAAATAGAGTAAAATTAACGACGTTGTTTTATTTACGAAAGAGTGTTTTTCGTGTGTGTGAACAGTCTGATTGTCGCGGATAGCCGAACCCCGTCGGCTATCGAGTCTAGGTCTCTAGCTCTCCTAGCAGCTAGCCAGCGCAGAAGGAAGGAAGCAGCCCGGGGCGGTGTTTCAAACACCTGGCGCCCGTTCAACAAGAAAAGTCCCGGGCACTTGTGGTGCAAATCTTTGTCGGCGTTACCCGGGGAAGTCTCGCGACTCTCGCGGACGAAACGCAACGTCACATGGCAATCTTCGGCTGGACTAGGCCACACGATAAGGCGGTTATTCCAGCAGGCTCCTCAATAATAAAAACATTTTTTGAGACAATAATGCTTAATAAATTGAAAACGTTGCCTACCTTAATACTCGGACCACCTGAATCATCACTACCATAAAATTGATGAGTATCATTTGCTAGAATATCTAACCATCCTACTTTACTTTTTAATTTCGGTCTTTCAGCATTTCCTATCGCATACCTGCAAATTTAGAAAAAACTTATAAAATAATATTTAAATAATTATAAAAGACTTTTATATCATGAATTATTTGTGCATTAGGTACATCGTGAAATGTTATTATTGAAACTCTCTACATGCAATTCGGAGTTGATTCATTCATACAAGGTTATCTATACGATGGCCGCATATGCCTATTTCGTCATAACCGCGTAGCGTGGCGCACACACGCGACCGATTCCCGAAAACAAAGGAAAGACCTGGCTTGAGGCAAAAGCGGGAAAGAGCAACGCGAGTTTTGCCTTACGAAAAAGTTTTATTTTATTTAAATATGGGTCTTCTATCTGAAACGTCACAACTATCATAATACATTATTACCCAAGCACATCAGATACTTAATAATTAGTCACTTACCATATGCAAGCCATCCAATGAGCAATTAAAGCGAAAGTAGCCATTAATAAAATTAATACTGCAGCACCATATTCACTATATCTATCTATTTTTCGTGCTACTCTCACCAATCGCAAAAGACGGGCTGTTTTAAGTAATCCGATAAGTGTAGTAGTCTAGAAAAAAATAAAATTTGTTGTTAGTAATTAAATTTCAAAAGTTACTGTCATATTGATAATTTAAACATTAAATTATTTTCAAATATTTTTTAATAATTTTTTATTTAATTTTAATAATTCAATATTTGAAGATGATAATTCAATATTCAGAAGATGCCGTTTTAGCGGAATGTTCACTCTGGTAGACCCTTCCCACTGGACCTTGATCGAGCCACTGATTGGACAATTATTGTAATTTTCAATTAACAATAACTCGAGAATTATCAAGATAATTGCAAAATGGTAAATAATAAAAACTCTAATTTTACTTTCTTTTCTTTCCTAGAGAGTTTGTAATAGTAACATTTTTAGCTGTCCTAAAAATGGGTTATAAATTTTTTGAGTAATGTATGTGCTTATGTACAATACACGGACAAAATAACTTTGCATAGCGCGCCAAAGTCAATCGCATCATTTTGACGGTGTCCGGTCTAACGCCGACGATAGATTACGTATGTAACCCACCTGCGTTAGATCGGATACCGTCGTCATGATGCGACTGGCTTTGGCGCCCTGAACAGTTAATTTGTCCGTGTATTGTACGTATGGACACACCTATAACTTAAATTGCAGTGAATGAATTTAAATGTTTATGGCTAAATTTTTTTATAGCAATAGTTGAACAAAATTTGAAATTTTGTATTATTTTAAAAGAACATACCAATAAAGTGGCAGGGTTTTTTTTAACTAATTAAACAGTACATTTAACCATAAATAACTCACCTCATCTGTATTAGATCCAAACAATAATAGATCGAAAGGGATAGCTGCTACAAGATCAATGATAAACCAACCCTTCAAATAATGAACTGCTATTTTTCCTGGATGTGATACGACTTCTTCGTTACGGTTTACAAATGTCGTTCGGAAATTTATGAGAATGTCCACAATGAAGGTAACATCAACTATAAAAAATTGTTTTGATTAATAAATGAATTAACATTTAAATGAATATATAAATAAGTCTCAGAAAGGGGTAAGATATTTAACGATATCCTGCAGCATACTTTGATAAGGGCTGAGATACTTTTAATACTTCTATGAGATTTTAGGAAATCATATCGGGAAAGTTTATAGGATTTTTAACGCTAAACAGCTATTGCAATTCCTATAGGATGTTTCCACTGAGAAAAAAATTTACTTGAAACAATGACCCCTGCACCAATAAATAGCAACAAAGGATTTTTTTCTGTTAACCTAAACGGCCCCTGATACATTGAATCAATCAAACTGTAAAACTTCTATTTAACGGATTTTTTTTTCTAGAATTAAAAATAATTTTCTTTCTTGATGTTTGGAATTTCTATTTATTGACCATGAATATTGCATTTTTGCAGTAGTCATTTGAATAAGACTTATAATTTTAGTAGTACACGTTTACACTTTATTATTTTATACACACCGTAGGCGGTACACGTATTTATTATTCTTTGAGGGACAACACACGCTAATGCAGACATATAGAGAACACCAGACCACCGAAATGTCATTATCGCTTCGCAAAAGTCGGTAAGGGCACATCGCAATGTTACGGAAAGTAAAATGCCATCAGTCTTAAACATATACTAACCGACCAATTCTCTGTCCACTCACGAGCAGAGAGTACATATCAAAATACATTAACGAACATAAAGAATTGCCACCTGGCGGTAAAACTATGAAGTATTCCGAGAGAAGCGCGGTCATATTGGTAAAAGCAATATTTGTTGTATTAGTACAACCATCTTTTGTTTCAATAGAAAATTTTTGTTCCAACAGATTTTTTGTTCAATCAACAGAACAGAGCTTTTGCTGGTGTTTAAGGGGAGGTCGTACCATCCTACATTACCGACCGCGATACGAATCGCTGTTTCTAAATTTCTCTGTCATTTAGTAGTGAAATAATGCACAAATTAAATTCCACTCAAAAAATTCATTGAAGAAGAGGGCTCAACTAAGATAATTGTAATACGGAGTCAAAAGTTATAAAATTAATAAATTTTTTAATTTGGCATAAAACGATGTTGAGTTGAACGATCGCAGCGCCATTGCTTATTTGCTAGTAAAGTAGCGACGATTGTTGACTCCGTATTACAATTATCTTAGTTGAGCCCTCTTCTACAATGAATTTATTGAGTGGAATTTAATTTGTGCATTATTCCACTAATAAATGACAGAGAAAAGTTGGAAACAGCGATTCGTACCGCGGTCGGTAATGTAGGATAGTATGACCTCCCCTTAACGATACTCAGGTCATTGTTTCAACTGAATTATTTGTCAGTTTAATAGGCTTTTCATTCTATTCAACAGAAAAAGAAGAGTTGTTGATATTTATCGACCTCACGGTCATTGAATCAACTAAATTTTTTTCATCTAAATATTTTCTTAAAGAGAAATAATTTATGATTAAATAGCGTAGTATATTACTTCCCAAGGTGGTAAAATAAGAATAATTCCAGTCCATATATTAGATTTTAATTTCATTTTTGCGATAGAAAAATAATATATGCAACACGCAAGATAAAAAACAATGCCTCGGGTCACACGGTTGTCGATTGGGAGTGACAGATGATTATTTCCTTTGTGATAATTTCATTAATTCCTATCACTATAGATACTTCAATTAGATCTACAATTAGGCAATTAATTCAATTTTACCTATAAGATCAATAATAATCATTGGATCATCACTGTATGTATGGGAATCAGATTTCTTTCGATGACGGTCCGATTCAGGAAGTAAAAAAGCTGCTACGTAGGGTGTACAAATAGCAGTATACATAACCAATATAAGTATAATCCAGTCCCAAGCAGCTTTAAAAGGCGAATAATGTATTATCGTCCACTTATGGATACGTGGAGATTGAAGTTTATATTCCGGAAGCACATCAGCACCAAGGGAAAGCACCTGTAATAAAATAAACACTTACATACATTTGAATTTGTATAGACTCACTATATACATTGTTTTCGTCCATTATTTTACTTCTGACCCTTTATTAAACTACTGTCTGTCCTTGAAAACAGGGAATAAAAGCTTATGATTCCATAGGAAACAAACCCTATTGAAGGGGTCTTATAAAATGCCATAAAATAGTGCAAAAACAGCATAAAACCTGATAAACAGTTTATCGGATTTTATAACATTTGTACATTTTTTAGTATTCTATACAATAGTTTTCACGGGGCATATAATGTAATTATTTTTATGATATCGGTAAAGTAAGTCAGGATAGAAAATCTGTCACCATAATAATAAATTATCGATATTATGTAAGCTAAAATAGAATAGATTCGATGTAATATAGTATTGAGAGCCTGATGCCGTACTGGTATAGAGCTGATACAAAAGACGAGAAAGAAAAGTTGTTTTCATGGCACTATTAATAGAGCACTATTAATTGTTTATATTGGGTCCTTGGTATAAGTTCTATATCACTACGATAACAAGGATACGATTCTATACTCTTTCAGCATGTATTTGATACTGCATTAGAATATTTCTTGTCCTTTCCTAGTATTAACTTTTTGCTTAATTGGTATCCATTACTGCTATCCTATCATAGTATAAATTAATACTTTATCTACATAAACTTTATACTAATTTAGCATGGATTTTCCGCATACTATAACAGTATAAAAATTAATACTAGTTTACGTGTCACGTAATTTACTATTACCAGTTACCTCAATGACTCATGCGTCTAAGAAATAGAACCGTAAATGTTCATCAAGAGAACGCTTTTTATATTAAAATTATGATCGCATTATCTGTATAATTGAACAAATAATTCCGTTAATTGAAAAAAAAAATACGAAAACGAAATCAAACCGAGTCTAAGCCTAATGCATTAACCTTTAGACTGCCTGGATTTCAAGCGGCATATCGCCTTCAGAAAACTGGTATAAAATGTATCTTATATGAGTGATTGATCATAAAGAAAGTGTCGATGGGGGGTAGCGCCAATATATTGGCTTTCCGGCAATCTAGAGGTTAAGGAAGATTCAAGTATCTAATTGAAAAAAATTGATAATCGACTTAAACCACACAGAGAAAACAGTCGTAGTAATATTTAATATATATCTAGAAATAATTACTGTATAAATGTAATGGCGTGACGTACCTGCTAAATATTAAAAATTACTATTTTATTTATTAATTTTTACTTTCTTTAATAATTAAGTTGAATGCTACAAATGATAGTACAAAAGAATATGTCTAGTTATACGGTTTTCTCAGTCATTTTCGTAAATCATTTCCGCTGTAATTATTGAATTTGTTCTAGCAAACACATAACATTTAGTTATGAATTTACATTTACAATAAAGATAGTATAATATTCTCGCCATTCGTTAACTTAACAATATATACGCTCTTACCTCATGCCTAGTTCGACTTCGACGGCCGATCATTTTAAAACAAACAAGTTACTTTTAACTCAAGGTAAATATATTATTGTTTTTGAGGTTACTCTTTCGATTAGTGGTGTTTAAAATTTCTAAAAGTAACTTTTAACCTATTATTTTTTAAAAAAATATTAAAAAAATGCAGTTTTTGCATTTACACTTTTTTTCAAGCTATGTTCCGAATATCTAGGTAGTTTTGTATGTCATAAACACGTGATACCGATACTTGAACTTCAAAAATATGCATCGGAAAATTTTAATTTTTATCTTTTGTGACGGGGAGGACTACGGGGTACCTCTGTGTCGTCGCGAGCTGGCGTGAGCAGGCACGAGCGCAATATAGGTATGGTTAGGCCGATACACGCGGGAACGGTAGCCATGTTGGGAAGCTTAAGAGAGATTCTCGAGCATCCAACGCGTGCGGACGTATCGGATCCCGAATCCTTTTCGGAGCGACGCGTGACAAGGGCGAAGAGAAGCGACTGCGAGAGTAAGGACGCCGGAGCAAGCGGCCGAGAACCTGCGAGCGGCGTCAATAAAAGTAAGTACTCTCCGACTCACTGTTGGACGCCAATACAGAGGAGACAGGATAAACATCGTAACAGCGAATTTGGAGACAAGAGAGGATCGTCCCCAGAGCCAGAAACGTCGGGAAAAAGTATCACCGACAAACAGATGGCGGACCTGGAAACAGTGCTGGCAATAATCCAGCACGCGGTGCGATAGTTAGGCCGCAAAGGCCGCCCACCTTAGCCTTAACCACGATAAGTGGAACAGATAAGGCCGCCGATATCGAGTACGCGAATCGATAGCCGATTAATCGACGGGCGGACGCGAAACACACACCCGCCGCAATTGACTCCGCGCGTAGATTTCCAGGACAAGTATACGATTATCAAGCCTGGAATCAACGAGACCCGGAATGGCGATCAAACCATTCAGAAAGCGCACAGGAGAAACCTGACTCGTAAAATACGGCCGTGGGCGAATATCACCAACGGCAGGACCACTAGAGATTATATTGGTCTACTCAGCAGCGATACGAGTCGCACAGGCATGGGTCACAATGATCCCAGCCGCATTGTCAGCGGGTGGAGCGTCAAATTCACGGCTAGACAAGGGGAGGATGTAGAAGCCTTCCTTCAAACCTTTGAGGACAACGCAAGAGCAGCGAAGTTCTACAAGAGCGACATGCTGGACAGAATCGTCTTTTTACGCGGAGGTAGTGGCAATGGCCGTACCAATACCAAGGTGTACAAGCAAACGTACAAGCAAGGGTGCTTCCTCCTCGACGATCCGTAAAAGGCGGCATAGAAAATAGAGGCAGCAGCGGGACGGACGACTCGAAAAGTGGACAGACAAAGGAATTCCTTCGTTGCTACGGATACAACAGAGAAGGGGTTATTCGGGCTAAATACAGGGTGTTCAAAAATGAACTGGCACGACCAATATAACCCTGTTCAGAAAAATATTTTAAGCACTTTTTCGTTTTTGGCATTTTTTGATATTATGGCTAATTATCGAGTTATCGTTAATTAAAAACTCTGATAATTAGCCAATCAGCGCGCGGACGGGCGCTGGTGGGCGGCGCTTTTCGCAGCGGGGAGAGCGGCTTGGGCGGGGCGTTGACTCACAAGCCTCCCCACTTCGCGGGCCCATCGGCGCACGGACACGCACGCACACTCACGCGGCATCGCCTTGAGTGCGTGTCCGTGCGCCGATGGGCCCGCGAAGTGGGGAGGCTTGTGAGGCAACGCCCCGCCCAAGCCGCTCTCCCCGCTGCGAAAAGCGCCGCCCACCAGCGCCCGTCCGCGCGCTGATTGGCTAATTATCAGAGTTTTTAATTAACGATAACTCGATAATTAGCCATAATATCAAAAAATGCCAAAAACGAAAAAGTGCTTAAAATATTTTTCTGAACAGGGTTATACTGGTCGTGCCAGTTCATTTTTGAACACCCTGTATACTGATTGCTCGCCGGAAAATAGACAGCAGGGTAAGTAGGGCATTTAACTGCTCCCCCAGACGCAGCCTAAGCTTGTCAGAAAGCTTCGAAGACACCCTCCCAGGTAGTAGGCGGAACGACACACCCGGACGTCTCTGGGGGAGGATAACCTGGAAACCAGATGGTGGTTACAGGCTGAAGTGGAAGGTTTCCACATTCGCGCTCTGTATGACACAGGCGCATCGGTCATGGTGATGGGATCAATCGGCCTGCAGTTGATAATTGCATGCGGCCGAGAATTAATGCGAGCATGCAGGCGCTAAGCTTGCTGACAGTAACATTAAGCTCCATTGTAGGTTATGCTTACCTCCCTTTTACTGTAGGTAGCATAATTGGCATTGGTCAAGGAGTCAGACACGGTCTAAATCGGCGCAGTGGGCTTAGGCCACGTGACCGAAGAATAGCGAGCAAAAGTTGAGGCACTTGTGCTCGAGCTGGTCACAAGCGGCGAGCGGCTAGGAGCCGACCACACTTGGGTTCACCACGTGCGTGGCCCATATGATTGATGAGGGCGATGCTTGCACCATCAAACAGCGCTATTACCCGTATTCACCGCTAATAGAGGCTGAGATGCATGTGCAGGTTCAAAAGTTTCTGGACGTTGTCGTCATCGAACCTTCCACGAGTCCGTGGTCAAGCTTGGTTGTGATGGTAAAGAATTCCGATGGAGGATATCGGATGTGCATAGACTACAGAATAGGCAACGCACGAAAAGTTTTGCCCGACAGATATCCAGCAAATCGAATAGACGCGGCTTCCTGCAAAGGTAATGCGGCAAAGTATTACAAGATGTTAGAAGTCATCAACGCGTATCATCAGGTACCCCTGGACAAGGCATCCAGGGAAATAACGCCATTTGGCCTGGAAGATGCAGAGGCGTCATTCCAGCGCCTAATTAACATGGTTGCCACGTTAAATTACAAAGACTACGCATTCGCATATCTAAACGACGTGGTGATAGTGTCGAGAAGGTTCGAGAAGCATCTCGAATATCTTTGTAAGATATTAGGCCGTCTAAGGGAACCGGGCCTAACTACCAACCGGTAGAAAAGTTATTTCTGTCAATGAGTAGTAAAGTACCTGAGGGAGGTGATGAACCAAGAAAGGTTCTTCTTCCCCGACCCTATGAAAATAAAACCAGTACTGGAGTACCCTGCGCCGAAGAACGTAAAACACATAAGTAATCAGTGCGGACAATAATAATAAAAATTTTCCGATCCATATTTTTAAAGTCCAAGTATCGGAATCACGTGTTTATGACATTAAAAGTTACTTAGGCCTTTAAAACATTGTTAAAATTAGGTTTAAAAAAAAACAATCTAACTAGAAAAATGCATTTTTTTATATTTTTTGAAAAATAATAAATTAAATGTAATTTTCACAAAAACTCTGAGAATTAGCCAATCAGCGCTCGAACTGACGCTGGTAGGCGGGGCTTACTCGAGCAGCGTGGGCCGTGCGGGGTTCATCGTCAAGTCAAACGCTGATTAGATAATTATCGTTGATTTTAATTAACAATAACTGCATAATTATCCAAAATTTCGAAAAATGCCAAATTGGAAAAAGTGCTTAGAATTTGATTCGATACACAGATATACTATTCGTGCTAGTTATTTTTTATAGCAAGAATTATATTACAAGGTATAAAAGTTATTTAATAGTTAAATAGGTAAATTTATTATTTTTCTCACATTAAGACATTTACAATTTTCAGAAATAATCGATTTTAATTAATCGATTTTAATTAACGGTAAGAAGTGCTGCTTTTCTCACAGTTAGTAATACAGGAGCGTTTGAGCATTTTTAGTGGAAACGTTTTTTTTTGTAGGAAACTTCTTTTAAAGTCGTACAGAGTTGCCACCAAAAAAAGTTAAGAAAAAAGTTACATTTGAGTTAGCCTCGTTTTGAATCGGCTTGCGAGAAAGCCGGTTCTTCATGCGGCTTCCGAGTTAGCCTCTTCTCGAAACGACTTGCGAGATAGCTGGTTATTCCACCCAGGCATCGATATGTACCTTGAGTTAAAAGTCCCTTGTTTGTTTTATAATGGTGGGCCGTCGAAGGCAACATTAAAATTTTGTTCGTTGAGTCGATAATGGGTTAACCTATTGCTACTAATCCATTGCAAAATCTGTCCTTGTATATTTATCTTCCATAAAGGCATACATCGCAAGACAGGCAGGTGTGGATCCGCTAGTGTGCCTAGAATAAACGCCAGTTCCCCTAATTTATGTCAATCAGGTTTACATACAGGGTGATTGTTATCTCCCCTAATTGCAAGCATACAGGTAATGATGTGTGAGAAGTGTAAATAATTATGGGGGAGTTTAATTCCTAGCGGATTCTTAGCACCTTCTACCCCCCTCTAAGAAGGCAATAATGGCGGGACAGGTAGGTGTATCTGCAATGCGCATGCGTCTTCGTGTTTGTATATGGTAAATCTCGCTTTCACTAATTGGGGTAACCAGTGCTGGTGTTTACATGGAGGGTAATTGTTATCTCCCCTAATTGTTTACCGGTAATGTTCTCTGAAAAGGGTAGATAATTATGGGAAAGGTTAATGCTTAGTTAATTCTTAACACCTCCTTTTAATGCTGTAATTGCTTTTGTATTTACATAGGCAACAGGTAAACGGTTGTACAGGCACTTTTATCGCGAACGGTAGGTTCTGGCTCTTGATTACATGGGGTCTCGATTCATGGGTGCTCCCTTTTGTGTCTCCTTACTGGTGTGATCGCCACTAGATGTTCTGTAAGTAGAGGGTGATTAAGAAATAAAATATTTATTTAAAGAGTTGAAACAACAATTAAAATGTTATAATTAAATATGTAATCAATTTATGAAAATATTTCTGTGCGCTAGCTTGATTCGATATAAAATAAAGTTATAAGTACGAATAAAATTTATACTGTTTTATTACAAAAAAATAATACTTCATCAGGAGTAAGAATCTCTTTAGGTGTGTATTCCTATGCGTGATAATAGCTTCTCCTTTTTGGATTTCAAAGCAAGCGCGTTAAAGTATATATACGCTTTGTATCTGCAAGCTGCGTTGAATGCATTTTTCTCTAAATTCACTGCCATTCTTTAAAAATATGAAAATTAAAAAATGTTAATGTTGAAATAATATTTAATTATTTAATAGTAAAATATCTTTGTACTTACTAAGCGGTGATGTAGGATAGTAGCATAATTGACTTATACGCTAACAAGTTTATAACTTAAGGAGAATAGTAGAAGCTCGGTTATTTTATTCAAATATTTTTCAAGGGAAATGCCCTTGCTAATATGCACGCCGTGTGAGTCGGATGTTCGTGATCTTTTGCTGGCAATACAAAGATCGATTCCTGTAAGAGTCACGCAAATTTCCTCAGTAACGATCGTGATGGTGTTAAAAAACAACGTGTTCTCTTTAGAGATCTTGTGGACTGGATCGTCATTATTTATAGTAAATAAAGATGCAACCCTTTCGTCGCAATTCATTTTTTTTTTCATTAAATGAAAATGAAAATTAAATGAAAATGTCGGGCCTTCAGAGTTTTTCGACGATTGTGCTCCGTGTCGCCGAGTACGTGCAGAGAAAATTGTGCGGTGTGCTTAATGAACAACATCATAACTAACGTTGGAGTTGCGCGATGAGACAAACGTCTAAAGAGCGCCAGAACAAACAATTTAGAAGGCAGCTGTCCCCACTACCACTTCTCGTTACTGCACGCATCTACCGCATTATATGTTCTTCACATCGAGTAGCGGTGACATAGGCCGTTGCGATGCTGTGCGATCAAAGGCTGTCCGACGCGCACGTTTATCACAGCTTACGCGCTGAATATAAGGATTTTTTGGGTAAGTTTTTTATGTACATTTTATATATTATCATTCCAATAGCAATTTGTTTTTATAAGATTTTATTTTTTTAACAGATTTGGTAGAGCTCTTAGAGAGTAGCGGGAGCGAGTTCGACTATGAGAAGGTTTCCGACGAGTTCGACGACGTCGGCACCGGTGACATTGGACCAATGGACGTCTCCGACGGTGACGATGAGCCCGTTGTGATCGGTGAACGGCGGGCTGCTTCGATCGTACCGCCTCTGCCTCCATCAAAGCCCCTGTCTCCCCCGAGACCGGTTATTTGTATGAGAACGTCAAGCAAATATCCGAATTCCTCATTAGCGCTGGTGACATCGGCAAGTAATTTCATTTTAAAGCGTACCAATTTCGCAAAGACTACTATGAACTCGTACGCATGTGCTCTTGCAAACTATCGTATAGACTAACCTTCAACTGCAAGATTAACCGAATATTTGGCTTCGAAGATCCCGCTTACCAGACGGGGCTCACCGCGAACAGTGTCTTGGCATCGAGACCTGCCTGTCTGACGCATGCTATACTAGATCAGCTGTACGTCTACATAGATATACAGGGTGGGCCATTTTAATCAAACCACCCAGAAATTTTCGCCGGTTCACGTTGTACAAAAATTGTTTAGACAAAAGTTTTTAGAATATTGTTTTTAAGACAATTGCACAAAATTAAAAATTAAAAAATAAATACCACCTTCTTTTTCATGCAATTCCAGATCAATAATATTTTTAGTAATTTTTCGATTAGATGCATCCTTTTTCAGAAAAAACTTGAAGAATTTAAAAATGTTTAAATTAAATATTAGCGATTTTTTTCTCAGAAACTATGCGTTTAGTTAAAAAAATGCTAAAAACACTTTTGACTCTAAATTTTATGTTCTTTCAAAATCCGGTATCAGAAATAGGGTTTCCTATTTAAAAAACAAAAAATGACCTTCAAATGACCTTGAAAATAAAGTTCAAGATCAAAACTTATTTCATAAAAAGATGGCCCCCATTGTCTCAAACAACTTTTGTCTAAACAATTTTTTGTACAACGTGAACCGGCAAAAATTTCTGGGTGGTTTGATTAAAATGGCCCACCCTGTATGCGAGCTTCGCCTCGTGGGTGCTACGCAAGCACCACTCTTGCACATCGTTGCATCGCCACAATACAGTACAGATTTTACTCATTGACGAAAATCTTCAGGAAAAAGCTAAAGTGGCACCGGTGAATAATTTTTTGCACTCGCTCTTTGAGCAGATCGATGTTTTCTTTAAACAAAAATTAGTATTGCCTCCAAACAATGCCTACCCGTACAGAGCTTACATATAGAGACGATGCTCAATTACTCGGACCCGCTCTGTAGTCCCATTTGACTGCAAGTCTCTGGTCACCCGCGCTAAAACGCGATACAGTCGGTGCAAACATGGGTCTTTTGCAGGGTCAGCAGTTTAGTACTAAACATTTCATTATTGGACATTTGCACTGCGACGTCTTCAATTAGGGCAAGTTTTTTCTCAACGGGCTCGAGATGAGAGTCAGACTGGTGCGCAGCAAATATGCATTCTGTCTCATGGGCTTTTCGGGCGATGGAAAAATGAGCGTGCGCATAGAGGAAGCCACGCTTGTTGTTCCTCACACAAAGATCAGCCCCTACATTCTGCTAGCTCACGCCAACGCTTTAGCCAAAACGACGGCTAAATATCCCGTAACACACATCTTAAAAAAATCCTTCACGATGCATCGAGGTGTTCGCGGTGACACGCTCAATAACGTATTTCTTGGACAGCTGCCAAAACGAATAATACTGAGTTTTGTAAAAAAACAGGGCTTTCAATGGCATTCAATTTTTCGACAGATTCCTTGTCTCTCTATCTCGATCGGCCGTTGCTCATGGTGCCTACCACTCAAAGAGGTAGCCACCGTGAGCCTCCAAGGAAATGGCATCGGACTCTAGACCATCGCTCCTGCTTACGGGGAACAAGGAAAACATCGACAGGGCCGTGTCATCGGTTCTCAAATTACAATGGTTTGACGGCGACATTATTTTCTGAAAATTAAAGCATCAATTTTAGAAGATTGCGAGAGACGCTTCGTAAATTTACGTTAAGGGAGATGAAAAGGATGCTTGCTTCACCGGATTCCGTAGAAACATCCAGCAAATCCTTGCACAGTACTCTTTTTGATCGCCTGCTCAAGTCCACATATAGCCTTGATTCCATGGGGTCGCGAGACATGCACGACAGAATAACACCAATTTTTTCCAACAATGAAGATGACGACGACTTGACACCGTCAAATTAAATGTGATAAAACACGCTGCTGTAGAGGAAGATAACGCTAAAAATGAACACCAGCGAGATTCTACTCTCCCGGGGGGACTACGAGCTAAAATCTTCGGGGTCTTTGCTGCCGACAGGATACCTCATGCGGTGGAAGTTTCCAACGCCATCATCTGCAAGACGGTTGTTTACCCTCAACCAGGCAGTCATTAGATAACCACGTACGTCTACGAGGACAGAGTCGGAACGTACTTTGACAGTTACAGACTTCTGCCTCAGTCGAACCATCATCAAAAATGACAACATAAAAAATTATTAATCATTCTTAAAAACAAAAATGAATTAGTATGAACTAAAGTTTGTCCACGCGAGATCTCTCGCGGATTCGGCTGTATTCAAAATTCTGTACCTAGGTTAAGAATTTAATCATTTACGTAAAAATATATTGTCTCCCCTCCTACCTTCCCGATGCAAGCTGTAATCGAGTCAGAGCAGGTGTCTCTAGAAATCACGCGCACACCTGCCGCTGATAAATGATTTGCTCGCACCGTGCAACGATGGCGACTCTCACGATGCGGAAAGTTGGTACAAAGCATCCGGCAGCGCTAAGCCACGTCAGTTCGATTTATTAAAGTAAACATAATGTTTCCGCCAACACCTATTCCGTACCCGAATAAAAGGTATACAAAAATTTTAATTAACTTAAATATGTAAACGGCACTTTTCAGGACCCATAAATATTGACGCTATACATACTATCACATCGATTAACTTTACACACCTACCATAATCCTCAAATCAATATACTTATACAGCAATTCCTTATTTCGCGATAAAAGTGTCTGCATAGTCCTGACCTAGTGTAAACGAGGCGTTATGAATCAACCTCGCATTAACCTCGCATTAACAATCACTCTCTATATAAACACCAGCAGTGGGTACCTCCTATTAGTGGGAGCAGAGATTTACCGCATACAAACACGAAGATGCACGCGCATCGTAGTCGCATAATTATTTACACTCTTCACACCTTATTACTTGTATATTTACAATTAGGGGAGATAACAATCACCCTCTATGTAAACCTGATCAGCATAAATTAGGAATTGGCGTTTATCATATGCACACTAGCGGAACCACACACCGTCATGTCTCGCGATAAATACCTTCATACTACTTATACATATTCATTTAACATTTAATTATTATAATAGTTACCTCTTTTCTAATTGTACTTTTAATTGGTGCTTGAGGTCCACCATTTTCAATAAGAAGACTTTTAGTGCTTCCTCCTTTAACTCTTACACTACTCCATTTTTGTTTTGGCGTCTCGCAAGTTTGTTTCTCATTTTCTCGAGGACAGTTAACGTTTAATGATCCAAAAACAGAAGGTGACGGTGGAATTTCTAGTTGCCCCAAGAGATGCTCCGACATCGCTCGAGGGGACTTAATACAAGTCATCGTTGCAGGAATAAGCGTGTTGGCTGCAGAAGTAGATCTCAAAAGAAGATGATCTCGTGCTTCGTTATATTCGTCATTATTTCTGTATTTTACTGAATTCTCCAAAGACGAGAACGACGTAGTCGTCCCTTTCACTCTATGCATGCGTCTAAAACAGAATAAAATATTACCCATCAAATGTCATATTTATTTTCAAATTTTGTAGATCTTTTGAAATGGATAACAATTTCTAAGACAAATGTATAACAATTTTTTCAATTGCCATTAAATATTGGTTTAGTTTAAATGTATTTTATTCGTTTTATATTTGTATTTTACGCGCATATTTACCGACAAAAACATGCGCAGCAACATTTTTTATTCGGGCTCGTGGCGTCCGACCTTCTTCTAGCCGAGTTAGCTACCGAAAGCGGATGTGGGGATACCTATCAAGAAAAAGATGTTTACTACTGTAGCGCGTGCGAGGAGGGTGTATACTTGGTAGCTTGAGTACCTCAAGGCGTTAGTTATTGTGACGGTCTCAGGGCGAGCGCAACAAGCGGCAGCATCTCTTGTTGCCCGGTGTTAAGCGTCGGACCTTGAGACGTCCGATCAAACTTCTCGCCTTGTGAAGAGTGCCTCCCCACATCCGCCCTTCAAATTGAACCTGTGACCGCGGTTAGGCACGAACTAATACTAGAGTTGAACAGTGGCGCGGAGCTCCTACGATCCCGGCGAAGACTGCGTAAACCGTAGGTATTATTTTAGGGTTATGTTTTTACCCTGCGAGGTAAATGCGAAATTAATAACTCTGTAGCGTGATCCTTCTATTTCGCGAATATCTCATGCGAAATATTACTGTTTAACCTGTCACTAACCCATTCCATCCAATATTCCTCAAATAATTAGATTAATTAATTCCAATGTTATAAAAATGATAACATAGCTCAAACCAATGTTGAACATAACGTTTAAAGAATTTTTAAAAAATCTATCGCATAAGAAGAAAATATATTATGTTAGCATTTTAATAAGTATCTGAATGTGGCAACGCTGTAAGAATTTTACCGAGTACTCTATAATGCACAAACTCTAAAGCAGAAAAACTAGTCCGCTATACAGCGTTGCCCAATTTTATTCATAATTCTTCTCGTCGCTCACCGCCACAGTAAGAATGCGAAACATATGTACTATACGCTGACCAAGCTTGTACCGTGTTGCACTTCAAAATTCAAATTCGGTCAGCATTACTATCACGCCGAATCACATAATTAAATATAAAATAATGAAGTTGTAATTAAATGATCCTAACTTTCAACTTCCGAAAATTCTTATCTTTTTTTATTTTAAGTGTGCCATTAAGAATTTTCATCCTTACAGTGCATCATAAAATATTTGTTATGCAACCTTTGATTGTTTATCTTTTTTACTAAAGAATAGGACGTAGGATTCTCCGGTATTCAATAATTAATTTTGAGAACTGATATTTAAATTTGTCAATTCGTTATTTTATAGGTGTCGCAATCTCGGCAGCATCGCACGCATAAATTAACATAGAAACTCCAAGATCACAAAGCTCAAATATTTAAATACTAGAACGAAACAGCAATTATAAATGCAAATTTAGGTAGCCCGTGTGCTGCCGAGCAATGCTGTTACTATGATTGTTAATTTACAAATAGTACATTATTTTACAAGGGACGAACGACGATCATTTGCCCGGCGCAGTGGCCTAATTCGCCGGGCATGATTATCTACGTTCGTCCCGTGTGAAGTATACTATTTTTGTTACTATCCGGCCGAAAATTTGTGATTAATTAACAATATTTAACACAAAATTTGCACACGAGCGGTATCAGTCTGCCTCGAGATCGATGACCATGCTTAACATGCAGGGCCATCTCTGTACAAAACTACTGTGGTATACAGATAAAATTTTCCTCCCTCCTATAATGTGTGTATAACGTCTCTGTCTGATAAGTTAAGTAATTAATAATGAGCGAGGGGATTTAACATCCGCTAACATTTATAACCCGAGCGAAGCGAGGGTTGTTGGTTAGCGGATGTTTAAAAGCCCTGAGCTAAATCAAACACCCTTTTTCAAAAATTAACTAACATTAATTCATTACACCCAGATTATTAATTTTTTAACAATAACATTACAGTATTAATTTTTTTTGTACAAGATTTAAAATCTAAAAGCGAGCACGTGTCCACGTTTTTGAGGTTACTACTTTTACAGAGTGTACTGGCAATACTGGCATTTAAATTCGAGTTGGAAGCTTCCTCCCGCAAGAATAGATGGCGCGCAAAAGCGGACGAATTTTCGCGTTTCGGTTTACATGCGCAGGGAGGAACGGCAAATTTTCGGCCAGGGTAGTAAGAAAAATAATGTTTTCGGCCTAGCGGGAGGAAACCATAACCTTTCCTCCCAGCGCCCGATCGAAAAGGTTACGATTTCGTCCTCGCTAGGCCGAAAAATAGTATACGCAACATGCGAAATAAAAAAGAATGCCTCAGATCGCACGTTTGTCACCCTCGCCTTCGGCTCGGGTGCCAATTTCCGTGCAATCTGGGACCATTTCTATTTTACCTCCCTTGTTACGTAATATACTATTAAATGCTTGCGTGACGGTTGGAGGCGGGTGATCGCTGAGACTTAACTTTTGACCCGCGGCGTAAGGACGGTTCCTGTCTCCCGGGGCATCCGAGACGATTCCACAAGGTACTGGTAGTGGCCGGAATCTGCTACTTTGAAGTGACCGGGCTCGTGTCCTCCAGGCGATTCATCCGGGCCGCTGGGATAGTGAGCCAGCGACGGAAGTTCGGGCCCGCCAGGAAGGTTATGGCGCCGAGAAGCCTCGATCGAACCGTTGGACCGCACCCCTAGCCGCGGCATGTGCCTGCACCCTTAAGATCGGGGTAATCGCGCTTAGCACCCCGAGAAGATAGGGAGCGAGCGGCTAGCGTTGCTCGCCTTTTATGCTCGTGCCTGCAACGGTCGCGCTGGCAGGCCCTCATGGGGCGGTCAACGCACCCGAAAACAAACGGGGTGACGAAGCTGGAATCTTGGGACGCAGGCTGAGAATTTCTGAGGTGAGATCTCAGATTAGTTTTCAGCTACGATCTCGGAAAAGATTTTTTTGGAAGTTTATGAACGTAAAAATATTTCTACAAGCTTTGGTAGTATGTGTTTTCCAATGTACCATCAGAAGGAAACATTCTTATTTCTAAGTCCAAATGGATCGCTTATAAATAAAAAAGATAAGAATTTCAAAAATTGCAATTAAAGTGCAACTTTCATAGTACCTTGAGCCTCCTCTGAAATTTTTCAATAGGAGTCACATTGTTTACCTTACATTACAATTACGTATGAGCTGAGACATTTCTTATTAGACAGGACTATGTACGTAATATACTATTCCGTTTCATTATTTCATGTTATGGCGGAATTAACCATATAATTTTAATAATTAAATTTCTTTATATAGGTCAGTACTTAAAGAACATTTAACCCTTACATGCACACATTTTTCAGATCACAGTTTTCTCAAAAGAAATGGTGCATTATAAGTTTTTGGGGTCGCTGATCACGAATCTGCTATCAGAATTACAAAATTCAATTATCCAAAATGGCGGATCCAACATGGCGGATTTAATTTGCTAAATTGACTCAGATTTTGATCAAAATTGGTATGCATTGGTTTTTGGGGTCGCTGATTTCAAATATGATATTAGATCATCGAAAAACAAAAAAACAAAAACTCATGTATGAAGATCTCAATTACAGTGCATATCAATTTGAATTATTGTGTTAGCCATATTACGTTTGCTATTTGAAATTTTGACAACCAAATACATCAGATTCATAATCAGTGAACTAAAAAACCCATACATACCAATTCTTAGGATTAGTACAGTGAATTTGACAAATTATGACAGCCATATTGAATCCGCCATTTCGAATTTCGTCAATCTGATACGAGATTCAAAATCAGCGTCCCCAAAAACCCATGTGTACGAATTCTCTATTGAATGCAATCATAAGTTTCGTCAATAATGAATTTTTTTCTCGAAAAAGGGTACTTTTTTTGCATTTGTTTATCTATATTAATAAATTTGCGAATTTTTTAGAGCATTAGAGTACAATTTCGGGTTTATTAATATTATCTTATCATGAATTTGTAGAAAGTTCACGAAAATAAATGAATGTCTACTTAAAACGTAAAAAAAAGACGACGGCGCAGGTGGGACGCTGAGCGTCCCACCTTGCCGCAAAGGGTTACAGGGCGAGGCCCTTTTGAGAGAAAGAGTGAAAATTAATAAAATAATAGTTTTATAACTGAAATGTACATAAAATACAATATACTTCTATGCACATAATAATTCTAATAATAAGTGTAATATACAGGGTGTTCGAAATGTTCCGGACCCCCCACTTATAACATAAAGTAAGCATTTTGGAAAAAAATGTTAAATACAAAAGTTGTTAAGTTTTGAAGGTTGAACTAAATGATGACCTTGGATTTGTTATTGGTTATCATTTTCAAGGTCATTTAAAGGTCATCTTCAGTTTTTTAAATAGGGACCCCTATTTTTTATTTCAGATTCTGAAAGAGCACAAAATTTTACATCTGGATATGTACCCACGTTATGGCTCAAAATGACCTACAGAGGTCATTTAGTGGTTAAATGATTATTTAGTAGCAGAAAGCCAAGAAATCCCGATTATTAAGAACTTTGAGCGTATCTGACCAATACTAAAGTAATTTGATTTTGCAAGACAAACTTTATGGTGGCGTTAAATTGACATTGCCCTTGATTTTCAAGGTCATTTGAAGGTTAACTTTAGTTTTCCAAATTAAGCCTCCTAGTTGTAATTCTCCATTTTGCACCAGCGCTAAATTCTGCATTAGGATTGTAGAAGGTGTAATTGACACTGGCGTAAAATAAGCCTTAGGCCAGACAACCACATAACTCGGGCGAGAAAATGATAAATAAAAAAATGTCTAATCAAAATAAGCCTTAGGCCCAACAACTACATACCTCGGGGGGGAAAATGATAAATAAAAAAATGTCTAATCAAAATAAGCCTTAGGCCCAACAACTGCATACCTCGGGGGAGAAAATGATAAATAAAAAAATGTCTAATCAAAATAAGCCTTAGGCCCAACAACTACATACCTCGGGGGGGGGGGGGGGAATGATAAATAAAAAAATGTCTAATCAAAATAAGCATTAGGCTCAACAACTACATACCTCGGGGGAGAAAATGATAAATAAAAAAATGTCTAATCAAAATGAGCCTTATTGCTCAGGCACGGGAGGTACAACTAATTAAGGTAACATCATGGGTGATCCAGCCAACTAAGGCAAGACCATCGGCGGCCCAGCCTACTAAGACAAGAACACTAGCGGCCCAGTCAGCTAAGGCAGGACTATCGGCGGCCCAGCTAACTAAATCAAGACAGTGGACTATTCGCCCAAACTGAATTTTTTTAAAATGTCGTTGACAGGAACTTTTTACAACAACTGTTCAAATTGTTGCCCATTAACAGTTTGGCAATGTGCTAACCGATTGTAAAAGGCTGCAACAACATTTCGCAAGATTTGCTGAGGTATCAAGTCTATTTCATCAGTGATTCTTTGGCGTAATTCATCCAAGTCACGTGGTTTTATAACATAAACTTTATCCTTCAAGTATCCCCACCATTCAATTGTACCTCTCCGCCCAATCCATCTATCATGAAATGTTGCATCTAAATATCGGCGAACATGAATACCGTAGTGTGCAGGAGCACCATCCTGTTGGAAGTAAATTTCGTCCAGATTTCCACCCGTTAAATTCCGTATAGCAGGTATAATTTGGTCTCGAAGCATGTTTTCATACATTGCAGCATTTAAATTACCTTCAATAAAGAAAGGGCCAAGTACTCTTCCATTAAATATGCCAGCCCAAACATTTACTTTTTCTGGATGTTGCGTGTGGTCCGCTCTCATCCAATGTGGATTGATGTTACTCCAGTATCGACAATTATGTCTGTTCACTGTTCCGCTTAACTCAAACGTGGCTTCATCAGAGAAAACAATGTTATTGAGGAGCAAAGGATCATCAGATATCATTTGCATCATTACATCACAAAACTCTACCCTTCTATCAAAATCATCTTCAGATAATTCCTGTACCAACTTTAATTTGAAAGGATGCCATTTGTTGAGTTTCAAAATTTTGTGCACAGATGCAGCTCCCATTTCATGCTGTTGTGCACAACGTCTGATGCTGCAATGGGGGTCCTCAATAAATGATTGTAATACGTCTAAGCTCTTTTCATCATTAGACGATGATTTGGATCTACCTGATTTAGGACGATCTTTAATACCACCTGTCTCTTCAAAACGTCTAATTGTACGAATTACGGTACTTTTTGAAATAGGGTTGTTTTCTTCAACTCTGAATGTTTCATTGAATAAACGCTGTACCTGTTTGTAACCTCTCTCTTGATCACCCCACCCTCGCATCATCAACAAAGATATTCTTTCTCGTTCAGTAAGATGTGCCATTTTTCACTACGATTAAAAGTACAATTATTGAAAATTAATACAATTATCTAAATTTCGAAGTAAGAGAACTTCACTTAACTCTTGAAAACAGAAAAGTAAATAGGAGTAAACAATTGTTAATTAACAATTATAAATGAACTGATTCCTAAAAAGAATAGTGAGCAAAATCTTCTAAGGTACAAGTAACGATCCTGAAAATGCTATGAATCATGCGTAGAAACTCGTAACCCTTGCAAAAAATTATTGCAATAAAAACTGTTCATGTAAAACGGTTAGATTATTTTGCTTTTGAAATTAATAACCCCCAAGTGTCCTATGTAGATCATTTCGAGCCATGACGTGGATATTGTACATATCTCCAGACCTAAAATTTAATGCTCCTCCAGAATCCGGAATACAAAATGAGTCCCTTTTTAATAAGCTGAAGATAACTTTCAAATGACCTTAAAAATGAAGGCCAATTTTAAAGTGACCATAAAGTTCGTCCTAGAAAATCAAATTATGTACTTTAGTATTAAAGTACGAAATTTTTTTTTTCTTTTCGTCAAATACACCCAAAGTTCTTAATAATCGGAATTTCTTGGCTTTCTGCTACTAAATAATCATTTAACCACTAAATGACCTCTGTAGGTCATTTTGAGCCATAACGTGGATACATATCCAGATGTAAAATTTTGTGCTCTTTCAGAATCTGAAATAAAAAATAGGGGTTCCTATTTAAAAAACTGAAGATGACCTTTAAATGACCTTGAAAATGATAACGAATAACAAATCCAAGGTCATCATTTAGTTCAACCTTCAAAACTTAACAACTTTTGTATTTAACATTTTTTTCCAAAATGCTTACTTTATGTTATAAGTGGGGGGTCCGGAACATTTCGAACACCCTGTATAACGTGGAAGTATCGTGTTCCATAGCAAGCAATTCTTGCGCTAAGTTTACAAACAAAGAAAATGTTATGATCATAACATATAGAATATAATGAACAAAGCTGTTATATGAGGGGATCATACAACAAAATCAATTTATTTTAAATATTTATAATAGTTTATGCAAATTACGTTTAATATTATTATAGTCTATTAAATTCTTGATACAATGAGCCCAAGTAGGGATCTCTAAACTCATTTTATCTTGAGTAATGTTATTTTTAAAAATTTGTGAATGCCAAAGACTGGAGACTCAACGGATGCGTCAATTATCATGAGGTTTAGCTTAAATTGTTGGTATCTCATGTGACTTTCATTAAAATTTTTAACCGTATAATTGTAACAAACCTCTACAAATTATCAATTTTTCAATTCTTTTGCAGTTTTTAAATAAAACATTTTAATTTATACGATTCTTCACACAGAAGCAACATGAAATACTAACAATTTATGCTAAACTCCATAACAATTAAGGCACCCATTGAGTGTCCACTCTTCGCCACTCGCCAAAATTACATGTTTTTCATAAAACAGCTTTAAAATTATTTTAATTATTAATAAGAAAAATAAATTATTTGTTCTGGAATTTCTTTTTTAATTTTTAAGAAGATTAAAAACATTTAAGTGATTTATTGAGTCAGAGCTTTATCAGACATAAATTAGGAATACATAATGCAATGATTTTTATATTCAATATTCAATTCAGCTTATATATTGAAATATTATTACTGAAATTGAAGTTAAAAGTTTTAAATAGTATTCTAAAATGTGCATATACGCATTATTAGTAATAATAACATAAAAAATGTAAAATCAAAAACGAAACACATGTTCTCCATTTTTTTATATTTTGAAATCTTACTTCTAAAAAATTAAATTTTTTTTTTTAATTTTTTAGATGTATAACTTCCTTAATTTATATTTCTTTTTATTTATAATTTGAACTTTCCAACGTAGATGTATGAATTAAAAATTGTGATATCCATATACAGTTAAAAATTAAGCGTCCGTTTTTATTAAATATTGAAGAGATTGCAATATTTAATAATTTATTTTTCCGTAACAATTATGAAGTACATGATTTTGAGTAGCGTCTTTTCAATGTACGTTAATCTTCAAATTACCACATGCTACATAATTATAGTAATATGTTTTTTCTTAAAGGCCACCGAACGGAAGCTCCTTAGTATAAGCAAACAAGATTATTCATTTAATTTAATATCCGTTGATTTATGAAGAAGAATAACACAAATTGAACTTGTAAGCTTTCTCTACAATTATGAATGAATAAAATGAGATAAGATATATGAATTGATTTACCAAATTTATGATTATCCAGTGTCTCCTATTACTCCGGATTTGCACATAATTAACTATCAACAGCGCTGTTCATCTATAATTCTCGTAAATCTATAAAGTTGTTAGGTAACATTAGTCGAAATATGCAAGTCTTGATTGTAGTAAATTCAAACATTCCAAAAGTGTATGCTTTCATTTTCTGATCACGTTGTATAATCAAAATTCATATATAGTGTTTTTTTCATATTCTTCACAATGCCAAGCAGTAAATGTCTGCTCAATTATCTCTTAAATAATATGTACTTTTGTAGTCTTGGGTTTTATTTACTTGATTAAAAAAACTTTTCAAATAGCCTTTCTATCAGAAAAGAATATTTCAATTATTTTATTTGACTTGAAGGTTATTTGAAAAGGTTTACTTTTTAATTAATCCAATGATAATCGTTTAAGTTTATCTGAACCGATAAATAGATTGTCATTATTGCACGTTCAATGCTGTTTTCAATAAAATTCGAATGTTCAATCTCAAGATTGAGTAAGAGCAATTAAGTGCGTTTGACGCTTTTAAAATTGTATAATTAAGCACTAATGGATGGAACGTGTTGACTGACTCAGTCGAGTAAAGGAAACTTTCCTAATGTCAGTCTCAATTTTACCGATAAGAAGTTATCAAACTTGGTTACAAATTGTCCTTTAATATCCTAATTTACCTATTCCCCGATATTTTCAAATTTAGCACCAATAAATCAAGTGTTTCAAGTTCTTTGTGCGTTTTCTTTATCACTAATTTGTGCAAATAGAGAAAAACTATATTTCTGCACAATACCTTTCTTTCATTATTTTCACACGCGCATCACTGTAATTATGACTGAATTAATATTCTGCATATTAGCTACAAAGAATTATGTGCAGCATCGTTCATGTAATACAGAACAACTTTTAATTAACACACTTTGCAGTACATCTTTTTATCTTCTATTTTTCTAATCCTTCAGTTATTCAATTTAGACGAGATTCATATAAGTTCACTTATTATTCATATAGAATGTTTACTTAATTCGCACTCCTTTTACGTACGGCTAAGTAAAAAATAACCGCAGTCTTTATAACAACACATATACCGACGTATATTTATGTACACAAGCATACGTTATATATAAATGTGTATATACGTTTTTATTATATTTCTCTGCGATTGAGAATGCGCAGGTGAAAACGCAATAAACAAATTTTGAATATTTTACAAATCATTTCTTTAGGTCTTGCTCAACTTGGACTGGAATGCTAGTAGGTTAGAAGATTCTTGTACAATCACTTGTCATCTTTATTGGACACGATAAGATCCTCTTTGACTGACAAAGCTGCTAAGCAATTACTAACTCTAGTAATAGAGATATCCAGCTGACAATTCAACTGTAACTATACCTTACGTCAAATTATATAGAGTTAACGTAAATAAGCAAAAAAATCTATTTAGTAACTGGAGATGAAACAACAATATTTGCTGCCTTTTCTTAATTTCACTTGATCTTACTTTCATGACAATTTCCTACTCAATGATTACAGGAAAAATGGCCTCAACCACCACTAGCACTGTCATTTTTGTCCGTTGTTGCTGTTCTCGATTTTGTCTGACATGTCCAATTCATTGCAGAAGCTTCAACGCGAGCATTGGCATCGATAGATTTTTCGTATTTCTCAGCTCAGCAGCAGTATAAAAAGACCTAAAAAACGTTTAAAAAACCATCACATTAGCCTTACGAAAAGTGATTTAAACTAATTTGACCGCAATATTATGTCACGCAAATATCTCCCTTACTAACCAAATAATCACCATCTGCCTTTCACTTGTATAAAATGTTCTCGTTGCTTAAAAAATATTTTATCTAGATATATTATTTCCGTAAGCAATTCTCATTTCTTTTTATTCTACAAATAAGGTAAAAAAGTTCTTTTTAATAATTTATTTCCATGATATCTCGTTGCGATCAAGTCTTCCATTTATGCGGTTAACAGGCCAAGAATCTAGCTGCCTTGCGCACATTATTATGCGCACTCCCTTAACGTGTCGCTCCACCCGACCCCAAGCTTATTGATTTTCTTTTATATTGCTACTTGTATCAATGATTTTCAAATAGTTCAACGGAACCAACCATTAGAATGCCCTTCTTTTTATTAACAAAATATTCATTTTGACAAAGAAACCACCTACATATATATATATATTTTCATATATCAAATAACATTTCAATTGTTATATACGCCTCGCTTTTTTCATTTCTGTCTACTTTTTTAAGAAAAGATTATATAGTTCTAAGTAAATTTTCAAGTCAATTCATTAATAATATAGTAACATTCAATTGATATTCTTTTTTTTTTACTTTTTAAATCTATTATCATATATTATGTATAATAATAAATAATGTACAATATTTTTCATTAGTTTAACATTAATCACACTCTCATCACTTCTACAGGTTTTGCTTTAATAAATACAATAAGTTTTAAAATCAAAAATTGTATTTGCGAATTCCTTTTCCTACAATTTTACGCTTCAACTTCTCAACACCTATTGATTTTTTTCTTATTTAAGAATATTGTTAATTGGTTGTTTATTAATTAGCAAAATTCTTTCTTTTTAGTTAAAAATAAAAGACATTAGTTATTATTGAGTAGCATTCTTTATACATAAACACTGAGAAAATTGAAAAATAAAATTTCTAACAATTTCTACGAAAAATTACAAAAAAGTATTGTAACAAAGCGACCTACTCGATTTTTAATAAAAATTACAAATTACTTTAGTTAAAATTAAAAAATTGCTTTTATCAAATCTTGTTAAATATGCTAGGAATATATGCTACTTTATATTCGAATTTTTACTAAAACGATTAGTAAATTTTGTATAAGTGTAAAAGAATAATATTTAAATTGATTTAAATTAAAATTCAAAAGAAACATTTATCTTTAAACTTTTTCTTTTTTCTTCGGGGACGCTATCGCAGCTATGTAAAGTTTTACTTTTTAACTCACGGTTTTGGTTTATTATTATAACAATCATCGCTTTTACTATTAAATATATTACACGCATTATTAATTCGCTCGCCCTATCGCACTAGTTTAAACTACTTATACTACCGTCGGTAATATCGCATACATTATTAAATTTTTGAAAGTCAATCGCCCTTATATATATTAACTGAACCGGTTGCTGAACACTTGCGACTTACGAGACGCCACCTCGTGTTTTGAATGATTTAAAGTTATCTAAGACTGCGGTGCGTCTCCAACAACTGACAATCACTGTATGGGTTATGTAGCGATATGTATTTTACATGCCGATTTATAAAATTTATTCATGTTTTTTGTAATATTTACTGAGTAAATATCAATTTTTATTAAACTCTTTGTAATTTTACTAAATAATATATTAAAATTTCAAAAAGTATTATGGAAATTTTATAATGTACAATTTTTACTAAGCTTATTAGTAAAATTTGACAAAGGGTTTGTAATATTTTTAAAAGAAATAACAAAATTTAAAATATTTATATTAATTTTTCTTAAAACTAAACAAAAGGTCGAGTAGATTTCCCCTTTCATTGGGAAAATAGTAATTTTTGCTAAAGCATTTTTCTCAGTGTACGGTTTACCATTACGTTAAACAATACATTTAACTATTTAGAAATGTATACCACCATAAGTCAACGCACGTCCCTAAGGTGTACATAAATGGTTTAAAAATTAAAATTTTTCATATGCAGAGAAAAAAGCTTAATAAAAATTACTATTTTCGTACAGGAGAGAAAAGTTACAGTCTTGACATGTGAGGATTTTTCATATTTAAATAGTAAATTTTGCTATTAAAAGTTATAAAATTTGATTTGATAACTTTTGTCATAAGAATTACTATGTTTGATGGTAGAATATCGTCCCACCGACTGAGCCATTATAGACTATAAATAAAATACTTAAAATTCTATCGATAGGTGACGTGTTGAAAAAATCATGACTCGCAAGTGGTTGGAAATAATCTTGCTTAGCGTATATGAAAAATAAATTTCTATATATATATTAGATTTACGTGTAAAATATTTATAATTCAATCAAAGCGTTAAAATTAAGCAATATGCATATTTAATAAAAAATTTAAATAAATATATGCATTTTAAATCTCTTCAAGTTAAGATATGATAATATTCCAGTGTCAAAAGACAAAAACATTTTACCTATTACTTAATTCACATATCAAAACTTAATAATATATATACTTTTTAAATTTTGCAAATTTTGCTTTCTAAAGACAGTTTTCTCAAATTTTAAAAATTACTATTAGGAGAAAAACGGGTACGTTAGCATACCATTCCATACACTCGATTTATCGCAAATATCGGATCCCATTTAAATCTCTAACTATTGTATAACTAACGATAAATACACTAACTCTATTCATAGCTAATTATCGCTATATATGAATGTCCTCTTGTCCCTATGTCCTCTTATATATGAACAGCAGTCGAAAAAATATCGTTGCTACCTATTAGAAGACGCACGCTATCGTCCGTCCGGCGTGAACTACTACTAGTAAATTCGAAAGTAAAAAGAAATTATTTTTTTAAAGTAATTTTGGGTAGATGTCGCTTTTCATAAACTATCGTACGATTCCCTATGTTTCCGTAACTTTTAGTCTGCTTAAGTGCGCTTTCTGAATAGCTGCTCCGAAAACGATAGCGGCCAAGATTTTGGCTTCTTCTTCCTGTCGGTATTCAAATCATATATGCAAAAAAAGACTTTGTTAACGTAGTATGCATAAAAATTTCTTATAAACTAATAGATTGAATGTCTGACCCCTCAGGAGTATAAAATATATTAAAATATAACTATGGTTTTAAGAATCCGTTATCCGCTATCCTCTATCCGCTATCCGCAAGCCGCCACCGTCGTTTCAACGATGGTAAACAGCCACTTACAGCGGTTGATATGGAAAAAAGTTGCAATGGTAAACCCCAGTCGTTATGGTAACCACCTCTCATCCTTACTTTTTGATATTTTTGGTATTAACAATTAGCGCTCCCTACCAGTTGGTATTGGGTTTGGAAATTTGTCGCCAACGCCACTCTGTCGGCCAACTTTGGAAGTCGTGAGAGAAGGCTATTGCTAAATAAATAAAAAATATTAACAAAATAGTTGATATAAGGAGAAGGAAACGTGGAGGATTATTCTAAAAAAAGTCGTGTGTGTTATAGTGTGTGATGATCTTGACGTGCCTTTCCACGCTTTTTCAATTGATGATGTTTATATTTTACAAGTAAACCTGTAGACATCATCCACTGAAAAGGGTGAAAAGGGACATCAGAATCTTCATAAGCTTGACTGTCACATTCACGTACATTTTCTTTTAGGATTGTTCTCCACGTTTCTTTCTTTATTGACACTGTTTTGTTAATATTTTTTTATTTCTGTAAATTGAAATATTAAAAAATACTGCAATTCTCCTATGAATTTTGAGTGTTGCGCTGTGTTAGTGGGAAATGCTTTTAGCAGGCATATATTATAAAAAGAAGGTACTGTTACCTTCGAAAATTTATTAAAACTTCGGGAAGTCTGTGACGACATTACAATAGTACCTCATAAAATTTCATAGAAAAGCTGTAACATTTCTCTCCATGTAGTAATACTATAAAAATATATTAATTTTTTAAGAAAATTGGTCTCGGTTAGAAATTTTCGGCCCATTCTATCTTAAGTTATTCCAGTTTTGAATATTTGGATTTGCCTAAATTGTTGGAATTTTATGTTTTTCGGCATGAAGAGGTACTAAAATTATTTGAGTTTTAAGAAGATTTTAATAATTATTTTCCAAGATATCATTCTGTTTCAAAAAGACACCTTTCCGTGTATAACAAAAGAATGACGATAGCTAATTGAAAATTTCAGAGAAAAGACAGGAAATTTGATTAAATATTAAAAGTGTCAAAGGCTTAGCAATATTTTTCGATACGTTAACTTCAAAGTAATTTGTAATTGTAGCTTTTGCAAAAGATGGTATTTTATTGCCTGCAGGAAGAGAGATTTCACATAGGCGCTTTCATATTTTGACTCAATTTTTCCTTTTCTTACCTAGTTTTTTGTTAATATTGTTCCAAAGATGTTTGTTATTTTGTTTCAAAACTCAATTTCCATTTTGTCAAATTTTATTAGTTATTATTCTTTGGAATGATTTGGAAGGCGTAAATTTCACAGTCTTTTCGAGCGTATTAAAAAAATCCCAGGTTTTATATTTAATTTAGATCAAATTAAATTAAAACATTGATTAAATTAACATCAATATCAAAAGATTTTCAAGTACAGTAAGTGAAGGATGGAGAGTTCAATTTACAAATTCATTTTCTCTTAATAAAAATTTAACAATTGTCAAGCCTTATGATATATCATTACAACATTACAACATAAAACAAATATACGAAAATGTGAAAATAAAGTTATAAAATAATTGACAAAAATGTAATAGCACTTCTTTTTTAATGTTAGTAGTAAGTACTACTTTTATATAAGATAATATTTTATCCATTATTTTCGGAACAATTCATATAATAATTTATTTGACCTTCATTTGCTATTTTTTCAATATTATATTACTTAAACGAATACTTAGATTCCGTGCAATTTGCTATGATACTTTTTTCTCAATTTTCATGAATAAAGCTTATATTTCAGTTGTACACTATCAGTGTATTCGTGAGAAACTTCTTGATGACTTGCACTCTTCGGTGCTACTTGAACTGGTTTGACATTTCAGAAAAAAGTATATCCCACGGTAAATGTTTCTTATAAAAGTGATAAATACATTTTTTTAATAAATATCAAGTACTTAAAAAATTACTTTAAAATTTTATTTTCTTGTCTTAAAATTATTTAGCAAATCTGAAAACTATTTTTTAAAGAGTTATAAGCACCTTAAATCCTGTAAATAAATAAATAAATGAATTTTAGAAATAAAGAAGTTTAATAAATATATATGCCTACCTTTTTCCACTATATTTCCAGTATATATTTTTAAAGTTTAAATGTGCCTCTTTTACCTAAATCATCGATATTAATTAAAATAAAAATCATATAAATAAATTTTCAATATTTTGCGGTTCATATCCATTTTTTCCATAAGATTTCATATGATCTCGTTACAATTTTGAAACATTTATCAATGTCGAGGATTAATAAAAGTAAACATAGTTAAAGTTACGAAAAGATGCGAAATCCTCTACGAAAATATTCTTTATAGAATTACAGATAAATTTAAATCGTTTTCAATTTAACAATAAAAGACAAGTTTCAGCGATTAACATAATAAAGACTTAAGTAGGTATATTTCTTTTTCATAATTGTTATATTTAAAAATAAATAAAAATCCTATAAATGATTTTCTTTTATTATCTTGCTGATTCTTTTCGATTGAGAAGCTACATATTAAATAATCCAATATTTTATTCAAATAATAGTAAATTTCTTTCCATCAAATATATACTTATTTATTTCAAAATGATATTGTTAATTATAACCTAACATTAAATTTAATGAAATATTAATTTATTTCAAATACATGACGAAATACATTAACGAAATATTAGTTTTTATCCTAATCCTTCAAAAAATCTACTTTTTTACACACGGCGCGCAAAGTGCATACTGAACGCCCTGTGGGCGAAAAACAGAATGCGTAATTTACGCCCCGCGTGTAAAAAAAATAGTATATGCACCATGGAAGTGAAACTAAAGAATCCCTCAAATCGCATGATTCGGGCGACATTCCTTACTTTTACTCTCTTGGTGCATAATCTACTATTTTTTACCTCTGCACAGGGAGTAAAATCGTATTTTATTTTCTAGACTCATTTTACTCCCTGAAGATACACTTTACGCTTCAAATATACAATTGTTAACGATGAAGATGAATAAATGGAAAGATTCTTTTCATTCTTCTAATATATTTTATTGTCTTCTTTTTCTCTTACTTATTATACACTTAACGTCGGAAATATAAGGTCACGCAAGCATTTTTCACTGAAAAACAAAAAAACTAAAAAAATGCCGAAAATGCTCGTAAATTGTTAAATAACAAATTTGGCTCACCTATTGGTGAATGCAGATAATCAACTTAGAATTTTTTCAGATAGGTAACAAAATTTTTAAGTTCCGCATCTGAAAAAATTCTAAGTCCCATCGAAAAAAAAATTCGTTAATAACGAGTTTATCCACATTTTGCACGGTGTTTAATCCTTTGTAAATAAAAAATTTCAGATCAGATTTTGGCATAAGATCTCACGTAAGAACTTACGTAAGATCTTACGTAAGATTTTTCAATAGGGTAGTAGACGACTGCCGCAGAAAGGGCAGGGAGGTTATTTTAGGGTGCGACGCAAACGCACATCACCTTGTTTGCGGCAGCTCATACTGCCATGACCGAGGTGAGAGGGGGTATCTTTGCACGACGGATCTTGACATCCTCAACATAGGTAGACTTCCGACTTTCAGAAACAATAATAAGGTGGAGGTTATAGACATCACTCTGGCAACGAGGGGCATCTTCCCAAAAGTTCGGAGATAGAGAGCATCGGAAGAGGGTCTCCATGTTTGACCATGAGCAGATATGCTTTGAACTGGGTGAACTGACCAAGGATGATCAGATGAGAAGAAATCCCAGGAAGACGAACTGGGATTTGTACTGCAGTCGTCTAGGGGAGAAACTCCCGGACAGTACAGTCTTCAAGGATTGCCTGGCATTCGGCTACGTGCCAACCGAATGGAAGAAGACTAAGGTTATCTTTATACCTAAACCTGGAAAACAGGCGCATGAGAGGGTAAAGGACTTCAGACTAATTAGTCTGACGTCTTTTGTGCTTAAGACCTTGGAGAGACTAGTGGACCGAGGAATCAAGGACGGAGACCTGACGACTCATCCTCTGCACGCTGCGCAGCATGCGTATAGGGAGGAAAAGTCGGTGGACTCTGCTCTTGACGAGGCTACTACTAGAATCAAGAAGTGGATGAAAAATAAAGGTATGGTATTGGCAGCTTTCCTGGATGTGGAAGGCGCTTTCAATTTCACGACAGATAGTAGCATATGCCGAGGAGCAGAGAGTCACGGCATTCCCAAATCTCTTGTCAGGTGACTGCACAACTCCCCAGTTGGGAGAGTAGTCCAAGCACAGTGGGGGTCTGCGACAGGAGAGGACCAGGTGTGGAGGGGTTGTCCACAAGGAGAGGTCCTCTCGCCCAGCGAGTGGTCTTTTATTGTAAAGGAAATACTGGGCATACATTGGCAAGCCTAATGAATTTTGGATTAGGAATAGTGGAGGTTTAGTGCAAGGAAGGTGAACTGTCCGTTAATCCCGAAAAGACGGTACTGGTCAACTTCATCACTAAATACAAGGTTAAGAAAATGGGACCCATTTAGCTATTCGGGAAAACACTCTCTTTGTCTCACGAGGCAAAGTACAAATGAGGCGAACTGGAGGAAACATTTGGAAAGCAAGAAAAGGAGATTTACGGCTGCTTTCTGGGCTTGCAGAAGAGCTTTTGGCGCAACCTGGGGCTTGAAACCCAGAATGATCTTATGACTCTACACGGCAGTACTCATACCGAGGCTGAGCAACGGGAAACTTGCTTTTAGACAGAATGCAAGGGATGGTGACAAGAGGTATAATGGGAGCTAGAAGGTCTACACGGAGAAAAGTGTTCCTCGCTAGGGACGGTGCTGTTCCTCTGGCGGCGAAAAGTGCAATTAGCACCGCATGGTGGCGTGCCGTACTCGTATTTACACGTGCGCGCACGTCTATACTCGATGCTGAGAACAGAGGGATTTTCGGTTACATTTGCACGGCGTTTTGCCGTGCCAGCACCGTTCCTTGCGACGCAAACGCGCATCGACAGGCTTGCGCGTAGGCCCATTCATCGCGCAACACTATAAAAGTTTTAAGGAACATGATAAAAAATATACATTTAAAGTATATATATATAATAAACATTGGCTTTTTTTTATATTATATTTATTATCTTTTTATAGAATATATTTACATAAATTTTTTACAATACAAATTTTGTAAAATTGTGTAAAGAGAGGAGAATGCCCGGTGCGGGCGAATAAACCTATTCTTATTAACTGTGCCTCCTATTGTTTGTCCACTAGCCCCACTAAAACTTTAGACCAGAATGACAAAAATTATGAATATTTTTTGCAAATAATACTCAGCGTAACATGAAATGAGTTTAGAGACTTCTATTTAGACTCATTTTGCATTACAATTTTTATTTTAAAAAATAGTAGGTATATATTGCCTCACAATTGTAATTTTGAAAGGCCCGCCTAACTTAGTCGCTTGTTCGTTGTTCCTTTTTGCCACATTCCGTTCTAGGAATATACCTTTTGAGAATATCATAGCTTGCACTGCTCATATAAAGGGTCTGTCCAGAAATGTTTGAAGTTGGCTACGCTAGTGATTTTGCGCCGCGGCGTGCACGCAAACGATATTGCGTGAGGTTGTAGACGCTCCCTCAAGGTATCTCTTATCTCTTATTCGAAAACAGGAACGAGCTACAAGAAATACAGGAACAGACATTCCTTCTATCATATTTATAGAAGCTATGTAATTTTTTCATATGTGTTTCTGTTCCTTTTTTACTATAGCAGCCCTCAGGATCGACCAAGTATTTTATCTTTTCAAGTGCAGAACCCCTAATAAAATGAATCAACTAATTAATCTATGTTTTCTATGTTTACAAGTAAATAAAATATCTTTACCTTCAATTTCTAATATCTCAAGTTCGGTTTTGATCATTAATTGCACTTCAAATAAAAGTAAATATATATTTTTTACATAACTTCATTTTACTCTTTGTTAATTTTTAAATGTTAATTTATGTTTTAATCTGAATGTTCAATGTGTAAATTCATGTACTTTGCTTAGAACGTACGTTTGTTTAAATTATTATCTTTAACTTATTGTCTTCACAAAAAAAATTGTAAATGTATCAATTATCAGTAACCTGATCTTTTGTACTTCTTACTTCTTATTTATTTAGGTATGACAGATATTCTATACAATAATGGTATTATACCAAAATGTTAATTTTTTTTAAATAAAAATTTATAGGAATTTTATTTTTCCTTTTGTATCTTACATTGTTGGCTAAGAAAAACTATTAAAGTTTACTTTCTATATTTTGGAGAAAAAGGTAATTTTAATTTATGCTTTAAGGTAGAATAGTACTGTAATGACTTAATGATATTTAAAATATTTAATTGCATATTGGCAGAGCTGAATGACATCGTTATTAGAACCACGAGGTCTACAATGAATCAGTTGATAAAGCAAAGGGCTTATAATTCAGTGATCTGAGATCAAGTCCTGATCTCTATCAATTTACACAAGCACCTCTGTACGTTTCTATGTACTTTGTTTACAAAAACATCGTGGACCTCTGTGCCTAATTAGTAGAAATAAATGCATACAGTGACCTTAAAATAAAAAAAATTAAGGTTTGAATTTGCCTTTAAACAATATTTTTATAGATATCTGAAATGAGTTAACAGTAGACTTAAGTAGTTGTTTTTTTTTGTCTATTTTTTAATTAAACTATTATCTGCCATTTTATTTCTATTAATACCCTATAGAAAATATACTGCAGGGCTTTCTGCAGAAAACTTTGCAAGGAATAGTATACAGCAGAGAACAGGATCTTGAAGAATTTTTTGCAGGGTAGTTTATATACAGCCAGTACTATACAGAACTGTATCGAAAATACTCTGTAGGAAAATTTGAAAATTAAATATTTTTTAAAACATTCTGCATGATATATAACTTTCCTATAAAATGTTTGTGACAGAATTCTGTGTTATTGCAGGAATGTCTTACAGCATATTTTCAATGGGTTTATTTGGTTATTTTAGTTCAAAGTAATATTTTCAATCCTACATTATCCTTACTTTTCAGATATGTACTTAAATTGCTTTAAGGCCTTAGATATTATAAATAAAATATTTTGACATATTTTACTGAAAGATTTATATCTTCAGTATTTCCTCTAGAAAAACCAAAATTTATAAATTTTCAAGCAACATTAATACTTAATTCAAAGTACTGATTAAAAATTGGTCATCCCCGATTATAAATTATGCTTTATGGAAAAGATATTTACTAGTTTTTTTCAGTAAAAGCTGTCTTTACAATAAGAAAAAATTTACATGATAATAAGTAATGCATAATTTATGTAAGATTAACCTATGATACAAGATCACCTTTTTATGAATTTTCTTACATGTATTGCAAATCTTAAATCCTAGTCCTTTAAAGGTTAATATTTAATAAAGTTAACTAATAATAACAATGGTAGTTCATTATTATGGGTGCAGAAGTTAATTATCTAACCCATGCAATAATTGTTGCTTGAACTGAGTAATCACTTACATGCACTATTATGCATCAGTCCCATGGAGTATTTTACAGCACAAAGACTGAAAATTAGTATTACAGTTGCCATTTTGAGGTTAGACTGCTGAAAAAATTAACTTTGAATAAGTAAAGATTTTATTAATAATGTAAATAGAGGAACTGCTTTCTGTTTTTTTAATTGAAACGATTCTTCTATCTAGTAGGATGGCTTATCTGGATCTAAAAAGTATGCGCTCATAAACATGAAAATCATGAGATCCACTTAAAAATAAATCTAAAATATGAACAAAATTGTTCGTTGGGATCAATATAAATTTTTTTATAGATTATCAAGTGAATTTCATGTGGATGTGAATTTACTTATGGATTATTAAAAAAAAATTATTTTTTGTAATTTAAGAAAAATCAATTTGTAGTCCAAAATAAAGTATGTTCAACTACATTAGTAAGTGTATGAATAGTAACACTCAAACTGAAGGATTTAATAAAAAAATTATTGTTTCATGATTTATTAATGGAATCAAAGTACATAAAAAAAGTAATTTTATAAATCAATCAACCAATTTGTATGTCAGGCTGCAAATTGATATACTTGAAAATTTTTTAGAATGCATATTTTTAAGATTATAAGATTATATTCAGTTGAAAATATCCATATAGTAGATTTTCATGTCTGACAGTTGTTGATGTTATGTATAAGGACAATACGCATCCTTACAAAATTTCACAGGATGCCTAACGTAATTTCCGCGCTCTACTATACCGACAAATCTCTATATTCTCTGCTAGCATCTAAGGCAAATTTGATTTTTCAAATAATTTTGAAACGGCTTTCTTAATCATATTTCTGATTTCATCAAAACATTATTTATAACTCGAAGAATGTGCGTAGACATTTTTTTTGGCTGATTTCAATTCCAATTGAAAAATAAGTCAGTATTTTCATCAATACGAATTGAAATCAGCCAAAAAAGAAGTCAACGCACATTCTACAAGCTGTAAATAATGTTTTGATGCAATCAGATATGACATTAAGAAATCCCTTTCAAAATTATTTGAAAAATCAAATTTGCCTTAAAGGTTAGCAAATAACATAGAAAATCGTCGGTATAGTAGAGCATAGAAATTAAGATAAGTATTTCCTTAATATGTTGACATAAATATTTTTTAACCTTCAGTGCGTAAAACAGTACTTTTTGGAACATCTGTAAGTGTGTAAAGCAGTACTTTTACCACTGGGTATACTACGTGATACCACGCATAGAATTATGCATTTTTAATTATTCATTGTTATAAATTAATAAATAAATTTCAATTTATTAAACATTTATCGAAAAAAAAAATTTTTATTCTATTAAAATTAAAATTAACAGCGGGGGTTGGCGCGCGCAGTAAATATATTCATTTGCTCACAAAATGAATGTACGTAGAAGTTTCTAAATTTATTTCGTGTTACACTATGCTTATTACAAAAAATTCATCTGCCGTAACCTACAGATCTCATTGGTGCATGGATATTGTAGAGCTGTAAAGTTTGAAATTATTTAATTACATAGTTGAGAAAATTAAAAAAATTCTATATAGTACATTACGATACAAGTGTCGTATGGGGCACTTTACGGCACGGCGAGGGTAAGCGCCCGAGCGCAGCGTAGGACAGAGCCTCATACGGCACGCGTATCGTATACTGTTTTATAGCACGTGTGACTTAAACTAGCCAAAAAATTACGATACATCGTCTTTAATGATATAATTCAATGTTTTAATTTCTTTTTATGTAGAAATATTTCACATCTTTTGTATGAATTCCAATAGAATTATAAGCTGCACGACAGCAAATTGGTATCATTACCGTCAATAAAGTAGAGAAACTTTTGTCGACTTTCGATGAGAACCATTACCCGGTAGTTACCCGGTTGAAAATAGAAACGTTGAAAAGATTTCCAATCAACGTTTCCGAAAGGTTGATTATCAACGTTTCCTAGATAATCGATATAAACGTTGATTTTCAACCTTTTTTTCAACGTTTCCTGGATGAGCGATATAAACGTTGATTTTCAACCTTTTCGTCAATGTTTCCTAGGTAAACGATGTAAACGTTGATTTTTAATGTTTTTAGATGAGCGATATGTACGTATCATTTAATGATAAGGGTAATATAAATTTCAAAACTTTAAAATAAAAATTATTTTTATTAATTAGTAAAAATAAAAAACAAAATTCTTAATTTTTTACAAAAATAACTTATTAAATAATTTTTTTTGATTCTTAAACCACAACTTGAAAATAAACGTTTAATTTTATTACGAACTTAGTTTTCAAAACTTTGTACTAAAACACTTATTGCAAAATATAAAGCCCATTTTAACTGATAAATCGTAAAATAAATATTAACTTTTAACTACAATTTATATCACATATTTATATTCATGATTGTAAGGCTGTTTTGCCTGTTTTAAATAATAAATGAAAAAAATAAATATTTTTTCTTTTTAATTAATATAAAACGCTAGATAATCTAATTAAATTAAATTATAAAGTAGAAAGATTTTCATTGTCACCATTCTCTGATTTAATGCTAGTCTTTTTCTTTGGCTGCGTTATCATCAGAGTCACTACAGTCTTCTTTGTTTTTGTTTGTTATTGGCTTCATACTATAGTATCAGTAGTATATTTTAGAGTTGCGCAATTCTCTAGAATAGTCGTCGGCACCATTCCAGAAAACGCTACATATGCCATGGAAAAGCGTGCGGTATGAGGGAATTTAAGGCACGCAGTGCTATAAAATTATTTATTTTAGAAATTAACATAGTAAATAAGTCTAGAGACATCTATCTAAGCTTATATTAGTTACACGAAGTTACACCTTAAATCTATAGTCAAATAAAAGAAAATAGAGAATAAATATGCAGGGTGTTCAAAAATGAACTTGCACGACCAGTATATTCGTGTTCAGAATAACATTCTAAGCACTTTTTCACTTTTGACATTATTCAGAATTTGGGATAATTATGGAGTTACTGTTAATTAAAATCTACAATAATTATCCAATCAGCGCTCGATTTGATGATGAACCCCGCATGATTCTCCCCGCGCGACCCATGCTGCTCGAGTAAACCCCGCCTACCAGCGTCAGCTAGAGCGCTGATTGGCTAATTATCGAAGTTTTTGATTGACCATAACTCGATAATTAGCCACAATTACGAAATATGCCAAAAGGGAAAAAGTGCTTAGAATGTTATTCTGAACACGGATATACTGGTCGTGCCACTTTATTTTTGAACACCCTGTATAATGGGAGTTATAATATAGAGGGATGAGATCGCTGATTCTTGTCTGTTTCTATCTAGGATTTGGGCTTACTTTCTTTCGCTTATGCGAGTGTTGTGAGCAATTCTTTTTGATACGCTGTAAGACATAGGTTGGATGTGGATAACCTTGATGAGTCATCTTCAAAATACTTGTTGTTTGTCGTACCCTCGTTCTTTCGGATTTTTCTCTTGACTCCCAAGAATGGCGGGTCATCGATAGTCATCAGCGAAATAGTAACGCGGGGCCGACAGTGCTCCTTCATATTCTTGGATAGTTTCAATGCAACTTCAACGACGAACCTTGAAGGCGGGAGAATTAAATTTTTCTAACAAAAAACAAGAGCCTTTGTTTATCCTTTACCGGACAGGGCCCATACATAAAAAGGAGATGCAGGAATATAAATGATTGAGGCAAAAAGAGAAAAATGTGAAGTGGGGCAAAACGAGTTAAAAATGTTAAGGTTGCATTTTGCAAGAAATCGAAGATAATTTTTATATACTTCAGGTTGGGGGAATGTAAAAGAAACTGGTAATGCTCAATGGGGAGAGGACGGGAGGGAGGAGAAGAGTTTGCGTTTCCAAAGATCCTTTATAAGAATCAGGTACTGAACATTGAATCTGGGACAAGCTTGAAAGACGTGATCCAGATCTTTATCCAGGGAGTTGTTGCCACTTTTCCTAATACACGAGAAGGTGGTAATTTTTCGACGCTCAAACCGCCTCGAAAGTAACCGCGGCTTGCAAAACGAGGATAACCAAATAAAATAAAAGATACGTGTTCTTAGACGGTAAAATTGAAGAAAACGCTCGAAATTTGAAAAAAAAAAGGAAGATTTAATTAATGGGAACAAATCTGAAAAAACTAGGGCAAGTTTAGATTTAGGCCATTATTATTGGGAACAAGCAAACCGACTTTCTCGTTGCCGCTAATTGACTTAAACTTCAAAGGAACTTTTTAATGTTAAAGATAGTGGTAACTGGGTAGAAGATGAAGTCTGATGATTAAATTGATAACTTGAATGACGCTGAAAGCGTCTGCGAAAATAATCGACCTGGGTATGCGAGGAAACAATGTGTTCGACAGTGATTTAGATTGCAAGAGATTCAGCAATGGAAATGAAGGCAACAGAGATTCAGAACTAAATGTAGACATGTTCTTGGGAACCGTAGATGGCAAGATTAATGTAAGAGCCGTTAAAGTTAGGATTGAGTTTAGAGTCGCTCGTTAAACGACCTGTGTAACTTATGGATGTTCTCTTGTTTAGTGGAAACTAACTAGTAGCGTTAACCCTCTCCTCGGCCGCCGCTTTGTTTCTCTCTTTTCGAAACGTCTAAGTTGAGCACCTAAGATGAGAGGTGATGAAATTTAGTCCTCTGCACAGTGTTCTCTACTTCTCCTCTCTGAGCCTATGAGTAGTGGGGAGCATCTTCATCCCTCTTACTCATTCGCGTATCCTCCCTCCAAGTGCCTGTCCACTCCCAACAAGTCAAGCATACTCTCCCTACTCCATAAAAATTGGGGGATTCTTAAAGTCACAGCTGAAAATATTATACTTCAAGCGCAGTGTTAGCGTATGCAACATATGTTAAAAGTTGTAACTTTGACCTGTTATAACTCAAAAATTAGTACCGGTTGGGTGCTGAACTTTCAATCACTTATTAAGTATATTAATATCTAAATCTAAACCAAATTTTAGCTAAATTGAGGGAACCTGTATTTTCAAGAGAACATTCTTAAGAGGATGCCTATCTTAATTTTTATGCTCTACTATACCGACAATTCTCTATATTCTCTGCCAAAAAAGAAGTCTACGTACATTCTACAAATTATCAATAATATTTTTATGCAATCAGAAATGCTTTTAAGAAAGCCATTTCAAAATTATTTGAAAAACAAATTTGCGGTAGATGCTAGCACACAATATAGAGAATCACCTTAATACTTCTTTAGAGCAGTGCATTAAAGTAAAATTTCACTCGTTTCATTATTACTATATATGTAATCTTTCTCATCCGCTAGTCTACCACTTTATGTTTTCCCACGAGTGGCCATTTATACTGGAATAAAATTTTTGCAGTTTACTATATTTTCAAAAATTCAGGATATTTATATCCTAGCATTTAACTATTAGTTTTTAAATCTGTTTAAAAAATGAAAAATTTGAATTGCAATTCTGCAAAAACTAATGACAGTACAATAATGTTTTATGAAAATTATTTTAACCCATTAACGCCTAAAACAGAGAAATCGTAGCTCTGTTTTCAACCGTAAATCTATCACACATTCCGCGGATATATTCAAAGCAAACATACTTTTTCTTAAGTATTTTTTTCTCTACTTTCCATTTCCGGTCTCCGAATTGCGATATTTTCACTCAGAAATCCAATATGGCGACATTTAAAAAAAAAAATGCCAAATTTCGATACATTTTTTTTTTTTAAATCCAATTTCTTGTTGTGTTAACGTTGAGGACGGAACTTTATTGTTCAACTATGAGTGCATAAATGAGTTGTACTTTAAATTCAGCTTGGTCCCGAATCCAGAAATTCAATATGGCGGCTAGAAAATGGCGCCGGAAGCGCAAAATTTTGCCCAAACATTCACGAATTTTTTTCTCAAATATAATGCATTCGACGAAAAAATCAATAAGAATAAAAAGTGCTTAGAATCAATCAAAGAATATGTCTAAATTTTTTCACTGAGGTTTGAGCAACTTTTTTATTTTTGCCAATTGGCAATTTATGACAAATTGGAAAAATTCATCGAATCGTCTCTAAAAAATTCAGATATACTTCTTGGTCAATTCTGAGCACTTTTTAAAATCAAAAACCTTAAAATTTTTTGTTCCATGTGCACTTTTTAGTCAATTATGAGCAAATTTACTTCAAATTTGTGCCCGAGTATCTGTCACATTCCAGATAATATGATTTTCGCGTTAAAAAATTCTCATTTCTTAGCCGTTGATGTACAACGTTTCCCGACACTTACCACGTGGAGGTGAATGAGTCAAAGCATCTTGTTTTTTTTTTTTTTTTTTTTTTTTTGGGCTTTTTATTAGAGTTTTATTTATGTTTTTGATTTTTTATAGTTTTATAATTTTTATTTTTTTTTAAGAACTGTTATGATTTTTTATAAAACACGTTTTACAATAAAATTTATTGCATTTTTTACAAAATTTGTTTGTCCTAATGACACATGGCTTGCAACAGCAGAGCTTCTGTTGTTTCAAGGATACTGTTTCATGAACAATGTCATCAACTTTAGGTCTAGTTAGATAGTGTTTCACAATATCCATCAGAAATTCTTTTGAACTTGTTTGGTGACTTGGATTAGCACAATTATAAAGTATTACTGCATTGGTGACAGCGGCCTGAAGTAATCTAATAAAAACCACCCACGTCCACTTTTTTGATCGAATGCATGGCATAACATTATTGCAATAGCCATCATGAACATCAACCCCTCCCATAAACCTATTATAAAGATGAAATGCATTAGGAAAAGGTATGTCTATTTTTGATTTTACTTCTTTGGAATATCTTTTCGAGGGTAACAGTGGTGTTACTCCAGATGCTGTAGAAATTATTGAAATCGGTTTAGAATCAATAATAGTAATTAAATTCATTCCGCTCTTCTGATCGTGCTTTGTGGCATATGTGCCTCTTGTTGATTTTTTATCAATATAATTTTTTCTTTTATCCTATTTTCTCTAATAGTACCAGTGGAACGTAAACCCATTTTTCTTAAATGTACAAAAAGGTCTAAGCTTGTGAAGTAATTGTCCATGTATAGATGGTAAAGGCCTACTTTACGAAAAGTTAGCGTTGAAAAAAAATTGTCAAGTAAGTTCATTACTACCCGAGTTCCTAAAGCACATTTGGCTAATTTATCCCCAATAGTTGAATTCTTTCCACAGTATAGATCAAAATCTAATAAAAACCCATCTGATGTACATAAACCCCAAAATTTCAGACCGAATCTAATTGGTTTGCCGCGAATAAACTGTTTCATACTAGTTCTAGCGTAACATTTGGCCATCATTTCATCTACAGATATCGCGGTTTGAAAGTACCCGAACAATTTTATATTTCTACGAAACAGATTCATGACTTGACGAACTCGCCAAGCTTTATCATTGCAATCTTCATCTACGGGTTTTGATAATTTCAACTTAGATTTTATATTATCAAATGTACAGCGTCCCATAGCCGATTTCACTACATCACTAGATAAAAAGGGTTCAGTAGACCAATAGTCTCTTTGACTTTTCCTTTTATTGAATGCTGAGAAAAGTATTATTCCTATAAATATATTTAAATCAGACATTGTTAGACTGCAATTATTCATCTTAGTTGATTCTATAATATAATTTTTAATTTCTTTGCAAAAAAATGTCTCAAATAAGTCAACTGGACTCATATTTTTAATGTCTTTCCTATGACTATCAGATAATAATATTTCATTTTCAACTTTGCAGGAATAACTTTTTTCTCCGTCGATCCATTTATAAATATATTCATTTTCCAATTTAGATTGATCATTCATATAATTCTTACAAGTTTCTGCGTATGTACTCAGTAATAAATTATCAATACATTCAGAACCAGAATCTTCGTTACTCTGACCAGAAATGCCCGAATCATCTGGATTAGGTACCAAAATATTATAATCATCGTTATCACCAGAATAATAATCTTCTTCAGACTCTGATTGAGACCGTACACTTCTCCGGCGTTTTGGAGCCATTACAATTTTAAAACTTGAAAAATGCACATGCAAAATATTAACGCTAATATTTAATAGTATAGTACACAAAGAGTGAAAAAACTAAAGATTCTTCAAAATCGATTTATGAACATTCAATTATGATTCACTATTTTGAAATTCAATAAAAACATTACAAAAGCTTTTGGCAAAATTCGGCAAATTGAAAAAGTTTACAAAAGTTGCATAACTCAAATTTTTTAAGGTTTTTGATTTTTTACACAAAAACAAAGCGTTATACGAGAAAAAGTTAGAGAATAAAAAGTGCTCAGAATTGACCAAGAAGTATATCTGAATTTTTTCGAGACGATTCGATGAATTTTTCCAATTTGTCATAAATTGCCAATTGGCAAAAATAAAAAAGTTGCTCAAACCTCAGTGAAAAAATTTAGACATATTCTTTGATTGATTCTAAGCACTTTTTATTCTTATTGATTTTTTCGTCGAATGCATTATATTCGAGAAAAAAATTCGTGAATGTTTGGGCAAAATTTTGCGTTTCCGGCACCATTTTCTAGCCGCCATATTGAATTTCTGGATTCGGGACCAAGCTGAATTTAAAGTACAACTCATTTATGCACTCATAGTTGAACAATAAAGTTCCGTCCTCAACGTTAACACAACAAGAAATTGGATTTAAAAAAAAAAATGTATCGAAATTTGGCATTTTTTTTTTAAATGTCGCCATATTGGATTTCTGAGTGAAAATATCGCAATTCGGAGACCGGAAATGGAAAGTAGAGAAAAAAATACTTAAGAAAAAGTATGTTTGCTTTGAATATATCCGCGGAATGTGTGATAGATTTACGGTTGAAAACAGAGCTACGATTTCTCTGTTTTAGGCGTTAATGGGTTAATTTGTAGTTATATGTATCTCTACGTGCAGACTGCTAATGTTCGCCTGAAAAGAATCATATATGGTATCTCTTTAGAGACTTTAGACTTTTGATCTTTTAACATGTTTCGATATTTCGTTAAGGTTTTTTTCGAAAACCGTGTATTATTCACTTTTTGTCCAACTTACTCCATTGCAAAGTGTTATGATTAAATGAAATTATTTATTTTTACAGAAAATGATTGTTAGAAAATGTTTCATCAGCAAACTTATTTGGATAAAAATACAAAATTTATGTGTGAAAGAAAATAATTGGCAAAACAAAACTGAATGTTAAAAATATAACTTAATGTTTCAATTTTGTTGACAAGAGTTTGACTTTTCTACAAAACAGCTGTAAGTATTGACAAAAATATTTTTTGTTTTTCAATAAACTGTAAAAATTAATCAAATATTGGAAATGACTAAAATGCTGTTGAATAGAACGACTTACTTACCGTTTTAAATATTATCGAAAAATTTTATAGAAGTTTAAAGAATTATTAAACAGACTTGCAATTACCTAAATTTCTTTCAAAAGTTATATTAGTTTTTAGAAATATATGTGATCAATGTTCTTAAAATATATTATATTTGTGATAAAATAGCTATCCAAAAAAATGCTAGATCTGTTATGACCAATTTATGACCTTTTTTATGCTTTTACTTTGCTATAAACTATAACCAGGATCAGTCTTTTTGAATCTCTGCGTAAGCGGGATTATCCGATTTTGTGTTTATTTGGGAAGTCTTAGAAATGTTTATCACTTATAAACGACAATACTATACATTTCATATTATCGCGAGAAGAGGCTCAGCTTCACCATTATCGAGAAATTGAATGTCAAAATTGAACATTTTAACACGGCCTTTTATGGGACAGTTATCCACGAAAGAGCATTTTCAATCTACAGGGTGAGTCATTTTAATTGATCCACTTAACTCCAGAAATAAGGATAAAAGAAAAAATTGTTCTTACAAAAGTTGTCCGGTACAAAGCGGGCCATCTGTCCGTGTAATTAATTTTGACCTGGAATTTTATTTTCAAGGTCATTTGAAGGTCAAAATGTTTTTTTTTTAGATGGGAACCCCTATTTTTGACAACGAATTTGGGAAGAGCGGAAAATTTTACGTCCGGATTGGTATTTCGAAATTTTTGTTATGACTCTCAGAGGATCATTTCAAGGCTAAATGTAACGATATTCTGTGTTTGCTATTTAATTACATTTTCTGATAGAATAATCAATAACGTCATAACTCCAATGCGACAACGACCTTGAAAAGGTTTATCTTACTTTTAGCGTTACCCGAAACAACGACGTGCTTGTTTAACGTGAATCCCCTTGTCTCTCACGATGGAGTGCTTGTTTAACGTGAGTCCCCTTGCCTCTCACTTTTATCGTATTACATTAAATGTTCAAAATTTCTTCCATCAGCTTGAAGACACAAATTTACACGCCTTTGAAAATGTACTGTCCTGAGTAAGGTATCTCCGAGATTCCTGTACAAGCTTGGAGAATACAGTCCATTATATCTGCTCTAGTTGTTGGCCGTTGTGCAAAAAGAACATTCTTCAAATAGGCCCACAAGTAAAAGACAGGGGATGTTGAAAGTAAAGTTGAAGGTCAACACTAATTGTACGGACAGATAGCTCCCTTTGTACCGGATAACTTTTGTAAGAACAATTTTTTCTTTTACCCTTTATTTTGGAAGTTGTTTGAGTGGATCGATTAAAATGGCTCACCCTGTATAACTCCGGCCCCGAAAATGTAACTTTCCGGCCGCTGCGCGAGTGGAAGTTGTAACTTTCGGGGATCGTCGTGCAGAAAAATAGTATACTCGGCTTCGCCTTGATCGACAATTTCATGTAATCTGAGACAATTTCTTACTATACAGGGCTAGGTACGTAATATACTAATTCATATCAATAATACGACAATCATATTATAATTTACGAGAGCCAAATTTCACCGTTTTTAACCCTTTCACGCTCAAGGGAAATATTTTTGGATCGTATTAAAATTGATTCTTGAAATCTTGATCACTGTGATCGGCGTTTGGGCAAGGTTTAATTTGTTAGATTAGTCAAAATGAATCAACTTACTGAAAGAGAGCGAATATGACTTATGATGAGAGGTTGGGGCGAAATGGCATTTTTAACGGTGTCAAGAACCATTACAAGGTTTAATGATCACGGTACTATCAATGATCTACGTAGACCAGGCAGACTAAACTATGCTATCAATCATTGAGGATCCACATAATTCTATTCGTAGGGTTACTCAAAGATATGACGTTAGCAAATCGTCAGTACATAACATATTAAAAAGTACCAAATTCCATCCATTTAAAGTTAATCTGGTTCATAAATTGAATGAAGATGATTTCGATCGTTATGTTTAATTTTGGGAAGACATGATAGAACGCATAATTGAAAATTCTGAATTTTGATACAATATAGCATTCTCAGATGAGGCGACTTTCAACCTGATGGAACCTTAAATAGGCATAACTGCAGATATTGGATATGGACAGATAATAATCATCATTGGACTAGAGAAGACAAATCACAATATCCAGAAAAATTAAATGTTTAGGCTGGATTTCTCAACAACAGAATCATAGAACCTTTTTTTATTGATGGTAACTTAAATGCACAAAACTATGAAGATATGCTACGAAACCAAATAGTTCCTGCAATTAGAGAAAAAGCTGGGGCAAATTTTGAGAATGCATCGTTTCAACAGGATTGTGCCAGACCCCACCATGCACGACACGTTAGTAATTTCCTAGATGAAGTTTTTTTTGGGTTACGTAAAAGATAGGATATACAAAACAAAACCTCAAAATTTAGACGAATTACGGCAAAGAATTATCGATGAATCAGCGCTTATTCCTACGGAAATAATCCAACACGCAGTTGATAATTTCTACAAATGTTAGTTTACTGTCAAGAAGTAAATGGCGTTCAATTTAAGCAGTTAAAGTAAACAATTGTACTCCATAATGCTTATGATCAAATGTGAGAGGCAATGGAACTCACGTTAATCAAGCACCCCATCTTGAGAGGCAAAGGGACTCATGTTAATCAGTAACCCCACTTGTGAGAGGCAAGGAGACTCATGCTAATCAAACACCCCAAAGGGGACAGATTTTACTACGTTCACGTCGTTGTTCCTGGGTAATGCTAAAAGTAAATAAGAAAATTCGAAGTAAAATGTCCTCGAAGGGCATCTTCAAGGCCGTGCGAGCGTGACAGTTGCATGCACCTTGATAAAGGTAATAGCTTCTGTGGTACAAAAGTTGAGAATTTCCTATGCCAAGAGGTTTCCAGACCTTGTTCAAGGTTAAATGACCTTGTGTGTCCATCAAGGTCATCCTTGACCCATGACTTAAGCATATGTTTAGACGTAATATTTTCAGCTCTTTTGATTTTCGTCGTTAAAAATAGGGGTTTCCATTTGAAAAAACTAAGTTGACCTTGAAATAACCTTGAACGTCAAATCCAAGGTCACTATTAAATTCCTCGACAAAAGTTACCTCTAAATTGACCTTGACCTTGTCCAAAATCAATTTACCTGGAAAATTATTAAGGTATTCCGGAATTTTTTGGACACCCTGTATACATCGAGAATCGAGTCGATAGTCAATGGTCGATCAAAATTGAAGACGCATTAGCAGCCTCCACTCAGGGACATGTCCGCTGGGACCTAAATCTAGAAAAAGACACATTGTACTTTGCCTCCGGTTTTTTATCATCTCAATTATCAACCTCTTTTCTCTGTCGGTATTCTGCGGTCTTAAATCTGTATCGGCTTAGTTACATAAGAAAAAAATATAATAAAATGAAATGAGTTCTCCGGGTGTTACACAAGGTGTACTGGTGACTGTTTACATGGTGAACCGTAGCAGTACTCGTGGGTTAGGTAGTATGTAAGATTTTCCCGAGCTTCTATTTCTTACTATTACTAGTCTGGATACTTCCTTTCCGATTTTATGTTTTCTTTCGTACCGTAAGCAAAATCTTCTAGGAGTCAAATTAAAATATATATCAAGAATAGTGAATTAAAAAGTGGTATTTAGGCTTCATACAGTTAGAAAATAAAACTTCCAGTAACGACAAATATTTCTCAGTCAGTAGTATTAAATATCGCTGTCTTCGTCAAGGCTATTACTCCAAACAATATTCATTACATTTTTTAAATTTAAATGCAACTCCCACAATTCTAGGTATGTTAAATCATACAATTAATGTTATTTCCTAATACTTTAAAGCAGTCGTAATGTTCTCTATTAAAATATTTACAGGAAAGTTATTAATGTTCTTTGGAAAACATAAATTAAATAAATGTTGTTGAATGAATAGCTATAAACTTAATAAGTTTTCTGGATAACTGTAACTGAATGCAAAAAATGGATGCCTATACTGATAGCTTACAAGCAAGTATCTAGCTTATACTGCGTTACGTGCATTTTCCGCGGCGCGACTTTTCCCCAGGCAATGAAGGTGCCGAACAACGCCACGCAATCGCACCCAACAAATAAATTAATTGTCTATTAACAACATCTGGAATCCGTGATGGCCAAGTCCGATCACGGAATAGGCAGAAAGTGATGTCTCGAAGTCGAAGTTGTCCGAGCCCAGTTGCGCCGAATTTTCGATGTCCAGAGAATGTCGCCGGTGTGTCAAAGAAGCACCAAAGAAGCTCCTGGACTTTCGCAAAGCACGCGACCTAACCTCTCCTTGACCAGGCGACCAGAGAGTCCACGAGCTGTCAGCGCTATTGCGCACACTAGCACACGCGCAGGATAACAGTAAACAACACCAGGACAATAGCGACAATGATCTGAAAGGCAAAGCGAAGAAAGCAGTAAATACGTGTCGCCAGTCGAGCTCCGTCGCATGTTGGAGAAAGAGCGCGAATCGTGCGTAACGGAGCGAGAGCCTTACGTGTGCATTGAGAGGAGGTGAGGGGAGCTCTGCACGACTGTACTAGGGTCGCACATATAAAAGTTGCAGCTATAGAGCAGGGAAACTTTTTACATTTCATAGGGTCCCGAGTCGAGCTAAATCAGAATCCGCGGTCAGATTTTATGATGGCGGACCGAAATGTCAAAAAATCGAGGTTTTGAAAAACAACATTTTTTCGCATTTTACGTGAAAATAGAAATAGAACATGTTCTGGGTGTTTTTTCAATATCTCTCTTAGTTCTTTAGTAAAAAATTCATAAACTTCAAAAATAACACAGACCTATTTGCCAGCTATTCCGTTCGTACACATAAGCAATACAGCCACATGAGTAGGAAACTGATTATGCTCTAAGCGGTCCTGAGCCGCGGTGAATCTAATTTAGATTTTTTCCCTTTCGTTTTTACAATTAGTGTTCAAAAAAGATTCGATTCGAAATAGATATTTTGAAACTCTGAATCTTTTTCTAACACTAATTATAAAAACAAAGGGGAAAAAATCTAAAAATTCTCAAAAAAATCAAATAAAAAACAAGAATTCATCAAAGTTTGAACTTCAAACTTAACCCGTTAACGTCCACAAGACGGAATTTTTAAGTTTAAGTTCGAATTGATACGTCGCAATGAATTCTAACACAAATAACTTAAAACCAACCGTTCCCTATATTTTCAAGGGTGCTCTTTCAAATGGTGGTGATTATAAGTCAAAAAAAATATTTTGTAACCTCTGAAAAAAAAAATAAAAAAAATAAAAAAAGCACGGTTTTTTGAATTATTTTATCCCTGACTAATTCTAGGACATTTTTGTTCTAATAAATTTTCATTTAAAGTCTATAGTTTTAAAGGAAAAAATTCGTTAAACTCTAATGAGGAACTTCTTATATGTAAATTAAGTAAGAGTTTAACGAATTTTTTCCTTTAAAACTATAGACTTTAAATGAAAATTTATTAGAACAAAAATGTCCTAGAATTAGTCAGGGAAAAAAATAATTCAAAAAACCGTGCTTTTTTTTTTTTTTTTTTTTTTTTTTTCAGAGATTACAACATATTTTTTTTTGACTTATAATCACCACCATTTGAAAGAGCACCCTTGAAAATATAGGGAACGGTTGGTTTTAAGTTATTTGTGTTAGAATTCATTGCGACGTATCAATTCGAACTTAAACTTAAAAATTCCGTCTCGTGGACGTTAACGGGTTAACGTGGTTTTGAGGGTAAGTGAAATCATCACTGAAACTAATAGAGTTAAGGCTATGCAATTGATAATTCAATTGATTCTCAGCCTGACAAGTGATATAAGAATTCCTATCTCCTATCTCATATAACTTTCAAAAAATCTCACATAGAAATGTATTCCTGTTTTCGTGTTCTGGACACAGAGCCCAGTATAATTATTCGTTCCTCAAAATCTCATTTTTTTTACTTTCCCGTCCGCCATATTGCATCCGCCATCTTGAATTTTCAAAATCTCACCTTGAATTCAGGTTCAACGTGGCTCGGGACCCTATAAAATATAAACAGTTTTCCTGCACCATAGCTGTAACTCTTATGTGCATGAAAGGGTTAATGCTGAATGTAGCGCAATGCATGCGTCGCCAATCTCGAAAGCCGCAAATTAGGAGCGAGAGGAATTAATTATCCCTACGAAAGTGAGTGAGAGAGAGCGTGAAGTTGGTTCTCACTTGGATCATACCGCGTTGTTCGTCTGTTCGTTGCCTGGAACGCTCGACAAGTCCGCCTCAGCCCCGAGAATCTTGTATTGCGGTCGTAGAGTTAAGTCAAGTCGAATCAATATAATCGGTCAAAGTTGTCGGTCGGTCCAAGAGTCACTGTTGAAGTCGTCAATCGTCTGTCGAGTAGGCAAATGAAAGAAAACGCCGTTGAGAGAAACAGGATATGTGATGAGAGCAGCGGCGTCATCATTAAATATGAGGTGTTGGGACGGAGTACCGCAGAGAATTTTCCACAGCGTAGATCGCGATCTGGGGCGTGAATTGCAAGACGAAGCGTAGTAGAATTTTGTCGCAACGAGTCGGTCGAATTAGCGTAACGATTGAATGAGAACATGAGATGCGAAGCACAGCGCAAGCGAAGCTCTATTAATTGTCATTGCTTCAATTTGTAATAATCGGCCACTCGAACCCGGGGCGATGTTTGATACACCTGGAGACCGTCATCAAGAAATAAAGGCTCTAATAAATATGAAGGAAAATAAGATGGACCCACCTACGGTAATATCCCGGAAGTAGAGCGAAGAGGTGTTTAAGGGGAAAAATGAAGTGTAAACAAATGAAGATGAAGAAAAGTACGGAACGAGCTGTTACTGCTCGGTTCATATTTCCCTTCATTTAAATTAACTTGAATCACTACAAAAGCGCTATGCAAGTTTTAGCTAAGAGCTTTAAAGAAATGCAGGTATGCGTAGAAGATACTAACGCAGGAAAGAACTAGTCTGGGAAAAAGAAAGTGGCTGGATAAATGATATACTGATGCAACCTAAGACTAAGAATTAAAATACAAATAGAGTGGATAACAGGGCATTGCAACCTCATCTATTTTAACTATAAACTAGTATTAGGTGGTATTTTTCGAGCTCTTTTCATTCATGTTTTTTGTCTTATAAAATAACAAAAATAAAAATTTTGAAAATTTTTAAATAGATGTTAAAATTCTAGTATTTCTTTATACGGGGTATTTTATTTTAAATCGACGATGAAAAGAAACCGATCGTGAAAACGAATGATATCAAAAAATGACCTGTACAAAAGTTGAAGGAATCAGAGAGGGCCATCTAATGGTTTCAATGACTTTGACCTTGAACTCAATTTTCAAAGCAATTTGAAGATTAAAATGATTTTTTTAATGAGAACCTCTATTTTTGACCCCGAAATCGGGTACAGCGTGAAATTTTACGTCTGAAATGATATTTCAAGTTTGCTTTTCTGACTTTCAAGAGGTCAGTACAAGGTGGAATACTTAAAAATCTACCTAAAAGCTGTTTTTTTTTTCTAATTTTTGATAGAATAAACGTTATGCAGAAACCTTTATAACAATAATCGAATTTCAATCCATTTTTCAAGATTATTTGGTTACAGAGATTATTTTTTAAGTTTTTGACCTAATCATCGATATCCAACTTTATTTAAAGTCACATTTTTATCCTATCTTTGGTGTTATCCAGGAACAACAACGTGGATGTAATAGGATCACGTCCCCTGTTGTGTACGATTGGACAGCTGACTGGGCGTACCAATGAGCGATCGAATGATCTCTTTTTCAAATCAAATGAAAACAGAGACTAAGTTGAAAGGATTATATGCCTTTTATTGATAGAGAGATACATGCGCTAGTGTTGGCTCTCTCGACGTGTACAATGTAACGATTCGTTGACTACAGTTGCTGCTGCTTACAAATTTTTTGTTTAAATACAAAAAATACAGGTAGGAGAATATAGCGTGTAGGAGAGGGGATGAGAGTTGGTTTGCTGCGTTTTTCCACGGGTAAAAAATCATAAATAATGTGGAGTTGTGGGTGTGTCTTTTCGGAGTGTAATAATTGCGCTGCTAGTTTTTATTGTAGGATACGAAAGTATGTATAGGATTAGTTTTTACGAAATGATTAGACTAATAAAGTTTATAATCTTTCTTTTGGAGTGATTGTCACGTACGAAATAACTAAGGTCTCTAACATACCGCCCCCTTGAACGGTACGTTCCAAAAAAAAAAAATAAAAATTACAAGTCTTAAGTGTGGATTTGGAGTACAGGTAGTAATTTATGAAGAGATTGAATAATCGGTGAATAAATTAGTTTTACGGAATTCTGTGAATAATGTTAGATCTATGGGTTAATTTTTGTCAGCTTTTTGTTGAAAGGAGAGAGGAGAGATTTTAACGCTGCCCTTATATTCGCCCAATGACGTTCTGACAGTTACAACACGTATAAATCCATCTTGTCCTGGATGAGTGGCGATAACACGTCCAAGTTTCCAACGGATCGGTGGCACGTTGTCTTCGTGTAGGATGACCATTGAGTTTATTTCAATGTTCGTTGTGCTGTTCTTGTGCCATTTTGCCTTGACTGTTTGTTGATGTAGGTTGTGAGGTCGAGGGTGGAGCTACCTGAATTTTGCCGACACAAAGGAGTTTGAAAAATAGTTCGGAGCCAATGATAATGTCAACGGTAGCGGGCTTATAAAATTCCGGGTCAGCTAAGGTAACGTTGGGTGGAATGTCAAAAGCGTGCTTCGGCGATTGCGCTGAAGGTAGATTGTCCGTTATTTGAGGCAATATTAGGAATGATAATTCTACAGAGAATTGATTTATACGTGATTTTAATTGAGTATTTATTGAGTGTATTACGGTAGAAGATGCTTGATTGATCCCAATTACAGGTATATTAACAGAGGTTTTAGTAAGGTTAAATTTAGTAGCTAGCTTTTTGGAGATAAAGTTGGATTGTGCACCCGAATCTAAAAGAGCGCGCCAAGCGATAGGATAGCCTTGAATATCAATGAAATGTACTATGGCAGTGGATAATATTATATGAGATGGGGTGGCGGCGCTCATACCTGCAAAGGAGGGCTGAGCAGTGTCTTCATGTAATAAAGTATGATGCACTTTATGGTACGTGCGGCAGTTACTAGCCTTGCAGTTTTCGAGAGAATGATTCGATTTAAGACAGTTTTTACAAAGACCGGCACCGACAATAATTTGAACGCGTTGATTTATATCAGCATTAAGTAGTTTTTCGCATTGCTGTGTGTAATAAGCACCTTTACAGAGATTGCAGAAGGGCGCCCTTGTTTGAGCGGTATATGCCAGAGAGAATTTAATATCTTGTTTATTGTTATTTTGACGCACTTGTGAATGGTTGTTAGGATTTCGATTATTATTGCAATACGAGTAGTGATTATTTTGTTTTTCCGTTTTTATTGTCCTTGTATCGTTGTCGTTATTGTCCGATAAGATTTCCTTTCGATTATGTAAAAAGTCTAAAAGAGTTTCCACCGTAGGATTTTCATTGCCTTGTACGTGTTCCTTCCATTTTAAGCGCGTGTGTTCATCAAGTTTAGAGACAATTGCATAAATGGGAAAGAACTCAAAAAAGGGTTTGTTCATGGCTTCAAGGGCCTTATAGTTCCTTGTCGCTACATCAAGTATGTTAGCGATCAAATCAGCGGAGGCTTTTGTGCACTTCGGTAATTCAAAAGAGGATTTTACTCTTTTGTCGATTATAGCTTTTGTGTCTTGGTAGTTTTTTTTTAAGAATTTGCCATGCGACCGTGTAATTTGCGTTTGTGATTTCCAACGATTCGATTTTTGTGGCGGCTTTTCCCGTTAAACAACCCTTGAGATACATCAGTTTATGTAAATTTTGCAAAGTCTGTATGTCGTGCACTGCTGTGCGGAAAGACGTGGCAAAACTAAACCAACCCCCACTTATTCGCTGTTAAATTTCGGAAAATGAATGTTAGGCACCTTAATGCCGTGGTTGCTGTGAATGTGTTTGCGAGATATTTCTTGTGGTAGCACAGTAGAATTAGAAATGGCATTCTGATTTTCATTTAATGTTTTGGCTTTTGATATATAATTATAATAACGTTCCTCGTTTTCGCGCCGCATAGCCAAATGAGAGTCACTTTAATTGAAACTAGGAATTTAAGTGAATTCTGCACACGTTTAAAGATTCTGATATCATTTTTTATCTCCGAATTACGCATGTTTAACTCGGCGGTGTTAGGAGTTTCTTCCTTATTCATAAAAACTATGAACCGGCTTAAGTTGTCAATTAAGAATGTCCGTTCCAATATTAATTTAGCAGCGCGTTTTTTGACTTTTGCGCGGCTGTAAGATCCACGTCATCGATCTGTCCGAACGACATGATACTATTTTGTTTGAAGCACTAGAAAAGGAGAGAATATAAGGGGATTATCGGTGATTCGTTTAAATGCACTTACAGATATCGTAAAGTCGGATGTTCCTTGGCGAGGGCTACGTGAGGAAGCGATGTTGAATCTACTCCGTTGTGATGTGGCTTGCTGTATCCTGATGCTCCGCCCGTCGATGTGGATGGGTTTAGTTAGAGTGGAAGGGCACTTGCACTGAGATTTGGCACTTGATTCGATCGCGTCGCTTTGTTGCGGACGCGAATTGACTTGATTTGTATTAATGCGGACAGTGACGCTTATGGTGGCCACGTATCCGTTTAGCTTCTGTGTTGATGCGGAACCGTATGCCTGGTCGATAACGAATCCGATTCTTCTTATGGTTTTAATGCGGGCCGTAAGCTGGGTTGATTACGGAATCCGGCTTGAAGGATCAAATCGACGCCCCGTACGAAGAAAATCCCCTGTCTGCATTTTGGCTACGAAGAAAATCTCCTCAGCTGATTTCCCGACGAAAACTATCCTTTTTAGAACTTTTACGGCGAAAAATATCCTTTCTTGCATTTTTACGGCGAAGAACATCTTCTTGAACGATTTTGCGGCGAAGACTAGCCCCTCTAGCATTTTTGCGACGAAGAAAATCTCCTTAGCTGATTTTTCAACGAAAACCATCCTTTTTAGAACTTTTGCGGCGAAAACTATCCTTTCTAGTACTTTTGCGGCAAAAACTAGCCTGTCTTGTCTCTGGCGTTTTTGCGCTTTATTGAAATAAAATAAACAAAGTAAAATCGCTGGTATACTAATAATTGGCTAATGGTTTTAGTTAATGAATAAGCCAAAAATAAGCCATAAATAAACCAACGTTTAACATTAAATTGTATAAAAAAAAGGATAACACAAAACGTAAAATAAAATAATTTGTTTAAATAAATGTACCCTCGATTAAAAAGTATGGGATAGTAATTAGAGAAAATTGTTTTATAAGATTGTAGGGGGATTATTTTCGTCGCAATAGTGTAGGAGATCTTTTTCGTCGGAAAAATCAGCGAGGGGATTATTGTCACGTACAAAGTAACTAAGGTCTCTAATATCCCCAATAGGGTGCATGATGAAAATAAGTCAGATTGCTTCTCACATACCTTCAGAATTCAACGTAAGAGCTTAAAGATGCCACCATTATGTTGAATACACAATTCTATTCGCTGCTGAAATTACTCTTCTGTTCTGTGTATAACAGCCCTTGGGATGCTTCCACAAGTGGTTTGGATTATGTGCATCAAATCCTCTCTAATTGTAGGTGTGTGTTCGTACACGCCAGCTTTCAAATATCCCCACCAGTAAAAGTCTGGCGATGACATATATAGATATTTTGGTGGCCATTGAACACCAAAATCTCCACGTCCGGTATGTTCAAACCAGCCATTACGGTAATTTTGATTAAGATATTCCCGAACAATTCGAGCATAGTGTGGAGGAGCTTTATTTAATTGAATCTATATTCCCAATGTCGTGTACAAATCTACTTCTTCGAGAAGTACTGGAAGATGGTCCCTCAGGAACTGTAAAAAATAACGCCCTTTTACATTTTCTTCGAAAAAGTATTTAGATTGATTCAGTAGATTTTTGGAAAACATTAAAAATACGTGATAAATGAAGCGCGCGCTGCGACACCGAGCCGTCGTAGAAACGAGCCGCGGGACTCTCTGTCTCTCTTGCAAAACGTTGCCTCTCTCTCTTACTTGAACGGCTATTTCTTGCACGCAACTTTTAAAATCGCCTGCGATATAACTCATTATTTAATCGTATTTCGACCGTATAGACCTCAGAGCTTATTTCCAAGTAGGTTGTACGCAATAGCCACAAACGCATTTTTATCAATTTCTCAAAGTGTATTGACCTGATCGGAACAATTTTTTTTTAAATGATAGCATTTTTCGAGTTGTTTATAATGATGTATTTTTTGTTTTTAGAATCTGTCAAAACATAGATTTATATGGTTTTATACCCAGATTAGGATAAGCTAATTGCGTATAAAACAAAAAATTCAAGTATTCCTTCATGTGTGCAATTTTTTCCCTCGGCGTAAAATAATTTTTGCAGCTGTGCCCTGGACACTTTTGTTCTAAAGTGATTTTAAAACAGTGAAAAATGAAAAAGCAAAAAAAGAGTAAAAAGGATAATCAGATTCTTAATCAGGGAGCTGAAACGAAACGAAATAAAAAATAAACCAGCATGTAACTGATTATGCTTAATTCAAATGTCTACCGACTGGACTGTATACTGTGCACGGCAACCGCGCTTATTATTAATTTTATCAAAAAATTGTTCTCGTATATCATTTTGAGCCTATACCTATAAAAATTGATACAAATAAAATTGAAATCAAATAGATGCAGTAATTTATAAATTCTATAAAAATGGAGTGGAAGTTAATTTACAATTTTATATTAATATTAATAATTAATTAAAAAAAAATAATTATTATTTTTGTATATTGTTAATATTAATATTTCTACATATTATAAGGATAAATCGGAACTTCTAGCGCATTAGAAACAATAGTGCGCTATTCTAACCTATAATTCGACTGGAGTCGCTGCAGCGCGTTTTTTAAGAATCTTAACAGATTTTACTTTGTAACACATCAAAACTCATAGATATTGATGAATAAAGTACATTTTGTAACGTTACTTAGTAATATACACGGAAAAAAGTGTTCATGCTCAGGAGCGGTGCATTTACGCCAATAGCGCCACGTGCGGCGGAGACTCGTCAGATGGCGTGCATACATCGTCCCGCGCCGTGTGCGCACGCTCAGCGGTGCAAGAAGCATCATGGAACTTGATGCTGGTTTGCATGGCGTATAGTCGTTCATGCACGGTCGTTTGGCATGCGTGCACAGCCGTTTGGCGTGCGTGCATACTCGCAAGCGGACGAACTCGTGTGATGTCCTGCGTTGAGCATTCACTCATCGCGTATTAAATAAAAGTAAAGCATTGTATTATTTAATAAATTTTATTTATGTATAAAAGTTTTCAAAAAATGTATCTATTTACAATAAAATCAACGTTATCAATTTTAAAATGATTACAAGGAACGTTTTATACTAATGATTGATAACTTATAATAATAACTTATAATATATAATAAGTTATCAACCATTAGCGTTGAGTGTATACACGGGTACTAACAAAATTTAAATTATTTTTAATAAATTTTACATAATTGCGGTACAAATACTACTAGTTTAACTTTGCTATGTTACATAGCAATTTTTCTTAAGCATAAGAATATTATTTAATCGAAAATAAAATAAAAATTATTGAAACTATTGTGAAATAAACTATGGTGTCAATATGATTCTCGATTCTAATATTACTTAGCTATTATTTTTACAATTGTAATAATTTTTATTAAACATATATCGCAGTGCAGGGATTAATCGTGCACACCAGTTTTTTCTTTTTTAAAATGACATAAATAACAAGAACATATTGTTCTAGTAGGCGTGCCTTAAAAAAAATGAACTTCCAAAGCTCAGTTGTTTCCTGTTGGTCGTGGATTTGCACATACATATATAAACCTAAAATTACTATTTGAACTAGCACATTGTATTTTTACGTCACATATCGTTGTAATTCACAGCGTAAAATTACTAGCACTAGCGTAAAATCGCTAACGCAACTTGTAATTTTTATTTGGGATATTTTACAGTGTACGAACCAATCAAGTTCACGTTTTCGAGGCTTCACAACATCCGGTCATCACTTTTTTAGAGAAAATTCACAAATAAATAGTACATTTTACGGGTTACACAATATACAGGTGCGGAAGTGGATATTTTGCGTCGGGAAACGTTTATTGGACAAGCGAAGCGAGGCTGAAAAGTCTCCTGAGGCAAAGATTTACTTACGCACCAGTATGAAATCGTATTTTTCTTCACGAGAGCCGCAAAACGCATGCAAACTTGCGTATTTGAGGTTAAAGTGGAGAAAAATTACATTATTTTTTCAATAAGTGAAAACTGTGTTCACTTATTGAACATGTCAATTTTCACATATTCACAAGTGAAAAATTACATTACTTTTTCAATAAGTGAAAATGCACTTATTCACAAGTGAAAATTGTATTCACTTATTAAAAATGTGAATATGCGCTTATTTAAATTTAGAGAGTATAATAATAAGCCAAAACCGTGAGTTGAAAAGTAAAAGTTAAATAGCTGTAATACTGCCCCCGAAGAAAAAAGAAAAAGTTAAGGATAAATGTTTCTTTTGGATTTTTATTCAAATGAATTTAAATATTATTTCTTAGCATACAAAATTTACTAATCGTTTTAGTAAAAATTCGAATATGAAGTAGCATATATTCATAGAATATGTACACGGAGAAAAGTGTTATACTAAAAATTACTATATATTTTAGCAATTGGATGACACACTTGTAATATAAGAAAAATTATTATGTTTTATTCTAAAATTTAATATCATTTTAGTAAAAATTAATAAATATTTGTTTAATTTTTACTATGCATATTGTAAATTTTAAAATAAAATATGCTAATTTTTCTCATATTACAAGCATCTCCTTCCATTGCTAAAAAATATAATAATTTTTAGTATAACATTTTTTTCCGTGTAACAAGATTTGATAAAAGCAATTTTCTTAAATTTAATTAAAGTAATTTGTAATTTTACTAAAAATCGAATAGGTCGCTTCGTTACAATACTTTTTTTATAATTTTTCATAGAAATTCTTAGAAATTTTATTTTTCATTTTTCTCAACGTAGGTTACGACACATAGACAGTTTTCATACTTTCCATAAAACAGCTTTATAGTTAACTTTATACTATTCCTACTGCATCTTACACAATCTATCCAATCAGTAACATTCTCAGTATGAGGTTTACTAAGTGTAAATCAATTTTTTTTTTAATATATAATGTATAAGATACTTTATGAATAGTAACAGTCTACCCTGAAAATGAGGTTAGAGTGACTTAACCCATTAAGTCCCAAACGCACAAAATTTTAACGTTGACTTTGACCGCGCACCATTTTAAAATAAACGAGGGACTTTGAACCCAAGACACATAAACTTATGTTTTTGAGGTCGCTCTTTCTATTGGCGGTGGCAAAAATTCCGAAAAACAAGGTTAACCTATTATTTTTCAACAAATATAAAAAAAATTGCACTTTTTTGACTCGGATTTTTTTTTTTCAAACCTAATTTCAACAATGTTCCGAATGTCTAGGCAACTTCTAATACAGACAAAAGGTGTTCCCGAGACTTGTACTTCAAAAATATATAGCGAAACATTTCGATATATAGCGTTATCCAATTCAAAATGGCGTCCGAACACCAAATTTTTGTTTAAAACTTCACAAATTTTTTTCTCGAAAACTATAGACTTTCATAAAAATTTCCTAAGACTAAAAATGTCTTAGATTTAGTCAAAGAATGCACTCAAATTTTTTCAGATTGATCCGGTACGATATTTGATTTTTCAAAAAGTCAAAATATCGAAATTTCGAAAAACGTCCTTAAAAAATCTGAAAAAAATTGAGATCATTTTTTGATGAATTCTAAAACATTTTTGTTCTTTCGAAATTTTTTTAAAAGTTTATAGTTTTTGAGAAAATATTTGAATAAAAATTCGAAATGAAAACTTTACATATCAGTGTGACTTCAACATATCGAATGGAGATTAATTTTACGAAGTTTGTCAACGAATTAGAATATGGTTCATAGGTGTTATGCATTAGAATATGGTTCAAGTCTCAAAAAAAAGTCGCTACGTTTCTGTAGTTTTCTCAAAAACTATAAACTTTTAAAAAAATTTCGAAAGAACAAATATGTTTTAGAATTCATCAAAAAATGATCTCAATTTTTTTCAGATTTTTTAACGTTTTTCGAAATTTCGATATTTTGACTTTTTGAAAAATCAAATATCGTACCGGATCAATCTGAAAAAATTTGAGTGCATTCTTTGACTAAATCTAAGACATTTTTAGTCTTAGAAAATTTTTATGAAAGTCTATAGTTTTCGAGAAAAAAATTTGTGAAGTTTAAAACAAAAATTTGGCGTTCGGACGCCATTTTGAATTGGATAACGTTATATATCAAAATGTTTCGCTATATATTTTTGAAGTACAAGTCTCGGGAACACCTTTTATCTGTATTAGAAGTTGCCTAGACATTCGGAACATTGTTGAAATTAGGTTTGAAAAAAAAAATCCGAGTCAAAAAAGTGCATTTTTTTTTATATTTGTTGAAAAATAATAGGTTAAACGTTATTTTTCGGAATTTTCTCCACCGCCAATCGAAAGAGCGACCTCAAAAACATAAGTTTATGTGCCTTGGGTTCAAAGTCCCTCGTTTATTTTAAAATGGTGCGCGGTCAAAGTCAACGTTAAAATTTTGTGCGTTTGGGACTTAATGGGTTAAAGTAAATAAAAATATACAATATAAAATGTACTGCGCCGCTTGCGCCAGCGTCATCGCAGGCGATACCAAGGATACACTCGGAATTACTTTGCCCGCTAATAATGAAATATTATTACTGAATTTTGGAAAACATTATTACGAAAAGTTTAAAAATTATTTTAGAATTTAGAGATACCTTACTAGTAATTATGTCAAGAAAAAAATTAAAAAATCGAATTTATTCGTTTAGTACACTATAAAGTCAAATTTTAAAATTGTTAATATTTTGGTTCCAAATCTTATTATACATTCAAAATAAAAAATACAATAAATATATACAATAACTCAAAAATTGATTTGTTGAATATTCTTAGGTACAGTCACCCTTATGAGTGATTAAACACACTTTTTATTATGAATCACTGAATCCGATATTTTTAATACAAAATAATATTTTGTCTATTAGTTAATTCACATAACAAAATTTAATAATATACTTTTTATATTGTGCAAATTTCACATTCTACAATTCGCTTTCTTAAATTATAAAAATTACTATTTTCCATACGAGATTGTCAATCTTTTCCTATAAAAAATAGCAATTTCTACTACAATTTTTCATATTTTTTACTAAGTTTTTTCTCCCCTTGTAATCATACTATTTTTAAAAATTTGATTTAATTTTTGTACAGAAAAATTATCTTTGCTGAAAAAAATCAAATGATTGTCAGAGATTTATCAAATGATTGCAATTTTGGCTTTATAATTATTAGACGATTACTTTTTTAAATAATAATACATTCATTGAAACGTACCATAATTAAAATACAATAAAACACAAAAAATTATCACAATGATTGGACTGATTTCTGGCGTCTTGATCTTATGAGTTCAACATACTTTATTCACTCTGCCACAACAGTTATAATATTTCATTATGTAACAGTATTTTTATTAATTTTATAATTCAGCAAATAAATATTAAATATGGTTAGGATATCTGTTAAAGTAGATTCTGAAAAAAAATGAAAATTGAAATAAATCGTTTTTCTGCGTAACGCGCAAAAATGAGTAAAAAAGCAATTACTATTGTTAGTAAGATTGATCTGTATCCTTGGATTTTTCAGTAGTTCTTTTAGTTTACGAGAAATTTGAGCTTAATTGTTTTCTTGAAAATATTTTTAAAACCTTATATTGAATTATATAGATATGTGGCATTTGTATACTCTACAACTTTCGTTAGTTCTATTAAGTAGATCCTAAAAAATGGTTTTTAGCAGTAGTTTATTTTGAATGAAGCTACTTGCCAATGAAATGGCCATAGTTTTTTATTCTAGATATTTTCTTGATGAATATAATATTTTATTAATGAATATTTGAAGTATACTTTATTAAATCGACAAGAAATAAAAAAAGTTTTTGGATAACGTACAATCCAATTAAAAAAAGCTCATCTATTGAAAACAAAAAAATCTTTGAGACCTGCACGATGAAAATGGACCAATAGATAAAAAAGATACAATTTGCCACAATACTAACGTTGACTTCTATATTAAATCTCTTGTAGGATCGGATGCGAGAATTTTTAAAAATATAGTTTGGAAAAAACTCTGTTTTTTTAAAATGATCATTTTTTCAAAGTCTGCATCAATTGTGCAAGTAATCATGCATGAAGAAAGGCGTGTGCAAGTGTGAGTTAGGTCCCGATCTAGAAATTTCACGAGCTGACCATTGCGCAAGCGCCAACAAAAGCGGGACAGAAAGAGAGATTATCCCGCACTGGAATTCTAATTGAATATTTTTCATTTTTTTTTTTCATTTATAAAAATTTATGTGCTCATGAAATGAATTCGTACAGTTCAGCAGCTTTGACTATATTGTTAATGATTTCATAGATTCAAAATGATAGAACATTAAAGATTATTTTTAGTATGTAGAAAAAAGATTTATTTTGATTACTTGAAATTGTAATGTTTAATTTTTGCATTAGAAGGAAAAAAAGATTACTTGTAAATTAAGAATGAATTTATAATAAAAGTATTTTCAAATTAATATTTAAATAATGTTGAATAAAAAAGAAATTATAATGTGAATAATCTACTTATTGATTGTTGATAAAAAGTATTTGAAGGATTTGTAATAAAGAATTTAAAGAGAAGTCTTGTAATGCGCTCCAAGACGACTTGTTGCCAAGAGGTGAACGCTCCAGGAAAGTTGCTTGTGTTTACTGGGATACTGGGATAGAGTATGGGTAAAATGACAGGAGCAATGTGAGTGAGTGCTCGGCGTTGGTTACATTAATGAGACTGTGCTACGCCGAATCCATTGTTAGTGTTACTGTTGTAAAAAGAAAAAAAAGAATAGGAATGTGTATGAATGTATTGGAGAGAAGAGTACGTGAGTGGCTAGATTGGCAGGTGTTGTGGCTGTTGGGGCTGTTGCGGCTGTTGCGGCTGTTGCGGCGCCAGCGTCGTTCTCTCGACAGTCCTGCGCCGACGCGCGCGCACTTGGGCTTCTCTTCCTTCTCCATCTTTCTTTCTCTCGTGTACTATGTTCGCAGCCAACTTAGCGCAGTTGAAGCTGATAGTATTCGCCTTTGGGTGTGGTCTAGTCGTTGCTTCGGATCGTTGTCTGGTTCAGTGGCAAGAGCATTAAGCTTATTTCTACAGAGACACTGCTTGCAAAAGTGGATAGAAATAACTAGTCGTTAGTGTTGGCTTTAGATTAATTTATTAAATGTTCATTGGGACTTTTTCCTCCAGCAGAATGTTCCGCTCTCGGTTGCGATACTGAGTTAAGAAAAGTGTTGGGATTGATCCCGAATGAAATGTGTGAAGAAATGCGTGTATACGTGACTCGAAGTGATCGCTGGAGAAACTAGAAACTAGAACTAGCCTAAAGTGATTGCAATAAGTAATTGGGAGGTAAAGTGATTTCCCGTAAAGGCGCGGCTCGTCTAATTTATTATTCATCGGCGGCTAACTGCTAGTTGCTAAGAAGGAGCTAAAAAATAGTGGCGATTGGATGTGCGCCGTTAAAAAGTGGCTAGAAATGTCAATATGGAAGCAGTAGTTCAGATCTGATGCGACAGACTGGATTTCGTCTATTCTTGGCGCGCCATTGCGTAGACGCGCAAAGCAGCTTGAGCGAACTCACAGATGTGTTCATTGAGAGAGCAGCAGCAGCAGCTCGGACGGCTAGACGTCCGTCTGAGGGGATGCCGATGATGCTCTGACACTGGCTAGAGACGAGTGAGCGAAAGCCGCTGAGCTGAGGACTGTAAGTGCATGAGCGACCAACCATTTTTTATAGCAGCGGATCTCCTTCCCTCCTTTTTTACTCTTTCTATCATTCAAATACTTTCCTCCATTCAACATTCAACATATCGCTTATATTCAATATCATTTTAAGCAAATCTTAAGTCGTGGGTGTGCGTGGGTGTGTGGGTGTGTGTATGGTGTGAGTGACTTCTCGCGCGCGCGCACGAGCTTCTGCATGTCTATACATGTGTACGTTATACCGCATACGCATACATGAATACATCTATCTAGATATACACATGTAGTCAAACTTTTCTAAATTGTATAAAACATTACAAGTACAATTGTTAATCTTAACATTATTTTATAACTACAGCAATCCTAATTATTTTGCACTTTTAACTTTTCCATTAGCTTAGCAAAATGCCAAAAAATATAAAATCATCTTAATTTCTTACAATTTTTTTTATTTCTAAAAGAAACAATTTTTTTAATAAAATATTTTTATTAGTTTTAAGAGCAACAATTATTTCATGCTTTTATTTCATTTAAGCTAATTTTTTTTTTTTTTTTCAAATATTTTTTATACTTAACCATTCCTACTTATAAATAATGGTATGGATGTAAACTGCTGCTAAAAAATTTTAAATTATTATTGAAACTTAAAAAATTATGTAGAAAAATTATGGTACTGGCAATTTATCATAAACTCACTTACACATATACTTATGAAATATTAGCCAGAAAATTTGATCTATAACACATTATGTAAAAAATCTATTATTTTTGTTTTTAAAATACTTTTAAATTGTGATTTTTAATAAGGAAAAGAAATCAATAGATAGAGGCAATTTTCTAGAATTTACATCATGATTATATATATCGTATCAATTGTACTGTAGTGAAAATTATAAACTTATATTTATTATTTCTAAATCTTTAAAAATAATAGCATAAAACTGATAGTTTTCAACTCTTGAAAGTCAATAATGATAGCAATTGAACTTTTACAATATGGGACACTTCATTTTATATTAAAGAGTATAACATTCAAATAAATAAATTCATAAAATTGCTTTCATAAAATTTAAATTTACAGGCTAATAAAATCTGTACCTTTTTTTACATAAGTTCTGAAAAACTATTGATACTTATTAAAATATCGTACAATAATACTTAAACTCTTTTCTCCAACTTAGAAACTTGCTTTTGATAGATCTAGCATTAAAGTAATGAGATAGATTACATTCCAAGTATGCTTTCTGTATGCAGTTGTATGTAGTTCCCTATTTTATATTTTATAGCATGTACTTTATTAAAAAATAAATTATTTGCTGCTTGTTGTCCAATATTTTATATATTAATTGATTTACTGTCTATTCTATAATTGCTTATTAATTTTTATAAGAAGAAATAATGTTAATCTTTTTTTAACTTAAAAATAACGAAAACAGTAGAAGCTTAACACTTATAAATTGTCAGCTTGTCAGCTACATTTCATAACTGTTTGTTTCGTTTTTACAGTAAGCTTTTACTGAATTTACAACAAAAAATTTACAAGAATGTATACCCCATATTTTGATAAACACATTCGAAATAGATATATTTCTCCTTGAATCAATAGTAATAATATTCTAGCTTTTGAAAAATTGCATCACGGATCAAACCAAATTAGAACTAATTTTTTTCTTTGACTAGCTAAATTTAGTGTGTTCTTCTTTCTCTTTCTACTAATTATTTAAGGCTCATTTTTTGAGGTTAGAAACTTTAGAAATTTTGAATTTTAGTACCTTATTGGACATTCATGTTTTTGAGATTTTACACTGTCTGGTTACTACTTTTTTAAGAAAAGATTGTATAATTATTTTGTACATAAGAAGATTTTGTTAAAATGAATAATTGCAAAAAATTACAGTTATAAATATCAATAAAGTTAATGATTTTTTGTAATTTTTTTTAAATACAGTAAAACTCTTATTATCTGTAGGTTATCAATAGGTAGAGGAATGATAGACTAAATTTATTTGATTTAGAATATTTGCCAAACTAATTCATCAATACTATATTTATCAAAATATTACAATTTAAAGATGTTCTTATATACTTCCGTATATTTCTATCAAAATTACTAAAGTGAAAGTCAATGCTTCAATATGGTCTTATGCATTTTGATAAATTTTCAATAAAAATTGTAAAATAAAAATTAATAATTTTGTAATCTATTATAATGTCTATTATTCATGTCTGTTGTAAATTGTCTATTTTAGATATGAATAATAAACATTACAACAAATTACAGTTTAATTTTAAAATCATTTATTTAATTATTAATTATCATGCGTATGTATGAAAATGTATGAAATTGTACTAAAATTTATTAAAGTTTATTAAATTCTTAAAAAGATTGCTTCAATCTTGACACTTTATAATAAATTTGATGGATAATTAAGAAATGTCTACTGTAAAATGAGATTTGCATATTACTTACATTATAAGATATTATTTGGCGGATATAGTGAACATTTAAACAAATAAACTTTGAGAATTGATAAGTATATATCCTGATAGCTATCTCAAAGAGATGAAGAAATCACCTGCGCTTTCTCTCTCGATATCACCACAAGTTTTACGTGATCGCCTCTTAGTTCGTGTCTCAGCCTTGAGATGGCGCGAGTTAACTTAGGGTTGTATAGAGCAAATAGGGGCAGGTGGTCTAATGGTCTAAGTATTTAGGCTATTAAAGCAACGCTACTCAAGTGGATCCAGGTTCGAATCCCGTCCGATGCAGTTTTTTCGCAGAAATGCGGAAGCTGTATACGCTCGTTTTTCTTATCTGAATCATCGTTGAATGTGGACCTAGAATTGTGTTATTGTGTAAAAAAAAGTGTGTTCATGTGAAATAATACCTATCCGTAGTTTTAAGTGTATGAACATGGGTGACTAAAAAAATACGAAGCCATTATAACGATAACGATAGCGATGCAAATCTGTATCCGATGACTTTGTAGCAAAAAGACTTTGATGTAGCTTTATGGCGATATACATGTATTGTGAAAGCCAATAAAAAACCTACTTATACCTATAGAGTAAGTAATGTACTTTGTAAACTATTATTTGCCAAATAAACAGTATTTTACAAAAAACATAGCTTACTCTATATATCAACGTTAACTTCTTTAAAACTTGTTCTAAAATCATCATTTGCTCAAAATCATCTGTACAAATTCTTACCTTGTACCTTGTACACGTTATGTCTGAAAATACCATTCAATGAATATATCCAAAAAATATCCTATGATTTCGTACGAACTAGTTACCATTTGGACAAACTTTTCATCATGGATAAACGTACGGAATCGTACGGAAAATTGTACGTTACCCTACGGAAATATATGGCAGAAGATAAAAGTATATACAGCAATGTGCAGAAACTACAAAAAAAATATTTCAACTAATAAGACTACGCGCACGCGTGTGTGTCTATAATTCATGATCTATTGAATTGATTTTAAGAATGTTAGGCTTGTTTTCTTTGTTTTTCTGTATGCATCTGAAAGAGCATACAATTTCCTACCTTTTCTTCCCGTATGAAATTTTGAACTAGCTATCTTTATTTTTTTCTTATGCGTTTATTTAAAAAAAAACATCTTGGAAAATTATTATTAAAATATTCTAAAAAAATACAGAATTCTCGATAATTAGCCGAACTATACTTCACAAAATTTTTAACTTATTTTGTTAATTTCAAAAAGAATAAGATAAATAAAAAATTGATGCAGGTAAAGTCAATTCCTGCAGACAAAAATTACGCTACACATAATAAAAAAATAAATAATTTTATTTTTTTATTCGCGGTTTTTTTACAAGAATCTGTTTTCGGTATGCCGTGCGCAAAAATACGATTCTGCGCAGGCTTCCGTAATGTATTATTTCGGCACGACGTGCGCAAGTATATTTCATTAAACAAATTCTGAGATAAAATTAAAAAATGAAGAACTGAAGTAACTGTGACTTTTAAAAGATAAAAACTGTTAAGGGGCACAGTAACTGGTACATCTAGCTTATGTTCAGAATTTGACGCGCTTTTAGTGATAAGCTAGTTGTCAAGTCAAAATATTAGCTAATTTCTGGTTAAAATATACTTTATTTTTCCATTGAGGTATTAGAAATAAAAAATAAGAATTTTAAATAAATTAAATCATCTTATATTATAAAATTTAATTAATACTAATAATTTTATGAACTAATAAATTTTTTACTTGCAGGTTATTGAACAATTGTCAGTCTCAGAGAAGCTATCGGTATCCATGCCAGAGCAGCAGAAGAAGTTGAAAAGTTAAGGAGTAGTCATTGCAGTGTTTCTGCCAACTTCAATTTTCATACTGTATTAAGTCTTAGTATTGTAAGAATAGTCTAGAGACGTTTATATATTCAAGTTACAAGTGATTCTTGGTGACGCCGAGCCGCGGTTAATATTCGTTACGTAATCTAAAGGCTGCAAAACTCACCATGAACGAGCTGGATACTCTTCGCCAGGAGGCGGAAACTCTTAAAAATGCCATCAGGGTTAGTAACTTATTTTAATACTAACTTTATAAAATCTTTAAAAGTTTGAATTTGAATCGCAGAAAGTGTGTTTAAATCTATTGCAATACACGAAGATAGTACTGTTGGCAATGCAATTATCGTTTAGATACTGACGATAAAATTGATAGTATTGATCGAGATTAAACCACAGAAGGCTCAGTTAAATTTTCGTGGGCCTATAAGGATATACTAGAAAAAAGGAATTAATAGTTCAATTTTGACGCAGTTAACAAAGTTCTTTAGCGAATCCTGCAATAATTACTCTTCAGATTTCAATAAAATTGAACAATGTGAACTGAAAATCTTCTATCTAAATCTGAAATCTTTATCCAAAAATATTTTTTCTTAAGTAAACAATGTCAGTCATTCAAAGTAGGTTAAAAAGAATAATAATAAGAATTCGGTAACATTTCGATCAAGATGCTACTACATACATGAAGAGAAATTTTATAGTAAAAAATACTATGTTCTGTAGGAACAGTGGGATATACTCAACTTATGAAAATGTTTACTATAAAAAATACTAAAAATTCCTTTGCACCAATTTCTACTATATAAATAGCAATTTTTGCTATGTACATAGGAATTTTTAGTATGTTTTATAGTAAAAATCGTCATATGAATATGTCCCATTCTTCCTACGGAATATTAGGACGGAGTTATTTTTACTATAACATTTCTCTCCCTGTAAATATTATACATTTACTTTTTGAATTAGAAAGTCGTTGATTTTTTTTTATAAAAATCTTTTAAATGTATATACTATAGAATACTTATTTGAAGTTTCGCGCGCTGATGACTACACGGAATTATACTATTAATTTGTTTCGCGACATTGCTAAATGTAAATACTGTGCGAATTAAATAAGAAAATTTTCTGATTTGACTACCTATGTATCGACAGTAGTAACTTAAACTTATAAACAAGATACATCATGGAAAATTTTTCTACAAATTAAACAATACAAATAAAGTTTAATGAAATTGACGAACAATTTCATTAAACTTTAATATTTACGCGACCCAGATTTTAGTCACAATCTTAAATTTTAATATTTGTAGTTTTTTAAATATTTATAAAAACAAATAATAAAAATATCCACTTACATGTAAACTTTTGCGCTAAATTATTCATGTAGTAGAATGAGAATCAAGTGTAATAATTAGTGTGGGGACATTTATAGTTTCTATATTTGAAATATTAGTTTAAAATATAACGAAAAAACTGTACATCTTCTAAAGATGTAATTTTACAAATTCTGTAACTGTTTCACCCTAAGGGGGCCAGCCTGGGTTAAATTAAAAAAAATACACTTTTCAATATAATAGCTATGACGATTTTATGCGTCACTTTTGAATCCTAGAACTTTTTACACTTTAAGTACTCATATAATTGAAGGTATTTATTCACTATTAGGGCCCAAAAAGTGTTCTTTATCTCTACTATTGTTCCATGAAAAATATCTTAAAGATTTATTTATTTGTCCACTTACCATAGGTTTTTTTTCTAGTACGATGACTTATATGACACCAGACCAGGCTTAAATTACTTTTCATAAGTTGCATCTCAGAAGTGACAGATTACTTTTCTGAAAAAAATAAGAAAAAAATTATTCTAGACATTTAAGTGCAAAATTTTAGGCTTAAAAATAATATTTTGCACTTAAATGTCTAGAATAATTTTTTTCTTATTTTTTTCAGAAAAGTAATCTGTCACTTCTGAGATGCAACTTATGAAAAGTAATTTAAGCCTGGTCTGGTGTCATATAAGTCATCGTACTAGAAAAAAAAACCTATGGTAAGTGGACAAATAAATAAATCTTTAAGATATTTTTCATGGAACAATAGTAGAGATAAAGAACACTTTTTGGGCCCTAATAGTGAATAAATACCTTCAATTATATGAGTACTTAAAGTGTAAAAAGCTATTATACTGAAAAGTGTATTTTTTTTTAATTTAACCCAGGCTGGCCTCCTTAACATCAAACGAGAATGAGCAATATTTAAACTCTTGCATTTTTTTCTTTTTTTTTATACTTTTTTCAGAAGAATTCGATTCGAGACGAATTTCTTGATCAGCTCTATTGCAAAGTATACAATTATTTCAAAAATACATTTTTCGAAATTCCTAACACTAACGACCGGTAAATACGGTCTAATGCGTTCATCATTGACTATTCTCCTTTATAAATTTGAGTTTACGATATAATTATACGTGTATTACACATACAAGGATATTATATACGGTGGAAAAAATATATTAGAACCGAGAAGAAGGACAAATTCTATGATTTTTATACCTTTTGGCATTTTGTGATATGATGGATAATTATCGAGCTACGATAAATTGCAAATTACGATGATAATTCAATCAGCACTCAGTCGAGCGACAGTAGGTGGAGCCTACTCGATCTAGCACGATCTATCTAGATATTGTAGACGATATATCTTACAAGTTAACTTCAAAATTCAACGAAAGTACCAGATTAAGTTATTTACTTACGAAAAAAATTATAAACGATTTTTTACATATTTTAACTTTTAATTAATAATATAATGTAATGGTATTATATTAACACTAATTGGTTTAACCAATTTTTAGTGACCGAACGTTTTTTTAAGATTTTCAATTTTTGATTCAATATTTCAATCCACTGACCAATGACTATCTGACAAGCGTCGCAAATTAAGCAGGTTTGTTGGTCAGTAGCTTCTGAAATAGTTGCTCAAATTTAGTATAATTGGTCCGTCGATGTTGAATAACTAATGAACGTTTCTACCACGGTACCAATGTACTTGCTATGATCTTGCTCAAGTGGACCCAGGTTCAAACCCAACCAGTGTGTTTTTTTTTTCTTTTTCTTTTTTTAAATAATATAGATATAATATAATTAGTATAGGTTTGAATAGAATTTCAATCTAAGTTTACGTTAAGTATATGTTATCTATCCCGACTTACGTCATAACTGTGAAAAATTAAGAAGTGTGATGTGAAAAACTTGCACAGAGAGAAATCTTCAAGTTAACATTACTGTACTGAGAGAAATTGTCGGATAAAAGTTAACAAGATTGCGGTAAAAATTAGTATAACTTATAGCAATTGGTGGACATATTTTGAGAATACTAAAATTTGCTATGTTAATATCGTAATTTGTATTATAAATTTTTATGCAAAGAAAAAAAACAATTTAAATTTGTAAAATTTTCAATACAGCTTTTTTTAACGTCGTTCAATGAACAGAAGTACTTGTAACAATCGGCAGAGACCGAAACTTGAACTCGAATCACCTAATTACTTGTTCTACCGACCGAGCTATCGTCGGTAATCAGATTAGAAGCATTTCGTATTCAGCATTGATCGCGCGTTTTTTACAATGACTTCCCTCGCAAAAGCAATGCTGCCAACTTATTTTTCCCTTAAGATTGATAGCTCTGTCGCACAGAAGCAAACGCGCATGCTCTCAACGGAAATAGCACATTTTTTACTATTTTACATAGTAAACTTTATTATAACTATAAATTAAAACACAATTGCTATAAATTATATTAATTTTTACCGAAATCTTGTTAATTTATGCTTGACCATTTTTCTCAGTGCATACTATTTATTATCAGGAGAGTAACATGACCATATATTTAATATACCTAGATAAATATTTAACACGCATATACCAATCTATGATATTCGATGTCCTAAATAATGCTGTATCCTGTTGTAAAAATTTGAGATTTACTCTTTAGTGTCCAGTATAGTAAAATTCAATTGACTTTGTGTTATTCTATGAATATAATGATTGATAAAAGTTATATTTGCCAGTAAAAATGACAAGAATCTGATGTGAAAGAATCACGGATACCGCTGGGTGGCGTCTCGTAAAATTAACTCGTGAATATCACTGCGTTTAGTATACACTGATCGAAAAGATCCTTTGATCCAAAGCCAGTGTCTTTAATATAAAGCCGTTCGCATTTAATATAGTCCAAAGGCGTAGGTATTAGATGTAAAGAAACGGTGCATTAACTATTAAGCCATCCACAGGATTTGTGTCAGTAAAGATGATCGCGCATTAACTATTAAGAAATATTTCTTGAATGATAATGCATACTTCTTTATTTCAAATATCATGACAAAATTATCTTTTAAAGCCGCGAAGACTTTGGGTTAAAGAATCTTTTCTATCAGTGTACGCTGCGCCAAATAATATGTTTTAAATTAAATTATTTTTAAATTTCACGCTTGTGTCAACATGGTTTTATCAGTTTGAATCACTAAACTCGATATACGATCCGCGAAATGTCGTAATTGTCGTTTTAAATATATATATTATGGGCTATAACCACCTAGGCATACGTGCACCAACCCCCATTATGATTCTGTGGTTGCCATGGCAATTCAGCTACTTACGATACTAACAGGACAGGTTGCCACAGTAACGTGGTTTGCCTTACCAACCGTTAGAAGATGCTTATGGACCTAGGAACGGGGTTGGTTGCTACAGCAACCGTTATGGGGCAAGAAAAAGAAAGAGAGACGATAGGGGTTGAGAGTGAATAGTACACTGAAAAACGAATTGCATTAAAAATTACAAAAATTATATGAAAAATTAGTATATTTAATATAGTATATTTAATTTATATATTAAAATTAGTAAACTTAACTTTTATTAAAAATTACTAGAAATATAGTAATTTTTAAGACAAGTAAATATTGATAGGCATTTCATTAAATTTTGCTTTAAGTTGCACTAAAATTTTAGTATAGTATTATACTGAATTTTTATAAATCACTATAAGAAAATAATTTTTTGAATTATTCTTTGATGTTTTTATGTTATGAGCTTACGAATTTGGACTAATTTCAGGTGACAATTCTTAATTTATACACATATTCGCTTGCTACCAATAAAGCTTATTTAAATTCTTAATAATTACCTATTATTACATAAACGCTATAAACATATGGTATGGCACGCTACCACACATAAGTCGCAATCGATGTTACAGATATCTGCAATGTTTTAAATCGGTCTTATATATTAACCAAAGCCGTTACTGGTCACTTGCGAGTTACGCGATTTGCGAATTTTGCAGTGCGTCATCTGTAAACTAACATGGAATTTCAATTTTTCAATACTACGAACTTTTTTATTTTGCATTAACTTTATGCACCTCACGGCGTGGTCCGGCACTCGTACCGACATGAACCGATCATCAGACGCGGCTTGCTTGTTTTTTTTTTTTTCACCTAACACTACACTCGCGCAAGGCGATGTTCAACATTTTAGTTACTACAATCATAGTAAATATTTGTAGGCGACATCTACATATTTACGCAAGAATTTCTCATTTTTTACTATAGCTTATATGAAATTTGATAAGCTGATATACCTTTATATAGAGATGATAGAATTTACTAAACTGTTTAGCAGTATATTTATATTCTTTATCTTAAAATTTAGAAAAAAAATTCTTTAAAATTTAAAAATACATATTGCACTTTTTGCTTTTAAATTTTTACTACACTGAATATTAATATTTATTTATACGATCGAACTTTTTATTAAAGCGTATACTTAAATATCGTCTAAATATATACTAATAATGCACATTAAAATATCAGAATACCTGTATAAAGCAAGTTAGTCCGTCGAATAGTAGACTTTATACTAATTTTTAATGCAGTTATTCTAATTTTTAATGCAATTTATTTCTCCGTGTAGACAAGGGAAAAGGGGCATGTGGAGGGAGGGGACATTCTTGAAATCACAGCGGCGGCGGCGATATATTTTTACAACACGGAGAGACCTTCATTTAAATAAAAGATAATTTATTTAGAAAATAAATGGCCTAAGCCTTATTACCTAAAATAAAGGACAATATTTAAGCTCAATGCATTTATGCAATCTAGTAATTCAAGGAGATTCGTAGTTACACCAATGATACCTCCTCTTTGGTCATCTTGAAAGTGAATGCTGCCCCTACGGAAAAATACAGGGGTTTGTATACGTAAAAGGGCTTTCTTCTTCTTTCTTGCTCGCAACATTTTTGTATGTTGAAATTGCGCGCGCATTCTTATGGCGGCGCTACGAGCGAAGTAGTTCCTGCTCGCTTGTTGCCGGGCCGCTGCCCTCCTTTTCTTGTAGTTAAGCGTCCCTATAGTCTTACTTATAAGATAGTTGTATTGAAAATGGAATTGTTATTCACATATCGATAAAATTGAAATTATACAAATATTAAGCCAAAGAAGGCCCAGTTACATTTTTGTGGGCCTAGGGTATAATTGAAAAAAATAATTAGTAATTCAATTTTGACTAATGTTTAGATTTCAATAAAATTGAATAGTGTGACAACTAAAAGTGAAAGCAATATTTTGCAATTTAGGACATTTCGATTAGGGTTACATATGACCACTTAATCTTTATCCAAAAACATTTTTCTCAAGAAATCCACGACAGTCAAGTAGATGTGGCAACACCGCAAAGTAGATTAAAAATAGGGTCTTTCAGAATAATAACATAATACAATAACACTTTGGTCAAGATGACACTACATAATAAATATTATAAATTCACTTTTTGAATTTCTATTAAAAAGTCATTGATTTTGTTTATAAAATTGTTTTATAACTACATGAACTTATACTATTATTTTGTTTTGCGACATTGCCAAATGTAAATACTACGCGAATCCAATGAGAAAATGTTCTCATTTGACTATCTATATATCGACAGTTTTACTTTAACGCGTCTGTCCTTGTCTAGTGCGTTACGGCGGATCGCATTACCACGCTATTGACGTGTTTTATTGATTTTTTAATATTATTTTTTCGAAAATTCTCTAGATTAAAAGGGAGTGAGCATAGAAATCGTCACATATATAAGAGAATTTCATATATTTACGTACGGTTATTACAAGTTACGACCGCAAATAATTAGCAATTAGCGAACTGCATATCTGTAAATAGAAAATAAAAGGACAACTTTCAGAGTCATAATAATCAAATATACAAGTGATGATCGACAGTAAAAATAAATAAGTTTAAAAAAATCTTTTTGTTTATTTGTTAGATTAACAGAGATACTGACAAATGGACAGATTGGCACTGCAAAATGAAAACCAAATATGCTGTTAACAGTATTTTATATTAGACGAATTTAACATTTTGATTTAGTTGAATCAACTAATTTTTTCTTCAACATACGTATATTAACAAGGAGATTTGAATTGATATCATACTTTAAAAAGCATTTCATTTCCATTACTATGTAGAAATATGTTTGTACTAATGCCCTCAAATAAAAAAAAAAATGAACGTGAAACAGCAATGGTAGTAGGGTGCGGCATATCTGTCACTTTTCTGATCAATACGGTTCCATTCATCTCAAGCGGGTACTTCTATCCATTCTCGTACTCATTTTTCTTACATAGATTATTTAAAATATTTTTCCATAATTCCACTTAAGAATTTTTTATTAAAATAATTAATTACACGAAAAATTTGCAATACTGCAATCAGATATTTTATATTTTGACACCTGCACTAACATATGGATATACACTTGCGTGCACACGCGTACACGTACACTCTTACGCACGCACTTATCGCTCCCCTTGCGAGCGTTCACACATGCATAGAAAGTTAAATACCATATGTACATGATCTTTTGACAACAACACATTTGTTTAATTTTAAAAACTTCAAGCAAATATGCTTATGTAAGGGGGTTTCACATATTTATATTTTCTTTAACTTTTTATTTGTCTTTAACTTTTTAACCCATTACCGCCGGGACGGACGTTTTTTTTAGACAATGTTCAGTCTATTATCTACATTATTTAAAATGTTTCAAAAAATTTTGGAGTCAATGATTTTTAAGCAAAATTTAATGCTCTTTCAGAATCTGGCTTAGGAATTGAGCTAACTGCTAATGTTAGAAAGTTAATAACAATTAAACAAAAAAAAACACGAATTTTTCGTAAAAAAATTTCTTTTGACTCGAATTTTAAAAGGGAAAGAGGATTGATACATAGGTCTAGGTGACATTTCTTGCGTCCATGGTATCTGGGCTTGAAAGTCTAATAGTTTAAAAATCGAAATTCAACATGGCGCCCATCAAAATGGCGCCTTGTAGTAAAAAATCCGTACAGAAGCTAAACCAATTTTTTTATATGACAAGGAAGTACGTAGCAAAAAAACTTTATATAGAAAAAAACCTTCAAATTCTTCAAATATCACTCCTGAATTTTTTCAGAATTTTCCGAGAAAATTTTTGGATTGTCCAAAAAATGGAGGAATTAAAACAAACAAATTTGTACCAGAAAATTTCCGCTACAAAACAAAAAAAAAACAAAAAAAACTACAAAACAAAAAAAAAACAAAAAAAAAAAAAAATACATAAAAATAAAAAAAAATTAGACTTTCAATAGCGTTCACCTCCCCGTGGTGAGAGTCGGGCAACGGCAATAATACTTGCCGGCTAAGTAACGTATTTTGTGTATGAAATTGTATGTAGAAAAAAATGCTTTGAATTCGTCAAACAATAAGACTTTTTTTAGAATTTTCTGGTACAAATTTGTTTTTTTTAATTCCTCCATTTTTTGGACAATCCAAAAATTTTCTCGGAAAATTCTGAAAAAATTCAGGAGTGATATTTGAAGAATTTGGAGGTTTTTTTCTATATAAAGTTTTTTTGCTACGTACTTCCTTGTCATATAAAAAAATTGGTTTAGCTTCTGTACGGATTTTTTACTACAAGGCGCCATTTTGATGGGCGCCATGTTGAATTTCGATTTTTAAACTATTAGACTTTCAAGCCCAGATACCATGGACGCAAGAAATGTCACCTAGACCTATGTATCAATCCTCTTTCCCTTTTAAAATTCGAGTCAAAAGAAATTTTTTTACGAAAAATTCGTGTTTTTTTTTGTTTAATTGTTATTAACTTTCTAACATTAGCAGTTAGCTCAATTCCTAAGCCAGATTCTGAAAGAGCATTAAATTTTGCTTAAAAATCATTGACTCCAAAATTTTTTGAAACATTTTAAATAATGTAGATAATAGACTGAACATTGTCTAAAAAAAACGTCCGTCCCGGCGGTAATGGGTTAAGGCAGTCAACTAACGATTTTTCCGCCAAACTGGAAATTCTCGATACTTACATTTATTGTTTTCTAGCTAGCTTCTAGATTCTTTGGGTAATGAACTAAATATAATGGTTTCCTTAATTTCTTCACGATTTTCACTTTCACTTTTCAATTTTCTCAGTTGAGCAACATTTGTTCGCATATTATAAACTTGCTATTATTTTGGTTATTTTTGTCAAAGAACATATCAGATCCATTGAATTTTATCTCTTTAAACAATTGTCTCATTTGTTTATAGATTTTACAAAAAATTAAGAAGTTAGATCTCAACATGTAAGAACATTAATAAATTCGATTTACATTTTTTAAAACATCATTACCAATATAGTAAAATCTAGAATAAAATTAGTAATGTTATACTGACGCCGGCGCAATACATTATGTATCGTTATTTACTTTTAAGACACCCTAACCTCGTGTTTAGTTTTAGGCTGTTGCTATCTGTAAAATATTTTATAAATTACAAGTTCAACAAAAATAGAGTTAAACTTATTGAACCTAAGACTGAGAATGTTACTGTTCATGTTTAAAAACTGCAAAAATAACAATTATATATGTTATCACACGATTATAAAAGATGAAAAAAACATTACAGATAAGTTTTTAACCATAAGTGGTCTCATGTGACATATAAATTAAGAAACATTTTATCTGGATCCATTAAGACTTCCGCCAGCGTTGTTTTATTCAGTGTCTCAATCTTTTTGTTTGAAGGACCCTGCGGTAAGAAATTGACTGGTCGAGCTAGTCAGTTAGATAATTCTAGATAACTTAGTTTAGTTTAGTTAGATAATCTAGTTTAATCGTTTAAAATAATTCTTTAGCCATCAATTCTGAAGAAAAACAATATTCACGTGGATAAAGTAAAAATGACGTTGCCTTATGGGGGTTATATCCATATCCTCGAGTACAGCGCATGCGCAACGACAAAAAATATCACTATGTCTCTTTCTCTCCCACGGATCAAACACGTTCACGAGTTTTTCTGCAATTTTTTACGTTACATGAAACACTTTCTGCAACTAAATTTAACATTAATGTAGTAAATAATTAAAAATTAATCGTTGCATATAATTTTTGTAGGATGCTCGAAAAAATGCGTGCGACACAAATCTGGTCCAAGCAACTTCTAGTATGGAACCAATTGGCCGAATACAAATGCGTACAAGGCGCACTCTTCGTGGCCACTTAGCCAAAATTTATGCTATGCATTGGGGAAGTGATTCAAGGTGACTTTTCACTAAAATAAAATGGTTTAATAGTGTAATATGAGAGTTAAGAATGAGTTGTGTAACAATGTGAACTACATTTTTAGGAATCTAGTATCAGCATCGCAAGACGGAAAACTTATTGTATGGGACAGCTATACTACAAACAAAGTTCATGCTATTCCTCTACGATCATCGTGGGTAATGACGTGCGCATATGCGCCTTCCGGTAGTTACGTTGCTTGCGGTGGATTGGACAACATTTGTTCTATTTATAGTCTTAAGACTAGAGAAGGAAATGTTCGAGTCAGCAGAGAACTTCCGGGACACACCGGTTATCTTTCTTGCTGCCGATTTTTAGATGATAATCAGATCGTTACCAGTTCTGGAGATATGTCTTGGTATGTAAAATATGTGGTAATCGCATCATTTAAAATTAAATTAACGTATCATTAAATTGTCAATTGTGTTTTATTTACATACGTTATAACTAAAAAGAAATGTTATTTTAGTGCTTTGTGGGACATTGAAACTGGACAACAATGTACGTCTTTCCTCGGACACACAGGAGACGTTATGTCTCTTTCATTAGCACCAGACATGCGCACCTTTGTTTCTGGTGCTTGCGATGCTAGTGCAAAACTTTGGGATATTCGCGAAGGTTCCTGCAAGCAAACTTTCCCAGGTCACGAAAGCGACATAAATGCTGTAACGGTATGAATATATTTTTTAACGAAACAAATACCTTTATTTTGAAGAATGAAACTCTTTTTGAAAATTTAATTTTTGAAATTGCATATAAATATTGAAGACGCATCGACCTCTTTTTACAGTTTTTCCCTAACGGATACGCTTTCGCAACGGGTTCGGATGATGCTACTTGCAGACTCTTTGACATTCGAGCAGATCAAGAACTGGCTATGTATAGTCACGACAACATCATTTGCGGTATCACAAGCGTAGCTTTTAGCAAAAGTGGACGACTGCTACTTGCTGGTTATGATGATTTCAACTGCAACGTTTGGGACTCCATGAAAACTGAACGAGCTGGTAAATATGAACAAATTGATGACTGTTACTCATCAAAGTATTTAATTCAGAAAGAAAGAAGCGTCTCCCTCTTTACTGTACTTTTAAACTGGTTATTTTGTTGCTTTTTTAGGAATTCTGGCTGGACACGATAACCGCGTATCATGTCTGGGTGTAACAGAAGACGGAATGGCGGTAGCAACGGGCTCCTGGGATTCATTTCTGCGCATCTGGAATTAATTTTCAACTCGTAACACTTATTTTTCGAAGAACCAATTACTTTTAATCAGAAACGTAGTTTATAATGCAAAACGTAATCAGCATCCGATGATCAATAGAAAATATCACGTATTAAGAATAACAAGTGGCTAAATAAAAGAGAAAGGACTATCTGAAAAATTAACGTCGATCAGTTTTAAGTAAAAAAAAATCTGCTAGAAGCAAGTTGAAAAATAATAAAAATCTACCCGAACGGTCGTACTGGCTGCTTGTGTGCAAACAGTAATTACTCATACTTTTACACGTTCTCATCCATTCACGCATAGACCCATACTTACACCTATACAAGCATGCAGAACTGCACATGCATATTCACAGATACATTAATATACAAACAAGCGCACGCGAACATGCCTACACACGTCTGAACAAATATACGCACATTTATATACATATATGTGTGTGTGTATATTCATATATTCGTATATGTATGTATCTATGGATGTATGTATGTATGCACGTATCTGGCTGTTGTGAGTGTGTGTGGCTGTGCTCGTCGGGTGTGTGTGCGTATGGACGCGCGCGCCATTTACTTATATAAAAACGTATGTATCATTAACTGCCTGTAAACGTGACGCGGGGATTGATCGAGGACTTCATCAACACACAACATAGATTTATTCTAATCGAATTTATAATAAATAATAATTTTAATAATAATAACGATAAAATTGTTGAAAAAAAATTAAGAAAAAATAGAAGAGATGCGAGGTAAATTTATACTTAAGAAAGTAATGAATATTAAGGAAGTCAAAATTTCCTTGTTAAAAGACCAAAGAAGCAACAAATTTTTAAAATATACTTTTTAATTCACTTGTTATCTTTCGTTGATAGCATTTTTTTATTTTCATTCCGCTGTCATTTACGTAGGTTTTTTTTATAAGTTTTACGAGTACACATAGGAGTTTAAACGGGATACATACGAAGATCGGGAAATGTCATGGAAATAATGTCCTCGGTCCTGTGACCTACTTTGATGCCAATATAACGCCGAGTAATCAAGTAGACTTGAGATGTTTGTCGAACAATCTAAAAATAAATTATGCAGCCGAATTTCACGTGCTCCGAGTTAAGGGAGCATAATTTTCTAAAAAGAGAAAAATGTGAATGAAGAAGATAAAATAAATAAGGTGAGCGAGCTATGAAGGAACTTGTTCCGTAGATCGTTTAAACATTTTTTTTTACTAACTTTGAAAAGAGAAAAAAAGTGAAATATTAATGGTAAACTTAAAAGCATATTTAGCGAAAAATTCAAGATGAAATAGAATGCGTGGGCTGTTTTAAATGTTCATATAACTAATGTGAAGTGAAAAGGAGAGATTGAAACAATGCGCCAAGCGTATATCTAATAAAAAAAGATAATCGTCTGCAATGATGATGGAATGAAAAAAAGGTATACTTCGGAAGCATGTGCAACTGCATTTTACTGCATATATATAATTATACATAAATTTATAAGAATTAAACGAAAGATAAAATGAAAATATTGTTAACAACCAAATCATTAATTACATTGAGAAAAAACGTGAGGAGTGAAAGATAAAGTGAGAGTAAGGAATAGAATAGATATGCGAAAATCGCGCACAAAAATTTAACTGATCGTATCGGATTTTTTATTTACATTTTTCATTGTATGCGATATGCACACTAAAGGCTTGCAAGTGGAAGAGCCTGATAAAGACGAGCGTACATTGTGCAAAACGTATTATGACCGCAATGTCAACACTGCGCACACCGTACATGCAGATAGAAAAAAATAACTCAGCGATAAGGCGCATAATATAAGAAACAAAATAAGTTCTAATAAAAATATCTTATTAAAGCTTATATGAATTGTCATGTGCATAAGTTTATTCTATCAAATCAAATTGTAATCAAGCCAAAATATTATTGCATTTCATTGCCAGTCAGGTTAAATGCACAAAAATACAAGTGTCGGACAATTTTTATTATTTACCCCTTCTTTTATTCACTAGATTCATTTGGCATGCGATGTATTTAAAATCTACGCCGATGAAAAATTGTTACTTATTTTATATAATCAACGTTAGATTCTTATTCGTAAGGAGAACAAAGCGTTTAGTGCAAGAGATGTGTATACAAAAATATCTATGTGGACAAAAAGTAATTAGTAAGGGCTCATTCATAAATATTATATACTAAAGGCAAAAAACCCAATTACAATCCTACTTGTGAATATCTCACACAAATTTTGTGTGTATGCATGTGTGTATGCGCGCATGCGCGTGAGCGAGCGTGTGTGCGAGTATTTTGTGTAAGCGTATATCAACTCAAAGTGAAATTATGTGAAAGCATATTATTCAGACTCATAGATAGCTTTTTATCCACCTTTGCTCTCAAATACAAACCATTCAAATAAGCTATTTTCTTTTAACAAAATTATTCCTTTCTAATGCGTTTGTCGCTTACTTTTTTAACAGAATCGCATTACAGTTAAATGAACAAACGTACGATGCAACAAGTCTGCCCTCGTCATACAGCCTCAACATCTCCACGATGAGTAAAGTCAATGGCAAACGGACAAAAATTTGTCCAAATTTGTCCAACATTTTTGTAATCTTAAATTATTCTATTTGTAATAACGCTTTTACCTATTTCCTCCTATCTTCGAGTATTATACTTCAATTTCACTTGCTCTTCAAACCTCCACTTTATTCTTTTCATTTGTATCAGTCTTATTTTATTATCAAATGTATTTTACAAAACATTAACCATCTTACGCAATAACAAATCTGTCTATTTAAATTCGAAACTTTACCGCTTAGAATTTAAACAATAAATTTCGTTTCATTCGCCAGTGATTTGTAACTCTTTTATTTCAGCTTTATCTCCATTTTTTCTAATACAAATTAAACAAAATGCTGCTAAAATATCATTTTTACTTCCTTCAATCTATTATCTTTCTTGCGAAAAACGCTCATACAATTTTACAATTTCATAAAATTCATCATATTGTAATTTGGCTAAATAATTCTTTCCAACATTTCATATCTAAGTCAAATTTAATCCTGTCATCCACACATTTCAATGACTTCGAAACAAAACAGAAGTCTCGTACGCAAAATGTTAATCAAATATAATTTTTTCCATTTTGTGTCGATTAGATATTTAAGCTGTGTATGCATTTAAAATAATATTGATACTATATAAATAATAATACTAATAATAATAACAATGACGATGGTGATGATTATAATGATGCCGATGATGATGATAACGACGATGATGATGGTGATGATGATGACGTTAGTGGTGACGATGATACTGATAATAATTTAATCATGACACCGTTTGTAATTTATAATCATAATGATGTTTGTTATAACTAGCATTTAAAAGGAGTAAACTAAAATGAGCGAGTAGAAATAAACATTTTCGAAATGTATAAGATTTGTCGATATAATCATTTTGCTTGCCCGTGTGCACGTGCGCTCGTGTACGCGTGTGTCTGTGCATGCCTGCACTCTTCAAAATTTCATGAAGCTTATTTCGAACATGTAACTCAAGGTTTATCACTTCCGATTAAATGTAATTTTACATCGAGGGGCTGCAGCACCTCTAGAGAAAAAAACAAAAATAAATTCAATTATTCGAATTAAACAAAATTGTTTGCTGTTATTAGTAGATGTATTTACCTGCATTCTTAAAGATCCAGGACCTCTTTGAAAGCCTGAAGTAGCTACTAATAGCAGGGAACCTCTTTCAACTCCAAACTACCTATTGCTTTTTTATATTTTTAGACCACGTGCTCGAAATAAGCTTCTTTCCCATTTACTAAATAAAAAACAAGCGTTTCTCAGTGTGGAATTATGGACATCAAAAAATACGTGGACATTTCGCATTATATCTTATCCATGAAGAGCATGGTGTCAAAAAATCATTTAACGACCTCCTCTAAATTCAAAAATAACAAGCTATTATTACCGAGTCTGTATCAACAAAACTCCTTTGCAAACACCATTTCAAACATTCATTTTCAAATTTTAACTAAAACATGCTCCTCTTTATCCGACACTTGCATCAAATTAGTTTATCTAAATTCTTTCTTTTCTTTCTTTCTTCATTGGCCAATATATGAAAAGAATCACTATGTCATCACAAGAAATAATAGATTATACACCTAGGGAGTAAAAGTAAGAAATCTCCCAAATATGACAAATATGCGATTTAAGGGATTCTTTACTTACTCCCATGGTGCATTCTGTTTTTCGCCCGCAGGGCGTACAGTGCGCACTTTATGCGCCGTGTGTAAAAAAATTATTATTGTCTTTTACTTTGTTTCTTCAAATTATTTTATGTGATCAACCTGAAGATGATTATATTATTTGAAACGACTAGTGATAATTTTCGTTTGTTTTTTTTTTCAGTAATGTTTGTCAATTTGAGTATAACATTATTCAGAACGTGCTTCAAGGCAACATTACAAACTTAATGTTTTTCTTTTCAAAAATGGCAAGGTCACAATTCAACGAAAGCGTAAAAATCTCTCTCTCTCATTTTTTTCATTGCGAGCTCGTGTATAGTTAACTTTTCTTTTGTCCATTTCGAAGTCGCCTTTCATTTACATATTAAAAAGTTCTGGAGAGTTCAGGAAATGTAAAAGAGTGATGAATCTGTAAATAAGATCTAAGAAAGGGGAATATCAGAAGTACTAAAAAAATCAAAAAGCATATTATAAAAACATATTATAAATTGCACAGAACGTTTAGTTGACATTTTATGGCGTCTGTATTTTCATTTAATTAATACATTTCATTGGAAAAAATAAATTGAAACGACGTAAAATTCTTTCAAAATCATTACATTTTCAGCAACACGCTTTTCTATAAACTTATACGCTCTAATTCTTTTCGGGCCATTAAAATTTTAAAAACAACGTTAAGTATACCAATTTTGCTAAAAGGAAATTGAATGAAAAAAATTAGACAAATAAAAAAAATATTTGTGTTTAGATTTTTCCATTCAATAGGTCACGATAATAAGGTACAAAAATCTTTAAATACCTATTTTTTTATTCTCAAATTTGTTTCCAAATACAAATCAAGTTGAAATGTATATAATATATATATATATATATATATATATATATATATATGTGTGTGTGTGTGTCCTAAGGATGTGCAGTTTATCGTAGTTGTATTGTTATATCTATATTTAACAATATTTTAGATGTAGATCATTTTTTAGTTGTCTGTAATGTCTTCTTTTTCATTTACAAGCATTTGATTAATCAGCTGAGATAATTCACTTGAATCCTGGAAATTGAAAAAAGAAGATAAGATAAGAAGTAATGTAAGTTAATGTGAATTATGTTTACCTGCTGAACAATTTTTTCTTCTTTAAACAAACTATCACCACGAGGACTTTGACTGATCTCTTGAGCTACTTCTTTTGCACATTTAGATAAACCATCACCTTTTTCATTTGCATTGCTCTCATTCGGAAGTTGATCATTTTCATTAACTTGATGAAGACGCTGTTCATTTCCATTGCTCTCATCAACGCGCTTTCTTCGATTTATCAACGCTAAAAAAGTAGTAAACAATTGATATTGTACTAATTAATAGAATAAAAAAGCTGTTAGAAAAAAGAAGTTAAAGGACCTAAAACACTGTCCCGTATTTTTTTCTGTTCTTTGTCGACCCAACGTTGTCTTTCAGCTTGTTCCTCGTTTGAACCTCCGCGTAACCTTGAAGTAAAATCAAGACTGTGAGGAATATTTTTTAAAAAGTATTTCTGAAAAGGCAGAAAAAGTTAATAAATTTATAATTACCAAGCTTCTGCACATGCTCGATCTTGTGGAAAAATCGGTCTGTCGTCTAGGTGTTGAAGATTTTTACAATTTAGCGTCAGCTGTTTTCGATACATCTTTATACTCTTTAACACTGGATTCCCCGATAACGTCAAAACTCTTAAAGACTTCATATCTCCGACAATCTAAAAAATTATTCTATTGTTACTCCATATAAATAATCTTTTTAAAAAAAGATTTACGTATTAATAAAGTTACATTTATAAGATCTACTGTATCAATTTTGTTATTAGACAGATCTAAAATCGACACAGAATCTAAAAGACGAAGGTGTTCAATGTCTTCGCTTGTTTTTAAGTAATTATTCGACAAATTCAAACTGTTTAAATGCCTGAGACTATCTGCAAATTGAAAAATAGAATTAAGAAAAAAAGATCTTTTGCGTGCACGATACATAAAAAAACGAAGGTAAGGAATGTTTTATTAATATCTCACCTAGATTTTCAATTTTCTGAATTAAGTTATGTGCAAGATTGAGGTTGTCAAGTTTTGCTAAACAATCTAAATTTTCTATTTTTTTAATTAAATTGTGATGGAGAAAAAGGCTTTTGAGTTCCGTTTGATTATCTAAATTAGCAATCTCTCGAATTCCATTGTTCTCCAACCAAAGACACTTTAAGCCAGTGTAATTCTCCAAATTTTCGATGAATGAAAAGCCTAATTAAAAATAGTAAAATTAGAAAATAGTTTTAGTTAATAACATTGAAATTATTAATAAAAATGACCTTTATAGTGCAAATATAGAACGTCGTTGAGGTATGGGGTATCATAAAGTTTATTATCCCGACAATGCTTCCTGATTAGCTTTTCAGTCATCCTGAAAAAGTAAAATGCGCAACAAGTGTACTTTGATGGCTATTGTTACCTAGTTCTTATATAGTTCATCAATTGTTAGGGGAGAAAATACTTTACCGAACTCCATGTTCTTTGGGGTTGAAATTATAAACTTTCCCTTTGATTTTTTCTTTTTCTGCGTTGTTTAAATCGCTCTCAGTTTCACTCTTTGCTCTTATTTCTTTCAGTTCATTTATGAATTCCTCGAATTCACTCTTCCTTTTGTCATCTACAAGTAAATCTATCTTTTGACTTTTTTCCTCCTTCATAACTTTATCTTCCATGATTTTTATAATATCTCTTTTCGTTAATGGCACATTATCATTTAAACTTTCAATCTGTTTCAATCTTATGTTTTCTACGTCTGTTATTTCGTCGATCAATTCTTCGCCATCAAGGTACACTTCTATTTCCTTATTTGTATCCTCGGCCACTTTTACAGTCTTGCTTTTCGTTAATAATTTTTTATCACTCACACTTTCAATGTCACCCGCATTTTCGATTTCTTTTAACTCTTTCATAAATTCTTCGAAATCATTTTCACGTTGGTCAGCCTCAATCAATTCTATTTCTATATTTTCTTTCTCTTTGGAAAACATCGTATCTTGTACGATTTTGGCAATCTCACATTCTCTTAATTCTACCGTATCACTCGATTCTTCTAACTGAATCATTTTATTATTGTAATATTGTCTTAGTTAAGAGTATTTACTTACGATCTAAAGCCATTTGTATAGTCGATTGTTTGATTTACCATGACAACCTCTAACCATACGAGAGTGTCACATGTACTGCCGAATCACCGAGTTCGATGAAGTATTCAAAATTCTCAGCTCTAAGAAACGATTCTGAAAGTTTGATTCAAAACGCTAATAGAATATTTTAATATCAGTCAATAAATGCAAAATATTTGTACAATTGAATGAATCCACTTGAAATTTTGGTAGTATTTTGTTATAATTTTAGCGAGTGGTTTGACAGTTCGTTAACTAACATTTTTTTTAATTTTCTATATCTAGAGAACGGTTGGGACATGCTTCATTCAATAATAATTCAATAATATAACTACCAATATATTGACAGCATTTTTTCCAAAGAATAACATCTGCTTTTCTATAGTTAGCCAACTATAGAAAAAAAAAAGGTACATTATGCAGCAAGGAAATAAAAGTAAAAAACATGCGATCTGAGACATTCGTTACACTTAAAACTACACTGTTAAAAATATCTACTTGAAATTTAATGTAAAATTACTGGAAGCAAATTTCTTTTCGGAATATTAAATTTCATTTACTTGTACATTAATTTTCAAGTTACACTGTTAAATAGATATGCTTGGAAATTAATGTAAATGTACATTGAATTTAATGCACTTATAACATTAAAATTCAAATGCTTTGATTGAATTTAAAAAAAAAAAATTATCGGATTTGAATTTGAATCTTTCCGTGTACAAGTTTAACTCCTAAAGACCATATACATTCAATGAACAATTTTTATACTTCAAATTTTATTTTATATAGATTTAAATTATATTTTAATTATAGTTTAATTATATCTTAATTATATTATAATATATTTTAAATTGATGATACAATGTACAATATTATATATTAAGATCGGCATCCCCTTAAATGAAAAAACTTTTCTTTCGATGAGATTCGAACCTGCGACCTTCCGATTCAGAGTCCAACACCTAGTCCACTTGACCACGAGTCCTTGTTTGTATATTACATTTATTTCGCACTTAAGAGAAATTTGCAAAATTGAGTTTGAGCATTATATGAGAAAAAAGCTATTATTATTAAACAATAATTATTGTACAACATTTATTATTTTATTCATGTTGGCGTTAGATTTTCAGGATTTATCCTTGAAATTTAATGCGATTACATTAAAATACACTGAAATTATTGTGAATGTATTCTTGTTAATTAAATTAAGTAAACTAAAATTATTAAATAGTCAATATTCACATATAAAATAAATAAGACTTAATTTATTAACAAAAAAAATGTAAAAAAAAGTTCTATAAGGGATTTGAACCCGATCCAAAAAATTACAATTTTGGCATGTTATCCTCTGAGCTATCACAACATATAACGTTACATGGCAGGACGTCGCATATGTTCATCTACCTATCCTATTCATGTACGCATATATTAAAATTCAGGCATTGACTACAAATAATAAATGTTTGCATGAATTTTAATATGGAAGTACATTAAATTTGAGTACATTCACAACAATTTCAATGTAGTCACATTAAATTTTAAGTATAAATGCAGAAAATGTATTTTATTAATTTCAACATTAAATTTTTTGCATTTATACTTGAAATTTAATGTGACTGCATTAAAATTTACATTGAAATGTTTGTGAATGTACTTTTAATTTAATGTACGCATACATTAAATATGAGGAATACATGCATTAAAGTGATAGTCATGTGTGTGTTTCTAATTTTTAATGTACTATTAACAAAATTATAATGTTAAAGTTGTAATTTTTTGAAGAAAATGCATTGTATTTTTGGCACATGCACCTTAATTTGACATTCATGTACCAACTACATTAAATTTCAAGTGCACATATGCTTGAAAAGTGCATTAAATTTAATGCTTTTTTTAACAGTGTACTTATTTCTGAGTTAGACAGATAAAAAAGGAGTTTTTAAAACAATTTCGTACGCACGCACTTGCAAACGACGAGGTGGATTGGCTCCAAATTTTCACGCCACTTGAAGTTCTTTATCATGTGTCCTATCGGAAATTTCAAGTATTTTTATTAATTTTGATCTTCAAGCTATTATATTGTTTTTAAAATTTAAAATTGCAAACACTTGCATGAAACAGAATTGCGCTAGTTCAGTTGGCAGCTTTTTTGTAATTATGTTCATTGGAAGATAAATAAGGGACAATAAACTCTGACTTGCGAACTTTGACTATTGAATGAGCTTCAGTAAGACTTTTTAATGAAATACTATTTTCAATAAAGAAATACAATAAACTGGGAGGAATTACTTTTTTTATGTATACGTTATAAATATATTTCTAAAACGTCCTTATTCGGGTGGATGCTTAGAAAAGAAAAGTTGTTTTAGTTAAATTCGACACGAATGTTATAAATGTTATAAAGTAAAAAAAATACGGAGTATGCAGAGCTAATTCGACTGTAGAATAAATAATGTTGTTATAGCGGAAATAATTGTAGTTACTGGTTAGAAATAATTAGCTTAGAGAGAAGACTTATAAATAATGTGGCAAATTGATTAGCAGTAGTAAAAGGTGGAGTAAAAAGAAAGGGAGAAAGCAAGATAGATGGTAGTAGCGGATAAGAGGCATAGTTTGGTGCTGGTACGCCAGAGTGAAAGAGGCTCTATAGGTAGGTGCAGTGGTGCAGTGTGCGCATGCCCTCTCCTTCCGCTCCACCAGCATTCAGCAACTCGCGTACACTCTATACCTCTCCTCCCTTCGTATAGCAGTTCGTATCCAGCTCGGCCTGCAGCTGCTTCGCCTTTAACCGAGTGCAACCTCCTCGAGCGCAACTTAACTGCCTTCCTTATTTACTCCTCAAAGCAGATACTCTGGTGCATCCAATTTTTAACATCCATTCTCATTTCTATCGCTTCCACATCAACCTTTCAACTCGTCAATTAATCCATCCAATAGTGCTGCTAAATCAACAATTCGATAAAACACACGCACATACAAAAGTTCAAATCTTCATTACTTGCATTTTATAGGTTATGTCAATTCCAATATATTATCATTCATTGCAATTGCTGCTGTTAACACCTTCGAATGTGCTATTATCATTTTGAAGCCAATCTACGAGTATTCGACTGCTTTCAACTATCCAAACCTAATAATAAAATCCTATTAGCAGAAAGCTGATGAATTCAATACTGCTTTCAGCAATGTGCAATATAAAAAGTGTAAAAATTAACGACGAGTGCTCAGAACTAAAAATTCCAAAGCGGAAAGTGTGACTTTACGTATTAAAAAGTGATTCTGTGCTGCAGTTTAGTTATCAGTGTTTGCTGTTTGTGCTCCACATTTACATACGCAGCTTCTATAGAGGTAGAAATTCCTCCAAGTCTGGCTCTCATTAAGACGATTGGCTTTCCTCAATGTTAGGGGTACTCAAACGTCGCTGGAAGCCTTCAAAAAGGTCAGTCGATATAAATTACCGAGCGACCAAGCATCGATTACAATTAACTCATCGTCGCTTAATCTGCACTTGCAAATAAACACATACCCTCATGGTGAACCTTTAAAAAAAAGAACCACATTTTTATCCTCTATTTTTGGCTCGATTTGTGCACCACGCTTTTTAAGTAGAAAAGCCTTATCGAATAAGTGCAATCATAACCTCAATTTTTTACCAAATTTCCATGCAATTGGTAACTATATTCATGCAAGGTGTCACACTTGAATGAACACTAAAGTACCTTGAAACTAGCGTTATTAACGTTTAATAACAAGTGCTTCAAATAAATGTAAAATTTACTTAATTTTATATAAATATTCTTGCCATATCAGATGTAGTCTACTTATCGTAAATGGTAGCAATTAAAAAACGCTTATCGATCGGGAAAAATATTGTACGAAACATTGTATTCTGACATTTCAATGAGTCCAGTTCATAAAGAAATAAAAAAAATTGAAAAAATGCATATTGCAAATCGCTTTCAATCAATTTCAATCGCTTAAATAATTAAATTAGCTTTAATTACTAAGTATATGTTCTGCATATTAAAAAAAAATCTTTCTACAAGACGCACTGTAATTTCAAAGGAGCAGCTAAGTACGTACGATTGCGCTTCCTCTACTTGCCGTAGTCTGTGATTAAATTAATTATAAATTTATACACGCATATTTCTTACGCTTGATCGACAATAAATTCTGATCAGCGCGATTTTGAATTTATAATTCCATGATATTATAATATATAATCACTTTACACGTAGATAAAAGGTCTATATTAGCAATCGCAACAATGAATTGTAATGTCCTCGCAGACTTTCGTTATTGAACTTCTTTCTTCTGCGTGTTTTTAAAATTTTAAAAGAATCTGGAAAAAAATCCATGTTTGTTCTAATTATTTTTTCACCAGTACAATTTCTACCACTCAAAACTGCCGAAGCACTCTTTTTATGTATTATTAAAAGCAAACTCTATCTCTAACGAACTGTAATTTAAGAAAAGAAGGCATTTTATTTTTCAATGTCGGTTTAATAGTTGCTCTCGGAGAAATTATTCGATTATTTCATTCGATTATTTATTCGAAATTTCCATTAAGACCGGGAGCAATAGTTTCAAAATTCTACATTTTCATTCTGATGTTATAATTAGCAACTAGAACAGTGACCGCAGCCTGTTTGCAAATCCACGTATTTATATACCCAGCAGAAAGAAAGGCAAGAAGGCTTTCCTAAAATACTCAAAATAAAAGTATTTCCGTTTGTTATTAATGCAAATTAGTTAACAGTTATCAGTCATCTCGTATAAGCTTCAAAGAAATAAATGTTTATTATAATTAGAATATTTCGCTGGTGCTGTCAACTTCAAAATGTACAATGCGAACGAATAGAAATGCACGTACAAAGTGCTCCCGTTATATCCGCATGGAGAATTGAATGGATCGTACAAGGTTTTTAAGGAACTTGTACCACTAATAAAACTTATAAATTGTGAACAATAGCTTAGCTTATAGAATATTAGCAAAATACTGTAAAATGAATGAAGCTGCACTATGCCGCTTTTCCAAATTCACCGCCGCCATTTCTTTCGCGCTATGAATCCTGTTATTTTTTTGTATCGAGTATCTCAAAAAGTTAAAGCTTAAAAGATGATGAATATTTCGATGCTGACATCTCAACTGTAAATATGTCAATTTAATTCTCAACTGATCCGGTTCTTAAAAATTTAATTTTAATGAATCCTTTAATATACACCGTGCATATAGAAGCTTTTTATATTCGAATGTTAATTCTGTGCAGAGGTAGGTATAGTAAAAATTAAAAAAAAATTTATTAAATTTTACATTCTTTCTCCGTATTTGCCATTATGTATGGGAACAAGTTAAAGACTCACGTAAGTTCCGAGACAGCACCGACTCATCTCAGTGAGCCGCAGATCTATTTAGATTGTGCGCAAGCCTTTATCGAGCGTTGCACTCTTCCTACACTAACTATGTTTTTCATTCTTCTGCTCTGACTATTACAACACTATTTTACAAACTAATAAATATATTCTTTTAGAAGAATTTTCAACATTCGCTGTATCCGGCCAAGATTGACATCTCATATTTTTATAATTCCATACCATACTGAATTCTCACTGAATAAATATTATTTTTTCATCTTTTTTTAAACTAATAAATCTTTTTACCCTTATTCAATGAAATATTTTTTATTACAATTATTTTCTGTTGAATTTTTTTTTTTTTTTTAAATGAGAACAAATTCTTTTTAGGGTTTTGATAAGAAAAATGTGTAACGAACTGACAGTGCTTTAATTCTATTTAAACAGGGCTTCCAGTGCTCGAGGAGGAGTTGATTCACCCTTAAGTTCCGACTTGACGCTTGATAAGCCTCGTCCCGCAACATCGCCTGGGTAAGAAACATATAACCTTTTAATTAAACAGTTAACGGTAATATTTAGTAGTTATGAATTATCAAAAATGTTTGATCTTTTTAAAAATAATGCAGACAAGTCCATCCTTTATGCGACGAGAAGGCAGGTCTATTAGGCTACTGCGATACCGTCGGTAAAAGCGAACATTTTCCACCCCCGCCTAACATAGTTGTAGAGGGTGGTCGAATAGAGTTCGTGCGCCCCATGCAAGATGGCAGTTCGATGCAGCGAAACAACACCGTTTCTCGAGGTTCCCAAACTGTCGACGAGCATCAAGAAAAGTCTGATCCTCTTAAGGTAAGGTTAATCATTTTAATGCAGCATTTTGCAAAAGAATCATTTTCTTCAAAAGTACCATCATTTTTCCTTGAGAACTCGAGAAACTTTAGCGTATTATTTCACGTATACTGGCGTTCCACGATTGAGCTACAGTAAAAAGTACCGAGAGCGCCACGCAAACCGGACGTACGCCTGCTGGCTTTCAAAGGAGTATAAGTAAAAAAATGGCTATCTCGAAACTACTAACCGGAGGATCTAACGGTTCTTACTTAAAAGCGTATTATACGAAAAACCATTGTAAAAATATTTTTTAAATTAAACTCCGATAGACTTAAAGTGTGATCAATTTCCATTACTATGCATTACTTTTTACCAAGGAAATCATATTTCTCAGCGCTTGGAGTATTTGAATTTTCAGCAAGACATAAAAATTTCAAACAAAGAGGAAGCATGGGTTCCCTTACAGGTTTCCTACGAGATGCTGTCGAGGTCGACTGATTTTACAACCAGAGCTTTTCACTGATTATACGAATGGTGGACTTAGAATTACCGAGCAACGCTTCCAGTCACCGTGAAGCGTAAAGGTTTCCACGCCGTTCACAGTTTCCGTATCTCATCAACTTTGCGCTTCTCCCCGAGTTTTGACCGATGAAAATTATTGCTTTGTTCTTAATAGCGCGCTCTCGATTATTCCTTATTCGTTCACTGTCAGAGTTAGAAATTTTTATTTTATAAACATCACATAATATTATTTTCACAACAAGGGCATTAATGTAAAACATCATTTCCTTAATTAAACGTAGTTTCTCTCGCCTTTTTAATTGATCGATAACCTTTTTCGCAATATCGATACATATTCTATTATTATCTACTAATTTAACCTAACCTAACTTTATCATCGGTATAACAACCCGCAGTAAAAGTAAAATATAAATAGAAATAAAATAGAATGTTCGGAACTTCTAACCGTATAGTTGGAGAAGACTAATAATCACATGCTACCAGGTAGAGCTATCCATGCGCAGATTTATCATTATTCTTGTATACAACTATAATTTGCCCGTTTGGTCCAATAAATTCCCAGCATGCAATATGTAATACTTTATCTAGTAGTTGCATCAGAATTTAGCAATTTACAAAGACTCCAAACTATAGTTATCTTCAGCATATGTTTGAGATTCCGCAAGAAGATCTTAGTGTGTCAGTACCACTTTAACTGACAAATCAAAGTAGTGATTTACACATAGAGTCACCAGCTTCCCCAACATTGACTATCCAGCTGCTGGTATCGATTTGAGATAATTGCTAAATCAGGATCGACTTTGAGACAGTCAGACATGCTCCACTGCATCTTATGCAGATAAAGTTTATATTTGTAAGAGCAAATAGCCTTCGTAAAAATTGAATCGAACTACTGGTTATTATATGTAGTCAACATCTACAGCTTTCTAGATCATTATTTTCACTTTTCTAAATTCGATTTTCACTTTTCGGTACTTTACTAAAGTCATTGTCGTCGTAATTTAATCAGCGGCTTATCTGAGTTTGACGCACTTCCTTTATACTATCGTCGATCTTCTCTTCAGGGAATGTGCTTCTTTACTTAGAGAAACTCACAGATCAAATCTGTGTGTGTGTGGCCCTTATTACATTTTCTTGTAACTTATTGATTATTCCCTAACAAAAATTTGTGTAAGATATTTAATATTAAACTTTACATAACATTATGAAAGATCACAAATGATTGTAGATGTTAAATAACATCAGAAGAGATCATAGTATTGACATAAAAGTTTTGTTATGAATTTAATGTAAATTTGTAATTTGACGTTCCTGATTTTATGTAAATTATTTAATTTGAGACATATTATAAAGAATATTTAAACGATAGCATTTTATTTAACAGTGAGAAGTAAATTTAGTAGTTTCCTATTTATCGTCCAATAATTTTGTATTCGTGTATATCAAATCAATGAAGGAAATAAAATAGAATAAATAGTTTTTATTTAATTCACCTACAGTTTAATTCAAATAATGTTTTATTTTCCATTGCTGCAGGAAAGCTTATCACTTCAAATACAAGAGTTAGAACAACTTTTACACGCTGAGACTCTGGCGAAAGAACGCGATCGAGCTGCAATTATTAGGCTGCAGCGTCAAACAACAAAGGTAAATTCTTTTCATAACCTTCTCATTGAATTGATTTTGGACAGACGCAAAGATATTTTTTTACTAATTGAAAGAGTCTGATCACAATTTTAATGACTTCTGAAACAAAAACATTTTGTCTCATTGGATCGATAGAAGAATTTGCCAAGGATACGAAAAACACTTTTTTGGAAAAAAATTACTTTGGCAGTTAGAAAATGTATATAATTTTATGTAATTTTTGTGTTTTTTTTTTACATTTGAGAAAACATGTACTTGAATGCAATTTAACTTAGCACATTACCGTTGATTCGATTGTAAACAGACTAGCAGTAAAGAAATATTTTTTGGATAATTTTCTAGTGGGATACGGATATGAAAAACTGATGACGTCGACTGAAATAAAGTTGATATTAAAATATTACAAGATAGAATATTTTTAAAAATGCTGATCTGATGCAAAGCAAAAGAATCAGCATGTGCTAGTCATTATTTCAAAGAGAAAATTAATTCTGAATTGAAAGTGGAGTGCAGAGTAATGTAAAGCATGCAAACTTGCTTGCATAGCACTGCATGTTTAATACGTCCGTTTAATTTTAATTCTCCTTTTATTGTAATATTGAATAACTTTAGAGGTGCTGAATTAAAAAAATCTTTTTAAAAATAGTGAATTTTTACACTTTTGAAAATCTAACAAGAACTCTTATACTGAGCTTATTATTTACGCTTCTGCCAGAGACTTGAGAAGTTTTTGCGGAGAATATTTTCAATTTTCTGTTGAGTGTACGACATAAGCAGCCTATATTTAGCAGGTGCAAACAGGATCTGCTTGAAATTCTATTCACCTCTTAATTTGAGATTGTAATCAGATATAAAAATAATGAAAAGTTATTATAAAATATTTTTATCGTTTTACTGCAAAATTTACCAATACGATTAAATATTTATTAGGTTTTTTTAATATTAGCTTAGGAGATTTTACTTATGAAATATTATTAACAGTGTTACCTGTTAAATAATAATTTTATTATAACGAGTATTCCTAATCATACGCGAAAACACATAAAATTTCATTCAAACTTTACCAAGATAGAGTAAGATTATATGAATTTGCTCTTACTTTGAGGTTACCCAGTTGAAAATAGAAACGATGAAATCAATGTTGAAATCGCACAAAATTTACGATGATTAAATTGAGAAACATAAAACATTGAAAAAACGTTGATTTTGCCTGATTTTCAATATTTTTTTTCAACGTTTTATGTTTCCCAATTTAATCATCGTAAACGTTGATTTTTAACGTTGATTAAAAATAAAGGTTTTCCTAACCTTCGTCGTAAACGTTGATTTTCAAACGATTACAACGAACATTAGAAAGACCTTTTTATAAACGTTGAAAATCAACGTTTACGACGAAGGTTATGAAAACCTTTTTATCAACGTTAAAAATCAACGTTTACGACGATTAAATTGGGAAACATAAAACGTTGAAAAAAAATATTGAAAATCAGGCAAAATCCACGTTTCTTCAACGTTCCGAAATGTTCAAATCAGCGTTAGCTTTCAATGTTGATTTCAACGTTTCTATTTTCAACTGGGTATAACCTCATCAGGCTTCACATTCATGGTCATGCACTGTGCGCACTCTCAAGGTTGTCGGGGAACTCACGACATCAAACTCTTAACAGGAGTTTATACATAAAAAAAAAATGTTTTGATAAAATTATTCATAGCGCAAAAGTTATAATATAAAATGACTATTGTTTAATATTGTATGTAAATATATTCATGATATACTACGCTAATTTCTAAAAAAAAATCTGCCGTAACCTAGAGATCCCATCAGTGCATGAATTTTTATGAGGCTGGGCTAATTAATTGTTCATAATTTGTGCCATTCTCGTCTAAAGAGTTGTCGAGTTCGAAATTATTTGATTAAGTAGTTGAATATGTTCAAAAACTACTTTAAATTCTTCATTTTTATACACTTTTTGAGTTATTGAATTTTTTCAACTATACTACACGGAGAAAAATGTTACACTAAAAATTACTAAATTTTAAAGCAATTGGAGGACCTGCTTGTAATTTGAGAAAAATTACTGTATATTATTCTAAAATTTAGTACAATTTTAGTAAAAATGAATAAATATTTTTTTAATTTTTACTAATCGTATTGTAAATTTTAAAATAAAATATACTAATTTTTCTCACGTTGCAAGTATATCCTTCCTTCGCTAAAAAATATAGTAATTTTTAGTATAACATTTTTCTCCGTGTATAAATAATTTCAATAATGAGATGAATAATTTTAGAAATAAGCCTAGCGTAACATGACATGAATTTAAAGACTTTCATCTAGTCTCTTTTTGTGAGCATGTGAATATATTTACATATAATATTAAAGCATAGTCAATTTAGATAACTTTTTTAAGGGTAACTTTACAAAAAAAAATTAAGTATAAACCCGCCAAAGGGAACAGAACCCTATTGAAAGGATCTCATAAAACTCCATAAAATGGTGCAAAAACCGCATATAACCTGATAAATAATTTATCGGATATTAAAAAATTTGCACATTTTTATAGTATTTTATAAGACTGTTCCAACGGGGAATCCTGCAACGTCTACGACATTTTTCCGTAAAAAAAAAAAATGGAAAAAATCACAACCAGCTTTCAAATAAGCTTGAAATTGAAGTTTAAGTCGATTCCAAGGTCACCACTGGATTCTTCGTTAAAAGTTACCTAGGATATGACCTTTGTTATTTTTTTATACCTCTAATTCTTGGAAGTTTTCAGGGCTTTCCATAATTTTGAGTGAGGAAAACCTCACCCTGTGTAACAGGTTATGTGCGAAAAGTCTAGGCAACAGTTAATTGCAAGGATATAACTTATACGCGTTTCTCTTTGGTAGAAACAATTTTCAATAACAATGTAGCAATTCTTGTAGAGTTTTTGTTTATTTTTTTGGTTTACGAGTTATAAATAAACGCGTTTACTAAATATTAAGAAAACATCGCGCGGTTTGCTGTATACTGCTACATAATTGCTCCAAAGCATGCGTGGTGCCATAATATTCTATTCTTCCCTAATTTATGCATATAGAGTATGCATACAATACACTTGCTTGAAAAACATGTATGTAGTTCGTGTTGTTATATCGTAACCTAAAATTTAAAAATCGAGCAGTCGATGGCGAGCGCTGCTGCACCCTGAAAATGAGCGTTTTGTCAACGTCTTAAAATCGGTAAATTTTAAGAAAAATCATATCGTCGATAAAACAATCATAAAAGAATGCCTCTCGATTAAATTTTTTCTAATTATTGCAGAAGTTTTGATATAAGAAAAATATTGAGCGGTCATAAACAATTTATTACCTAATTCTAAATATCTGCAAATATTTTACGGTACACGTTCGATGAAAGATAAAGGATTGTAATTTCTTAGTTAAGAACGATGTCGCGTCGAAAAAATAAGAAACTTGTACTTTTTCCACAGTAGATTTAACTGTGAAATTGGAAGTTAATTTTTAACTTTCCGAATTTTCAGTAGACTCTGCTTTACAGAACTGGCAAGTCTACTTTTCTCTAGAGTAAAATCTACTTTAAGAAACGTTAAGTTTATTGACTTTGTAAACGGTAAGAACTAGTGTTTTTTTTTTCGGTGCAGCTGCGATGCAACTAAACGTCACACACAATGCGATATCTGAGAAAGTTTAGATTACTTTCGCACGCACTGGTCTTCAACACTCGCAGCTGTACTCTGGTGAAAAGGACACAATGTCGTAAAAATAAAAATAATTTTAAGAGTATCTTTCGTAATGGTTATCGTAGAATTTTTGACACAGGCAGCTCAGGACGTATCGATGCAGCCATAGCGGCGTCATCGACGCTTCTACGAGTGCGTAAGCATTAACGAACTAGCAGGCGAGGGCAGCGCTGGGGTTGATTTTGCTGGGGTGAATATTACAATGGGAGCACGACTTTTTTTCTTTTTGTTCCCGCATCTTTTTTCTTCAACCCCTCTCATTCTTTAATTCAGCGTCTGGCTTTATGAGTTGTGTATAAAAATACTTGCTCCCACGCTTGATCACCTTCTTCGTTGAAATAAGAAGGTTACTATATTAGTTTGCAGCTTCTCAATGGACATTGCCAGTTTTAAATTAATCTTTTTAGCATTACTTCTGAAATGTGAATATTGAATTACAGGCTTTTAACATTTCCAGCAAGATTTCATGAATAAGGAAAGGCAATAAAGTTAATAAGCTGAACCGATATAATTAAGCTCCGATCATTAGCATGGGTACGTTATAAGGGACGATCCGACCACTATTGATTTTACGGGTGAAAGCTACTTGAACCCCTCGAAGATCGACTGCATAAAGCGGGGCTTATCTCCGGGTGTTGGCTGAGTTAGACTGCATTGTGCGGCCATAAAACCAATACTTGGATCCTCGGCACGTTCTGCTGCACCAAGAAGGCTCTCCATTTTTCTTTCTCAAAGTAAGGGCGATACTCCTACAATTTTGCAAGGAAAAACTTGCAAGCGTCTGGCTCACGTGTAATCATGCTATAAAATGCGAGTCATATACGGAAGCAGTGAAATTGTTCTAATTATTTTTTTAGCAGCGCGACGCGGCCCTCATCCTTTTGACGCGCAGTGCGCAGCTATGAAAAGCAAGATAAATAAAGACACTGGCTATTACTTAAGCGGGCAAGCGGGTTTAGTTCAAACGATCGTCGTTGCCCTCAAATTATACTCTTCGCTTACTATTTTTCTTTCTTTCTGGCTTATTTTATGCCAAGTACCTTCAAGTTGAATTTACTTGATTGACTGTACCCCGAGAAAAATAGAATATCCAGTAAAGATACTTGTGGAAAATTGTTTGAAAAGTTGTATGGCCAATTAGCGTACATCCACAGTTGGGAACGGAGATTTCGCCTAATCCCATAGGGGATGCCTGAACAGCTCGGCTCTCGGACCTAGTGAGCAGGACGTCTCGCTTTAGTCTCGAGAGCTTAGGGCCGTGCGGCGTTCACCCCTTACTTCGGTGTAGTCGAACGCTGTGTAACACTGTGGTCTCCGGCCTTATATCGCCATTATTTCGCCCTGCACAACTGTAGACGTATCTATACCAAGTCTTTCCTTCGGCAAATTATCCTAAACCCTGCTTAAACTGTACACTGAGAGAAATTTTGTAGTAAACTTAGCAATGTTTCTAGTAAATTTTACTAGACTGCTGTTGTAATTTCCTCACAGACTACCCAAGTCGACATTTTTACAATAATCCTAATAAATTTTTACAGTTACCATAATAATATTAATATTTCCACTTAGAAAAATTTTTAGGTGCCCTACAAAAAATTACAATGCTGCATAGTAAAATTAGCGATCTGTGAAAAATTGGAAGGTGCCCTATACATTTTTACTAGGTGCTATTGTAATTTTTATCAGGGGCCTAGTAATTTTTGTCAGTGGCCTAGTAACTTTTGTCAGGGATCTAACAAATGTTACTATAAAGATATGAATTATTATGACCATACCTAGGAATTTTTAATATATGGTCGTTTTACGCATGCGCAATGTGAGAACGCGTGGCCCCCCGAGCCGGCGCGGGATTTCTCGTCACGAATAGTACCTCTTTTACTCACTAGAGGGAGATTTTTACTTGGTTCATCTACATCTTCAACACATTTTTATTTATTTATAAAACTAAACAATTTTACATTATTTTTAAATAATAATTATTTAAATACATCTTGTATAATACATCAGCAATTATTATACTTTCCTTAGTCCGTTACGTATTGAGAATTTTGCGATATTTCTTTTTCTCGCAAGTGCATAAATTCAGCACACTAAGTATATAAGTGCGACTTGTTTAGTCAATATCGTATATGTATAATAGCGTGCGTCCAAGTATATGTTGCGTTAGGTAGGGTTAGATAAGTTTTTCGATATGCGTTCGTTAAATGTGTTTATAAGCGATTGACTGCGTAGTTATAAGTCTCTGGCTATTTAAGAAAAAGTAATTCACTAGGATATTAAATTTCAAGTAATACCTTAGGATGAAACTAAGAATAAAACAAAAAAAACTGAATAAATTACATTTTATCTTATTATTATAATTATTTATATACAGTAAATTTTAAACGGTCACTTAATAATATTTCAGAGGTTCTGTTAGAAAAATTGCAAGGTATTATTGTAAAAATTACAAGCTACTATTGTAAATATTACAAGGTAGTATTGTAAAAATTCGTAGTCGGCAAAGATGGCAAAATTACAATAGTGTATTATAAAATTTTTAAGGTTGTCAGTCTGTGAGGAAATTACAATAGTACTCTTGTAAATTTTCCCATAAACCTTGTAAATTTTCCACCAAAATTTCTCTCCGTGTACCTTTCAAAATCTATCACTACCGCGCAAATTTTTTAAATATATATATTATAAATTTATTTATTACCAGCAAAGTACAGGAATAATCAAAATAGCTTCCTAATTTTACATTATTCATACATGTCATTAATATGGATAACCATTTATCTACAGCAAAATTTAATAGGTTCGAAAAATAAGGCCTTTGCCTAATGCTAAATAACTGGACTTAGGGTGAACATTTTTCTTACAGCTCCCCTTGGACAAAATCGATAAGTGAAATTCATCACTGCGTGAACGACGGAGTTGCGAAGCTCGTTCACGTATTAAATTTCCGCCAAAGCGGCGCCAACGGCAAAGATTTTAAAGAACAACTTTATTTCAAACTTTAGATTTTCTATTTAATCAACAATTAGGTCAACTCACCTGTTTTTCCTTAAATTTCGATAAATATTTTCACTTCTATCTATCTTCTATCTATCTTTTTTTATAGTCCGGAAATAATGTCAGATTTCTGAAAGCAGTCGATGTTATATTTTGCCTAATTATTCCTCGTTTTTTCTTGTATTCTGCAATTCTAAAATGCACTCCATTTTAAGACAAGGAACAACTGATTATTTCACCTACACTAATATAAAAAGTTCAATTTTTCTGAGCTAAAATGTAAATTATTAAAAAAGACTAATTGATTCAACACTTACAGATAGACGCTTTCATATTTCTCATGTTTGCAATAAAATATTCTGTTCTATATTGAACGAATCGAATTTGCAAAAATTTTCAATTTCTAGGTAGAGCAATAGTATATTATGCGGCTTAAACTAACTTTGAACACGCTGTGCATGAAATTCGATTAAAGAACTTTACTAATTGCTGTTAAATTAAAAACAGAACAAAGTAGATAATCATTGAATGAGTCAAATTTCTTGCGGCGTCTCAGCGCAAATAAAACGTCCGACAAACTGTGATGCACTAGTCTACGAAAAATGTTACATAATCTAATTACTGCAAAAGAGATATGTTAAAAAAATTATGTCATTTAGTGGCTGCCTTCAATAATCTTAATCCAAATTATTTCTTCCATTCCGCGTAATTCAAGAAATTTCAACGACCAATTTCATAATTCCAAATTCAACCACGTAATAGTGAATTTGTGTGCAAATCATTAGAATATATAATTTCCAAAATCAGCATAGAAAAGTGCATCAATGGTGAAAATTCTGTATGGACAGAAAGTCGATAAATAATATCGCCAAATTTTAGAGGCCACAATTAGAAAATAGAAAAATAGCAAAGCTAAACGGTTCTGCATAAAAATCTTGCTAAATTCACAATTTCGTAATTTAATATTAAAAATAAAATTACACCAACCTAACTGCAAGTGATTTCTCAATGAAAATATTATGAACTCAGAAAGAAAGTAAACATTCTTTAAAAAACGTTACTAAATCAATGCTTGCGCAATGTAATAATAAAAAAAGCGCTGCTAACTGAATTAGCAGAATACTTTCTCAAAGAGGATTGAAGGATTAATCATCAATTGTTCGGTGGTTAATGTCAATTTCTTCGTATCGTTAAAAAATGATAGAAATTATTCTCTTCTTTTTACATTTATTTGTTAATTTTAGTAAAACTTTTCGTTTTGAAATTTTAGTTTCTAACATCTGTTCTAACCGACAAATATTTGAATGAATTGAATATATTTAAAAAGTGCGTAGTATGGAAAAAGAAGCCGATTTTGCAAAGTAAAAGAATGAAATGATGGATTGAAATTAATTAAATCGGCTCTACCCTGGTTTGCTGTGTACATTAACTGGATGAGGTTAAGACAGACATTGTTTTTAATTGCTTAACGGCGATCGACTAAATCGCAGCATTCTCTTTTCTGTGATAATTTTACTGTGTGTGGTTAAGAGCTACAGTAACAATATCTTGACAGAAAATATAAAAGATGAGTGTTTTTTAGCAGTCTCTAAAAATATTGGCTATCGGATCGAAGAAGCAGTTGCTAAAAGTTTTGGGCAAACTAAGGGAAAAATAGTGGTTGATTGGCGAAAAAGGCTGGTCGCAACTGGCAAGTGATATAGGTACATTGTGAGTTATCTGGGAGAGACACAAAGCCGCAAGCGGAGGCGCATGCGCGCGCCAGGGGGTTGCGAGCGCGCGGAGGGTGCTATAGTCGAGTCGAGCTGCGTCGAGTCTTTCCCTCAGTCGGCCGGCATCCGCGCTACGTGGCTTACGTAACCGAGGAGCTCTGTCGGCCTCTCTGTTTACCGGCAGCGACACGCCTCCGCGCACCGAGCCGAGCAAAATTAACATATGACGCGCACTTTAGTTGTTCGTACCTCCCCCCGCTGCAGACTCCAGGCTCCATATTCCTGCAGTGCGTCTTGCCACGTGCAGCTTTTTCCCACAACGCGCCTATAAGCCATCGCGAGCAACTCGAGTGGCGCTGCCACAGCGGAAAGGAGGAAAAGTGGAGGGCGCCCGGGCCGGCGAGGTAGGCGGTGGGGTAGCACGCTTCATAAAGCGCAGCGTCGAGGGGCCGATTGGACGGGTGGCCGCTCGCGTCTGGGGCAGCGGCACCGGGGCCGCGAGTACCACCGGCGCCCCGCCTCGGAAATGCCCAGGCAACAACCCAGACATCCTCCGGATCCAGCGAACCGCCAAACCTCCAGCCCTCCTCGCCTCGGGCCTCCTTAAATTCGCCAAGGTGAGGCTTATGCACCATCATCCATAAAGAGCTTTTAATTTATAGTCACCGAATTCTCTTCCTACGTAGACGGCCATGTATGTGTAAAAGTCTTTAGTCATTTTCAGGAGACGCTATTTTATATTTCAACAGTTACTATTTATTACAAACCCCTAAACATAGACAGTTTCCTATTCAAATTCAACTGTACATAAGCTCAATAAGTTTTAAAATCATTTAAAATTAATGCAAAGAGCAACTTTTTTTCACTTCGTCCATTTCGTTTTATTTACACATGCATCTGCTGATTTTACGAAACGCCTCCTAGCGGTAGTATCAATAGAATTTGTTAATCTAAATTCAAATATTTGACATAAAGTTGCCTAAATTTTACGAATTTTTGCTATACTGCATAGTATTATTTATCTTCTCTACTCTAAATTGCGTAGTTAATATTTACTATTCTGCAGAGATTTTTAGCGGAGCAAATTAGTAAATATTTACTTCGGAATAGTGAATTTTCACTGAGAATTTTTAAGAGAGTCGAGTATTTTTATTATCAAAGAATGAAAAGAATCAAATTTTATTATGCAAAAGAAATGAATGAAATTACGCCATTCTTGTGCAGATCGTGGCAAGATTTAATACTGTTAATAGCTATTAGTATTAATTTTTACTTCATTTCATACTTGCGTTTTTCAATAATACCATGTTTTTTATGTTCAATCATAGGTCTAAAATCACATTTTATACTAACATTGGACTTTTTACTTTACTTTTTATGACTGTTTTTTAATACTAATTGATGAAGACTGGCTCTTTAACTCTTAATCTAATTTGTAATTATAGGGGAGAGTTACCGAAAGCGTGCACGCAATCGGAGAAAATGAAAAATAATTTCTCCTTTTTAATATATTAAATAATTAATTTAGTTATGACAAATGTTGTATTATAAACAACACCCAGAAATCACTTTTTTAAGAGAAAAAAAAGGAAATACTCTGTTATCGTATTTAATTACAAGTGCAGCTCTTAATATATACTATGGCGACTGATATTACTCTTTCAATGTATGTATAATCAAAAGTAAAAAATGTTTTGGATTGGGAGGTATTATTTTGTAAAATATAAAAATAAAACATTTATAAACTGATAAATTATTTAATATAAAGGAGCATAAAAATAAGTTATCTTTTATTGAAATCGATAAAATAGATGGTAAATTAATGATTGCATTAAGAATTTTCAAAGCATTTTATTTTTTGATTCTGCGCGCGCACCATTAGTTTTTTAGTAGTTTGACAACGTGTCCCGATGACGGGTACTTTACGTTATTCTAGCGAAAACCCCTTCCTAATTAAGTTAAACTTACTTTATTTCTATCACACAATCAAATGAATTTTCAAGCTTTATTTAAATAAGCCCAAAGAAAAGCTTTCCCTATACTTGTATTAGCTTGAGAAAGTAAGGCGAATGATTTTATCATTTAATTTTAGCTTCCAGTTGGAGTCCAAAGAAAGATTGTTAAATTTTTAAGGCATTTCGAAATATTTTCCAAAAGAATGAAATATTATTTAAAATTTTGTTTGGAGAACAAATTAATTGGTTAAAAATATTTAGATTGTAAATATTGTTTAATACTCGTAAAGTGTTTCGAATTGACATTTAAAATGAAGGAAGCACTTTGGAAGTGTTTTCTTTAAGGTAAAATGTTGTTTTAATGCTTAAAAATAGGTGTAACGCGCCGGCTGAGCTATAAGTAAAAGAAGGACTAGAAAAATAAGTAGAGTAGTATAAAATTGAGAGAATTTGGCATTAATTGATGGGAGGAGAAAAGGTGGAGGTGGTTTTGGCTATGACTCAGCCTGGTCAAGGGTTTATGGATTCGCGCCTTGACTCGATCGACTGCACCAAGCGGGAGCGTGGTTCATTGTAGAAAGGGGAATTGTACAATATACGAGCTACCACCCGCCACGGCTCGCTATGCATAATCCATCGATCTGCTTCTATCGTCCTATGATAAATCTGACTAATTGCGCGGCTTTCGCCACGATACTTCCTAATGCTTAATGCTTAAACCTAAATGAGAACCTTTTACATTTGCCAACTCAACGACTTTTTAATAGAGATTCAAAAAATTATATTTATCTGAGTCTTCAACTTTATCAATATCAATATTTTTTTCACAAAACCTTTAATATTATTTGATCGTTTATCTTCATCAGAGTGCAGTGCCGGCCGATGTCTTAAATTGCTAGTAAAATATTGAAGAAGCCTTCGTTTCTGCAGAATATGCGAAAACTTCAAATGGAATACTTCTCTCCGAGTCGACGAGCGAAATGAGCTCTTCGCGTCAAGTGCGTAAAAGTCATTGACCGCATATAGTGCTAGAGTAGAAGAAAAATTAACAGCTCGGAAGACAGCTCCCTTGCAAACATTTATTTATCTATATTGCACATTACAACGAATAAAAGTAAAATACAAAGTAGTTAACGTACTCTATTATCTCTGTAATTATCATGATTGACGGTATAGTTGTAAACAAATTTACGTAAATGAAAACTGCCTTAAACATTTGAAATAAATAAAAATTCCGTTTTATTGCATTGTATAAAATAAGGAAGAATTTTTATAAAAGTACTTGCGGAAGAAAAAGAAAAAGAAGGCTCAGTTAGGGTGGAAAAAGCTCGTCGAGCGACAGGCTTAATAGCTCAGTCACGTGCAGCTATCCCGGTTCTACGCTCGACAAACTACAAAATCGCCATAAATCACAACTCGCTTCTTTTTCGAATTTTTTAGACGTTCAAGGGAAAATGCGCCGTTACACTCTCGCAGACGTGCTACTCTCTTGATAAAATGCCTCTATACTTCTTTCCGTACGGCGAATGCTACGTTGATGGATTTAGAGCACTTGGCCTTTTTCTTTTCGACTTTCCCGATACATTTATCTCAATATCATTTTGAGATTATCATCAGTGCAATACTGTGATTCATATTTAAATCTATAGTATTGAGATCTCACGTGGAAGAGGGAGAAAATTCAATGTACTTTAACGTGACAACGTTTATCGAAAAAATTATAACGATCATTCATTGGAAACATCGAATTTTATTATTTCGTGTGGAAAAAGCGAAGAAAACTCGTCGATGTTTGCAATTTATTTTCAATGCTAACCACGCCGCTCCGAGAGATCGGAGTGGGCTCATTTTGTTTCTAATGAGCCCCTCTTTACAACAAAAAAAAAAGAAAATCAATAAAATATTAGAGGGTTTTTGGGAAACGGCACTTTGGCGACGCGCATGCCGACAAAATTGCGCGATGACCACCTTCAAAGTGCCGTTTCTCAAAAACCCCTTAATATTTTTTTGATTTAAAGAGGGGTTCATTACAAACAAAATGAGCTCACTCCGACCGCTCGGAAAGGCTTCGGTCATACCGAAAATTTGCTTTAATCGTTGCTGCTCGTGTATGCCGTCTCCTAGGAGCGCGTCGCACAAGCTCCGATTTAAGCTAAACGCATTAAAATATTGTTTAATTTATTTTAAGATAATAATTATCGCGTTAAAAAATATGAAGTACCTTAATATCGAATTTTTTAAAAATCGTTTATCGCTCCTATTTCGTTCAACTAGGAGCGATCCAAACTTCAGACTCATCTCGAGACCTGGCTTCGTAAGCTTACTGCATACTGCTTATCAGTCTCACACCTGGAGTAAAAGCCAAACCAACTTACTGACGAATTCACTGAGACAGGAGAAATTGTCTCCTGACTTGGGCAAATATGCAAGCACATTGTAAGTACGTTCTTTGCAAAGAAACTGCGTTCTTCCTCAAACGAGTTTGTTTAAAAAAATTAATGTAAAAAAAATCTTTTTTTTGTTAAGTGCAGAGAGCAAAATATACCATTGTCGAGTAACATTGCTTATTTTTCAAGCCATTTTCCAAGCTTGAACTTTTTCAATATTTTCTATTGCTCCAAAGTAAATCTTTCTCTGTACTATGCGCGTATTAGGCTTTTTCACACAAAATTTCACACAGCATTTAAAATTGCTGTTATATTTATACTTTTTATGATCAGAGAAATCCGGTATTTCCGCTTTTGAATTCTGATTAAAAATAATCAGTTTTGTGGACTTATACATTATTATTAAACATTGCTCGAGCTCTCTCCCATGTTAGATACCAATATCTACATTTATTTTTTATAAAATTCAGAATGATTCACTAATTCGAACAGACAAACAGTCACCCTGATAGAGTTACTAATTATACAAATTCATTACGCTTTTCTAATCGTCGATGGTTAAGCAAACTCTTACGTACCTTTATGTTACATTATTGATAAAATGATGAAATACGTCCAAAATATATACATAAATTTTTCTAAGGAAGCATTTACAAATACATCATAATATATAGTATAATTGTATGCGTAATATACGTAAAATATATATTTATGAATATGTATTGCCCGTTTATTAAAAGGTAACCTCTGATACTGAGGCCGTGCCAGGATCCGTTGCTCAGCAAGGAGCAGGAAAAACTGCGAGGGAGCTGTGTGCAGGGAGCTTCGAGTTCAACGACGCTCGCTTAGAAGCTCGTCAACCTCGAGGATGAGATGACAGAGTGCTCCGACGATATTTCTCTTCCAGCGACCTTTGTTGATTGAGTATTGAATGATCAGAGAACGAGTGCCCATGGAGATCTTTGCTCGCTCGTCTCCCCCTCTCCACGGAGCTCAAAGGTCTTTCTCTCATACGTACAGATCTAGATTAAGAAAATTCGGAGAGTTGAATTTTTCTTATAGAAAATGAATTTTTCTTCCCGGAACGAATGAAAAAAGTTGTGCAAAGCAGCAATACCGCGAGGTCCCGATAGGGCTACTGCTATACTTTAAGAAGACATGAGCTCTCGAGCCCGCCTTCGGCATCGACAATAATTGAACTCGACGCGGGGGTCAGGATCATCAATACAATCCGTCTCCTTGAACGATGCGCTTCCCTTCATCCCTTCTTGTCTACAAAGTATCTCTTGGAGTTTTTTCATGTCGTTGGGCGGCGGCTTACTTTCCAAGAATTTTTTGCAGCAAAGGCACTTTTTCGGAAGGAGGTGCGTTTAGCCTCGGAAAATAAAGGCCGAAGATAAATGTAAATAGTTAATAGATTCATGAGCAGTGATTGGAAGAGTCGAGGAGGGATAATGCTTGTAGGGGGAGAAAAGAGGGCCAAGTACGG